>CM077166.1:143646982-144246982 GCA_039583875.1 Platanthera guangdongensis
AAACGATCCGGGACTCGGCTCGCGATTTGGAGCACCGAAACTCCTCCTACAGCCCAAACTCTCCTTCTCCTTATTCGTCGTTCTCGCTCCTCTCTAGATCCTTAGTAAGAGAAAGCTTGGAGAAGAATGAGGGTTTTCAACCCTATTCTCGGACTTAACTCCCCAAGAACAATCCTGAACGTCAGATCCTAAAATCGGGAAAGAATGGCCGCGATCTGCCTGGAAAATAAAAGACCTGGGCCGAACACGGCCTGGACACGCCCATGTCCAGGGCCGTGTGCCTCATTCTCCGTCTCAAATCGACGAGCCTATAACAGCACACGGGATCCGACACGCCGTGTTCAATCGACACGCCCGTGTCCCCAGTGACACGGCCGTGTGGCCAGCCGTGTGCCTTCATCGACACGGCCCCGAATCCAACCCGAGAGGTGACACGGCCTGGGACACGCCCGTGTCCCAAGCCGTTGTGCCAAGTCTCGACACCCGTCGACAGGCTTTGTGTCGACACCGCGGAAAAACGTCGAGCGAAGATCGTCGACCAAGCGGGACACGCCCTGTGACACGCCCGTGTCACAGGCCGTGTACCCCAGTCTCGACACTCGTCGAGCGAAAGTGTCGACACCGGCCGAGTGTCGACACGGACTCGACACGCCCTGCGACACGCCCGTGTCGCAGGCCGTGTGCTCTACTCTCGACACACTGTCGAGCGAAAGTGTCGACACTTGGGCCGAGTGTCGACACGGCCTCGACACGCCCTGCGACACGCCCGTGTCGCATGCCGTGTGCCCTACTCTCGACACATTGTCGAGCGAAAGTGTCGACACTTGGGCCGAGTGTCGACACGGCCTCGACACGCCCTGCGACACGCCTGTGTCGCAGGCCGTGTGCCTCCTGCCAGAAACCCAAAAAATTTCCAGAACTGCAGACTGACCCTCTTGCAAAACTGGGGTGTTACAACTCTCCCCCACTTAACAGAATTTCGTCCCGAAATTTCAAATCAAAAGGGTACAAAACTTAAATCGTACCTGACAAGAAGAGTTCCGGATAATCTTCTAGCATGGCCTGTTCTCGCTCCCAAGAGAACTCCTCACGACCGCAGTTGTCCCAACGAACTTTCACGAGTTTAACTTCTTTACTCCGCAACTGCCGAGTTTCCGAATCCTCTATAGCAATTGGGAGGACTCGCGTCCTCAAGTCTTCCTCAATCGGCACCGATGTCGGCTCAATCACTACGCTAGCCTCCACCAAGGCTTTCCTCAAAACGGAGACGTGGAATACGTCATGCAACCCACTCAGCTCCGCGGACAACGCCAACCGATAGGCTGTTTCTCCCACCCATTCAATAACTTCAAAAGGCCCCAAAACCTTGGACTCAACTTCTTGAGTTGGCGAATCCGTGAGACGCCTTTGAACAGTTTGATCTTCAAATAGACCCAATCACCTACCGCAAACTCCAACTTCTGGTGACGAGCATTAAAGTATTTTGCTTGTCGGTCTTGCGCCACCTTCATACGCTCTTGAATGGTCCGTACCAACTCACAAGCGTCCACTACCACCTCTTTTCCTAAAATTTTGGTGTCTCCCGCCTCTGCCCAAGACATTGGTGTTCGACACCGCCTCCCATACAAAGCTTCGTATGGCGCCATTTTTATACTTGCTTGAAAACTGTTGTTGTACGTGAATTCCACCATGAAGAGGTGATCCTCCCACTTTTTGCCAAAGTCAAGAACACACATTCTCAGCATATCCTCCATGGTACGGTTCATTCTCTCCGTTTGCCCATCAGTTGAGGATGGAACGCTGTACTGAACTTTAGCTTCGTGCCCAAGCTCTTCTGAACCAATCTCCAGTCCTTAGACATAAACCGTCCATCTCGATCGCTGACTATGCTCTTAGGAATTCCGTGCAGTCGCACAATGTTGCGAACATACAACTCCACCAGCTTCTCCATGCTGTCCTCTTTCCGTTTGGGATAAAGCGAGCCACCTTGGTTAGGCGATCTACGATCACCCAAATAGCATCATTACCCTGCTGCGATCTAGGCAAACCATGCACAAAGTCCATGGAGATGTCATCAAATTTCCATTCAGGGATTGGGAGGGGCTTCAGGAACCCGCCCGGCTTCTGACATTTGGCCTTCACCAAGGCACAAGTTTGCAACGATTCACGTACAAAGCTACATCCCGCTCAGCCCCGGCCACCAAAAGGATTTCTTCATATCCAAGTACATCTTTGTACTGCCCGGGTGAATGGAGTACTTTGTGAAGTGAGCCTCAAACATCAACTCCTCACGTAGTTTGCCGAACTGCGGTATACAAACCCTTCAGTCCTTCCTCAGAATCCCATCAATCATCTCCCAGGCACTGCTCTCGCCCGTTTGAGCCTCCAACACAAAAGGTTGAAACTCCACATCCAACCGAGTCGCTTCCCGAATGCGATCGGACAAGTCGTTCTGCACCTCAATCCAGTTCAACCGAGCATCGCTGGACTCGCCTCTTGCAACACATTCCAAACCAGGGACTCCCATTCCCGCACCAACCGCTCATCATGAGCTTCGATCCAATTCCCTTTCCCCGAGTACTTCCTACTCAAGGCATCAGCCACCACATTGGCTTTACCTGGGGTATACTGAATTGTCACTTCATAGACTCCAAGAAACTCAACCCACCTGCGTTGCCGCATGTTCAAGTCCTTTTGATCCAAGAGATACTTCAAGCTTTTGTGATCCGTGAAGATCTCCACCTTTGCACCATAAACATAATGCCGCCATATTTTCAACGCAAAAATTACCGCCGCCAACTCCAAGTCGTGGACGGGGTAATTCCTCTCATGAGGCTTCAACTGTCTAGACCCAAAAGCTATCACCTTCCCATGTTGCACCAAAAACGCAACCCAAGCCGCATCCCGATGCGTCACTGAAGATCTGAAATCCCTCGGTCCCTTGCGGTAGACTTAGTATTGGAGCCGCCATTAGTCTCTCCTTCAGTGCCTCAAATGCTTGGCTACACTCTTGAGTCCACACAAACATATGATCTTTATGTGTGAGTGAGGTGAGGGGTAGAGGTATCCGCGAAAATTCTCCACGAACCTTCTGTAATACCCGGCTAGTCCAAGAAAACTTCGGACCTCCGCCACGGTCCTCAAAATCGGCCAATCTCTAATGACTTCAACTTTTGTTGGGTCCAGTGCCACCCCTTCCCCGCTAATCACGTGACCCAAAAATGCCACCTTCTCCAACCAGAACTCGCATTTGGAGAATTTTGCATACAACTCATTCTCCCTCAACACTTGCAGAACCATTCTCAAGTGGGTCTCATGCTCCACTTGCGATTTGGAAAACACCAAAATGTCGTCAATGAAGACAACCAAAAAGAATCCAAGTATTCCCGAAATACCCGATTCATAAGATCCATGAACACAGATGGTGCGTTCGTCAGCCCGAACGGCATCACCGTAAACTCGAAGTGTCCATACCTTGTACCAAAGGCAGTCTTGGGTATGTCCTCATCCCGAATTCGCAACTGATAATAGCCTGACTTCAAGTCCAATTTTGAATACACCACTGACCCTACCAATTGGTCGAACAAGTCATCTATCCGAGGAATCAGATACTTATTCTTGACGGTCAATTTATTCAGCTCTCGGTAGTCAATGCATAGCCGCATGCTACCGTCTTTCTTCTTTACAAACAACACAGGCGCACTCCACGATGAAGAACTGGGTCTGATATACCCTTGCTCCAATAATTCCTGCAACTGTACTTTAAGTTCAGCCAACTCCTTTGGTGCCATCCTAAACGGAGGACGTGACACTGGCCTAGCCTCCGGCACTAACTCGATCGAGAAATCGATCTCCCTCCGAGGAGGCGCTCCAGGAAGTTCTTCCGGAAACACATCCTTGAACTCTGCCACTACGGGCACTTCATCAATAGACAGCAGGGAGAGACGAACCTCCAATAACGCTACAAGCGCTACACCACCCTGGTTAACCGCCCGCACCAACTGCATGGCCGAAATCAGGGAACAGGCCACTCCAAAAAGGCCCTCAAATTTGACTTCTGACTGCCCTTTCCTCCTTAAGGTCACCACCTTAGAAAGGCAATCAATACTGGCGCGCTGCTCTGCGAGCCAGTCCATGCCCAAGATGACATCGAACTCCACCAATGGCAAAATCGCCGCTACCAAAACAAAGTCAACTCCGTCTAGCTCCCAACAGATGCGCCCTTTGACCGCGGTGGTCATGGATGAACCATTGGGCATACACACTTTAACTCCGTGTCCGCCGAGAAAGACTCAACTCCTAATCTCCGGATGAAGCTCTCCGCAAGAAAAGGAGTGCGATGCTCCCATATCAAACAATACCCTAGCGGGGTATCCGGAAACTAACACGAAGCCTACAACATAGACATCACACAAAAGTCTAAAAGGATGAAGCACAAAATTTAAACTTAAATTTTCTTCATACCTGTCACCACATCAGTCTGGCGGATCGCTTCCTACTGTCCAAGGTTGTAGGCCCTTGGTTGCACCGGTTGGAACCGAGAAGCGCTCGACTCGCCATATTTCCTTTCTCTGCAGCACTGGGGCCGGAGCGCACAGTCTGCTCCTGCTTTGCCTCTTGCCCGCTCCTCCTTAGGGACAAACACGAGCTATGTGCCCCACCTTACCGCAGTTGTAGCACGTCGGCGGTCCCCTAGAGTGAGAACCCTCAGGCATCCAATTGCTCTTCTCACCAGATCTGGAAGTGTGAGGCTTCTTCCTCCACCTACTCCCTTCAGACTTTCCATGAGATTGGGAAGGCTTCCCTTCCCTTGCTTGGGAGTAAAACCCTTACGGCGTTGGGTTCGCTCCAAATCACTTTCCAAAATCCTGGCAGCCTCAACTAGTTCATTGAATCCAGCTCTCTTCATGGAGATGAGGGGTTGTCTCAAATTCTCCCTCAGCCCCTGGTAGAAGAGGTTATCCCTCTCTACATCATCTGCCATAGTAGTTCCCGCGTAACGACCCAACCGGGTGAACTCCTGCACGTACTCATCTACTGTCTTGTCTCGCTGCATTAAATGCAGAAATTGCCTCTGAAGGGCCAAACGTGTAGAAACTGGAATATACCTCCTTAGGAAAGCATCCCCAAACTCTTCCACCGACAAAGTGCGTCCCGGGAACTGGCGGCCGCTATGGCTCACCCACCATTACTTGGCATCTCCTTCCAACATGAAAGCCGCATACTCAGCTTTCTTTTCCTCTGGCGTCTCTGCCACCCTTAGAAGCTCTTGAATTCGAACCCACCAGTCCTCCGCATCCGTTGGTGTACCCACTCCCTTGAATGATGGGGGATGGAACTCAGGAAGTACTTCATGTGTCGGTCTCCATGTCCGACCACCGCCCTTTCCGCCAAAGGCTCCACTCGCCTGGCCTCTCCGCCTGGCACGGCAGTTGCCGTGTCCGGTTGTGGCAGGGGTTGCCACCTGAGCTGCTGCTGCAGCCTGAGCTGCCACCATCGCTTCTGCAAGCATGCTACAGAAGTCGGCCGGGTTTACGCCCGTGCCCAAAAGACCTGGAGCAGTAGCACTGCTCGCCGAAAGCTCTTCTCTTGCTCTCGACGTTCCCGCCTCGTTGCTTGCACTCTTCAAGAACAAGAGACAAGGATTCAGTCTCAAATCTCAAGGCTTAAACATAAGGACACTCATGGTCCCGCGTTACTCTTATGTGGATAACTTCTCTACGCTTTGACCTTGAACCCAACCTCGCACTGATACCAAATTGTAACACTCCCCTGTAATGAACGTATAATATGGGTCCGGACGGGGCCCACAACATACGGACGCCACAGCTTTAGTATTAAAAGTTGATATAGCTACCCACACTCAAAACTCTTTGCACAACACATCGGAAACAGAACAGGACTAGAAGTTATCCACCACAAAAGAGTAAAACAAATGGCCTTAAGGCCTTACATCAAGTGTCCAAAAGAAAAATAATACATCAATCATGAATGTGCTCAGCACTCCTAGTCTACCTCGGCATGCAAGCCGGTCAACAAGAGTCTCAAACATAACAACTCATAAGTAGGGCTACAAAAGAGAAAAACACTTCATGAGGCTTAGGCCTTTCTGGCCGGCGGCTAGCTCCTGCATGCGACCTTGCCTGAAAAATTTAATTAGTAACGTGGGTCAGCAAAGGCTGACCTCAACTGTGCAACAACACATCTCCTCCCGGCCGCCCTAACGGACCCCGGGGTACCCCTCCAACCTGCAAGTTAGCACTTCATAGGCAATAATCATAGGCAAGAAAAGCAACTATGGAAAACAGGCATGGATGTCACATACATCATACATGTTCTCTACTGGTTGAGCATAATATAAAAAGGGCCTACTTATGCAGTCATGTATGCAATAACCCGGGTTTCACCCAAGCACCCTAACTCGTATGCATCTAGCACATCATCACATCATATGGGTTCTCATTGATCCCCATTGGCATAAAGCCGCAAACAAAGGGGTCACCATTCCCCAACGGCTCACAGGCCGCCTCATGGAATTCTTGTCAAGGCCCCACCCGCTCAAGGTCTCAAACCCCGGGCTTGCCTACAAGCTCTGACGTCTCATGTCAGGATTCCAACAAACATCAAACTGACCGATTCTAAGAAGACTTGCTGGACCCCACCCGCTCATGGCCTCATTGCCCAGGTTTGTCCCATGCTTGGCATTCTCGTCAGTCACACAGAAGGGGAGTAGTCTCGCCGGGACACTCTCCACACATGACGTGAACGTCACGGGATAGCCAGTCGACCACGAAGACCTAGCCACGCCTTGGCACACACAAACCAAGACAAATCCACCCTAGTCCCTTATTTGTACTGCAGCGTTTCCGCGCACCAAGGAAACATCTCCAACTCGCGCGGAGCTAACCTTGTCCACCAAGGAAAACATCTACCGCCGCGAGGAGCTAACCTTGTCCGGTTCCGACTACACATACTCACTTGAGAAAAAGGGGAAAACACCACCACATCACAAACAGCATCTTGCCGCAACGGAATCTCTACGAGTCCTTAGCATTTTTATGCAACATCACCGAGTCGGACTAACGGTCGCGACAACGGCTTCACCCACCATGCCTAATCCACTAACGGAGCGGATCTCTAATGCAAAAATATGCCGGGGACGGACTCAATCAACCGGAGGTTCCTCTTGAACCTTGGCAAACCAAAACCCCTCTCATTTGAGAGTTTGGTGCCCAAAAACTAGAAAGAAAGAAAATAAATGATGCTAAGACATGCATCCTAAGACCGAGAGGAGAGGTGTCATTACCTTCCGACTCCTCTTCCTTGTCATGGCAAAATGGCGGATGAAAATCTTCGCAACGATCTAAGCTTCACGGATCCGGACTCGGCTCGCGATTTGGAGCACCGAAACTCCTCCTACAGCCCAAACTCTCCTTCTACCTTCTTCCTTGTTCTCACTCCTCTCTAGATCCTTATTAAGAGAAAGCTTGGAGAAGAATGAGGGTTTTCAACCCTATTCTCGTACTTAACTCCCCAAGAACAGTCCTGAACCGTCAGATCCTAAAATCTGGGAAAGAATGGCCGCGATCCGCCTGGAAAATAAAAGACCTGGGCCGAACACGGCCTGGTACACGCCCGTGTCCAGGGCCGTGTTCCTCATTCGCCGTCTCAAATCGACGCGCCTGGAACAGCACACGGGCATCTGACACGCCCGTGTTCAATCCGACACGCCCGTGTCCCCAGTGACACGGCCGTGTGGCCAGCCGTGTGCCTTCATCAACACGGCCCCGAATCCAACCCGAGAGGTGACACGGCCTGGGACATGCCCGTGTCCCAAGCCGTGTGCCAAGTCTCGACACCCGTCGACAGGCTTTGTGTCGACACCGCGGAAAAACGTCGAGCGAAGATCGTCGACCAAGCGGGACACGCCCTGTGACACGCCCGTGTCACAGGCCGTGTACCCCAGTCTCGACACTCGTCGAGCGAAAGTGTCGACACCCGGGCCGAGTGTCGACACGGACTCGACACGCCCTGCGACACGCCCGTGTCGCAGGCCGTGTGCTCTACTCTCGACACACTGTCGAGCGAAAGTGTCGACACTTGGGCCGAGACAGGTCGACACGCCCTGCGACACGCCCGTGTCGCAGGCCGTGTGCCCTACTCTCGACACATTGTCGAGTGAAAGTGTCGACACTTGGGCCGAGTGTCGACACGGCCTCGACACGCCCTGCGACACGCCCCGTGTCGCAGGCCATGTGCCTCCTGCCAAAAACCAAAAATTTCCAGAACTGCAGACTGACCCTCTTGGAAAACTGGGGGTGTTACACCCATGTGGACTGACATTGGTCTACACTTCCAGTGAAATTCCTGCAAACATATAACTCAAACCAAGCATCAAATACAACTTAATTCATCTTAGTTCCAAGGCGACTTCATCAAATCTGGGTTACTGTGGATGTAATACCCAAAAAAGTGTCGAGACAATTATTTTGTGTCGACACCTTTGAAGGAGCTGTGACGAGACAATAAGCAAGTCTGTGTCAACACACAGGAATTGTGTCGACACTCAGAAGCCAAGTTTACATCAACTGTGTCGACACATGTAACTTGTGTCGACACACTTAGACTGTTGAGCTGACAATTGTAAAGAAGCAACTATGTCTACATCCAGGACTTGGGTCGACATTTGGAGAGGCTATGTCGACACACAGGACTTGTGTCGATACATTCTACAATGGCTCTGTCGGGAACTTGATAAAGAGTTGTGTCGACGGTTCCTAAAGTATGTCGACACATTCTACAAAGGCTGCGTGTCGAGAATTTGATGAAGAGTTGTGTCGACTGTTTTCTGAAGTGTGTCGACATATTCTACAAAGACTGTTGATACTGAGTGAAGAGCTATGTTGACAGTTTCTGATGTTTGTCAACAACACCAAAGGAAGTGTGTCAACACCCGGGTAATTGTGTCGACACATACCCCATCTGTGACGACACATATTATACTTATGTCTCGACACATTCAGCTTAGTTAAATGACTCTAAGTTCCAAATCTCAAGACTGAAGACTTAACAGCTGCCAGAATTGTCACGGCCTATTAGACATATTAGAACTGTCAAATGTCAGTCAACTACCGGATCAGCCGGTTATCTCAAATGTAAACTATAAATAGAGCCGAGCTATCAGAGAAAAATAAGAACAGAAGACAGAGAGAAATTAAAGTGGAATTCTCCAAGAAGATTTCACGGATTCCAGTATAACAAGAAGATCCTGATTCAAAATCAGAGAAGGGGATTGCTTCACAGCAGATATTTTGGAGATTGCAGATTTAATTCAGCAAGGTGGGAGAAGCTGGATCTACACCAAATTCTCAAGAAGATTCAACCTAGGTTCTCTATTTCAAGAAGCTTTGAATAAACTAAGTCAGGTTGAATCAGATTCTTTACTGCAAAGAACAGTTGAAAGCAGATCCATCAAGATCTGATCAAGATTCCCTCATCTCTCTCTGAGTGAAGGAAGGAACATCTTCTTAATCAAATTTCTGTAGGACCTATTTTAGATCTGAGTCTAGGAGATTAAGTTCTCTGAGTTGTAAGCATGTAACTATAAAGGCTGCGGTAGGGCTATTTGCCTGAGGTATGAGATTGAGTTCTCTGAGTTGTAGGCCTGGTGATAAAGGATGAGGTAGGGCTTGATTGCCTGAGTGGTAGGAGTGGGGATTCGCTCTGAGGTAGGGTTCTTGGGAAGAGCCTGAGTTGTAGTACTTGTTGAAGTGTAAGCTGTAAGAACCAGTTTGGGTTCTGAGTTGTATGATCTGAGGATTTGAGAAGGTGGAAGGAAGTTATGTCGAATCTAGTATACTACTAGATAGGCGAAGGGGGGAAAGTGGATGTACCCATCATTTGGGGAACCACTATAAAAATTGTGATTGATGTGATTGGTAGATTGTGTGCTGTGTTAACTGTAGATTTTATCTGTGATGTTATCAAATTATTAAGTGTCTAAGTAGAATAATAATTGAACCTATTCACCCCCCCCCCCCTCTAGGTGTTTAGAGAATCTTGAAACCAATTCTTACAATGCATCCGTTAGGTAATAACACCTTTATTGTATCTGTTCACCCCAAGAGTAGGCACTCCGATCCGTGATACGAAGTCCTCAGATAGAAACGAATGTGAAGCACCTATATCAAATAGTGCCCTCGTCGGATGCTCCCGAATAAGGACAAAGCCTATACTTATCAAGTTATACACCAGCAATTCACAAGGTATAAAGTATATGAAGCATGCAACTATATACTACTCATAGTGTGACAACATCAGCCTGTTTGATGGCCTCCTATTGGCCAAGATTGTACACCCTCGGTTGAGTTTGTGCATATTGGGATGCAATGGAATCCACCACCTTTCCCTTTTCAGCATGCAATGCTCCTGCCATTTTATCCTTCCTTGGGAGGTCACTGGTACACTCACGAGCAAAATGCCCTAGATTGTCATAAGTGTAGTATGTGAGTGGGCCTCGCCTGGATATTACTCCAGAAGTGCCAGTAGAAGGAGCCTATCCAGAAGACTTAGGATTCTTACACCATCTCTTGCAGTAGTCAGACTTTCCAGGACACAACATTTTGAACTCGGGCTTTGTCACAGCCAAGTCCCTCTTGTTATGCACCATTTTCATGCCTTTTTCTAACAAACTAGCCTTATTCACCAACACTTGGAAACCTTGGTTCATCGGACCCGAGAGCAATAACCACAGCTCATCTCGCAATCTCTCATAGAACCTATTGGTTTTACGCTCTTTCTTAGCAAACATAGACCCTACATAACGTCCCAACCTAGTAAACTCATGGAGGTAGTCATCCATACTACTCTCGCCCTGAGTAAGATACTGGAACTCATTTTTCATGGCAATTCAGTGCGACGACGGCAGATGCGTTGCCAAGAACAGTCTCAAAAACTCCTCTATAGAGACCTCTGATAGTCGTCTACCCGCAAAGTGGTGTAACTCCAACTCATCCCACCAAAGCCGGGCCTCTCCTTCCAATAGAAAAGTGGCCAAGGTGACCTTTTGTCCCTCCTCTGTCTCAATCGACGTCAATATCCTCTTGATGCGTGAAAGCCAGTCATCTACCTGCATTGGGGATCCCACACCCGAAAAGTAGGAGGACTAAAGCTCATAAAGTGCTTTAGCTGTCGTTCAGTCGCTCGCTTCTCAACCAAAGCCTCAGCTGGACTTGCCTATCAGCTACAGGCTCGGCTACACCAACCTGAACTGGCACCATCGCAGGTCATACCTGCCCAGTTGGCTGTACAATAATCATTGCAAACACTGCCTCAGCAACTAAGTGTATTGTTTCCGCAGAAGGATCAGGTGTAGGCACATCAGTTGGTGTCCCACTCTCAATAGAATATTGGGGTTCAGACTGCCCCACACCACTTCTAGTCACCTATACGTGTAAAATAGACAATTTAGCGACTACTCAAAAGGCAAACAACAATCAATAGGAACGCACGAGTTCCTCAAACATATGTATTTTCATTCCTAAGTGGACATTCTTGAGTTCATTTTGTGTTATAAGGTTAAGCACAAACACGTTTTCGCAACCCCTCAAAAGAATTCGACCACGAATTTGTAAAAGGAAAACTAAAACAACTGATATCAAAATTGTAACACCTCCATCCGTCACATGAAATATAACAGAGGGTCCGGCCGGGGCCCCATGACATATCCCACAGACAGTCGACAGAGTTACATGTTAATATAAAAACTAAACTACACGAATCTTAGCTCAGAGCATTCTAACGGAGGCTTTAAGGGTTAACAGTTTGAACTCAAGCACAAACGAATGTCCACTAACATATATATATATATATATATATATATATATATATATATATATATATATATATATACAAGCAGTCGTGCACGGGGGACCCCGTGCGGGCAACATTTGTCGTGGGTGCGACATTTGTCATTGGTGCGGCATTTGTCGTGGGTGGGGCATTTGTCGTGGGTGCGGCATTTGTCGTGGGTGCGACATTTGTCATGGCTGCGACATTTGTCGTGGCTGCGACATTTGTCGTGGGGGCGACAGTTGTCGTGGGGGCGACATTTGTCGTGGGGACGCAATTTGTCGTGGGGACTATATTTGTCATGGTGGCGAGATTTATCATGGGGGCGACAATTATCGTGGGGACAACAAATGTCGAGGGGATGACGTTTGTCATGGGGGCGACATTTGGCGTGGGGGGCAACATTTGTCGTGGGGGCAACATTGGTCGTGGGCGACGACATTGGTCGGGGGAAGCGACATTGGCTGGGGGAAGCGACATTGGGGTCGTGGGGGGAGACTTTGGTCGTCGGCGGCTACATTGTGTGTGGGCAGTGGAAAGTAACATGGGATGTAACACTGCGGTGGTGGTCGTAGGGGGCGACATTGGTCCTGAGGGAGAGACATTAGTCATGGACGGCAACATTGGTCGTGTGCGTGATATAAGTCGTCGGGGTGACATGGGTCGTGGGTGGCGACATCGGTCATGGGCGGTGACATCGGTCGAGGGCGGCGATATCGATCGTTGGCGACATCGGTCCTGGTCACCGACATTCGGTGGAGGCTAATATTATTGTTAACATGTACAAAAATCCTTCAGAAAATATCGGCGATGGCTTTTGTATATAAATTCTCTATGATGGCTTTTGCATGGGGATATATTTTATGTAGTGTTGGAATTCTAATTTGAAAGTAATACTATAATCATAACAGAACTATAGAACAACCATAATCATAATCATAACAACCATAATCATAACAAAACTATAATCATAACTGGCTCGTTCCATGACCACAACCATAATCATAACAGAACTATAGAAAAATTTAAAGGATAAACAGATAAAGTGCATAACACTACATCTAAGCAAAATCATTTAGTATCTCTTTTTCCCAGCAACTCCTTCGCGGCGGCATTTTCGTCGTAGTTCTTTGGAACCAGATATTTTGATGGCGTGAATAACTCACGAAAAGCAAAATCCCATTGATCCTCATCGCTTAGATCCCTTGGCACCCTTTTTATGATCTTTCGGAGCCCCTTGTACTCTGATTTAGGCCTTAAGTGATACGGTAATGGTAAATTACCGTCTTTGTCTTTGTAATATTCGTCAATGCTATCAAGCATGCCATCTACAAAAATATAATTCAATGTGTTATGCTATGTAACTGTAGTGCAGGCCAGAAATCTAGAAATAGAAAATAAGTAAGCTGCTTACACATTTTATCTTTATGGTGTGACATCAAGTAATGTCTGATAAAATTTGCCTAATTTAAAACATAAGTTAGAGATAATGGTTATGAAATCTTTAAAGTATATTTAGAAGAATTAATAAAGTACAAACTAATCACGCACATCATTATATAAAGTTTTTTAGCATTAACACAATTTCAGCAAAACAAATTTAGAAACATAATTTGATTGTAGGCGACGACATTGGTCATGAGGATAAAAATTCTGCGGATAAAATATTTGGCACGCAACAATCAAAATAAAAGAGCATATTGATTAATACATTTCACGGAGCAAATTCATACATGTAATTTGGCTTGATGCTTGTAATTTTACCTGAGATACGTAATAAAACAATAAAACACATAAATATTACAAAAGTTTCAGTAATTCTTACAATCTATGTAATTTGGCCTGATGCATGTAATTTTGTGAATATTTCCTTGAACACAATATTTCTAGTGTATACTCCTTCACGCCCATCCAAAGTACCATTTTTAACCATCACTTTGGTGCTGCTTGCAGAAACTCCTCTTGACAATGCCACATACAGTTGACCATGGCTAAAAACATCATTCGGTAAATATACTCCAACATTTGAAATTGTTTGGCCCTGTGATTTGTTGATGGTCAGAGCATAGCTTAAATACACTGGGAATTGCTTACAGGTGAGCTCGAATTGCAGCTTAACATCTTCTGCACTCTTCAAGGGAATTCGTGGTAGAAATACTCTATGCCCTTTAAATTCTCCGCTCAAAATTTCAGCTTCAGTAACATTTCTTGAAAATGTTACACATGTAAGCCTAGTTCCGTTGCACAATCCAATTTTTGGATCAATGTTTCTGATCAGCATTATCGGTGAACCTTTCTTGAGATTGAGCTCGTGAGGTGGTAGATTTCCCGGATTTATTGAATTCAAGAATTCTGGCAAATATAAATTATGGGTGTCATCCACAACAGAATCAAAAGAGTAGTATGTTTTGCATTCTCCCGGATATATTTCAAGACATTTTTCATTTATTCTGTTGACATCCTCATTTAAAGGTGTTATTATTGCTCTGCTTTCCATATATCTGACATCAATTGGGGAACCTAGCTCAGGAAATATTGCATCAATCAATATATTTACAGACCATTCATCTTCCCAAGGTATGACCATGGAGTTTGGAATTTGAATCATATCATCAGCACAGTTGGCTCAGCACCGTTACCCACACGCAGTAGGAACTCTGAGAAATGAGGATCGTCAACAGCTCGCATGTTCACAGTTAAGCTAAGAATGTGAACATTTGTCCAAAGATATGATTCAACGATGCTCGCGCTAATAATTTGAGATTTGGTTCCGTTTACAACCACCGGTGTTAGCTGACGGAAATCACCACCAAAGATCATAACTTTGCCACCAAAGGGCAGATTGACATCAAGCACATCCCTAAAAGATCGATCCACAGTCTCAAATGCCTTCTTATGAATCATTGGGGCTTCATCCCAAATAATTACTCCGGCTTGTTGTATCAAATCACGCAAATCAGACTGCTTATTAAACTTGTATGTTGACATTATTTCAAATCTGATGGGTATTTTGAATTTTGAATGTGCAGTCCTCCCACCTGGGAGCAGCTTTGCTGCGATCCCAGACGAAGCTGTTGCTAATATAATGAACCTTCCTTTCTGAAAGTTGCTAGCAGTGCCCGATAAAGGTATGTTTTTCCCGTGCCACCTGGACCATCTAAGAAAACATTGCATTTTGTCTTTTTCGTATAGCTGTACCGATTATGTTGAATGCTGACAATTGTTCTGGATTAAATGAGTGAACTGAATTAATGTCATCATCAGATATTGAGAATGACCGTTCATGTTCTATTAGGCTGGATAAATTGTGCAAACCCTCAAAACCTTCACTTATGGATGGCAGACCAAAATCTGTTACTGTTTTTTTATGCTGCTGCAAAATGTCATCTAAATCATGAAGTGACTTATCTTTTATAAAAGTGTTACATGAAGTGCTTGCTGAGCTGTAATCTTCAGTCATACTGTTAAAGTTCTCATCCCACAGGTCTTGTACACAGGTCGGTTCACAGTATAACAAAATTGTTGCGAAAAGTCTTCTCAACGAAATTGGCAATTTAAAACATCTTGCTTCAGCTAGGCAATCTCAAATGCTATTATCCTCTTCAAGAAGTCTGTGTCGCTCTGCAGCCTGTTTAAATGTTGTACATTGAATACCAGTCACACACTTTAAATCCTCAAATGATTTTG
The DNA here is from genome assembly GCA_039583875.1 of Platanthera guangdongensis. Taxonomy (NCBI): domain Eukaryota; kingdom Viridiplantae; phylum Streptophyta; class Magnoliopsida; order Asparagales; family Orchidaceae; genus Platanthera; species Platanthera guangdongensis. The sequence goes on from CM077166.1 coordinate 143,662,520, forward strand.
GACCCTTAACATGATTGAGTAGCAGCCGCAAGTAAAATCTTTCACCTTCAATTGTGCTGACTGCATATATCCTACCAATAACCCTTTGGGTTGATACCCTCGGTATCCATTTGCGCTCAGTAGTTAAATATCTGTAGTACTTTGGAAAATCTTTATATAGGTACTTCTCGAGCTCTTGGTTGTCATTGTACAAACTAAAAAATTCAGTCAGCATCGATTTGGAGTTCCTCTCATTTTCCAGCACATTTGAAATTATTTGGTCACTATCGAAGTGGACCTGATGTTGAATGAATTTTTATGTCCCTATCGGTAGACTCTGCAAAATCTTCTACACCCCCCAATATTGCAGCCACCTGAGATGCGGTTGGAAGGATGTATTGTCGGTCGGTAGGCCGTCGTTCACGAATAAGTAGTTGACACGATTGTAATTGCTGATGTTGTGCATTTTGTCTAAAAGTCATGACATACGGGTTGTTAGTATCAAGGATATATTTGATCTCATTCAATATTTCTATATCGAGTCCATTACTTTCCTCCAAACGATGTGAGGTTTCATTTTCGGTGTCATAGATGAACATCTGCAGAAATCGTGGTTTGTTTCCCGGAGTAGGAAACAGAGAACCAATCTTATGATATATAGCTCCATACGCTCTGAATGTGTACAAACCTTAGTTGAACGCCGGGAGTGTTTCGTCAAGCGTCACACCCATGGATGTGAAAGAGAATACGTGGTTGTATGCACGAATATTTTGCCTGAAATGACGCCCTTTTGTGGTCGGGGCAGCGTAAAGAGCCATCAATTGGGGGGGGGGGTACAGGAATGGGAGGTAAAACTACTTTGCCAAGTTTGCAGCATAATTTTTTTGATTCTTTGTGAAATAATCGAGCTGCACAGTCTGGGCAAGTGGTCGGTTGTGGGAGCCGAAAGATGCTGACGTTGTCGGATGAATGGTAATTTATTGCTATATTTCGACGGCCTGTCCTCATGGTGAGTGTTGGTTGATTATCATTAATTTCATCTGGCTCGGTTGGTTGGACCTCCAAGGTTGATTGTAAAGCAAACGATACACGTGATTGTCTTCGCCTCGTATTCATTGCACTCCGTTGTTCCGAACTCAATGTTTGGCGCCAATTACTAACACGCACTCGGGTTGACTCTCGAGCCTGCTCAGGTGTTGTCGTCAAAGTCGAAGGCTTCCCTCTTTTATGTTGAACTGGCCCAACCTGAGTTGTCAATGATGATGACTCCCCTGCTTGATGTTGGTCTGCCATCTATATGTGTTTGCACTATAAGGTGAGCTCAAACTATAAATAATCAATCAATCTCGATTTGTACAATATATTAGGGTTGCAGGATGAATTTTGGTGCTAATGCGATATTCGTTCAAAATTGAAGAACAGAGGTGCCATTGATGGGAACAACATGCGATATTCGTCAAAGTCTAATCCTATTTGATTGGTCATTTCATTTTATTCATGTAACACTCAGTTAGCCCTATGAGTTTAGAATCAAAATGGCACCATCGTCCCTCCCTCAATGCTGACGCAAAACCTCTTGTCATCCGATCAAATAAACAAAGATAGTCACTACTTCTACACATAGCTTCCACCAATTGATTTATGAAGTTTAGATAGGATACCAATATCAAAGAATATCTAAATTCTAAACTCAAACTGAAAAAGAATAGAAGCTAACCGGCGAAGAAATAGCTGGAGCACAAAATTCAAGTGTAGAAGTTGCAGGAAGAATAGAAGCTAGAGATAATTAAATAGAATTTCTACTATTATGTCCAGCATAGAAATCATGGTTGATAAAACTGAAACCCAAAAAATTTAAAAGCACACAACTCTCAAATCACCGAAAATATGAAATTATGGCATGGACTAAATTCCTATAGTTGTATGTTCACACTATACACAGAGGATCAACACATGAGCATGATTTTTTGCATTGGGTATTATTTAGCCAAACACATAAGGAGAAATTACGAAGAAACCACTAAAATTAAGGAAATAACCACACCTTAAGAGCATGAAGAAATCACTGAAAAACTGAAATTAACCACACTTTAAGAGCAAAAAATTTAATAAGCATGAGTGCTTATTTAATGTTGAAAGCAGTGCACGGTCGGATTTTGTATGGCAGAACAATGGTAAAATTTAAGCCAAAATCATGGTTGATCCTATCATCCATCCTATCATCCTATCAAGCCAATGCTAAAACAGCACCTGGATGTGCTCTTAACAGGGTAGTAAAGATAGGCAAATATTAGTGTTGAGTGTTAATCAAAGCACAAAAATCCGAAATCAAAGCAAAAAATCTTAAAGCACAAAAAACTGAAAACAAAAAAATCTAAAAGCACACAACTCTCAAATCACCAAAAATATGCACATTTATTTGAAGTTTCATAAGAGCTGCAAGCTGCGGTTTGAATGTTACAGGTACAATTTCTCTCTACACTCATATGCTATTTCCTAACTTCAAATAAATGCATGCGTTAAGTTGTCATGGAAATGTGAATAGGTGTTGTTGCAAAATTGAAGGAATTAGTTTAATATGCAATTGAAATATGAGTTGTAGTTCTAATTCCCAGAATTGTGTTGAAGTTCTAATTCCAGGAATTAGTATTTCTAACTTCAAATAAATGCGCATATGCTATTTCCTAACTTCAAATAAATGCATGCATTTTTGAAATGTGCATAAAAATTGCATGTAAGATGCATCCAATTGTAGTTCGGATAAAAATTGCAGCTGCAACTTTGCAACTGCAAACTGCGGTTTGAATGTTGCATGTACAATTTCTCTCTACACGCATATGCTATTTCCTATCTTCAAATAAATGCATGCATTAAGTTGTAATGGAAATGTGAATATGTGCTGGTGCAAAATTGAAGAATTGAAGGAATTAGTTTAATATGCAATTGAATATGAGTTGTAGTTCTAATTCCCAGAATTGCGTTGAAGTTCTAATTCCCGGAATTAGTTTTTCTAACTTCAAATAAATGTGCATATGCTATATCCTAACTTCAAATAAATGCATGCATTTTTGAAGTTTGAAGTATGCTATTTCCTAACTTCAAATAAATGTGCATATGCTATTATGGTGAGGAGTTTGGACTAAATTCCTGAACAGGAAAAAAAATACAGAGAAAGATGAGTTTCCCATCCAAACAAAGCTAATGATTAACCCAAACCTGCAAAAACTGAAGAGTTTCCCATCCAAACTACTTTCTAGAGTATTTTAACTTGCTATAAGAACATAAACACAGCGGGATTCAATTTTTTTTGAAGTATGCTATTTCCTAACTTCAAATAAATGTGCATATGCTATTATGGTGAGGAGTGCATTTTTGAAGTTTGAAGTATGTTATTTCCTAACTTCAAATAAATGTGCATATCGTATTATAAATGTGCATATGCTATTATGGTGAGGAGTTTGGACTAAATTCCTGAACAGGAACAAAAATACAGAGAAAGATGGGTTTCCCATCCAAACAAAGCTAATGATTATCCCAAACCTGCAAACACAGCGGGATTCAATTTGCAACTTCAATTTGCTAATGATTCTCCTGACTAATTTTACCCTAAACTTTCATGCACTGAAAGGCTTACTAAAATTGATCCCTGCATTCATGATTATTAAGCTCATATATTATTTATAGAACATTTTCAAATAATCCAAATCAAATGGTAAATCCTAGCTCAACAATGCAGGAAGAAGCTCCTCAAGTGCGGGCGACATCAGTCTCAGATGATGAACTTTTATTACCTTGTTGTTGCACAAATCCTCCATTAATTTACAATAAAAACTTAAAGCTGCAACACCAAGGGAAGAAATTTAAAAAAATGAGAACATCTCTTGGATAAATCTGAAAAGCGACATTCATTCATCCATAGAACTACAATGGATTTGAGTATCTGCAGCTAGGATTAGAAAAAATAAAAGCAGAATGATTTTGCCGAATGATTTTGCACCACATAACTTAAATAACTCACATAACTTAAATCTTAAAAGCTGCTGCTAGAAAAAAATCAGTCAGGAGAAAATCAGTCAGGAGAAAGCTTACCGGGCGGAGAAAGCACAAAGCGAGGACATAGCTTTGTCGGAAGAAGTATAAGCCGTAGGAGCGGTTCCTGAAGCGCGGAGAAGCAAACAGAAAAACAAATTAGCCAAGAGGGAAGAATGCAACAAACAATCCTGAAGCGCGGAGAAGCAAACAGAAAAAAAAAACGAAGAAAATGAACAGAAATGATCGCGATTTCTGCGGTTTAGAACAAAAATCAGCGAAGAGGGAATAATGCAGCAGATAATCCTGAAGCGCGGAGAAGCAAACAGAACAGAAAATGAACAAAACGAAGAAAAATGATCGCGATTTCTGCGGTTTAGAACAAAAATCAGCCAAGAGGAAAGAATACATCAAACAATCGATGGAATATGCGACTTACCGGGAGCAAGAGGAGGAGCTCTGTTGATGGAGGAGGAGGAGATCTGTTGATGGAGGAGGAGGAGCTCTGTTGATCGCGATATGGAGAAGAGTTTAGGCGGGGCTCTGTGTAGAAGAGGTAGGGTTATACCCGCATTTACGGCGGGTGGCTGTCGAGGGATTATAGGACTACGGGAGGTAAGGGTAGCGTGTAGGTGAGGCGAAAGCCAGCTTTCGGAGTGATTCCTTCATTTCTGCGACGGTAGCGTGCTGGAGGAGAAAGAAGGACATGCATCCTGCGACGGTAGCGTGCTGGAGGAGAGGAGGACGGCCTGCGGGATTAGCTTTTGGCTTTTGGGGAGAAGTGAGATCTGAGGCGGAGTTGGGCATGGGGAGATGAGAAAAATAACATATATAAATATAGTAGATACAATATCAAATGACCCAAATACCCTAGTATTAATGAGGAGAGTTAGAAAAAATTGAGGGGCAAAATGGGATTAAAATGTTACACCATCTCTTCTTTTGGGTTTGCTTATATAATAAAGATATATATATATATATATATATATATATATATATATATATATATATATATATATATATATATATATATATATATATATATATATATATATATATATATCAGGAATGTTTTACAGAAATACACCAAAGTTAAACGGCCTTAAGGCCTTACAATAGTTGTCTTTTATAAAAGTATTTTCATACATCGACACGTAGGCCGGCCACACATGAAAACACTAAAATGCCTTCGCTTGGCCTTCGAGGGCCGGCATAGCAACAAGGGCAGCAATCCCCTATTTCCCGCTCAGCTCTCCAGCACCTGCACAGGGACAATCAACCACAAGGGCGGCAAAAAAGGCAACAGTCAGGTTTTAGGCGACCAATTTATAACGACGCTACCCCATACTCGGGGCAGCGGTATACCTTCCTGCAGCATTTATATAACAGATATATCACAAGGAGGCACACTTAAGAACCAATCAATATATGACAAATGAATGCCTCCACGGCCAAACGTTCTGTGCACTCAGGGCACATTCTCCATGTACCGGACTTCTCCGGGTCCCACCACCATGGTATACTTGAGTATTCTAGTCTTTTTGGCATGGGGCCTAAGACTCTCATTATGTCAACGACGAAAGCCAGTTACTTTAGGCAATCCTGTCCGAATGACATAATGTGAGTGCAGTTCAGCTCTTTCTCGTTGCTCAAATCATCAGGTCAATGTCGATGGTCCCAGCGAACATGGAGAATGACAAGATGCGGGCCAGCCTCCCCTTTCCCGTTCGGCTCGCTAGCCTTTCCTCGACTACCGCACACCGGGTCCCCAGGACCAGAGCCTGTAATCGACACACAATGTCACTCATGGCCATAGCTGGGCACCCAGGCTCATAACTCACCTACTAGCCCTTCAGTCTCCGTGAGACGGGCTCTACAAGTCTAATGCTATCTGGAAGCTACCGCCAGCGATATCCACTACCATCTGTCATTAGCGATAGAACTCTCATCTGTCTCCAGACTCAGCTACAACTGGAACATCTGTCCAGAAAATCCTGCAGCATCCTGCAGTGCCAGAAACATTGGACTTTCACATCAATTAGAGCTTACCAAGAGCTATTGTCAGCGATACTCGCTGTCGCCCGGCGATATCCAACGGTTATGCAAATTGTGGTACTTTTTGGGTATTTTCCTGGAGCACCCCCCCCCCCCCCCCAGTACTTCCTGCTACTCTCTTTTCACAGGTACAAACCACAGACCCTATAAACTACTCTTTTATACTCAGAGTCTTCTCCGTCATGCAAATTAAAATATCACCAATCCAGACCAACCTGTCCGGATGGGCTTCACACAGTATGCTTATTTCGTACTGCGATTTTCGGATCTATATGCAAAACAAAACCCGGGGATACTACGTATCGACCTATTAGAATCTCCTCAATTCTCCACCTTTTGGTGGTAGATTCCATGCATATACAAAAAGGAGGACTTCACTTGTCCAAGAAGGAAGATCATTACCCTTGCAGATCTTTTCAGAGCCATGAGTAAGTCTTCTATCAGGATGGAAAGGAGCACCTCACTTTCCTCATCACGGATCTTACTTCATCACTTGATTCCGATCACGGGATCTCCTTCACCAAGCTTACAACACTAAGCCTCAGCCACTTTCCCTCAAGATCTTGTAGCACTAAGAGAGAGAAAAAGATGAGAATTCAATCTCATGTCTAGCACTTAATTAGAGGCTACCGCCGTACAGTATATACTACCGCCGCGCGGTATCATAGGCGGTTGCCTCTTGGACCAATCGACATCACGATGTCACTCCAAAACAGCCTCCACCTTACTTCCACATGGCAGCTACCGCCAAGCGGTACTCTAACCCGAGCTATCACCACGCATTTACTCCTACTGCCGCGCGGTAGTCACTGAACGCTACGTTGAAAGCGTTGAGTGATAGCGCCACGCGCTAGCCCACTACCGCCCCGCAGTAGGCCTCTCAACGCTTCGAAGCGTTGAGTGCGTTGAGTAGTATCGTCACGCGTTATCCCACTAACGCCTCGCAGCAGTCCTCTCAAGACTTCGTCAAAAGCGTTGAGTGGTACCAGCATGCGCTACCTCTACTACCACCATGCGGTATATTCCAGAGAGGTCCCTCGATTTAATTCACAGGCTAACGCCAACAATAACACTATCGTCGCGCGTTAACTTCCAATTTGTCATTTGAACTTTTGGGTCATTACATCGAATACACTTGGCTATCAGTATTCAAATTCAGACAATTGTGGAATTATTGTCAGCATTTAATTCAGAGATCGTGTAGCCGACTTTAATTAATCTGGAGCAAGTTTCAAGGGATTTTCAAGGAATGTTTTAATTGGACTTTCCTCCAGAAGACAAATTGCAATTAAGGAAGTCATTTATTGACAGGCTAACGGCTATCTTGGACAGAGGATCATTTCTATTCAGATCAAGAGAATTAAAGATCAGTTTTTTTATTCTTATCAGAGTTAGACACATATTCTGCAATAACAATTCTCTACAACAACAAGAATTATAGCTCTTACAACAACAATTACACAAGAGAAAGAAAAAGAGTTGCAGACACTCTCAGTCTAAAAGATTCATACAAGAACACACGTTACATAAGGAGATCAACTAACTGAAATTTTCAGATCTCTCTTAATTCAAGTGTTCAAAGGCCATCATCATTCAAGACTCCAGACACCACACATTTCAGCTGTTGCTGAAATCATCTTTTGCTGGAGATCAAATCATTTGAAGGTCTATCACCCTACTGCAAAGCTTCACTTCCTGAACAACTACAGATCTCAGGGGGAGATTTGACAACATCCACAATCTTCTCTCTGATTGTTGCTCTGTGTTATATTGTTTACAACAATATAACATTAAAGTGCAAGTTAGATCTGATATACTCTAGAGGGGGTGAATAGAGTATGGTGCTTGATAAAAACTTTTTACAACAGTTGTTGTATTGTTAAGTGACAGGGAAGCAAATAATATAAAGTAAATCTAAACACAGAGCAATCACAGATCAAACACAAAGCAATCACAAACCACAGTCAGAAACAAAAGAAAGACAAGCAACCAGAAGACACAAGGAGCTATAGTGGTTCCCCAATCAACCTGGGTACATCCACTCTTCTACCACCCTAGGTAGGAATCCACTGCAGGATGAGTTGATCAGGTGTCCTGGGCACCAATGAGCTTACTCAAAAACCAAACCAGATTTTTTGATCAGGTGTCTTGCCACCACTGAGTTTTGATAAGGTCTCAGAAACCAATCACAAACGTTTGAAGGGAGTTTGAAAAACCCTTTACAGTAGAGTGAGAGTGAGAGAGATTGTGGATGTTGTCACAAACTTTTGAAGGGAGATGATCTTCTCTGTCAACAATCAGAGAGAAGATTGTGGATGTTGTCCAAGCTCCCCCTGAGATCTATAGTTGTTCAGGAAGTAAAGCTTTGTAGTAGGGTGATAGGCCTTCAAATGATTTGATCTCCAGCAAAAGATGATTTCAGCAACAGCTGAAATGTGTGGTGTCTGGAGTCTTGAATGATGATGGCCTTTGAACACTTGAATCAAGAGAGATCTGAAAATTTCAGTTAGTTGATCTCCTTTTATGATGTGTGTTCTTGTATGAATCTTTTAGACTGAGAGTGTCTGCAACTCTCTTTCTTTCTCTTGTGTAATTGTTGTTGTAAGAGCTATAATTCTTGTTGTTGCAAAGAATTGTTATTGCAGAATATGTGTCTAACTCTGATAAGAATAAAAAAAACTAATCTTTTATTCTCTTGATCTGAATAGAAATGATCCTCTGTCCAAAATAGCCGTTAGCCTGTCAATAAATGACTTCCTTAATTGTAATTTGTCTTCTAGAGGAAAGTCCAATTAAAACATTCCTTGAAAATTCCTTGAAACTTGCTCCAGATTAATTAAAACGACTACACGATCTCTGAATTAAATGCTGACAATAATTCCACAATTGTCTGAATTTGAATCTTGAAAAACATTGAACTCTTCAGAGAAACATTGAACTGAGCTCCACTATCGTTGAACTGAGCTCAGAGATTGGACTTAGACAGAAACAGAGATCGTCGATCTGACCTCAACTATCTTCGAACTGAACTTAGAGATAGAGAATCAAACTGGAGTCAAGAACGTCGAACTGAGCTCGAAGATCATCGAATGGAGTTCGATGACTCGTTGAAGTTGAGCTCAAAGATCGTCGAATGAAGTTCGACAATCCGTCGAAGTGAGCTCAACGATCGTCGAATGGAGTTCGACGATTCGTCGTACTGAGCTCGACGAAATGACTTAGTCTCCAAAACTGAAAAACATGGTCTTGAGGGCAGCTTCCAAACCTAACTACTAGCCTTTAGACTCAATTCTAATTGACTTTTAGATCTATATAATGAGGTCAAAACAGGTTTCCTAAGAGACATAGTGATCCTTGCCCAAATCAGTAATAGGGTGTTCCAACATAACGACCCATTAATTTCAGCTGTTTCAAAACGTTTGTAATTGATTTGTTAGCTAGTAATTACCATTTTTTGTAACTTGTAAAGTTGTAATTCTCTACTATAAATATTCAATAGTGAATAGAGGGGAAGGCACCTCCACAGAGTTTTCTTTTCCATTTAGTTCTGTCTTCTTGTTAGCTCTTCCATCGTATTGCTTTAGCACCAACTTGTTCTCTTTTGCCATTCTTTTTCTTGCCACTTGCATCAAGAGGTCCTCCGGGAGACTTTGGAGAAGATGCGACCTCGCCTTCTTGTCCTTTCTCGTGTCGACGTCCACTCCATCCGCCAACTCGATTACTTCCCAGATGCATTGACCCTCCATCATCTCTTGGACCCGAATCACCTAACTCGTGTAGTTTGTCTCTGTCAGCTACGGGTAGTGGAACGTCCCACCGCCGATCTCCCGCGCCGCCTCGACTTGAGGAACGATGACTTGAGGAACGATTGACATCCCCGGCTATGATACCAGATATTGGGGAAAAAACAAGTTGGTGCTAATGCAATACGATGGAAGAGATAACAAGAAGACAAAACTAAATGGAAAAGAAAGCTCTGTGGAGGTGCCTTCCCCCCTATTCACTATTGAATATTTATAGTAGAGAATTACAACTTTACAAGTTACAAAAACAGTAATCACTAGCTAACAAATCAATTACAAACGTTTTGAAACGGCTGAAATTAATGGGCTGTTATATTACTGTAATTAATGTTCTCACTAATTGTATGAAATGACTGAGTAGTTATTGAGGTCATCAAGGAAACAGCTGGACATTAATTGAGGCCACCAAGGATTAATTCCAACAAATCCTTCGGATAGCTTTTCTCGCCCACGGCTCAAAGAAACCGAGCGGCTTTCGAAAGAACAATGCTTACGGATGGACCCTGAACAGTCAAGGCGGCCAATATTTCCCAACGCTAAGTTTCTGACAGCGACTACTGAAAGAGAGAACATTCAGTTTTGCGGTCTCATTCTTCAAATTTTTTTTTGAAGTTGCCACTCTATTGTTCAAGTCTGACCGCTCTCTCTTTTGGTGTAGGTGGATCAGAGTCGCCAATGTGGATGGGCTATATGACTGCTTCTCTTCCTCCACTACTGCCGCCACTACAGTCATTCGGACTCCCACTAAGCACAAGTCTCAGTAGTGAGATGCTGCCCGACTTCCAAGGGTAACTTGAAGCTCTAACGAAAATGTTCACGGAGCAAGAACAAACCATACGCGCTAAGGAGGAGGAGCTGCAATCTGCACTGGAGGCTGCCAATAAGGAGAGGGAGGAGATGAAGGCTCCGTTTGGAGGACTTATTTTCATTTGTCAAGCGATGTATGTTGGGAAGAAAGAGAGAAAGGAGCGAGAAAACGCACATGAAGATCAAGTCGCCGATCAGGTCGCTCTACTTGAGAGAGAGAAGAAGGTCAACCATAAACTCGATAACGATTACTAACATTATTGGGGAAGTATTTAAGGCTCTGTTTGAGATCTCGGGCCGGCAGGAGGCGATGATGTTGGAAAGTTAATTCTAGATGGCCCCACTTATGAGTTTCCTTTTGCCCATATTAAGTTTTCCTACCGTTACTGTGTTTAATTTTAGTTTTTAGAAACTACCCCCAATTAATGTTTTGGGTGTTTTCTTGGTTAAAGAGCTTCAGTTTTTTTTGTAATATATATATATATATATATATATATATATATATATACACACAGTTGTAAGAGATGTAGATACAACATAAGAAAATCTAATTGGAGTTTTCCACCTTTGCTTTCTTTCCACTATTTTATTCTCCTATGTGCTTGTGTTTCATCCTTGGAATCTTCATCTGGTATCAGAGCCTGGCTGTCGATCGTTCCTCAAGTCGAGGCGGTGCGGGAGATCGGCGGTGGGACGTTCCACTACTCACAGCTGACGGCGACAAACTACATGAGCTGGGTGATTCGTGTCCGAGCGATGATGGAGGATCAAGGCGTCTGGGAAGCAATCGAGCCGGCGGAATGAGTGGCCGTCGACACGAGAAAGGATAAGAAGGCGAGGTCGCATCATCTCCATGCTCTCCCGGAGGACCTCTTGATGTAAGTGGCAAGGAAAAGAACGGAGAAAGAGGTTTGGGATTGTCTCAAGACAAGGTTCATTGGCGCGAACCTCGTCAAGAACGCATGACTACAGATGTTGAAGAATGACTTCAACGTCATGCGCATGCAGTATGGAGAGGCCCTGGACCAGTAAGTAGGAAAACTCAACGACATGTCCGTCAGGTATGCAAATCTCGGGGCGACACTCGACGATGTCGCATTGATCAAAAAGCTTTTTGATTCAGTGCCGAATCATTTCCTGAATGTGATCGCTAGGATTGAACAATTCTACGATCTCGACACCATACCATTTGAGGAAGCCGTGGGGCGGCTTAAGGCTTATGAAGTGCGAACTCGCCCACGCACATCTGGCGGAAACGGCAGGGGCGATGGCCGGCTCTTGCTCACTCAGGTGGAGTGGCAGACGCGGTAGAAGAAGGATGGCAAATCCTATGCCCCTGGAGACAGTAGCAACCGCGGCCGGGGTGGTCATGGTCGCGGCAGAGAGCGCGATAATGGCGGTCATGGCGGGGCATAAAGCAAAGACAACACGAGTGGTTCCAGCGGCGGTGGCCGTGACAAGAGCCACATCCGTTGTTTTAATTGTAACAAAATGGGGCATTATGCATCGGAATACAGGACCCCAAAGAAGGAGGAGGCACACCTCACACTTCCGGACGACACCGAGACTGCGGCCCTAATGCTCGTGGTGTCGTAGGATATGACTGTGGAGCAACAAGAAGGGCATGGTTCCATCCTATTAAGCGAGGAAAAAATAAGGTTGGAAGTCAAGGCTAACCCATGTCATGTCTGGTACCTTTACAACGGGGCTAGCAACCATATGACCAGCGACAAGGCGAAGTTCCGCGATCAGTCCTCTTGCTCACTCAAGAGGAGTGGCAGACGTGGCAAAAGAAGGATGGCAAATCCTATGCCCCTGCAGACAGTAGCAACCGCGACCGGGGTGGTCATGGTCGCGACAGAGGGCGCGACAATGGCGGTCGTAGCGGGGCGCCAAGTAAAGACGACATGAGTGGTTCCAACGGAGGTGGCTGTGACAAGAGCCACATCCGTTGTTTTAATTGTAACAAAATTGGGCACTATGCATCTGAATGCAGGACCCCAAAGAAGGAGGATGCACACCTCACACTTCCGGACGACGTCGAGACTGTGGCCCTAATGCTCGCGGTGTCGGAGGAAATGGCGGTGGAACAACAAGAAGGGCATGGTTCCATCCTATTAAGCGAGGAAAAAATGAGGTCGGATGTTAAGGCTAACCCATGTCATGTCTGGTACCTTGACAATAGGGCTAGCAACAATATGACCGGCGATAAGGCGAAGTTCCGCGAGCCGGACGGAAATGTCATTGGAAACGTAAGGTTCGGCGATAGCTCAACGATGTAAATCATGGGTAAGGGTTCAATCCTATTTAGCTGCAGGAATGTAGAGCAGTGGTTGCTCCAGGAGGTATATTACATCCTGAAGCACCGAAGCAATATCGTGAGCCTCAGACAACTTACTGAAACCAACCATAAAGTGATCATGGATGAGGATATCCTGCAGGTGCTCGACAAATGTCATACAAGGATACCCATGAACGTGAGGCGCATGGTAAATCGCCTTTACAAAATAGATTTGCATGAAGGGGAGGTGGTGTGTCTCTTTACGAACCTTGAAGATCCGGCGTGGCTATGGCATGCCAGGCTCGGCCATGTAAACTTCCACGATCTGAAGCTCCATGTTGACAAAGAAATGGCGGTGGTCGTACCTTCGATCTCCCACCCAAACCAACTGTGTCAAGGATGTTTGGTGGCGAAACAGGCAAGGCAGCCATTCCCGTTGACGGCAAATTACAGGGCTAAAAAGCCACTTAAGTTGTTGCATGTTGATCTCTGCGATCCAATCTCACCTTCAAGTCTTGCCGGTAATAGTTATTTCATTGTAATCGTGGATGATTACTCCATGTGGATGTGGCTGTACGCGATCAAGACAAAGGATCAAGCATACACTGCGTTCCAAAGATTCAAATCACAGATTGAGAACATAAGTGAATGGCGCATTAAGACATTGAGGACTGATCGCGGTGGAGAGTTCCTCTCTGCTGAATTCAATCAACTTTGCGAGGAAGCCGGGATCACCGCGCCATACATGCCACAAAAAAACGACGTGGTGGAAAAAAAGAACAGAACGGTGATGGCGATGGCGAGGTCCCTCCTCAAAAGTATGAACATTCCAGGAAAGTTTTGGGGAGAGGCAGTGCGGCATGCAGTGTACTTGCTAAAATGTTTGCCAATGAAGGCGTTGTGCGAACAGATTCCGTTTGAAGCCAGGAACGGAAGAAAGCAACATCTGGCACATCTTTGTGTGTTTGGATGCACAACACACGCGAAGGTGACCATGCCACACCTGAAGAAACTCGATGACCGAAGCCAGTCGATGGTGTACATTGGCGTCGAGGAAGGCTGCAAGGTGAACTGTTTGTTTGATCCACTGCGGGGGAAAATTCATGCAAGCGGGATGTAAAATTTGAGGAACAAGTGGAGTGGTGCTGGAGCATAGGTGTTGGCCTCAGGGACCCTCCAGATTTCTTCATTGAGGAAGAATGCATAAAAGAGCCTATAGAGGGCAAATTTGCACCACCCAGATGATTTCTTGCAGGAGATTCATCAACCAGAGCTCATGCCTCTTCATCAGCTCCGCTAGCCGGCGAGGTGTCGCCAGGAGGGCCAGCAACCATGACGAGTGTTATGGGACGCACAACAAGGTCCTACCCATCCCCCACTGTAACACCCTCATCAGTCGTATGGCATATAACAGAAGGTCCAACTGGAACCCGACGCCATATACCACGGACAGACGGAAGGGTTACGTATTAATAACCAAACTATCCAATTAAGACTACTCGTCCTAACACAGAGCATTCTAGCGGAAGCTTTTAGAAGTAGAAAGAACTCAAACTGAATAATCAATTTACATGAATGTCCACAATCGCTACCACTGGAATGAAATAACAATACACTGAAAGATACATGGCCTTATGGTCTTACAATAGTTCACTTATCAAATAGTGTCTTACATACATCGGCTCGCAGGCTGGCCACATATGACAAAATAAAACAACTATACGCTAACGCCTTCGAGGGCCAGCACGGCAACATGGGCTCTAACCCGCTATTTTGCACTCGGCTCCGCAGCACCTGCAAGAAATATTCCACCACACGGTGGCAAACAGGCAACGGTCAGCTAAAGCCGACCAAATTATAACGACCCCGTCCCTTTCTCGGGACGACGGTGCTCCTTCCTTGCATATCATTAGCCCAGCTAAACAATTATGTATAAACATAATTCGCAACAGGTGTGGGCTCGCACGGCCAAACACCTCGTGCACTCAGGGCACATTAATGGTGAATCCTGACACTTCAGCGTCTTCACCACCACCCCCAGGATGACAACAACATGAGCATTTTAGCCTTCCTGACCACTGTCTAAGGCTCCCGACTATGCCAATGGCCAGTCCCCTTTTCGGGTCTCTCGCACCGAACCACATAGCCCAGGTCCAATTCCACTTGCCCGTTACTCAACCGTGTAGTTCACATTAAGGCGTACGCACGGGCCAAGCTTCTCTGAGATCCTAATATTCTAATCAATCACATAACTCAGTTATGTTCAAGGCCGGTTCCCAGACCGCCAAGTTAGCAGAACAACGATTCCGCTCAGTTTTCCAGGTGCGCCTTGGAGCTAACCTCCAAGGATCCCTGCTGCAATCTACCGCATAGAAACCCGAAAACCCAAAGCACGGAGTCTTTTCCGACAAATCATAACAAATGCAACATCGCTGATCCAGACCAACATGTCCGGGTAGGCTTCACACACAATGCTTATGCTCGTACTTCGATTCCGGACTCTAAATGCAACACAAGGGGGACTATTCCCATCAACCCCAAGGAACACCGCACACTAGCCGCACACTCGCAGGAGCGGGTTTTCCCTATGCAAAAAGGAAGAGCTTCACATGCTCAAGTAGAGAATCGTTACCCTTGTAGTACGCTTTGCCGCCATGGAAAACTATCCGGATAGAAGTCTTCACAACGGGATTCCCTCCACGAATCCGCTCTCGGTTCCCTGATCGGTGCTCTGGTGCTCCGCCGGTAGCCGGAAAACTCCTCCTTCTTCCTCCTCTTTCTAACTCCTTGAGTGAGAGAGACTAAGGGAGAAAATGAGGAATTGATCCTCTATTTCCGATCTTAACAGAATAGGGTTTCCCCAGGGCCGTCAGATTTTAAATAAAGAAATCGAACGACTCTAATCCACTCAAAAATTAACAGACCTGGGCCGAACACGACCTCGCACACGGCCGTGTACCAGGCCGTGTGCCTCGATCCAGGCACGATCGTCAAACGCAGAAAAACCACACGGGCAAGACACGCCCGTATCTCAGCCTGACACGCCCGTGTCGGGTCCTCGTCACGCCCGTGTCCGGGGGCGTGTCACATATAACCGCCATGCCAACCGACACTAACCTGCTGAACACGGGTACTGATACGGGTAGGCACACGCCCGTGTCAAATGACACGTCTGTGTCATTAAGCCGTGTTACTTACCGTGTCCTTCTCGGGATGAAAACGGCCAAAACACCAGCTAGACACGGCCTTGGACATGCCCGTGTCCTAGGTCGTGTACCCCTATACAGGCACCAAAATCCCTTTTTATGCGACCAACTCAAATATAATTTTTGGGGCGTTACAAATCTCCCCCACTTAAGGAATTTCGTCCCGAAATTAAGTAAAGGTACACAAAATTACAAGTTACCTAAACGGAATAAGTCGGGGTATTCTTCCAACATAGTTTTCTCTCGCTCCCAAGTTCGCTCCTCACATCCGCAATTATCCTAACGGACTTTAACCATTCGGATATCCTTGTTGCGGAGTCGCTTGACTTCAACGTCTTCTATACGTTTAGGCTTGACCTTTGTCATCAACTCATAATCAACTGGCATTTGATCAACCACAACTATTTGCGAAGGCTCTTGCACCGCCTTACGCAACACTGATACGTGGAACACATCATGTAGCCCACTCAACTCCACCGACAGCTTCAATCTATATGCTGCTTCGCCAACATGCTCTAGGATCTCAAATGGTCCAAGGTATCTCGGACTCAGCTTCTTCAAGCGTCGAACCCGCGAGACACCCTTGAACGGTTTGATTTTCAGGTACACCCAGTCGCCAACAATGAACTCCACGTTCCTATGTTTGGCGTTATAGTACTTTGACTGTTGATGATTGCTTTGTTAATAAGTAATAACTCAATGCGATTTCATTATACATTCTAGTATAACTATGTAGATGGGCATAAGCTAGATTGAATTAACATTCAAGCAAGTGCACCTATCAATCATAGTACAGGAGAAATCTACATCTCGTGTCGTATTCCACAGGGACAATTCAAGTATTCTTACTCATCCCCACTCTATTATCGTACCTATAAGTAAAATTGATTTCTAACCTAAATTAACCTAACTATGACTATTGGATAAATCAATATTGGAAGATTGAACATGATAACAATCCGAAAGTTTATGAGCAATTACATGAAAATATTCATTCATTATTCACTCAATTCTATTTAATCATGAAAGCATAATACTATCAAATTTGTTGAATTGTAAGGGTAAATATTTATCAAATTCTCTCTCGAGCAATTCAAATCCTAAATCTAAGTTAGTAAATTTTCTCTCGAACAATTTACAATACTCAAATTTGCATTGAATAAAACACCTTATCTATTACATAAATCCATGAAATCCTATCTCTGAAATATCATGAATTCATTTATTCGTATTCCAATTTTCCAAATAACATATCTCTCGATCTTGAAATTCGAATTATAAAGAGATCTCACACCAAACTATGAACATGTAAATTTTATCACAAACGTCTAATTTCTCAATCTAGAGATTTGCAATTCATATAAGACGAATAAGAAATTCGTAATTAGGATTAAGATCTTTGTTTGTAAGCCTACATACGAATAAAATACAACAAATATGATGTAAACCATGCGAGACATGATTAACAAATTGTTCAAATAGAAGTTCATGCAAATTAAAACAATAAACAAAGTTGAATCACCAAGAGAAAGGAAAGATTAAAAGGGATTAATGAATAGATAAAAATACATATAAAATACCCTTCAATCCTCCTTCTCTTGCATGCTCCACTTCGGGCTCCAGCAGTTCTCCAATCCCAGAATGATCCAAAAAGTTGTCCACAAATTTTTCTACAGGAAATATATAGTCCCTTTCCAAACTGGTCGGACACGGGTTCCAACACGGCCGTGTGTCAGGCCGTGTGGACAGTTCCTAGGCAGTTCCCCACGAACAGGCGTGCTTGGTAGTGGGCCGTGTCAGATGACACGGGTATGGACACGGCCGTGTGTCTGGCCATGTTCTTCAGACACGGGTTGGTCTGCAGCCGTGTTCAAATATGACACGGGTAGGCACACAGGCGTGTGTCCTACCCGTGTGAGTCTCTGTCTCCTGCGTCCAATTTCTTCAGCTCCATGGTACATAGGACACGGGTCGGAACACGGCCGTGTGTCCACCCATGTGCGCCACATTTTTGTCCTGTCATCAGCCATGTTGACTCCGTGAACTCCTCTGTTTGCTCCAAGACTTTTAGTTCCACTGGTTAGCGCTACCTGCATATAAAAATGAAGTAATAAATTAGGTAACTCAATATAAGGAGTAACAAAGATCCTTACTGTGCTCTCCTAATCATGATAAAATAATTCTTTGACTTTTCTTGCGAAATTACTACAAAATGATGTAGGAATAGCAGACATGATTACAATTATGATAGTAAAAAGCCTATCATAATCGCACTCATCAAATACCCCCTGACTTAGATGTTTGCTTGTCCCTAAGCAAACTAATTCAAACACTTGGATTACCATTAAATAATTTTGCATCCGCATAGTGGTTGCTATGAATTTAAGAGAACTTTGATGATGTAATCGTATAGGAAAGAGTTTAGCAGACTTTTCTAAATATAACGTAGTCTTAAAATTCTTCCAATATATCTGTTAACTATCTCTCACTCGTTTTTAGAAATAAGAGTATATTCATCTTTAATAAATATGAGGAGAAAATAAAAATCTCTATAAGATACGTATTAGTATTTCAAAACTTATAGGTACCCATATTGACGGTCACGAGCTTACCCTTTTTTCATCCTCTCCATGGTACTTAGTTAGACTCAGTAAGGTCGGATCCTTAGGACTTGTATGATGGTGTAGCCTTTTTGGCTTAGGATAGAAGATTATAGGCGAGGTAATCAAGGATAAATGCGATGGATTTTCCACACCTAAATCACGATTGAGCCTTTTGTTGGTATATACCTTAACATACATCGGTGTTATAAAAGCACCCCCAGACTTTGCAATTAGCCAACTTCCCACATTTTTTTGAAAGATACTCCAAACTTTTATTGTTCTTAACCAAGGGACTATAGTAGGGATCATTCCGAGTGGGTGCAATTATACACACACTCAGGCCACATATCACTGTCTTCTTTTGTTTAGGCTTTGTGTTCATAGTAGGGATTATTCCAAGTGGGTGCAAATATACACACACTCAGGCCACATATCACTATGAACAAACTCATTTCAAGAAGGTCTCAATGATAGGTGTGCTAATAGATAAGGATTTGGCCTTGGTGAATTTTAGTGGTAGAGCATCAAAAGGATGGGGATTAGGTTCAAATTGGGTGTGCAAGGGTATCATGTTGAACGTTTTGGGTTACAAGGCTCAAGCTATCCAATAGGGGGCCTAAGTCATTTCCACCCTTACTAATTATCCTATATAATGTTTTGAGGATCGCTAGAGGATAAGTTCTGGACATCAATAGAGAGTATTTTCATTTTGATTCCCTAATACCAGATTATAAAGAATGTTACATTCATCGACTCACATTATTATAGATAAGTATATTTTCTAAAATTGAGTGACTGATAGTTAATAATATAGAGGATTAATCTTAAAAGTAAATTATATAGAAAAAGTTAAGCTAATGAATTTCTATACTTAATTACGAATCAACAAAGCTGAACACTCCGTGAGTCTACATCAATTCATTTTAATCAGTGTGCGAAGTTAAATTATATAGTTATAATCCCAACTGAATGAATAACGAGAGCTTAAAAGAGTGGCAAAAGTAAAGAAAATGTTTTTTTTCTTAGGGGGTATAACTAACTTGAATGTTATGATAGCCAAATTATTATCAATTGTAACCATGTCCATCACAACAATTATAAAATGGAAGAAAGAACATCCACCCCCATACTTAGAATTTGCAATGTCCTCATTGCAATGAAAAGTGCTGAAAAAGTAATTTCATTAAGAATAGTAAAAAGAAACTGCTATCATCAAAATAGAAGAGTACATGAAGGAACCAGGAGCGGACATGAAATCATATATAATAACTGAAATACATCAATATAAATAAAGAAATACTACAATACACAGATACATGTCAAAAGTAAGGCGGCTGGTCGTCTGGGAAGTGTGGCTGGCCAGGAGCCGCTGGCACTCTTGGGGCGATCCCTAGGTGGTCTCTGATCTGGATGAGGAGGGCCTCGGTCCTCTGCTGCGACTCCTCAATATGCTGTAGGCACGGCGAGAGCTCGATGTCGAAGAACTATCAAAACTCCCGCGAGTACCGTGAATGAGGTGGAGGGGGTGCAGTAGAAGACTCGCCATGAGCGTAAGTGTAATGGGGCAGAGGTACCAACGACACATCGAGGTCAGGATCCACCTCGTCATCACTATCATCCTGCACTTGCGGCCCACGTCATGCAATAGAATATATGACGCCTCCCCGGCCCTGACGGGCGGTGACGAGGCGAAGGGAGCGAAGACTGTCCATCGTGATGGACACGGTCTTCGCGATAACTGTCATTTAGGGGAGGGCTGAGAATATGCCCATGTTCTTCACCAGGCGAGTGATGTAGGGTGTTACACAGATAGACCCTATGCAGGGGGTGTTGGCCTAGTGGAGAATAAACTGGGCTAGAAGGAAACCGAGATGCAGAGGATAACGTGAAGACATGCTGTAGAGGTATAGTAGGTCCTGTCGACTGACAACACCGGAGCTTTCGCCCCGGCCGCTCAATGTGTGGCTAAGGAGATGGTGAATGTAATGGAGGGTGGGTGAAACCAACTTAGAGGCCTTAGATCACTTGGCCTCATAGGTGCTAGTGTCAAAAGAGAGCTGGCGCCAGATACCGCCGGCAATATCACGATAGGGGAGGTCTAACTGGAGCTCGGAGTTGGCAGCACTAAAGAGGAATGAATCCTCAGACACCCCTAAATACTAGGTGAACTGGAGCATAGTGAGTGTTTAAAAGGTGCCGCCCACTCGAAACGAAATTATCCCCTCGGGCGCGTGCGGCACATCAATGAAGTTAGGCCGAAATTTGCAATAAAACGAGGACAGGAACTCTAACGTGAGTTCCCTAAATCCTATCTCCTCTATGGCGAAAAATTGCTCCCAACCCGTTATAGATATTAATGCCCTGACATCCCCAGTTAAATTTATTTCTTCAAGCACGCTCCAATCAATCGTGCGAATATCTTGAAATTTCTTTGATTGCAGGCAGTTGAAGCGGGTGGTGTGCGATGGGTCGGTAAATACTAGCGGAGCAGCGACATCACGCCTCTCTGTTGACACTTGCAGCTCCGGTCGGCGACGACGACCGCCTTGATTTCTTCCGGATGACATGATCTAGTAGGAAAAAAATGAAATTAGAGGGCGAATCCGCGGAAGTTTGGAGACCAAGGCTGCTCAAAGTCGGGCTCAGACCATGTATGAAGGCGAGGATGCTAGGAGGAAGTGAAGAAAACAAAAAAAAAGACACGGCCCTATTTATAGAAGTCGAACACGGGTTTGCACACGGCTATGTGTGAACCCGTGTTAGGGGAAACCGCAGCCTCGTGGAACACGGGTTGCCTCGAATCGTGTGTTGGAGTTGAACACGGGTGCGCACACGGGCGTGTGTGTACCCATGTTGTGGAATCTTGCCCTCGTGAAACACGGGCTATGGGGGGTCGTGCGGTCAAACTGACAGGGGACAGTGCGGCAAGTGGACACGGGCCTCGACACGGCCATGTGTGGACCCGTGTCTGAGCTGCACGACGTATTAACAATACATGGGCCACGGGTTGGTAGGCGACATGGCCGTGTGTCATCCGACACGGGCATGTCGGATGTCTCAACACAACGGTCTCGATGATGATCGAGCGAAAGACACAGCTAGACACACGGGTTGGTGTGAACGCGTGTTGTTCTCGGGAAGAAATTGCATTTTTGCAGAATTAATTCACACGGCTGGGCTTGAGGCTGTGTTGTATACACGGCCACCCACACGGGTCCAATGTTGCATTTCTCCTAAAAAATTTTACAGAATTTTTTCATTTTCCATTAAAATTTTTTCATTAAATTTTTCTAGACTTATATTAAAATTTTTTATAAATAAGAAATACTTTCTATAGTTATTACTTTAACATAAGCCTAATCTAGATGGTGGCAGGTCTCTAGACGAGTGAAGTCTCTAGGAAGTTCACCATAATAAGGCTTGAGTCGGTGTCCATTAACCTTAAAATCTCCCTTTTCATGGTGAGTTAGCTCGACGGTGTCGTAGGGAAAGACTTCTTTAACCTTAATGGGTCCGGACCACTTAGACCTTAATTTCACAGGGAATAAATGCAGTCTGGAATTAAAAAGGAGGACTTGGTCACCTTTTTGGAATGTCTTGGGTTTACGAAGGTGACGGTCATGAAATAGCTTGGTCTTCTCCTTATAAATTCTGGAGTTCTCATAGGCCATAGTTCTCCACTCATCTAATTCGTTAAGTTGAAGCTTCCGTTTCTCCCCTATAGAATTAGTGTCAAAATTCAAAGAACGTATTGCCCAATACGACTTATGCTCTAATTCTTTAGGTAGGTGACAAGATTTACCATAGACTAATCTAAAGGGGGTGGTCCCTATAGGTGTTTTGAAGGCGGTCCTATAAGCCCACAAACAGTCATTAAGTTTCCTACACCACAACTTCCTATTCCCTTCTACCGATTTTTCTAGGATCCTCTTAAGTCTCTATTGGATACTTCAACTTGACCACTAGTTTGCGGATGATAAGGAGTGACTATCCTATGTGTAACTCCATATTTTTCTAATACTTTATTTAGTTGTAAATTACAGAAATGTGAACCCCTGTCGCTAATAAGAGCACGTGGTGTGCCAAATCGTGCAAATAAGGATTTTAAAAATCGGATTACTACCCTACTATCATTAGTAGGCAAAGCTTGTGCTTCAACCCACTTCGATACATAATCTAGAGCTACTAAAATATATTTATTACCAAAGGAATCTGGAAATGGACCCATAAAATCAATTCCCCACACATCAAATACTTCATATTCAAGAATAAATTTTTATGGCATTTCATGTAATTTAGAAATATTACCTTCTTTTTGACAAGAATCACATGAAAGCACATACCTTTGGGCATCCCTGAATAGAAGGGGCCAATAAAAACTGGAATCAAGAACCTTTTTAGCAGAGCGATTCGCTCCATAATGACCACCAGTAGGCCCTGAATGACACTGCTCCAAAATCTTCCAACCCTCCTCTACTGATACACACCTTCGTATAACAGAATCTGCACATATCCGAAAAAGAAAGGGTTCCTCCCAAAAGTAATATTTCAAATCAGAGAAAAATTTCTTTTTCTACTGACATGAAAAGTCTTTTAGAAGGACCTTAGCCACAAGATAGTTTGCATAATCTGCAAACCATGGATAATCAAGATGTATATTTGTTGATATGGCTAATAGTGATTCCTCAGGAAATGTATCAGAAATTCCAGATTCACCTAACATTGATCGTAGTGGATTTTCTAAACGTAAAAGATGATCTGCCGCTAAGTTTCCGCTCCTCGTTTATCCCTAATTTCTAAATCAAATTCTTGCAACAGAAGAACCCAAATGATTAAACGAGGCTTTGCTTCCGCTTTGGCTAGCAAATATCTAAGGGCAGAGTGATCCGTGTAAACTACCACTTTGGACAATGTTAAATATGGTCTTAATTTATTAAAGGCGAATACCACTGCTAGGAGTTCTTTTTCGGTAGTTGTATAATTCTCCTGTGCATTATTAAGTGTTTTGCTAGCATAATATATAGGGTGAAAATGTTTGTTTCGGCGTTGTCCTAAAATAGCCCCTACCGCAAAACTACTAGCATCATACATGATCTCAAATGGTTGACTAAAATCGGGTGCGATCATAATAGGAGAATTAATTAATTTCTCTTTTAAGAACTCAAAAGCATGTAGACACTCTTGTTCAAAAATAAAAGGTGTGTCTTTTTCTAAAAGCCTTGTAAGTGGTTTAGCTATTTTAGAGAAGTCTTTAATAAACCGGCGGTAAAATCCCACGTGTCCTAAGAAACTTCTCACTGCCTTAACGGAGGTTGGTGGTGGTAATTTCTCTATGGTCTCTATTTTTGCTCTATCAACTTGGATTCCTTGGCTTGAGATTTTATGGCCAAGTACTAACCCTTCCTGTACCATGAAATGACACTTCTCCCAACTAAGCGCTAGGTTTGTCTCATCACACCTCCTAAGAACTTTCTCTAAATTATTCAAACATAGATCAAATGAATCGCCAAAAATAGAAAAAAATCATCCATGAACACTTTCATGATATCTTCAACATACTCGTTAAAGATGGCTAGCATGCACCTTTGAAACGTGGCGGGTGCATTACATAACTCGAAATGCATTCGTCTATAGGCAAGGGTACCAAATGGGCAAGTAAATGTTGTTTTCTCTTGGTCTTCTGGTGCTATAGGAATTTGGAAGTATCCAGAAAGTCCATCTAGAAAACAATAATAAGAGTGTCCTGATAAGCGTTCTAATATCTAGTCAATGAAAGGAAGAGGGAAATGGTCTTTCCTAGTGGCATCATTTAATTTCCTATAGTCTATACAGACACGCCAACCTGTTACCGTTCGCATTGGAATTAATTCATTTCTATCATTTGCTACCACTGTCAGGCCACCCTTCTTAGGAACTACTTGGACAGGACTAACCCATAAACTATCTGAAATAGGATATATAATACTAGCATCTAATAACTTAACAATCTCAGCATTAACTACCTCTTTCATATTAGGATTTAGCCTACGTTGCGGTTGAATAGAAGACTTATAGTTTTCTTCCAAAAGGATTTTATGAGTGCAAAAACTAGGATTAATACCCTTTATATCAGATATTTGTCATGCTATTGCACCTTTACATTTCTTCAATACAGTTATTAATTTAGTTTTTTCAATGTTGGAAAGATTAGAGGATATAATAACTGGGTAAGAAGAATTAGTTCCTAAGAAAACATAATCAGGATGATCCGACAATTTTTTAAGTTCTACTATTGGTGGATTCTTAGTATTATTCTTAAGAGTTTCATAATCTCCTTGAGTAATCAAACTATATTCAGTCATTATATTCATTGCAACACTATTATCTAGAAAAAATAAATGTTCAGTAATGTCTTTATTTTGTTCTTCTTCTAGAAAACAATTAGTAATACAAATTTCTAAAGGATCTCTATAATAAAAATTAGAATTTATGGAAGTCATAAAGTCATCAAAACCATGAGAAAAATAGCAATAATCATCATTATCTAAAGATTGTTTCATAGTATTGCCAATTTGAAAAGTGACTTCATCTTCCCCTACTCGCAAGACTAATTTACCATCAAAAACATCAATAAGTGCTCTAGATGTTGCTAAAAATGGACGACCTAGTATGAGTGGTACTTCGATATTTTCATCCATATCTAGAATAAGAAAATCAGCAGGAAATATAAACTTGTCTACCTTAACCAATACATTCTCTACTATTCCTCTAGAATACTTAACCGATCGATCCGCTAATTGAATACTCATTCTAGTCGGGCTAAGTTCTCCTAGGCCTAGTTTCGGATATAGTTTATAAGGCATTAAATTTATACTTGCTCCTAAATCTGCTAAAGTTTTATTGACTTGTAAATCTCCAATTAAGCATGGAATTGAAAATGAACCGGGATCCTTAAGTTTTTGTGGTAATTTATTTTGCAAAATAGCGGAACATTCTTCACTAAGTGTTACTAATGATAATTCCTCTATTTTCTTTTTATTAGAAATTAAATCCTTAAGAAATTTAGCATACTTAGGCATTTGAATAATTTCAGAAAAAGGTAAATTGACATGTAATTGCTTAAACATAGATAAAAATTTACCATACCATGCATCCATGCGCTCCTTGTTAAGCTTTGCTGGGTATGGTATTTGTTGGGTATTGTATCCACAACGTACCTGATTTGAAGAAGCCTCTGAACAAGCTAAGGTAAATAGACAATGTATTTGATGAAATCTTTTAAGTTGTGCTTGCAGTTATTCCACGCTAAGTACACACCAATGTCAGGGTGCAGTAGGTCAATATACACGGGTCTGCGCGACGTAATCCCTCGTTGAGCAGATCAGTGTGTTGGCCTACGTGTACTCTCTCTATTGGAGTGTACTTATTTTCAAGTACAGGGCTGTGATAATGCAAGAGCAGACAAGGAGCAAGGATGGGTCAAAGAGCAGCTCATGGGTGGAAAGATGAAAAATTGTCTAAGTAATAATCGACGAGAATCACCAAGTGATTCTCGCCGATTCGGCGAGAATCACTAGTGATTCTCGCCGAATAGTCGAGAATCACTGGCTGATTCTCGCTGTCTCTATCCGACTAAATCAGAGCGTGCAAATCTGTCGCTAAGTCAAAATCGTCGAGAATCACTAGCTGATTCGCGCCGATTCGACGAGAATCACCTTCGATTCTCGCCGATTTTGCCTTAGGCGAATTTCTGGAACCCGCTGGACCGGACTCAGCTACTGGCGCTGTTTTGAACCGGGCTTGGGGTTTCTTGTTGGTGGGGCCCACAACGGTCATCTTGAAGACCTAATGTATAAATACATCGGTATGTTTGAACAGTGGAAAAAAAGATTTTGAAAAAGGAAGAAGCCGAGCCGCCGACGTGACCTAGATCGGAAATCCTTCTCCGCCGCCATCGTCGCCACTCGTGTAGTTAATTGCCGCTTTTGATCGTGGTTCTTCCAGATCTCCCGGCGACAGAAGCTCAGCCAAGCACAGCATCTCACGCGTCTAACAAGAGATCCATTGTCTCTTGATTCGTTGATCGGGAAAACCATCCCCTTCCGAATCGATCGGGACTATCGATCCTATTGTGACCGTTGGAAGACCTTGCTAGCTTTGCTACGAAGATTGAATCTCCAAAGAACAGCCGCAGCACGCCGTTGTCGACGTTGTCGCCGCCGATCCCGAGAACCAAGCCGCCGCCCTTCTTGTCGCCGCCGGTTTCGGGGAGATTCTCTCCAAGTGAGATCTAGGGTTATGGACTCTTCGTTGACTTCAAGAACACGTCATCGAGCGAAGAGGGACACCTTAGTCTCCATAAGTTGTTTGTATTTCTTATACAACCTATTTCCAATTTCTATTTTGTTGTAAAGGAACGTTGGTTCCTAATTGTAAGGGTTGGGTGCAACCCGTGTTGTGGGAGTGGTGACTCCTACGTGTGTAAGGGTTCCTTCCGTTAGTGCAAGGATTGGATTTCAATCCTGTTGGTGAAGTGACCGTGTCGTCCCTGGTTGGGAGATAGGTCGAAGGGGGAAAGTGGATGTACCCAAATCGGCGAACCACTATAAATTGCTTGTGTCCTTTCTATGCTGTGTTGTTTTATTTTCTTGTGCAGGTACGATTTTAATTCCGCAAAAACGCTGCAAGACACCTATTCCCCCTCCATAGGTGAAGGTAGTTGACACTAACTGGACTTTCAAGTGGTATCAGAGCGAGGTTACTCAACAAATAGGTTAACGCCTTGAGTAAGTTCCTGCCACTAGTGTCAAGAAGAAGGCAGACTTCTACTATGGACGGACTCAAGTACACAGGCAAGATCCCAGTGTGCACCAGGCTAAACTTTCCTATCTAGAAGGAAAGGATTAGGTTCTACATGGAAGAGGTCTATCCCCGACTCTTCATGATCGTGGAGGAGGGACCTTATGTCCCCACTAAGGCTCCACCATTGATCCTACCAAGCAAGTGCCAAAGAAAATTTCTGAAATGGACAAGGACGGGATGGTGCTGGTGGGACTTGACAAGAAGGCGCAGAACATTCAGGTCAGCGCGGTCGATGACTCAATGATGCAGAACTTCTGCAACTGCAGGACAGCAAAGGAGATCTGGCACTGCCTGATTATCCTAATGGAGGGCACTGATGAAGTGAGGGATGATCGGAGATCCCTCCTGAACCAGAAATATGAGGCCTTCAGACAAGGGCCTAAGGAAGAGATCGGAGTCACCTTCGAGAACTTCCTCAAGATTGTCAATGCCCTCAAAGGATATGAAGAGTGTTCACTGATGGTGAACTTAATGATAAATTCCTTAGGTCCCTTACTAAGGAATGGGACACAAAGATCTGCGCCATCCGAGAGTTTGGCAGACTTGCTGAAACAGACCCGCAAATTCTGTTTGGGAAGCTGATGTCCTATGAGCTTCAACTGAACACCAGGAAAGCAGAAGAAGAAGCAGAGAAGGCTGCAGCCAAGGAAAAGACTGTGGCCCTAAAAGCCATTCACCCCAGGAAGGGCAAGGGTGCGGTTTCATACCGTGCCGGGAAAAAGGATGAGGAGGAGGACTCTGAGCCATGTTCCTCCAGCTCAGAGTTGTCTGAGGAAGATTTCTCCCTCATCACCCGAGAATTCAAGAAGTTCCTCAAGATGAGGAATCAAAGAAAGAGAGACGGCTCCTCCTCCAAGAATCAGAAGAAAAATTATTCTTCTGACAGGTATGCTTCTAAACCGAACAAACATCGCTTCTCTGACATTATTTGTTTTGGATGCAATAAGCCAGGACACGTCGTGGCCGACTGCCACAAAGGCAAGAGAGAAAAGGGGAAGGGAGAGGAGCACAAGTCCTCTAGAGATAAGAAGAAAGAGAGGAGCTACATCGCCAAAAAGCCAAAGACACTGAGTGAGTCTGATTCCTCAGACTCCAGTGATGATGAGGAAGCCTACTTCGGGCTGGTGGGTCGCTCCGACTCAGAAGGAGAATGCCCCCCATTTACTGGGAAGGTAAAAGCTCACACCCCTCTCTCCGACTCTGAATCTGATCCTGAGTCTCAAGATGATGACCCTGAGGATATCCCTTCGGCCCGTGAAGCGGAGCTCCTCGAGAAGTATGAGCTTCTGCTTAACACTTTCGAGGAGTGTCGTAAGAGATTGAAGGCTGAGAAAAAGGAAGTGAAATTCCTTAAGGGTGAGAGTGTCTCCCTAAGGGAAGAGATCACCAGTTTGATCTCTCTCCGAAAGGAGCACCTAGACCTGACTTCAAAGCATTCAGAGTCTCTTAAGCTCCTTGATCTTAAGCAGGAGGAAGTCGACAAGTTGGAAGAACAACTTGCGGCAGAAAGGAAGATCGTCAAGAGCTTCTCTATGCCAAAAACAGTTCTTCCATTAGTTGATACCTTCTCTGCTCAGGCCAAAGGAGATGGCATGGGGCATGTAGGGGTATCTGGTTCCTCATCTAGGAGAAACAGGAACCAGAGAAAGAATAAGGACGCCAAGAAGGCCTCTGCTGCAGAAAAGGTAAAGGCCCCACTCAGTCATGTTGCGTTCAGAAAGCCTAGCCTTCGCTGCAACCAACATGACTTTGAGTCAACCTTTGGTCATCATTTTCGGCCCTCGGTTGCAAAGCCAAAGAGCCGATATGATGGTTAGACTTTTCCCCGCAACTTCGGTGAGAGTGTCTTCAAGGCACCTTATGAGGAAATCCACATGGGAAATTATGGTCAATTCTCTAGCGGCCATAATAGAAAGCAGGCACCAAAAGCCAAGCCTGTTATACTGAAGGAACAGAAGGTGAAGAAGTCATGTGACTGCAATCACTATGATGCCTCCACCTCCAGATCCAAGGCCCCGTCTGTACCCACCATTCCCAGGGTAAAGTAGGAGCCTAGGAAGAGGTACAACAGATTTGACTGTTGGTGTTGTGGCAAAGTCGGCCACTTTGCCATGGATTGTTGGTTTAATCCGAGGTATTACGAGACTCCCTATGTTAGCAATGCGAGGCCGACCACTCATAGGGTTAACCACCCGAGGGGGAGTATGCTAACCAAGAATCTAGGACCCAAGTTCGATTGGGTTCCTAAGGGAAATTAATTTTGTTTTGCAGGAATGTCCAAAGGCCACCAAAACTCCAATATGGTACTTGGACAGTGGATGCTCCCGGCATATGACTGGGACAAGAAGCCTGCTGCGTGATTACACTCCAGTCGAGAATGGACCCAAAGTCATCTTTGGGGGATCAGATCAAGGAGTCACCAGAGGTTACGATGTTGATTTTGCAGAGAGTAGGGATGACAGGAAAAGCACTTCCGGGACGTGTCAATTCCTCGAAAGAAGGCTTATCTCATGGAACAGCAAGAAGTAGAATTGTGTAGCAACCTCCACAGCAGAGTCTGAGTACATCTCGGCAGGCAGCTGTTGTGCACAACTCCTATGGATCAGAAACCAGTTAGCCGACTACGACCTTCAGTTCAAGGAAGTACCAATGTACTGCGACTCCTCCAGTGCAATTGCAATTGCCAACAATCCGGTATCGCACAGCAGAACGAAGCATATTGAAGTGCGCTACCACTTCATTCGGGAGCACATGGAGAACAAGGACATCTCTCTCTGTTATGTCCCCACGGACAAGCAGATTGCAAATATTTTCACAAAGCCCTTAGACGAAGCCAAGTTCAGTCTTTTCAAAACTGAATTGGGGATGCTAAACTATGAGGAATGAAGACTACAGAAGCTCCAGGCTCGTGCATCTAGGGGGAGCCTCTGTCAGGAACTCAAGTGTGAGCACAGGTGCAAGAACTGAGGGGGAGCAAGGGGTCAAATGCAACAAACCCAGATTTGCAGAAGCTGAAAAGGGGGAGATTACCCTCTCGGCTAAGGCTAAGGTGGCTCCAAGTTTGCTCTCAAGAAATTGGTATTGGTAATGAATATCTCTCTCAACTCAATTTTAAGTTTATGATTTTCATTCTCATACGCTTTATTCACCTTAGCTTGTAGGGTTTAGGCTTCTTCAAATAGGGGGAGATTGTTGGGTATTGTATCCACAACGTACATGATTTGAAGAAGCCCCTGAACAAGCTAAGGTAAATAGACAATGTATTTGACGAAATCTTTTAAGTTGTGCTTGCAGTTATTCCACGCTAAGTACACACCAATGTCAGGGTGCAGTAGGTCAATATACACGGGTCTGCGCGACGTAATCCCTCGTTGAGCAGATTAGTGTGTTGGCCTACATGTACTCTCTCTATTGGAGTGTACTTATTTTCAAGTACAGGGCTGTGATAATGCAAGAGCAGACAAGGAGCAAGGATGGGTCAAAGAGCAGCTCATGGGTGGAAAGACGAAAAATCGTCTAAGTAATCATCGACGAGAATCACCAAGTGATTCTCGTTGATTCAGTGAGAATCACTCGTGATTGTCGCCGAATCGTCGAGAATCACTGGCTGATTCTCGCCGTCTCTATCCGGCTAAATCAGAGCGTGTAAATCTGTCGCTAAGTCAAAATCGTCGAGAATCACTGGCTGATTCTCGCCGATTCGACGAGAATCACCTTCGATTCTCGCCGATTTTGCCTTAGGCGAATTTCTGGAACCCGCTGGACCGGACTCAGCCGCTGGCGCTGTTTTGAACCGGGCTTGGGGTTTCTTGTTGTTGGGGCCCACAACGGTCATCTTGAAGACCTAATGTATAAATACATCGGTATGTTTGAACAGTCGAAAAAAAGATTTTGAAAATGGAAGAAGCCGAGCCGCCGACGTGACCTAGATCGGAAATCCTTCTCCGCCGCCATCGTCGCCGCTCGTGTAGTTGATCGCCGCTTTTGATCGTGGTTCTTCCAGATCTCCCGGCGACAGAAGCTCAGCCAAGCACAGCGTCTCTCGCGTCTAACCAGAGATCCTTTGTCTCTTGATTCGTTGATCGGGAAAACCATCCCCTTCCGAATCGATCGAGACGATCGATCCTAGTGTGACCGTTGGAAGACCTTGCTAACTTTGCTACGAAGATTGAATCTCCAAAGAACAGCTGCAGCACGCCGTTGTCGCCGCCGATCCCGAGAACCAAGCTGCCGCCCTTCTTGCCGCCGCCGGTTTCGGGGAGATTCTCTCCAAGTGAGATCTAGGGTTGTGGACTCTTCGTTGACTTCAAGAACACGTCATCGAACGAAGAGGGACACCTTAGTCTCCATAAGTTGTTTGTATTTCTTATACAACCTATTTCCAATTTCTATTTTGTTGTAAAGGAACGTTGGTTCCTAATTATAAGGGTTGGGTGCAACCCGTGTTGTGGGAGTGGTGACTCCTACGTGTGGAAGGGTTCTTTCCATTAGTGCAAGGATTGGATTTCAATCATGTTGGTGAAGTGACCGAGTCGTCCCTGGTTGGGAGATAGGTCGAAGGGGGAAGTGGACGTACCCAAATCGGGGAACCACTATAAATTACTTGTGTCCTTTCTGTGTTGTGTTGTGTTGTTTTCTTGTGCAAGTACGATTTTAATTCCGCAAAAACGCTGCAAGACACCTATTCCCCCCCCCCCCATAGTTGAAGGTAGTTGACACTAAGTGGACTTTCAGTATTGCTGGTTGGTACTCCATCGGTTGCACATTCATCTCGCTTGATCCTTCGCCGCTAGACTCCATTTGGGGTGCTTCCTTCGCAGTCCTTGGGTCTTGTAACTCCTTTCCGCTTCTCAATTGAATGGCTTTTGCATGCTCCCTTGGATTTATCTCAGTGTTCCCCGGAAGTGTTCCTTGCTCCCTTTCAGAAACCATCCTTGCAAGCTGACCAATCTGATTCTCCAAGTTCCGAATTGAACCCTCTTGATTCCGGAAGGCTACATCGGTAGTTTGCATGAACTTGGTAAGCATATCTTCCAATGTAGGCTTCCTTGGTTCCGGCTGTGGTTGTTGTCCAAACATGGGTTGCTTCCCTTGATTTCCTTGTCCTCCCCAAAAGAAATTGGGGTGGTTTCTCCATCCAGGATTATATGTAGAACTATATGGGTTATTGGCTTGATTGAAAGGCGGTCTAATATTGTTGCCCATATAGTCAACATGCTCTTGAACTTGAGGTTCACAACCAGGCATTCCACTGCATGAAGGGTCCCATTGTTGTGGTGCCATGGAGGGTGATGCTAAGGCAAGGTTGAATAGCTAAGGCGGTGACGACATCTACTTCATAAATTCCTGCGGGCTTGCTAGTCTTTTGTCATACAGTGGTCCATTGGTAATTATTCATAGCCATATCTTCAATCAACTGCTGAGCCGCTTCAGGTGTCTTGTTGTTCAAAGTGCCTCCACTAGCCGCATCAATCATTTGTTTAGTGGCCGGATTTAGACCATTATAGAAGGTCTGAATTTGAAGTCAAGAAGGTAGAGCATGTTGGGGGCATCTCCTTAACAACTCCTTGAATCGTTCCCATGTGTCATACAATGATTCAGACTCCAATTGAATGTACGTAGAGATGTCATTCCTTAATTTCGCAGTCTTCGCAGGTGGGAAATACTTCATCAGAAACTTCTCAACCATAATGTCCCAAGTAGTAATCGACCCTCTAGGTAGTGAGTTTAACCACTGCTTCGCCTTATGCCTTAAAGAAAATGGAAATAATCTCAATCAAATGGCATCGTTGGAAACACCATTGATCTTGAATGTGTCACATATCTCTAGGAATCCGGCCAAGTGGGTGTTAGGATCCTCATCTTCCAAGCCATCATACTGGACATACTGTTGAACCATTTGTATCACACTAGGCTTCAATTCAAAGTTATTGGTAGCTATCGGTGGTCTAACGATGCTCGACCCGGTTCCTTGGAGATTAGGTATAGCAAAGTCAGACAGGGTATGCTCATTTTGGTTGGCCATGGTGTCTAGGTTTTCCAGATGATTCTCTCCTTGGTTCACCGTCTCCTCTTCTGATAGTCCGTTTGAAATATCTGTGGTATTAATTCCCACGTCCCTTATGTTAGTGTTATGGATAAGTCGTTCTGGGTCAGGATGAAATGGTGCTAGCCCAGAATTTCTGCCCCTGGTCATAGACTAACAGACTACAAAAAAGAGATTAAGCAATATAATTATTCAAATACTAATTTACAACTATTTATTACTAAACAAAAACTGGTAGTTTAATAAAATTTGGACATTCGAAATATTGAAAACGTCCCCGGCAACGGCGCCAAAAACTTGATGATTGCTTTGCTAACAAGTAATAACTCAATGCGATTTCATTATACATTCTAGTATAACTATGTA
Source organism: Platanthera guangdongensis (assembly GCA_039583875.1). Lineage (NCBI taxonomy): Eukaryota > Viridiplantae > Streptophyta > Magnoliopsida > Asparagales > Orchidaceae > Platanthera > Platanthera guangdongensis. The sequence goes on from CM077166.1 coordinate 143,696,536, forward strand.
GATGGGCATAAGCTAGATTGAATTAACATTCAGGCAAGTGCACCTATCAATCATAGTACAAGAGAAATCTACATCTCGTGTCGTATTCCACAGGGCCATTTCAAGTATTCTTACTCATCCTCACTCTATTATCGTACCTATAAGTAAAATTGATTTCTAACCTAAATTAACCTAACTATGACTATTGGATAAATCAGTATTGGAAGATTGACCATGATAACAATCTGAAAGTTTATGAGCAATTACATGAAAATATTCATTCATTCACTCAATTCTATTTAATCATGAAAGCATAATACTATCAAATTTGTTGAATTGTAAGGGTAAATATTTATCAAATTCTCTCTCGAGCAATTCAAATCCTAAATCTAAGTTAGTAAATTTTCTCTCGAACAATTTACAATACTCAAATTTGCATTGAATAAAAAACCTTATCCATTACATAAATCCATGAAATCCTATCTCTAAAATATCATGAATTTATTTATTCGTATTCCAATTTTCCAAAAAACATATCTCTCGATCATGAAATTCAAATTATAAAGAGATCTCACACCAAACTATGAACATGTAAATTTCATCACAAACATCTAATTTCTCAATCTAGAGATTTGCAATTCATATAAGACGAATAAGAAATTCATAATTAGGATTAAGATCTTTGTTTATAAGACTACATACGAATAAAATACAACAAATGTGATGTAAACCATGCGAGACATGATTAACAAATTATTCAAATTGAAGTTCATGTAAATTAAAACAATAAACAAAGTTGAATCACCAAGAGAAAGAAAAGATTAAAAGGGATTAATGAATAGATAAAAATACATATAAAATTCCCTTCAATCCTCCTTCTCTTGGATGCTCCACTTCAGGCTCCAGTAGTCCTCCAATCCCAGAATGATCCAAAAGTTCTCCACAAATTTTTCTACAGGAAATATATAGTCCCTTTGCAAACAGGTCGGACACGGGTTCCAACACGGCCGTGTGTCAGGCCGTGTGGACAGTTCCTAGGCGGTTCCCCATGAAGAGGCGTGTCCGGTAGTGGGCCATATCAGATGACACGGGTATGGACACAGCCGTGTGTCTGGCCGTTTTCTTCAGACACGGGTTGGTCGGCAGCCGTGTTCAAATATGACACGGGTAGGCACACGGGTGTGTGTCCTACCCGTGTGAGTCTCTGTCTCCTGTATCCAATTTCTTCAGCTCTAGGGTACATAGGACACGGGTAGGAACACGGCCGTGTGTCCACCCGTGTGCGCCACATTTTTGTCCTGTCATCAGCCATGTTGACTCCGTGAACTCCTCTGTTTGCTCCAAGACTTTTAGTTCCACTGGTTAGCTCTACCTGCATATAAAAATGAAGTAATAAATTAGGTAACTCAATATAAGGAGTAACAAAGATCCTAACTGTGCTCTCCTAATCATGATCAAACAATTCTTTGACTTTTCTTGCGAAATTACTACAAAATGAGGTAGGAATAGCAGACATGATTACAATTATGATAGTAAAAAGCATATCATAATCACACTCATCAACTGTCTGTCCTGAGCGATCTTCAACCGTTCCTGAATTGTCTGTATCACTGAAGTGGCGTCTTCCACTACTTGACGTTTATAAAGCTTCGACTCGCCCGTCTCCAACCAAGACAATGGCGTACGACACTTTCTCCCGTATAAGGCTTCGAAAGGCGTCATTCCAATACTCGTCTGAAAGCTGTTGTTATACGCAAACTCCACCATGTACAGGTGATCTTCCCACTGCTTTCCAAAAACTAGGACGCACATGCGAAGCATGTCTTCTAACATCCGATTGACCCTCTCGGTTTGGCCATCCGTCTACGGATGAAAAGCTGTGCTGAACTTTAGCTTAGTACCCAACAGAATATGCAACAATCTCCAGTCATTCGACGTGAAGCATCCATCTCGATCACTAATAATACTGCGGGGCACACCATGCAACCGTACTATATTCTCCCCATAAAGTTTGGCCAACCTTTCCATCGGATTTTCCTTCCTGATCGGGATGAAGTGCGACACCTTTGTCAACCTATCTACGACCACCCAGATGGCGTCGTTTCCCCTCTGCGACTTCGGCAAACCATGCACAAAATCCATAGATATGTCGTCAAATTTCCATTCCGGGATAGGCAAGGACTTTAGGAAACCTCCGGGCTTCTGGCACTCTGCCTTCACCAAGGAACAAGTTTGGCACCTGGCCACATAAAGTGCTACATCCTTCTTCAATCCTAGCCACCAAAATAATTTCTTCATGTCTCTATACATCTTCATGCTTCCCGGGTGGATTGAGTACTTAGTATGATGAGCCTCGTACATCAACTCCTATGAGCCTCGTACATCAACTCCTCCCAAAGATTATCCGCACTAGGAACGCATAGGCGACCGTCCTTCCTTAGCAACCCATCCTCAACAGCAAATTGGGAATTTGACCCATCCAATGATTCATCCAAGATCTGCTTCATGCTGTTATCCTGAATCAACGCCCGCCGAACTCTATCAGCTAGCTCACACTGCACCTCGGTCCAAAACATTTTCGCCTCAGTTCTAGACTGTTTGTCGATGCAAGATATCTCCAAAGCCTCCAACTCACAGACCAATCTCTCATCATGTACCGATAACCAGTTGGCATGTGCAAGAACCTTACGACTCAACGCATCCGCCACTACATTACCTTTCCCTGGCACATAATGTATCTTGAAGGTGTAGTCCCCTAGGAACTCCATCCACCTCCGATGCCTCATGTTCAGATCCTTTTGATCTAGCAGGTACTTCAAGCTCTTATGATCGGTGTATATATCGACTTTCACACCGTACAGATAGTGCCTCCACAGCTTTAGAGCAAATATCACGGCTGCTAACTCCAAGTCATGGACCGAATAATTTCTCTCGTGAGCCTTCAATTGTCGTGAACCGTAGGCTATCACACTCCCATGCTGTAGCAGAACACAGCCCAAACCACTGCCCGAAGCATCACTATAGATTTTGAACCCTTCGGTTCCACTTGGGGAACATAAAATAGGCGTTGTGGTCAACCGCCTCTTCAACTCTTCAAAAGCTTGTTCGCACTCCGAAGATCATAAAAACTTTTGATTCTTCCTAGTCAAAGTCATGAGTGGTAGCGCTATCCGCGAGAAGTTCTCTACGAAGCGTCTGTAGTAGCTAGCATGCCCCCAAAAAGCTCCGGACCTCCGCCACTGTAGTCAAAGCAGGCCACTCCCATATCGCCAATATCTTCGTCGGATCCACAAATATCCCTTCTTCACTAACAACATGACCAAGGAACGTTATCGAGGATAACCAGAACTCACACTTGGAGAACTTAGCATACAACTGGTTTCTCCTCAATGTCTCCAACACCATTTGCAGGTGATTGTAGTGATCCTCTTCACACTGCGAGTACACCAGGATATCGTCGATAAATACTATCACAAAACGGTCCAGGTACTCTTTGAACATCCTGTTCATCAGATCCATAAACACGGATGGCGCATTGGTCAAACCAAACGACATGACTGTGAACTCGTAATGCCCAAGCCGCGTACTGAATGCTATCTTTGGGATGTCGCTCTCCCTTATCCTCAATTGGTAGTAACCGTACTTCAGATCTAACTTCGAATATACCGTTGACCCAACCAACTGATCAAATAGATCGTCAATTATCGGGATCAGATACTTATTCTTTTCCGTAAGCTTGTTCAATTCCCGGTAGTCGATACAAAGCTGCAAGCTCCCATCTTTCTTATTAATGAAAAGAACCAGTGCGCTCCAAGGAGACGAACTTGGACGCACATAACCTTGCTCTAACAACTCTTGCAGTTGCACCTTCAACTCCACCATCTCTTTTGGCGCTATCCGATACGGAGAGCGTGACACTGGTTTGGCACCCGGTACCAGCTCAATAATAAAATCAATCTCCCGCTGAGGAGGGGCTCCTGGGAGATCATCTGGAAACACATCAGGATACTCGGACACAACTGGGATACTGTCCAAACTAGGCCTAGGCGTTGAAGCCTGCACTAATGTGACAAACAGCTCTGCCCCAGACCGAACTGCCTTAATCACCTGAAGGGCCGACATCAAAACTTTCCCTGAACCCTTCATGCCCGCAAATGTAGTCTCCCGTTCAGAATTTAATCCCAACTTAACCTCCTTTCGGTTGCAATAAATGTAAGCTCGCTGCTCCGAGAGCCAGTCCATACCAAAGATTACATCGAACTCTACTAATGATAGAATCAACGCTCGCAAATCAAACTCCTGATCCCCAATCAGAACCTTGACTACACAGACCTTATCCGCGCGCATTGAGCACCCATTGGGCAACAACACATCCAACTTGTCTTTTGCCATTAAGGGAGGAACCCCGATGCGCGTCATAAATCGTTCGGACAAGAAGGATTGCGAAGCTCCCGTATCAAACAAGGCTCTCGCCGGACAATCGAGAATCACTACAAATCCTAGCAACAACAGAAGTAAGCTAACACATAAAAGAGGTAACAACTACAAAAGTTAATCTGCTATAAATTAACTCATACCTGTCACCACATCAGCTTGCTTTATGGCCTCTTGCAGAGCAAGATTATAAACTCTAAGCTGGGCTAGAGTATGATGGGACGCGGTTGACTCCACCACCTTCCCTTTCTCCTCATAAGTCGCTCTAGACTTCCTCTCAGACTTTGCACCTCCACTCCAACACTCATGAGCAAAATGCCCCGTCTTCCCACAGTTGTAGCAAGCTCCTGGGACTCGACTTGTGGTTGCCCATGATGCACCAGACGAAGGGCCTGAGTTAGAAGTCCTCCGCTTCTTGTTCCATCTGCGGAATCCTGACTTTGCACTAGGAACTTTGAACTCTGCCTTCTTTTCTCCTGGGTCCTTCTTCTCTTGCACCCTCTTCACAACCTTTTCCAAAGACCGGGCCGAGTTGACCAAGGCAAGGAAGCACTGTGCCTTAGGCCCAACAAGGAGTAACTGTAGGTCACCACAAAGACCCTCATAAAATCGGTTGGTCTTCCACTCCTCTTCCGTAAACATAGCCCCAACATACCGACCCAACCGTGTAAAATCGTGGAGGTACTCGTCCACGCTTCTGGATCCCTGAGTCAACCCAAGGTATTGGTTGTCCATCTCAAGCTTATGAGAAGAGGGTAGAAATCTGGTCAGGAACAATCTTGAAAATTCCTCCATAGGCATATCAGCAAGCTGCCTACCCACTAAGAGATGAAACTCCAACTCATCCCACCACAGCCTCACTTCACCCGCCAACAGAAAGGTCGCTATGGTGGTCCTCGAGCACTCCTCAGTTAACGTGGCTGTCAAAACCCTCTTTATCGTAGAGAGCCAGTCTTCAGCTTGAGCTGGTGTTCCAGTCCCGTCAAATACTAGGGGATTAAAGCACATTACATGCTTGAGCTGCTTCTCCGTAGCTCTCCTCGGCTCTACCAGATCAACTGCTGTGCGCTCCACCACTTTCGGCTTTGCCGCCCTAATCAGTTCTTTCTCCACGACAGGAGGTCCATGGTGCATTTGCCCTGCAGGTTGGGCATTAATCATCGCAAATACAGCTTCAGCCACCATCCTAATGGTTTCCGCTTAAGGAGGTGTAGTAGGTATGTCTCTCGGTGCACTACTTTCTGCCGATTGCGGACGCTCTGATTGACCAGCACCGCTCCTAGCTGCCTATAGAAGCAAAGTCACACGATTTGACGACAACCAAATTGCAAAAAGCAATCATTGGAACTCTCAGATTCCACAAAATAAGTGTATTTTCCATTCCTAAGTGGACATTCATGGGTTCTTTTTGATGTTATAACGATGACGCACACATGTGCTCACCACTCCTTACAAGAATTCACCTATGAATTCATTTAAGACTGACCGTAACCAGAAGTCTGATACCAAATTGTAACACCCCCATGTGTCGTATGGCATATAACAGAAGGTCCAGCTGGAACCCGATGCCATATACCACAGATAGACGGAAGGGTTACATATTAATAACCAAACTATCCAATTAAAACTACTCGTCCTAACACAGAGCATTCTAGCGGAAGCTTTTAAAAGTAGAAAGAACCCAAACTGAATAATCAATTTACATGAATGTCCACAATCGCTACCACTGGAATGAAATAACAATACACTAAAAGATACATGACCTTATGGCCTTACAATAGTTCACTTATCAAATAGTGTCTTACATACATCGGCTCGCAGGCCGGCCACACATGAAAAAATAAAACAACTATACGCTAAGGCCTTCGAGGGCCAACACGGCAATATGGGCTCCAACCCGTTATTTTGCACTCGGCTCCACAGCACCTGCAAGCAACATTCCACCGCACGTTGGCGAACAGGCAACGGTCCGCTAAAGCCTACCAAATTATAACGACCCCGTCCCTTTCTCGGGACGGCGGTGCTCCTTCCCTACATATCATTAGCCCAGCTAAACAATTATGTATAAACATACTTCGCAACAGGTGTGGGCTCGCACGGCCAAACACCCCGTGCACTCAGGGCACATTAACGGTGAATCCTGACACTTCAGCGTCTTCACCACCACCCCCAGGATGGCAACTGTAACGTCCCGAATCGTTCTAGGCCCCTAGTGTGTGTTGTTGAGTCAGGAGGGTTGACTCAAGTCCTGAGAAGTGCAGGGAATTGGACTGCACTTGTGGAGAAGTGGAGAAATCAGTGCAGAGAGACACTGGTAGTGACACGGGTAGTGACACGGGTAGTGACACGGGTAGTGACACGGGTAGTGACACGGGTAGCGACACGGGTAGCGACACGAGCGTGTCCCTACCCGTGTGCGTCGAGTTGAGCTCGACGGGCCGTGTCGAGACTGACGAGCTGTGTCGACACCCAGTGACACGGGTAGTGACACGGCCGTGTCCCTACCCGTGTGCGTCGAGTTGAGCTCGACGAGCCGTGTAGAGACTGGAGAGCTGTGTCGACACCAAGTGACACGGGTAGTGACACGGCCGTGTCCCTACCCATGTGCGTCGAGTTGAGCTCGACGAGGCGTGTCGAGATCGTCGAACTGTGTCGACACCAAGTGACACGGGTAGTGACACGGGCGTGTCCCTACCCGTGTGCGTCGAGTTGAGCTCGACGAGGCGTGTCGAGATGTAACCCGAGAAGGACACGGCCAAGGACACGGCCAGGCACACGGCCGTGTCATGTGGACATGGGTCGGGACACGGGCGTGTCCCTACCCGTGTCAAGTATTGAACCGACATGGAAACTGTCGTTGCCGCTTCGCCAGGCAGGACACGGGTAAGGACACGGCCGTGTCCCTACCCGTGTCACATTTTATATATAAGGGGGAGAGAAAACCCTAGCCGTTTTCATTCTCATTTCATCCCCTAATTCCTGTGAGAACTCCTGGTGAGAGGGAAACTGCTGGAGCAAGTTCTACCAAAGGAGATCCGCCATCGCCGTGAAAGAGAAGATGCCGCCAAGGAGAACTACGAGATCCATGGCCGGAAATGGTGGTACCGCTGGAGCCAATGTGAGTTTCCTACCCTCTCCCTTGGTGCTAGATCTATAGTTATTTTCCTAGGAGAGACATCAACTCAAGAGAGTCTAGATGGTGAGGAGGAGTTTTCTAGGAAAGACCATGCTAAGACTTGTGTCTTAGGTTTTAGATCTCTTCAACCATGCCCTTCTTCAATGTGATGATAAGGGATGGTTTCGTGAAGGGTTTTGGCCTCTTGAGGGTGAATAAGGGAGGAGGTTTTCTGGAATGATTTGGGAAGAATCGCCTTGAGGAGGAAGATGAACCGATGCCGTTCATTCCACCTTAAGATGCGTGCAGAATCTGTATTCTGCGCGCAGCGAACTTCGTGGCCATTTTTATGTATGTTATGGCCAGATCTGGGCTTTCGTCTTAACATTAAAGTTGAAGCCCTTGAAAATACCTTTCCAACGAATGGTTGCACGACTTCTGGCGAAGTCTGTAGCCACAGGAAAGTCTAAACGAAAATGGTGTTCAATAAATCTTGTATGCAGAAACTGTGTTCTGTACGCAGCGGACTTCAAGTCCTATTTCAAATAGGATAATTTTAAATCTGGGTTGAGGTCTGAATACGAGAGTTGTACATCTCGGAAAGACCTTTCCATCGTGGGGTTACACGTCTTCACCGGATTCCCGTAGCTTCAGGAATCTCCGGTCAAATTTGCTGTCCAGATTCAGCCTGCACCTAAATTCTGGGTTTAATGGAAAATGGATTTTGATTCGGTGGAATTAATAATGCAAGATACTTGGCTTGGATGAATGATTAATCATTTGTTGCAGATTTCATATTATCAAATTGAGAAACAATATTATTTAAACGAACTGAATTGGTAGGAATTGAAAGATTGATAATTGTGCACTTCATGTTTATATTATGACATTATCAAATGAAAAGTGAGATAGATCTTTATATGCGCATCATGTTTATATTACATTGTCATCATTTGGAAAGTCATATAGATGAATAGATTATGATCATGGACATGTTTGATTAATGAAATGAGTCTTGTAGTCCAATACTTAGAGAGTCGTCTCCCTACGGGTAGTATTATGAAGGGATGTAAGTGCGGTGTTGACCGTCACTTGTTTTGGTTGTGTTGAGATAAGGTGTGGATGGATGGTTGGGCTGTGTCCTCGTGTTTACTTCCGAGGCACCTTCCATGATATATTGCTGTGGTATTTGCATGTGGTGTGAGTCGACACGCGGTGTCGTAATCCTGGGTTAAGGATAGTGTGGAAGGTCTACGGGCTCGCCAGTCGTCACACCGACGGGAGTTAGCAGTTAGACTTGGTCGGTTTGGGCTGTGTCCTCGGTGTTCACGTCCCGAGGCCCCTCCGGCCATGTGAACGGTTGGGCTGTGTCCTCATGCTTTCTTTCGAGGCCCCTTCCGGGTCACACAAGGCCAGTTCGGGCTGTGTTCTTGGTGCACATCTACCCAAGACCCCGCTGGGCCATAGTACGCATGGGCTCCGCTATTGTGTTCTTAGCGTTGAGGCGTACAGAGGCCTAGGTGAAGTAGTGTGATACCCGCCTAGTAGTAGATGTGCCCGTTCTACTGTCACCGCCTGGCCACGGCGGCTGATGCCTGAGAGGTTAGCTACCTGCTCGAAAAGTGGGAACTATACTCTGTGTCGACATAGCAATTGCATGGGTGTGCATGGGTGAGTCATTGCATAGCATTCATAACATTTCATACATTGCACAACAAGATCCTCATCGTATAAGTTTGTATGGGCACTCCTATACGATGAGTTACTCTATGTAACCCGACCCTTAACTTATAAGTTTGTATGGGCATTCTTATAAGTTAAGTTACTTTCCTGCTGTAGATTTTCTTACACCTGTTGATATATGATGTTAGCTTGTAGAACTGCTAGATTATACATTATATTCATGTACCTTGCCACCTGCTTATACTCCTTTACTTGCATACTTATTATATACTATACTCTTGTTCCTTTTCTCCGCCCGGTGCCGAGGAGTCGCCGGGGGAGCGGATGTGAAACCACTTAGTCGTTTCGACTAACGGTTGCTACGTCTACCTTTTTAGGAGGTCATGCCACAGGTAGAGCAGCCGCAGACTACGCAGCAGGACAGCCAGGCCAGGACGACAGGGCCTGATGTGACGGTGCCGTCGATACCGTCAGTTACTGATGTTAGTATTTTGATTACTCTGATGTAGCCCGTTTGGACAATGATTAGCTGTACTCTGATATTTTGTAGAAGCATGTTTAGCTTCTCATTATTGATGTTTTGGACATTATATATTACTTAGTGTGGATTTTGACTTCTCTTGCTTATTTATTTGGTTGGGTTGGCATTTATATTGATATGGTTGTAGCCGGCGGAATAGGCGTCTTGTGGTACAGGTTAGCCCGTGTGCTAATGCTACCGCAAGGCGGCTGTTCCGGGCATAAGACTCCCCCTTCGTGCCGTGTTTTGGGATCCGGGAGGGGGGGGGGTCTTACAAATGGTATCAATTTTCCACGATCCTCAACTAAGAAGTCATTCAACAATGGTGCCACCCCCGTTTGGTTAGTCAGTTTGGGGACAAACTGACGTAGCGGAAGCAGTGGTGTGCCCATATGTAATTCACATTAAGTTTGTCCAACTTTGACCTTAAGTTTAGCCAACCTGACCACAAATTTGTCGTGTATGTGTAGGTTCCACTGCATGTTGAGCCGATGGGGGGTACTCCTACCCCTCCTATACCCACTCAGTTCGAACATTCTGAGTTGGGGCAGACGCTCACCGCCATTCTTGATGCTTTTAAGGCACAGCAGGCTCCGGTGCAACAACAGGCCCCGAGCTCCAACTGGCTGAGCACTTTCCGGGCTCTCTCCCCTCCCGTCTACCTTGGGACGGAGTCAGCCGTACGTACAGAGGAATGGCTAGACACGATACATGAGTTGTTGGTTGGTATCTGTTGCCCAGCCAACATGGCAGTGACATTGGCAGTGTCCGTCTTGGACTTACATGCGAAGAGGTGGTGGAAGTCCCTCATGGGCTCTACCTTCCAAGGCCGGATCTACACTGAGATAAGTTGGAGTGAATTCTCGGGTGTTTTATTGGAGCACTTTATCCCTACATCGGCCCGAGATGAGCTTGAGCAGAGGTTCCTTCTACTAAAGAAGGAATCAAAGTCGGTTACAGAATACCAGCGGGAATTCCAGCATCTCGCAAGGTTTGCCGATTCTTATGAGTTGGATGACAGAGGTTATGCCAAGCGCTTCTATAAAGGGCTGCGAGATCCCCTAAGGCAGTCCCTTTTGTTTATAGCGGATGGTAGCTTGGCGGAGATCATTGATATGGCGAAACGATTGGAGGCGGACCACCTTGGATGTAGTAAGAGGCCTGCGGAGGACGTGATGGAAGCCGGCCCAAGTAATAGAAGGAGACGGGACTTCAGAGGAGGAAGAGGTTATCAAAGAGGTGGAGGGCGTGTCCACCGAAACTATAGGGTGGAGCATCTAGTTCCACAGCCGCCTGCGTTGCCTCCACCCCCACAGCCTCAGCGATTTCAACAACCTGAAGGGCGTCGTGGTCTGGTGTGCTTCGAATGCAACCAGCCGGGCCACATCCGGCGTTTTTGCCCGCAGCTATATGGGAACACCCCTCCTGCTCTCCCTCCTGCTCTCCCTCCAGCAGCTCAATGAGGGCGGGGATATATGCGTGGTCGAGGACGAGGACCGCCAAGAGGAAACCCCAGACGGGTCCGGGATCAGGTGTACGCGCTTGACATGGCGCATGAACGGAACCCACAAGATGTGATTGCAGGTATGATTTAATTAATTTACATATTTGCATGGTCTAACTTGAATTTATTAGAACTTACTAGCCACTAGCAATAAGTTTTGGTTGTTGGTACTTAGGCACCGTGATTATTGGCGGGAAGACAGCCTATGCGCTGTTCGATACCGGTGCCTCTCACTCCTTTGTGTCCGAGGATTTCATAAAAGACGTGGAGGATGTACAGTACTTCACTGGCATAGCCCGACGTGTACTCCTTCCGGATGGCTCGGAGATGATCGCAACCGCCAAGTGCGAGTTGGAGTTATTTATTTATGGGAAGGCCTTTGATACGCCGGCCACGGTTCTGAGAATGCCGGAGTTTGACATCATTTTGGTCATAGCATGGCTGGATTGGCACTTCGCGAGGATCGACTGCGCGGAGAAGCGGATCTATTTGAGACATGGAGACTCTGACGTCATCTTCCAAGGTATTGGCTTCGCGCCTCGCATGATGTTATCTTCCGTCCAGGTTGTAAAAGCTCATATGAAGGGGGAGGAGGTCTTCATGATCTGGTTCGAGTTGAAGGAGGAAGCATTGGAATTAAAGGATGTACGGGTTGTGCGGGATTTTCCCGAGGTATTTCCTGAGAAGCTACCAGGATTACCTCTGCATAGAGAGGTTGACTTCCAGATCAATCTAGTACCAGGTGCCAAGCCTGTATCCAAGGCTCCGTACAGAATGGCTCCGAAAGAACTCGCAGAGTTTAGAGTTCAATTGCAAGAACTGGTGGATCAGGGTTCGTTCGCCCCAGTTCATCACCATGGGGAGCCCCTGTGCTGTTCGTAAAGAAGAAGGATGGAACCCTGCGATTGTGCATAGATTATCTGGAACTCAATCGGTGGACGGTGCGGAACACTTATCCACTACCTCGGATCGATGAGTTGTTCGATCAACTAGTGGGAGCACATTGGTTTTCTAAATTGGATTTGCGCTACGGATACTATCAGTTGAGGATACAGGAAGGGGACATCCAGAAAACGGCCTTCAGTTCGAGATATGGTTTGTATGAGTTCACAGTAATGCCGTTTGGGCTCACAAATGCCCCTTCGGCCTTCATGAGTTTGATGAACAAGGTGTTTGAACCGTATTTGGACATCTTCGTCATTGTTTTCATCGACGACATCTTGGTCTACTCAAAGACGGAGGAGGAGCATGTCGAGCACCTGACCTTGGTTTTCAAGAAATTGAAGGAGCATGCCTTGTATGCCAAGTTTAGCAAGTGTGAATTCTGGCTTAAGGAGGTAGCCTTCTTGGGGCACGTGATCAGTGGAGCAGGATTAGCGGTGGATCCAGCAAAGGTGCGAGCCGTGAAGGAGTGGTCGCCCTTGAAGTCGGCTGCTGATTTACGAAGCTTTCTTGGACTTGCTGGGTACTACCGCAAGTTCGTGAAAGGATTTTCCAAGATAGCCCTTCCCCTTACCTCCTTGACGAAGAAGGGTGTGCCATTTGAGTGGACACCTCAATGTGAAGCGGCATTTCAAGAGCTGAAGGATAGGCTTACCTCCGCCCCCATCCTTGCACTTCCGTCGGGGAAGGAAGGATTCCAAGTTTAGACGGACGCATCATATCAAGGGATGGGAGCGGTATTGATGCAGCACGGGCACGTGATCGCATATGCTTCAAGGCAGTTAAAGAAACATGAAATCAATTACCCGGTTCATGATTTGGAGTTGGGAGCAGTGGTCTTCGCTTTGAAGGTCTGGAGGCATTACCTATATGGCGTACACTGCGAGATCTTTTCCGATCACAAGAACTTGAAGTATGTCCACACTCAGAAGGAGTTGAACCTGAGACAACGGCGGTGGTTGGATTTTCTATGCAACTATGAGTTCACCATGAACTACCACCCCGGTAAAGCGAACTCGGTAGCAGATGCCTTGAGTAGAAAAGCACCAGGATCTAGCCCAGAGTCTCAGTTGATGAGTATGGAGTTGGCTCGGATGATCGAGGAGATGGAAATTACACTAGTATTCAAGGCTCCTTCGGCAGAGTATGCGGAGTATTTGGCCAACATGAGCATAGTTTGTGATATCCGAGACCGGATTCGGGTGGAGCAAGTAATGGATGCGGCCTTGGCCCCGGCAATCAAGGCAATTGAAGATGGGACCACCGATGAGTACACACTCAAAGATGGCCTCGTTTATTTTCGTGGCCGACTCTATATTCCCAAGGGCGGCAAAATTCGGGAGGATATCTTGAGAGAGGCACATTCCTCTCAATATTCAGTGCACCCGGGTATTGCTAAGATGTACGCCGGATTGCGAAAGACCATGTGTTGGCCGGGAATGAAGAAGGATGTTCGCTATTATGTTACACATTGCGAAGCTTGCCAAAGAGTGAAGGCTGAATGCAGGAGTCCCGGTGGTTTGTTGCAGTCATTGCCCATCCCCGAATGGAAGTTCGAGGACATCTCCATGGACTTTGTCCATGGGCTACCTCGCTCACGCTCCGGGAATGATTCAGTGTGGGTTATTGTGGATCGACTGACAAAGTGGCCCGGTTCATTCCAATGAAGAAGGAAGCACACGTGGATGTTTTGGTACGCCTTTTTGTGGAGCAATTTGTACGGTATCATGGCGTGCCCAAGACAATTGTTTCGGATCGGGATGGTCGATTTACATCCAATGAGTGGAAGGCGGTACATGCGTATTTGGGCTCACGCCTAACCTTTAGTACCGCATTTCATCCTCAGACGGACGGGCAGTCAGAGCGGACCATCAGAACACTGGAGGATTTATTGAGGTTATGTGTGTTGGACAGAGGAGAGCCATGGGAAAGGCTCTTGCCACTAGTGGAATTCTCCTATAATAATAGCCATCAGGCGAGCATCGGCATGGCGCCCCATGAAGCCCTTTACGGAAGAAGGTGCAGGACTCCCTTGTCTTGGGTGCAAGATGAAGATCCGAAGGCATTGAGAAACAAATACATAGATGATACTGATGCGGCGGTCAGATTGATACGGGATCGCATGTTGGAGGCTCAAAGTCGACATGCGAAATATTACAATAAAAAGCACCGGATGGTGGAGTTCCAAGTGGGCGAAAAAGTGTTTCTCAAGATTCGGCCGATGCATGGTGTGTCGCGGGTACGTGGGGTGAAAAAGCTCAGCCCAAGGTATGTTGGGCCTTATACTATATTGGAAAGGATTGGCCCGTTGGCCTATTGGTTGGAGTTACCACCAGAACTAGAAAATCTTCACGACGTGTTCCATGTATCGTTGCTTCGAAAAGCACTATTGCGGCCCGACCAATTTATTCCCACTATTGGTGGTGCAGTGGCGTCAGATAGGTCTGTGCGACTAGAGCCGGTGCGGATTGTTGACAGCGAGACAAGAATTTTGCGCCGCAAAAGTGTACCCTTAGTGAAGGTGCTATGGTCGAATCATGGGAAGGAGGAGTACACATGGGAGCCAATGGATTTGATGCAGCAACGCTACCCGGAGTTGTTTGCTCCAGGTAATCTTATTTAAAACAATATGTTAAATTTCCTGTTATGCATTTCTCCCCTCGGCCTAAGCCTGATTTCGGGGACGAAATCTTTTATTTTGTTTATAGGATTTGTAACGTCCCGAATCATTCTAGGCCCCTAGTGTGTGTTGTTGAGTCAGGAGGGTTGACTCAAGTCCTGAGAAGTGCAGGGAATTGGACTGCACTTGTGGAGAAGTGGAGAAATCAGTGCAGAGAGACACTGGTAGTGACACGGGTAGTGACACGGGTAGTGACACGGGTAGTGACACGGGTAGTGACACGGGTAGCGACACGGGCGTGTCCCTACCCGTGTGCGTCGAGTTGAGCTCGACGGGCCGTGTCGAGACTGACGAGCTATGTCGACACCCAGTGACACGGGTAGTGACACGGCCGTGTCCCTACCCGTGTGCATCGAGTTGAGCTCGACGAGCCGTGTCGAGACTGGCGAGCTGTGTCGACACCAAGTGACACGGGTAGTGACACGGCCGTGTCCCTACCCGTGTGCGTCGAGTTGAGCTCGACGAGGCGTGTCGAGATCGTCGAACTGTGTCGACACCAAGTGACACGGGTAGTGACACAGGCGTGTCCCTACCCGTGTGCGTCGAGTTGAGCTCGACGAGGCGTGTCGAGATTCAACCCGAGAAGTACACGGCCAAGGACACGGCCAGGCACACGACCGTGTCATCTGGACACGGGTCGGGACACGGGCGTGTCCCTACCCGTGTCAAGTATTGAACCGACATGGAAACTGTCATTGCCGCTTCGCCATGCAGGACACGGGTAAGGACACGGTCGTGTCCCTACCCGTGTCACATTTTATATATAAGGGGGAGAGAAAACCCTAGCCGTTTTCATTCTCATTTAATCCCCTAATTCCTGTGAGAACTCCTTATGAGAGGGAAACTGCTGGAGCAAGTTCTACCGAAGGAGATCCACCATCGCCGTGAAAGAGAAGATGCCGCCAAGGAGAACTACGAGATCCATGGCCGAAAATGGTGGTACCGCTGGAGCCAATGTGAGTTTCCTACCCTCTCCCTTGGTGCTAGATCTATAGTTATTTTCCTAGGAGAGACATCAACTCAAGAGAGTCTTGATGGTGAGGAGGAGTTTTCTAGGAAAGGCCATGCTATGACTTGTGTCTTAGGTTTTAGATCTCTTCAACCACGCCCTTCTTCAATGTGATGATAAGAGATGGTTTCGTGAAGGGTTTTGGCCTCTTGATGGTGAATAAGGGAGGAGGTTTTCTGGAATGATTTGGGAAGAATCGCCTTGAGGAGGAAGATGAACCGATGCCGTTCATTCCACCTTAAGATGCGTGCAGAATCTGTATTCTGCGCGCAGCGAACTTCGTGGACATTTGTATGTATGCTATGGCCAGATCTGGGCTTTTGTCTTAACATGAAAGTTGAAGCCCTTGAAAATACCTTTCCAACGAATGGTTGCATGACTTCTGGCGAAGTCTGTAGCCACAGGAAAGTCTAAACGAAAATGGTGTTCAATAAATCTTGTATGCAGAAACTGTGTTCTGTACGCAGCGAACTTCAAGTCCGATTTCAAATAGGATAATGTCAAATTTGGGTTGAGGTCTGAATAAGAGAGTTGTAGACCTCGGAACTACCTTTCCATTGTGGTGTTACACGTCTTCACCGGATTCCCGTAGCTTCAGGAATCTCCGGTCGAAGTTGCTATCCAGATTCAGCCTGCACCTAAATTCTGGGTTTAATGGAAAATAGATTTTGATTCGGTGGAATTAATAATGCAAGATACTTGGCTTGGATGAATGATTAATCATTTGTTGCAGATTTCATATTATCAAATTGAGAAACAATATTATTTAAACGAACTGAATTGGTAGTAATTGAAAGATTGATAATTGTGCACTTCATGTTTATATTATGACATTATCAAATGAAAAGTGAGATAGATCTTTATATGCGCATCATGTTTATATTACATTGTCATCATTTGGAAAGTCATATAGATGAATAGATTATGATCATGGATATGTTTGATTAATGAAATGAGTCTTGTAGTCCAATACTTAGAGAGTCGTCTCCCTACGGGTAGTATTATGAAGGGATGTAAGTGCGGTGTTGACCGTCACTTGTTTTGGTTGTGTTGAGATAAGGTGTGGATGGATGGTTGGGCTGTGTCCTCGTGTTTACTTCCGAGGCCCCTTCCATGATATGTTGCTGTGGTATTTACATGTGGTGTGAGTCGACACGCGGTGTCGTAATCCTGGGTTAAGGATAGTGTGGCAGGTCTACGGGCTCGCCAGTCGTCACACCGACGGGAGTTGGCAGTTAGACTTGGTCGGTTTGGGCTGTGTCCTCGGTGTTCACGTCCCGAGGCCCCTCCGGCCATGTGAACGGTTGGGCTGTGTCCTCGTGCTTTCTTCTGAGGCCCCTTCCGGGTCACACAAGGCCAGTTCGGGTTGTGTTCTTGGTGCACATCTACCCAAGACCCCGCTGGGCCATAGTACGCATGGGCTCCGCTGTTGTGTTCTTAGCGTTGAGGCGTACGGAGGCCTAGGTGAAGTAGTGTGATACCCGCCTAGTAGTAGAAGTGCCCGTTCTACTATCACCGCCTGGCCACGGCGGCTGATGCATGAGAGGTTAGCTACCTGCTCGAAAAGTGGGAACTATAGTCTGTGTCGACATAGCAATTGCATGGGTGTGCATGGGTGAGTCATTGCATAGCATTCATAACATTTCATACATTGCACAACAAGATCCTGATCGTATAAGTTTGTATGGGCACTCCTATACGATGAGTTACTTTATGTAACCCGACCCTTAACTTATAAGTTTGTATGGGCATTCTTATAAATTAAGTTACTTTCCTGCTGTAGATTTCCTTACACATGTTGATATATGATGTTATCTTGTAGAACTGCTAGATTATACATTATATTCATGTACCTTGCCACCTGCTTATACTCCTTTACTTGCATACTTGTTATATACTATACTCTTGTTCCTTTTCTCCGCCCGGTGCCGAGGAGTCGCCGGGGGAGCGGATGTGAAATCACTTAGTCATTTCGACTAACGGTTGCTACGTCTACCTTTTTAGGAGGTCACGCCGCAGGTAGAGCACCCGCAGACTACGCAGCAGGACAGCCAGGCCAGGACGACAGGGCCTGATGTGACGGTGCCGTCGATACCGTCGGTTACTGATGTTAGTATTTTGATTACTATGATGTAGCCCGTTTGGGCAATGATTACCTGTACTCTGATATTTTGTAGAAGCATGTTTAGCTTCTCATTATTGATGTTTTGGACATTATATATTACTTAGTGTGGATTTTGACTTCTCTTGCTTATTTATTTGGTTGGGATGACATTTATATTGATATGGTTGTAGCCGGCTGAATAGGCGTCTTGTGGTACAGGTTAGCCCGTGTGCTAATGCTACCGCAAGGCGGCTGTTCCAGGCATAAGACTCCCCCTTCGTGCCGTGTTTTGGGATCCGGGAGGGGGGGGGGTCTTACAGCAACAACATGAGCATTTTAGCCTTCCTGACCACTGTCTAAGGCTCCCGACTATGCCAACGGCCAGTCCCCTTTTCGGGTCTCTCGCACCGAACCACATAGCACAGGTCCAATTCCACTTGCCCGTTGCTCAACCGCGTAGTTCACATTAAGACGTACGCACGGGCCAAGATTCTCTCCGATCCTAATATTCCAATCAATCACATAACTCAGTTATGTTCAAGGCGGTTCCCAGACCGCCAAGTTAGCAGAACAACGATTCTGCTCAGTTTTTCGGGTGCGCCTTGGAGCTAACCTCCAAGGATCCCTGCTGCAATCTACCGCGTAGAAACCCGAAAACCCAAAGCACGCAGTCTTCTCCGGCAAATCATAACAAATGTAACATCGCCGATCCAGACCAACATTTCCGGGTAGGCTTCACACAAAATGCCTATGCCCGTACTTTGATTCCGGACTCTAAATGAAACACATGGGGGATGTAACACCCTGAAACTCAAAGGGGCGACGAGTGACGTTTTGGGCCAGTTTTGGGTTCTGGCAGGAGGCACACGGCCTGGGACATGGGCGTATCCCAGGGCGTGTCAGGCTTGTGTCGTCAAGTTGGTCAAGAGGTTAACGAATTTCACTCGACGTTGTGTGGAGAGAGGGCACATGGCCTGCGACACGGGCGTGTCGACCCGTGTCGACACTCAGCCCGTGAAGTCGACACTGCGCTCGACGAAGTGTCAAGACATGGCACACGGCCCGCGACACGGGCGTGTTGCAGGGCGTGTCGACCCGTGTCGACACTCGTCCCGGGGAGTCGACGAATTTTGCTCGACGATGTGTCGAGTGAAGGCACACGACCTAGGACACGGGCGTGTCCAAGGCCCTGTTGTGAGGTCGACGATCTTCGCTCGACGAAGTGTCGAGTGTCGAGACTGTGTATATGGCCTGGAGCCCAGGCGTGTTGAGGTAGACACGGGCAAGGACACGAGCGAGTCCTAGAACCCGTGCAGTGCTCGGGTTGTTTTCGGGTTAAATCGATGGGGGTACACGGCCGGCCACACGGTCGTGTCAGGTGGAACACGGGCGTGTCAGGTCGAACACGGGCGTGTTCGATGCTCGTGTGTTGTTCCAGGCGAGTCGATTTTGACGGCGAATGAGGCACACGGCCCTGGACACGGTCGTGTGCCAGGCCGTGTGCGGTCTAGATTGGACATTTCAGTCCTGAATCAAAGCCGTTCATTTCTTTAATTGATGATCCAATGGCTGGGGGTTGTTCCTGATGGGATATACCCGGGATTGGGCCTTAGAAACCCTCACTTTTCATGAGTTGTTATCTTTCTAAAGCTTAGAGAGAGAGGAGAGCCAAGGAAGGAAGAAGAAGCTAGATCCGGCCATTGGAGGAGCTTCGAAACTCCAAATCGCGAGCCGACTCCGGATCCACGGAGGCAAAGCTAGTGCGGTGCTTTTCATCCGCTTACTTTTCCATGGAGCCAAAGAAGAACGCAAGGGTAACGATCCTCTTCTTGAGTATATGTAGCTCTCCTTATTTGCATAGGAAGCCCGCTCTCGCAAGTTTGCGGTGAGTTGGAGGCGTTCCTTTGGGTAGATATGTGAAGTCCCCGTTGTTTAGAGTCCGTAAGCGAGAACGGACATAGGCATGATGTGTGAAGCCTACCCGGACATGTTGGTCTGGATCGGTGATGTTGCATTGCATAAATGCCGGAGAAGACTCCGCGCGATTGGTTGTTTTTCGGGTTTTCTACGTGGTAGATTGCAACAGGGAGCCTTGGGGATTAACCCAAAGGTGCACCCGGAAAACTAGGTGGATGCGTGATCCTGCCAACTTGGTGGCCTGAGAGCTACTAGAACATAACTGGGTTATGTGAAATGTGATGGAAATGGGACTCGGGAGAAGTTTGACCCACGCAAATGGCTTAAATTGTCGTTGCGATGTGAGCACGGGTTAGATGGAACTGTACCCGTTCTATGTCGTTCGGTTAAAGAGACCTAAGGGTACGTGGCACTTGCCATTGGCATAGATTAGGGTCTTCGGCTGTCAATGGCTTAAATTATCGTGACCCAGGACAAGAAGATAAAATGCTCCTAGGTTTGGCCGTCAAAGTGGCGGTGGTGAGATCGGAATGTCTATGGATTAAATTGACGTGACATCGACCGGTTCACCGAGAATGTGCCTTGAGAGCACGGGGCGTGTGGCCGTGCGAGCCAACGTCTGTGATGAAATGAATATTATTATAATGCTTGCTTCTGCTAATGAAATGCAGGGAAGGAGCATCGCAGCCCCGAGTTGGGGGCGGGATCGTTATAATTTGGTCAGCATTGCTGACCGTTGCCTTGTTTTGCCACCGTGCGGTGGTTTGTTGCTTGCAGGTGCTGCTGGACCAAGCGGTCAATAGCGGGCTAAAGCCCAAGTTGCGAAGCCGGCCCTCGAAGGCCTAATTGGAGTGTTTACTGCTTTATTCATGTATGACCGGCCTGCGTGTCGTGGTTTGTAAAACATGTAATATCAAGTGAAACATTTTGTAAGGCCTTAAGGCTTATACTGGTGTATGTATAACATTCCTATTTGGTATTAGTGGACATTCATGCTTTAGTACTGGGTTCTTTATTGCAACTTATTAATCTGCTTCCGCTAGAATGCTCCGTGTAGGACGTTATAATTGGTTGGATGGTTTCCATGAGTAACCACCCGTTTTGTCTGTGGCATACGGCGTCGGGCCCCGGCCGGACCTACTGCTATATGCTATGCGACGGATAGGGGGTTTTACAATTTGGTATCAGACTACTAGTTTTGGTCGTGCTTAAGATGAATTCGTGGGCGAATTCTTTTTAAGGGGTGGTGAGCACATTGTGTGCGTCATCGTTATAACGGTAAAAGAACCCATGAATGTCCACTAAGGAATGAAAATACACGTGTTTGAGGAACCTGCGTGTTCCTATAATTGCTGTTTTTTATTTGGTCGCTTAACAGTGTTTTGTACCACTATAGGTGACAAGAAGTGGTGCTGGGCCGTCAGAACGTCGAGTTTCTGATGCTAGCAGTGCACCAGATGTTGCTCCTGCAACACATCTATCGGCTGAGAACTTACGATTGGTGGCCGAAGCAGTGTTGGCCATGATAAATGCGCAGCCTGCAAGGCAAATGCAACATCCCGCTCCTGGGATGGAGCAGGAACCTCTTCCAGAGGTTGAGCCGAGGAGAGTGGAACAAGTGGTAGTGGAACCGTTGGTGCCAAGGAGGGAAACCGAGAGGCAGCTTAAGCATATAATGAGCTTTAACCCTTCGGTATTCTCGGGGTTGGGAACCCCATCTCAAGCTGAAGACTGGCTCTCTAGGGTGAAGAGAGTCATGACAGCAACGGAGACGGAGGAGTGGCAAATGACCACCATTGCTACGTTCCTTCTGGACGGTGAAGCGAGAATGTGGTGGGAAGGTTTGGAGCTGCACTTATTGAGAGGTAGGCAACTTGTTGATGTCTCGATGGAGGAGTTCTCGAGATTGTTCTTGGCTAGATACCTCCCTTCGGCGCAGAGGATAACATTGGAGAACGAATTTCTGAAGTTGGTTCAGGGTGAGAAGAGCGTGGATGAATATCTCCACGAGTTTACTCATCTGAGTCGTTATGCTAGCTCCACTATTGTGGATGAGGAGCGCAAGACTAATCGCTTCTATGAAGGGTTAAGAGATGAGTTGAGGTTACTACTCTTGGGGCCGATGACGCAGGGTTTCTTGACCTTGGTCAACACATCCCGGTCCTTGGAGAAGGACATGAAGAATGTACAGGCAAAGAAAAGCTTGGGTGATAGGAAATCTGAATTCAAAGTGCCGACTACTTCAAAGTCCGGCTATCGGAGGTCCTTCAAGAAGCATAGGACTTCGGGTCCAGCTCCTTCTGGTGTTTTTGGGGTGACTACGAGTCGGACCCTGGGCGCGTGTTTTACTTGTGGAAAGACGTGGCACTTTGCCCGTGACTGTTGGAGCGGACGTCCTAAGTCCGAGAGAAGGCCGGGAGCGACTTATGAAGAGAAGGGCAAGGCGGTGGAGTCGACCGCGTCCCACTATGCTCCGGCCCAACGAAGGGTATATAATCATGGCCAACAGGAGGCCATCAAACAGACTGATGTGGTGACAGGTACGATTTAATTTATAGCAAGTCAATTTCTTTAAATACTTGTTATACACATGTTACCTTACCACTGCTTGTTTAGGATTTGTTTTAATTTATGAAAATCCGGCAAGTGCACTCTTCGATACGGGAGCTTCGCATTCCTTCTTGTCCGAAGGATTTATATCACGCATCGGAGTCCCTTCTTTGATGGCGAAAGATAAGTTGGATATGTTGTTGCCCAATGGGTGTTCGATGCGCGCGGATAGGATCTGCGATGTTAAGATTCGTATTGGGAATCAGGAGTTCAATCTGAAAGCGTCGTTACTTCCGTTGGTGGAGTTCGGCGTTATATTAGGCATGGACTGGCTCTCGGAGCAGCAGGCCTATATTGATTGCGGTCTCAAGGAAGTGAAGTTGGGAGCAAGTCGTGAGATGACTTTTACGGGCTTAAAGTGGTCGAGCAAGACGTTGATGTCTGCTCTTCAGGTGGTGAAGGCGGTTCGTGCCGGTGCAGAACTGTTCTTTACACTAGTGGAGGTTGCGAAGCCGAAGCCCGTGTTGGATAGTATTTCAATGGTATCGGAATACCCTGATGCGTTCCCCGCAGATCTTCCTGGAGCCCCGCTTCAACGGGAGATAGATTTCACGATTGAGCTAGTGCCAAGTGCAAAGCCTGTGTCACGATCTCCTTATCGGCTAGCACCTAAGGAAATGGCGGAGCTGAAAGTTCAACTGCAAGAGTTGTTGGAGCAAGGGTATGTGCGCCCGAGTTCTTCGCCTTGGAGCGCACTGATCCTCTTTGTTAAGAAGAAGGACGGAAGCTTGAGGCTATGTATTGATTATCGGGAGCTCAACAAGTTGACGGAGAAGAACAAGTACCCGATCCCCCGGATTGATGATCTTTTTGATCAGTTAGTCGGGTCGACGGTGTACTCGAAGTTGGATCTCAAGGCTGGGTACTATCAGCTGCGAATAAGGGAGAGTGATATCCCGAAAACGGCGTTTAGTACGAGATACAGACATTATGAGTTTACGGTCATGCCGTTTGGGCTGACTAATGCGCCGTCAGTGTTCATGGATTTGATGAACAGGACTTTCAGGGAGTACTTGGACCATTTTGTGATCGTCTTCATCGATGATATTTTGGTGTACTCGCAAAGTGAGGAAGATCACTTCAAGCATCTTCATTTGGTTTTGGAGACGCTAAGGAGGAATCAACTGTATGCCAAGTTCTCGAAGTGCGAGTTTTGGTTATCCTCAGTGGCGTTCCTCGGTCATATAGTGAGTGGAGAGGGTATTGCTGTGGATCTAGCGAAGATTGTTGCGATACAGGAGTGGCCTGAGCTTGCTACGGTAGCGGAAGTCCGGAGCTTTCTGGGGCTTTCCGGCTATTATAGGCGCTTCGTAGAGAACTTCTCGCGGATAGCGTTACCTCTCACTACTATGACGAGGAAGGAGCATAAGTTCGTTTGGACGCCGGAGTGCGCGCGAGCTTTTGAGGAGTTGAAGTGTCGGTTGACCACGGCGCCTGTGCTGAGTTCGCCATGTGGGATCGAAGGCTATGAGATTTACAGCGATGCTTCGGGCAGCGGTTTGGGTTGCATGCTACTGCAACACGGAAGTGTAATAGCTTATGGCTCGAGACAGCTGAAAGTGCATGAAAGGAACTATCCGGTCCATGACTTGGAGTTAGCGGCCGTGATGTTTTCCTTAAAGCTGTGGAGACACTATTTGTACGGTGTGAAGATTGATATCTACACCGATCACAAGAGCCTGAAGTATCTGATTGATCAGAAGGATCTGAATATGCGGCAGCGTAGATGGATGGAGTTCCTGGGGGACTATACATTCAAGATCCACTACGTGCCTGGTAAAGGGAATGCGGTTGTGGACGCGTTGAGTCGCCGAGCCCTAGCTCAAGCCAATTGGATATCGGTGCATGATGAGCGGTTGGTGCGAGAGTTGGAGGCGTTGGAGATTGTTTGTGTGGATAGACAATCAAGTGCTGAAGCAGTTCTGAATTTGACTGAAGTCCAATATGACCTGGCTGATCGTATTTGGCAGGCTTTGTATATGGATGCTCATATGAAGCAGTTCATGGTAGAGGCTCTGGATGGGTCAAATTCCCAATTCGTCGTGAAGGACGGATTACTTTGGAAAGACGGTCGTCTGTGCGTCCCAAGTGTGGGTAATTTGCGGGTGGAATTGTTGTACGAGGCACACCATACCAAGTACTCGATTCACCCGGGGAGGACGAAGATGTACCGTGATGTCAAGAAACTGTTTTGGTGGCCGGGTTTGAAGAAAGATGTGGCGCTCTACGTGGCGAAGTGCCAAACTTGCGCCTTGGTGAAGGCGGAATGCCAAAAGCCAGGAGGATTTCTTAAGTCCTTGCCTATTCCGGAGTGGAAATTCGACGACATCTCTATGGACTTTGTGCACGGTTTGCCAAGGTCGCAAAAGGAGAACGACGTCATTTGGGTGGTTGTTGATCGGCTAACGAAGGTGTTGCATTTTATTCCGCATAGGAAGGATGATCCGGTGGAGAAGTTGGCGAAATTTTATGTGGATAACATAGTACAACTTCATGGTGTGCCCCGCAGCATCGTGAGTGACCGAGATGGGTGGTTCACGTCCAATGATTGGAGGCTAGTGCAACAAATGTTGGGAACAAAGTTGAAATTCAGCACATCCTTCCATCCGCAAACGGATGGGCAGACCGAGAGGGCCAATAGAACTATGGAAGACATGCTCCGCATGTGTGTCTTGGATTTTGGGAAGCAATGGGAAGACCACCTTTATTTGGTGGAGTTCGCATACAACAACAGCTACCAAGCGACTATTCAAATGGCACCCTTCGAGGCCCAATATGGTAGAAAATGTCGCACGTCGTTGTCTTGGTTATAAACGGGTGAGTCAAAGTTGTATAAGCGATTGGAAGTGGAGGATGCTACTTCTTTGGTGAGAACCATTCGGTAGAGGTTGCTTATCGCTCAGGACCGGCAAGCGAAGTACTATAATGCCAAGCACAGGAACGTGGAGTTCGCTGTGGGCGACTATGTGTACTTAAAGATCAAGCCGTTCAAGGGTGTCTCGCGGGTGCGGTGATTGAAAAATCTAAGCCCGAGGTACCTTGGGCCGTTTGAGGTTCTGGAGCGAGTTGGTGAAGCGGCCTATCGGTTGAAGCTTTCAGTGGAGCTTAGTGTTTTACATGATGTATTCCATATTTTGGTGCTTCGGAAGGCAGTGCAAGAGCCTACGCAAGTGATCGCGGTTGATCAAATGCCGGTGCATAGTGGGATGACGACAAAGGTCAAGCCCATGCAGATTGAGGACTCGGAGGTCAAGCGGCTACGCAATAAAGAGATCAGGATGGTCAAGGTCCGGTGGGACAATTGCGGTCGTGAGGAGCTCTATTGGGAGCGAGAGCAGACTATGCTTGACGAGTATCCGGAGTTGTTCCGCTTAGGTACAAATTTTGGTTTTGTACATGTCTTGCCTTTATATAATTTCGTTGACGAAATTATTTTAAGAGGGGGAGAGTTGTAACGCCCCGAAACTCAAAGGAGCGATGGGTGACGTTTTGGGCCAGTTTTGGGTTCTGGTAGGAGGCACACGGCCTGGGACACGGGCGTGTCCCAGGGCATGTCAGGCTTGTGTCATCGAGTTGGTCGAGAGGTCGACGAATTTCACTCGACGTTGTGTCGAGAGAGGGCACACGGCCTGCGACACGGGCGTGTCGCAGGGCGTGTCAACCCGTGTCGACACTCAGCCCGTGAAGTTGACACTGCGCTCGACGAAGTGTCGAGACATGGCATACGGCCTGCGACACGGGCTTGTGTCGAGTGAAGGCACACGGCCTAGGAC
Source organism: Platanthera guangdongensis (assembly GCA_039583875.1). Taxonomy (NCBI): domain Eukaryota; kingdom Viridiplantae; phylum Streptophyta; class Magnoliopsida; order Asparagales; family Orchidaceae; genus Platanthera; species Platanthera guangdongensis. Next base: position 143,722,806 of record CM077166.1, read on the forward strand.
ACGGGCGTGTCCAAGGCCGTGTCGTGAGGTAGACGATCTTCGCTCGACGAAGTGTCGAGTGTCGAGACCGTGTACATGGCCTGGAGCCCAGGCGTGTTCAGGTAGACACGAGCAAGGATAATGGCGTGTCCTAGAACCCGTGCAGTGCTCGGGTTGTTTTCGGGTTAAATCGATGGGGGTACACGGCCGGCCACATGGCCGTGTCAGGTGGAACACGGGCGTGTCAGGTCGAACACGGGCGTGTTCGATGCCCGTGTGTTGTTCCAGGCGAGTCGATTTTGACGGCGAATGAGGCACACGCCCCTGGACACAGGCGTATGCCAGGCCGTGTGCGGTCCAGATTGGACATTTCAGTCCCGAATCAAAGTCGTTCGTTTCTTTAATTGATGATCCAATGGCTGGGGGTTGTTCCTGATGGGATATACCCGGGATTGGGCCTTAGAAACCCTCACTTTTCATAAGTGGTTATCTTTCTAAAGCTTAGAGAGAGAGGAAAGCCAAGGAAGGAAGAAGAAGCTAGATCCTGCCATTGGAGGAGCTTCGGAGCTCCAAATCGCGAGCCGACTCCGGATCCACGGAGGCAAAGCTAGTGCGGTGCTTTTCATCCGCTTACTTTTCAATGGCGCCAAAGAAGAACACAAGGGTAACGATCTTCTTCTTGAGCATATGTAGCTCTCCTTCTTTACATAGGAAGCCCGCTCTCGCAAGTTTGCGGTGAGTTGGAGGCGTTCCTTCGGGTAGATATGTGAAGTCCCCGTTGTTTAGAGTCCGTAAGCGAGAACGAACATAGGCATGATGTGTGAAGCCTACCCGAACATGTTGGTCTGGATCGGTGATGTTGCATTGCATAAATGCCGGAGAAGACTTCGCGCGATTGGTTGTTTTTCGGATTTTCTACGTGGTAGATTGCAACAGGGAGCCTTAGGGATTAACCCAAAGGTGCACCCAGAAAACTGGGCGGATGCGTGATCCTGCCAACTTGGTGGCCTGAAAGCCAACTAGAACATAACCGGGTTATGTGAAATGTGATGGAAATGGGACTCGTGAGAAGTTTGACCCGCGCAAATGGCTTAAATTGTCGTTGCGATGTGAGCACGGGTTAGATGGAACAGTACCCGTTCTATGTCGTTCGGTTAAAGAGACCTAAGGGTACGTGGCACTTGCCGTTGGCATAGATTACGGTCTTCGGCGGTCTATGGATTAAATTGTCGTGATCCAGGCCAAGAAGACAAAATGCTCATAGGTTTGGCCGTCAAAGTGGCGGTGGTGAGATCGGAATGTCTATGGCTTTATTTGACGTGACATAGACCGGTTCACCGAGAATGTGCCCTGAGAGCACGGGGCGTGTGGCCGTGCGAGCCAACGTCTGTGATGAAATGAATATTGTTATAATGCTCGCTTATGCTAAGAAGGGAAGGAGCATCGCCGCCGCGGGTTGGGGGCGAGATCGTTATAATTTGGTCAGCATTGCTGACCGTTGCCTTGTTTTGCCACCGTGCAGTGGTTTGTTGCTTGCAGGTGCTACTGGACCAAGCGGTCAATAGCGGGCTAAAGCCCAAGTTGCGAAGCCGGCCCTCGAAGGCCTAATTGGAGTGTTTACTGCTTTATTCATGTATGACAGGCCTGCGTGCCGTGGTTTGTAAAATATGTAATATCAAGTGAACCATTTTGTAAGGCCTTAAGGCTTGTACGGGTGTATGTATAACATTCCTATTTGGTATTAGTGGACATTCATGCTTTAGTGCTGGGTTATTTATTGCAACTTATTAATCTGCTTCCGCTAGAATGCTCCGTGTAGGACATTATAATTGGTTGGATGGTTTCCATGAGTAACCACCCGTTCTGTGTGTAGCATACGGCGTCGGGCCCCAGCCGGACCTACTGCTATATGCTATGCGACGGATATGGGGTGTTACAGGGGACTATTCCCGTCAACCCCAAGGAACACCGCACACTCGCCGCACACTCGTGGGAGAGGGTTTTCTCTATGTAAAAAGGAAGAGCTTCAGATGCTCAAGTAGAGAATCGTTACCCTTATAGTACGCTTTGGCGCCATGGAAAACTATCCGGATAGAAGTCTTCGCAACGGGATTCCCTCCACGAATCGCTCTCGGTTCTCTAATCGGTGCTCCGGTGCTCCGTCGGCAGCCAGAAAACTCCTCCTTCTTCCTCGGCTTTTTAAATCCTTGAGAGAGAGAGAGACTAAGGGAGAAAATGAGGAATTGATCCTCTATTTCCGATCTTAACAGAGCAGGGTTTCCCCAGGGCCGTCGGATTTTAAATAAAGAAATCGAATGGCTCTGATCCACTCAAAAATCAATAGACCTGGGCCGAACACGGCCTCGCACACGGCCGTGTCCCAGGCCGTGTGCCTCGATCCAGGCACGATCGTCGAATGCAAAAAAACCACACGGGCAAGACACGTCCGTGTCTCAGCCTGACACGCCCGTGTCGGCTCCTTGACACGCCCATGTCCGGGGGCGTGTCAAATATAACCGCCACGCCAACCGACACGAGCCTGCTGAATACAGGTACTGACACGGGTGGGCACACGCCCGTGTCAAATGACACGCCCGTATCATTAAGCCGTGTTACTTGTCGTGTCCTTCTCGGGATGAAAACGACCAAAATACTAGCCAGACACGGCCTTGGACACGCCCGTGTCCTAGGCCGTGTACCCCTATACAGGCACCAAAATCCCTTTTTACGCGACTAACTCAAATATAATTTTCGGGGCGTTACACCCATCGCTCCGACGGCGTCGGCGGCCGCTGAATCGCTGGCAAATGATCTTGCCACACTGCTGACAGAAGGGAGCAGCAGTTCCGATGATGAAGGACATGTTCGTTACAGGCACATCGACGACATCCTGAGAGATGCTCGAAGAGTGCAACTTGATGAGGAGGACATAGAAGAAAAGGCCATGTTCGTGGAGATGGGGGAGTCATCCTTCTACGATGAGGCTGCTGGGCAGCAAGTCTGGGAGGATGCCATGGCCAAGGAGATAGAGTCCTTTGAGAAGAACGGGACTTGGTACCTTACGGAGCTACCGCCTGGACACAAGACAATAGGACCCAAATGGGTCTACAAATTGAAGAAGAACTCAGATGGAGACGTGATCAAGCACAAAGCAAGGCTCGTGGCGAAGGGGTATGCACAATGACAAGGAATTGATTTCGAGGAGGTGTTTGCACCGGTGGCCAGACTCGACACTGTGCGTGTCATTCTCCCCATTGATGCCAATCACGGCTGTCAAGTTCACCACCTAGATGTCAAATCTGCTTTCCTAAATGGTGAGCTCAAGGAAGAATTTTACGTTGCCCAGCCGGAGGGATTCACAGTAAAGGACAAGGAGCACTTTGTGCTCAAATTGTGCAAGGCACTCTACGGGCTCCGGCAAGCGCCTCGAGCCTGGAACATGCGACTTGATAGAAGCTTGAAAAAGCTCGGCCTTGTGAAGTGTACTCAAGAACAAGCTGTGTACACAAGGGGAACAGGCCAAGCAGGAGTCATAGTCGGTGTATATGTCGATGACCTCATCGTGACCAGAGGAGATCCAGGTACAATCGTATTTTTCAAACGACAGATTATGTCTGAATTCGAGATGAGTGATCTCGGATTGCTCAACTACTATCTGAGGATAGAGGTCAAACAAGGAGAAGACAGTATCTCAATTAAACAGAAAGCTTATGCGAAGAAGGTGTTGACCCAATTCGGGATGTTTCAATGCAATCCTACCAAGTCTCCTATGGAATCAAGATCTTAGCTATTCAAGGATCCTGATGGACAACCAGTGGATGTTACGGAGTATCGACGTGTTATTGGGTGCCTCAGGTATCTTCTTCACACACGTCTGGATCTCTCCTTTGTCGTTGGTGTTCTTAGCAGATTCATGGTGAGGCCCACAGAGATGCATCAAAAGGCGGTCAAGTAGATCCTCAGATATATGAAAGGGACCATGGGCTATGGTCTTGTATATACCAGAGGAGGAGATGCTGAGGTGATTACTGGGTACTCAGATAGTGATCTGGCAGGCGACAATGATGACACGAAGACTACCGGGGGCATGACATTCTACATCAATGAATGCTTAGTATCATGGAACTCACAGAAGCAGAAAACGGTTGCCCTGTCTTCATGTGAAGCCGAGTTCATGGTGGCCACAACGGCGGCATGCCAAGCAATGTGGCTGAGAAGTTTATTGGGCGAGCTAACCAAGAATGAGAGTGATGTGGTGAAGCTATTTGTTGACAACAAATCTGCCATCGCACTAATGAAGAATCCTATATTCCACGATCGCAGCAAGCATATCAACACGAGGTTTCATTTCATTCGAGAATGTGTCGGGGAGGGCAGATCGTTGTGTAGTTTGTTCGCACAGATGAGCAACGAGCAGATTCTCTTACAAAGGCGTTGCCGGCGGTAAAGCTAGCGAAAATGCGACACCTGTTAGGAGTTCGAAACCTTGGGCCACAAATGAATTAAGTGGGAGTATGTTGGAAAGTTAATTCTAGATGACCCCACTTATGAGTTTTCTTTTGCCCATATTAAGTTTTTCTACCGTTACTGTGTTTAATTTCAGTTTTTAGAAACTACCCTCAATTAATGTTTTGGGTGTTTCCTTGGTTAAAGAGCTTCAGTTTTTCTTTGTAATATATATATATATATATATATAGTTGTAAGAGATGTAGATACAACATAAGAAAATCCGATTGGAGTTTTCCACCTTTGCTTTCTTTCCGCTGTTTTATTTTCCTGTATGCTTGTGTTTCATCCGTGGAATCTTCAGATGAGAGAGGAAACAACCACTCTAAACGCTAGACTGGTGCTCTTCCCACCAGAGTCAAAACACCGGGCTGACACCCTTTTACGCCGGCCTTTCTCTCCGGGAGCTCGCAAACAACGTCCCAAACAGTTTTCTCCGGCTCGTTCTTGCCGGAACGGCGCTCCTCCAGAATGTCAAACAGAGCCTAAGTCTGGCTAAAGAGGCCGGTGGGAGCCAGCGACCTGCTGTTCCAAACAGCGAGATGCCACATCATCCAAGTCACCCAACCAGTGGAGAAACTTCGAATCCGCCAATGATTCGCCAGTGGTCGGGGCGACTGAACAGGTCGCAGCCTCTGGCGAACAAGAGGCTCAAATGCTACACATGGTTCCCTTTGTCCGTGTGGAGCGCCATGCCTCGCAGATTCACCGGTCTCTCAACACGATCCACCATCATGTGAGCCAGATTTATGCTACGCTTCTGCAAACCGAAGATCAAGTCGCGCGACTTAATAGAGAGCGGCCTGAGCACGACAAACAGCCTTGACAATTCAATTGGCTTTGTAATATTAATTATCTGTTTTCTTCTCAACAATTGTTGATGCCTGAACATGTTTGTCAATATTTGTTTATTTTAATTTGCTAGATACTTGTTTAATGCTTCTGCAAATTGTTCTATCGCTTTAGCTATTTTTGGTTGCCATTTCTACTTTGCAAAATCTTTACAAGTGCAGGTCCGAAGCCGCACGGACTAACTGACTGAAATGCGGTTTATGCAATTACTCTGGTCTAAACTTTGTAGGTTAGGGTCGTGCGGTTTAAAACTCTATCCGTAATTTGACTCGGTTATTTGCAGATTGCTGAGATTTATAAATAGAAGGACTTCCGGAAATCTCTGCAACAACTTTCAAGATGCAAGCTAAGGCCAAATCCGCGCGGTCTGACAAAACAGGTGTCATTTGAACAAACGCGGCTTCGGTTTTTATTCCACAGATTACAAGGAATGCCGGCTAACTAAGACCAAGCTAGATGAATTTATAGAGAAATATATGCAAGGCAGCCTACTACTCGTGTGGCTTCCGCTTCAGAATGAGAGGATTAACTCTTCGACAGCTCACCAGATTGAAATTCTAATTGACCATTTTGACAATGGGTTCTAATTCTCGGTTATGATGGAAGCCACCGCGGTCTTCGATCGCTATGGGATTGTGCCCGGGCAACATCCTCCAAACTCTATTGCCGCCATTTTCAATTTTATTTCTTATCCGCGGTCTGTGAAAGTTCACTTCTCCATTAATCTCTTCAGCAAATGCTTTTCGTTGCGGTCTATCCCAGACTCCGGCACCAAGTTTTTCAAGGGACATCTTTAATTCGGTGCAGAGGTTTGAAAGTGGTAAATCTTGCGAACAAGATCTCAAACTGGTCTGAAAGATACTAAATCTTTGAAGGGCAGCTCGGCTTGCTTCCTGTCAACCCGTAGGTTCGAGATGAAACCGCCTTCAAGAAATGCGAGATGGTGGGCATAGAGAAAGAAATCTAAGAATTCTTCTGGGGCGAGCGACTTGATGTTAACTATTATATCCCGCTACTCCCCTACTGGAAGGGGTGTATATCGAGGACAGTAAGTTTCAATCCGATTTAACTTGCTTATGTTTGCCGCGTGGCTTGTAGTCTAACTTCTTTGATACTCCAGCCGTTGTTACCATTACCCAGAAGAAGTCGCTTATCCTCGGCGGTTTGACAATAACTCAAAGAGAAAAAAGAGCCAAGAAAGCAAAGCAAACTGAAGGGAGGATGAGTCAGACTCCTCTAGTGAGTTCGCTCTTCAAGGTGTGGGTAGCAACCCAAAGGATCTACATGGCAGGCCGACATTACGGTGGCATCCGGACGACTAATGCAATCAAGTTTACACCGCTCTTCCCTACTGGGGGAGTGACAAAATAATCCGCCATGCCACTGTCGTTGGGGCTTCTCTTTATGGAAGGCGCAACTTGAAGCAGTTAAGAAGGGTCCCTGTTGAAGACATGTTACGGCTAGCTGAGCAGGTTCGCACAAGGAGCTTCATAACAAACAACTTCATGGGCGTTGTCTACAGAAGGTTGGTGTTAGATCATAGCGAGCTGGAGAAACAACTCACTGAGAAAGATGAAAAAATTGCTCGGCTTGAAGAGGAAAAATGGTAAGATTTCACTTGATATGTTCCGACTATTATTTATTAGACCATGTGCTCTAAACTTCCTTCCCTGCAAAAAAACGTATGACCCGGCAAACCCGGTCTTCCCAGACATTGTTTTGCCTCACGTGGTCAAAGGGATTGACAGAGCACTTAATCGCCTTAGAGACCTCAGTGGCTTGGTAAAATACTTTGGCAACTACACCTTCCTCGACCTTTACCCTACTTTGAAGAATAAGGTTGCCGCAATAAACCGAGCGACCAAAGATAAAGATAAGGTTGGTGAAGAAGAAGGAGAAGAGGAAGAAGTAGAAAGTGAAGGTGCGGCTTCTTAGATCGGCGGTCTAAGAGACAAAACATGCAGGGTTTGGTAAAGATTCGGGGAGTCCGAGCAGCTCTTTTGATGACGAGAAAAAGGCTAGCTGCGGATCTTCAAGTTCTACTGATAGCCAAGTGTATTCGATGTAATGACCCAAAAGTTCAAATGACAAATTGGAAGTTAACGCGCGACGATAGTGTTATTGTTGGCGTTAGCCTGTGAATTAAATCGAGGGACCTCTCTGGAATCTACCGCATGGTGGTAGTAGAGGTAGCGCATGCTGGTACCACTCAACGCTTTTGACGAAGTCTTGAGAGGACTGCTGCGGGGCGTTAGTGGGATAACGCGTGACGATACTACTCAACGCACTCAATGCTTCGAAGCGTTGAGAGGCCTACTGCGGGCGGTAGTGGGCTAGCGCGTGGCGCTATCACTCAACGCTTTCAACGCAGCGTTCAGTGACTACCGCGCGGCAGTAGGAGTAAATGCGTGGTGATAGCTCGGGTTAGAGTACCGCTTGGCGGTAGCTGCCATGTGGAAGTAAGGTGGAGGCTGTTTTGGAGTGACATCGTGATGTCGATTGGTCCAAGAGGCAACCGCCTATGATACCGCGCGGCGGTAGTATATACTGTACGGCGGTAGCCTCTAATTAAGTGCTAGACATGAGATTGAATTCTCATCTTTTTCTCTCTCTTAGTGCTACAAGATCTTGAGGGAAAGTGGCTGAGGCTTAATGTTGTAAGCTTGGTGAAGGAGATCCCGTGATCGGAATCAAGTGATGAAGTAAGATCCGTGATGAGGAAAGTGAGGTGCTCCTTTCCATCCTGATAGAAGACTTACTCATGGCTCTGAAAAGATCTGCAAGGGTAATGATCTTCCTTCTTGGACAAGTGAAGTCCTCCTTTTTGTATATGCATGGAATCTACCACCAAAAGGTGGAGAATTGAGGAGATTCTAATAGGTCGATACGTAGTATCCCCGGGTTTGGTTTTGCATATAGATCCGAAAATCGCAGTACGAAATAAGCATGCTGTGTGAAGCCCATCTGGACAGGTTGGTCTGGATTGGTGATATTTTAATTTGCATGACTGAGAAGACTCTGAGTATAAAAGAGTATTTTATAGGGTCTATGGTTTGTACCTGTGAAAAGAGAGTAGCAGGAAGTACTGGGGGGGGGGGGTGCTCCAGGCAAATATCGAAAAAGTACCACAATTTGCATAACCGTTGGATATCGCCGGGCGACAGCGAGTATCGCTGACAATAGCTCTTGGTAAGCTCTACTTGATGTGAAAGTCCAATGTTTCTGGCACTGCAGGATGCTGCAGGATTTTCTGGACAGATGTTCCAGTTGTAGCTGAGTCTGGAGACAGATGAGAGTTCTATCGCTAATGACAGATGGTAGTTGATATCGCTGGCGGTAGCTTCCAGATAGCATTAGACTTGTAGAGCCCGTCTCACGGAGACTGAAGGGCTAGTAGGTGAGTTATGAGCCTGGGTGCCCAGCTATGGCCGTGAGTGACATTGTGTGTCGATTACAGGCTCTGGTCCTGGGGACCCGGTGTGCGGCAGTCGAGGAAAGGCTAGCGAGCCGAACGGGAAAGGGGAGGCTGGCCCGCATCTTATCATTCGCCATGTTCGCTGGGACCATCGACATTGACCTGATGATTTGAGCAACGAGAAAGAGCTGAACTGCACTCGCATTATGTCATTCGGACAGGATTGCCTAAAGTAACTGGCTTTCGTCGTTGACATAATGAGAGTCTTAGGCCCCATGCCAAAAAGACTAGAATACTCAAGTATACCATGGTGGTGGGACCCGGAGAAGTTCGGTACATCGAGAATGTGCCCTGAGTGCACAGAACGTTTGGCCGTGGAGGCATTCATTTGTCATATATTGATTGGTTCTTAAGTGTGCCTCCTTGTGATATATCTGTTATATAAATGCTGCAGGAAGGTATACCGCTGCCCCGAGTATGGGGTAGCGTCGTTATAAATTGGTCGCCTGAAACCTGACTGTTGCCTTTTTTGCCGCCCTTGTGGTTGATTGTCCCTGTGCAGGTGCTGGAGAGCTGAGCGGGAAATAGGGAATTGCTGCCCTTGTTGCTATGCCGGCCCTCGAAGGCCAAGCGAAGGCATTTTAGTGTTTTCATGTGTGGCCGACCTACGTGTCGATGTATGAAAATACTTTTATAAAAGACAACTATTGTAAGGCCTTAAGGCCGTTTAACTTTGGTGTATTTCTGTAAAACATTCCTGATATATATATATATATATATATATATATATATATATATATATATATATATATATATATATATATATATATATATATATATATATATATATATATATATATATATATATATATATATATATATATATATATCTTTATTATATAAGCAAACCCGAAAGAAGAGATGGTGTAACATTTTAATCCCATTTTGCCCCTCAATTTTTTCTAACTCTCCTCATTAATACTAGGGTATTTGGGTCATTTGATATTGTATCTACTATATTTATATATGTTATTTTTCTCATCTCCCCATGCCCAACTCCGCCTCAGATCTCACTTCTCCCCAAAAGCCAAAAGCTAATCCCGCAGGCCGTCCTCCTCTCCTCCAACACGCTACCGTCGCAGGATGCATGTCCTTATTTCTCCTCCAGCACGCTACCGTCGCAGAAATGAAGGAATCACTCTGAAAGCTGGCTTTCTCCTCACCTACACGCTACCCTTACCTCCCGTAGTCCTATAATCCCTCGACTGCCACCCGCCGTAAATACGGGTATAACCCTACCTCTTCTACACAGAGCCCCGCCTAAACTCTTCTCCATATCGCGATCAACAGAGCTCCTCCTCCTCCATCAACAGATCTCCTCCTCCTCCATCAACAGAGCTCCTCCTCTTGCTCCCGGTAAGTCGCATATTCCATCGATTGTTTGATGTATTCTTTCCTCTTGGCTGATTTTTGTTCTAAACCGCAGAAATCGCGATCATTTTTCTTTGTTTTGTTCATTTTCTGTTCTGTTTGCTTCTCCGCGCTTCAGGATTATCTGCTGCATTCTTCCCTCTTCGCTGATTTTTGTTCTAAACCGCAGAAATCACCATCATTTCTGTTCGTTTTCTTCGTTTTTTTTTTCTGTTTGCTTCTCCGCGCTTCAGGATTGTTTGCTGCATTCTTCCCTCTTGGCTAATTTGTTTTTCTGTTTGCTTCTCCGCGCTTCAGGAACCGCTCCTACGGCTTATACTTCTTCCGACAAAGCTTTGTCCTCGCTTTGTGCTTTCTCCGCCCGGTAAGCTTTCTCCTGACTGATTTTCTCCTGACTGATTTTTTTCTAGCAGCAGCTTTTAAGATTTAAGTTATGTGAGTTATTTAAGTTATGTGGTGCAAAATCATTCGGCAAAATCATTCTGCTTTTATTTTTTCTAATCCTAGCTGCAGATACTCAAATCCATTGTAGTTCTATGGATGAATGAATGTCGCTTTTCAGATTTATCCAAGAGATGTTCTCATTTTTTTAAATTTCTTCCCTTGGTGTTGCAGCTTTAAGTTTTTATTGTAAATTAATGGAGGATTTGTGCAACAGCAAGGTAATAAAAGTTCATCATCTGAGACTGATGTCGCCCGCACTTGAGGAGCTTCTTCCTGCATTGTTGAGCTAGGATTTACCATTTGATTTGGATTATTTGAAAATGTTCTATAAATAATATATGAGCTTAATAATCATGAATGCAGGGATCAATTTTAGTAAGCCTTTCAGTGCATGAAAGTTTAGGGTAAAATTAGTCAGGAGAATCATTAGCAAATTGAAGTTGCAAATTGAATCCCGCTGTGTTTGCAGGTTTGGGATAATCATTAGCTTTGTTTGGATGGGAAACCCATCTTTCTCTGTATTTTTTTTCCTGTTCAGGAATTTAGTCCAAACTCCTCACCATAATAGCATATGCACATTTATAATACCATATGCACATTTATTTGAAGTTAGGAAATAACATACTTCAAACTTCAAAAATGCACTCCTCACCATAATAGCATATGCAAATTTATTTGAAGTTAGGAAATAGCATACTTCAAAAAAATTGAATCCCGCTGTGTTTATGTTCTTATAGCAAGTTAAAATACTCTAGAAAGTAGTTTGGATGGGAAACTCTTCAGTTTTTGCAGGTTTGGGTTAATCATTAGCTTTGTTTGGATGGGAAACTCATCTTTCTCTGTATTTTTTTCCTGTTCAGGAATTTAGTCCAAACTCCTCACCATAATAGCATATGCACATTTATTTGAAGTTAGGAAATAGCATACTTCAAACTTCAAAAATGCATGCATTTATTTGAAGTTAGGACATAGCATATGCACATTTATTTGAAGTTAGAAAAACTAATTCCGGGAATTAGAACTTCAACGCAATTCTGGGAATTAGAACTACAACTCATATTCTATTGCATATTAAACTAATTCCTTCAATTCTTCAATTTTGCACCAGCACATATTCACATTTCCATTACAACTTAATGCATGCATTTATTTGAAGTTAGGAAATAGCATATGCGTGTAGAGAGAAATTTTACATGCAACATTCAAACCGCAGTTTGCAGTTGCAAAGTTGCAGCTGCAATTTTTATCCGAACTACAATTGGATGCATCTTACATGCAATTTTTATGCACATTTCAAAAATGCATGCATTTATTTGAAGTTAGGAAATAGCATATGCGCATTTATTTGAAGTTAGAAATACTAATTCCGGGAATTAGAACTTCAACACAATTCTGGGAATTAGAACTACAACTCATATTTCAATTGCATATTAAATTAATTCCTTCAATTTTGCAACAACACCTATTCACATTTCCATTACAACTTAACGCATGCATTTATTTGAAGTTAGGAAATAGCATATGAGTGTAGAGAGAAATTGTACCTGTAACATTCAAACCGCAGCTTGCAGCTCTTATGAAACTTCAAATAAATGTGCATATTTTTGGTGATTTGAGAGTTGTGTGCTTTTAGATTTTTTTGTTTTCAGTTTTTTGTGCTTTAAGATTTTTTGCTTTGATTTCGGATTTTTGTGCTTTGATTAACACTCAACACTAATATTTGCCTATCTTTACTACCCTGTTAAGAGCACATCCAGGTGCTGTTTTAGCATTGGCTTGATAGGATGATAAGATGGATGATAGGATCAACCATGATTTTGGCTTAAATTTTACCATTGTTCTGCCATACAAAATCCGACCGTGCACTGCTTTCAACAGTAAATAAGCACTCATGCTTATTAAATTTTTTTGCTCTTAAAGTGTGGTTAATTTCAGTTGTTCAGTGATTTCTTCATGCTCTTAAGGTGTGGTTATTTCCTTAATTTTAGTGGTTTCTTCGTAATTTCTCCTTATGTGTTTGGCTAAATAATACCCAATGCAAAAATCATGCTCATGTGTTGATCCTCCGTGTATAGTGTGAACATACAACTATAGGAATTTAGTCCATGCCATAATTTCATATTTTTGGTGATTTGAGAGTTGTGTGCTTTTAAATTTTTTGGGTTTCAGTTTTATCAACCATGATTTCTATGCTGGACATAATAGTAGAAATTCTATTTAATTATCTCTAGCTTCTATTCTTCCTGCAACTTCTACACTTGAATTTTGTGCTCCAGCTATTTCTTCGCCGGTTAGCTTCTATTATTTTTCAGTTTGAGTTTAGAATTTAGATATTCTTTGATATTGGTATCCTCTCTAAACTTCATAAATCAATTGGTGGAAGCTATGTGTAGAAGTAGTGACTATCTTTGTTTATTTGATCGGATGACAAGAGGTTTTGCGTCAGCATTGAGGGAGGGACGATGGTGCCATTTTTGATTCTAAACTCATAGGGCTAACTGAGTGTTACATGAATAAAATGAAATGACCAATCAAATAGGATTAGACTTTGACGAATATCGCATGTTGTTCCCATCAATGGCACCTCTGTTCTTCAATTTTGAACGAATATCGCATTAGCACCAAAATTCATCCTGCAACCCTAATATATTGTACAAATCGAGATTGATTGATTATTTATAGTTTGAGCTCACCTTACAATGCAAACACATATAGATGGCAGACCAACATCAAGCAGGGGAGTCATCATCATTGACAACTCAGGTTGGGCCAGTTCAACGTAAAAGAGGGAGGCCTTCGACTTTGACGACAACGCCTGAGCAGGCTCGAGAGTCAACCTGAGTGCGTGTTAGTAATTGGTGCCAAACATTGAGTTCGGAACAACGGAGTGCAATGAATACGAGGCGAAGACAATCACGTGCATCGTTTGCTTTACAATCAACCTTGGAGGTCCAACCAACCGAGCCAGATGAAATTAATGATAATCAACCAACAGTCACCATGAGGACAGGCCTTCGAAATATAGCAATAAATTACCATTCATCCGACAACGTCAGCATCTTTCGGCTCCCACAACCGACCACTTGCCCAGACTGTGCAGCTCGATTATTTCACAAAGAATCAAAAAAATTATGCTGCAAACTTGGCAAAGTAGTTTTACCTCCCATTCCTGTACCCCCCCCCCCCCCAATTGATGGCTCTTTACGCTGACCAGACCACAAAAGGGCGTCATTTCAGGCAAAATATTCGTGCATACAACCACGTATTCTCTTTCACATCCATGGGTGTGACGCTTGACGAAACACTCCCGGCGTTCAACCAAGGTTTGTACACATTCAGAGCGCATGGAGCTATATATCATAAGATTGGTTCTCTGTTTCCTACTCCGGGAAACAAACCATGATTTCTGCAGATGTTCATCTATGACACCGAAAATGAAACCTCACATCGTTTGGAGGAAAGTAATGGACTTGATATAGAAATATTGAATGAGATCAAATATATCCTTGATACTAACAACCCGTATGTCATGACTTTTAGACAAATTGCACAACATTAGCAATTACAATCGTGTCAACTACTTATTCGTGAACGACGGCCTACCGACCGACAATACATCCTTCCAACCGCATCTCAGGTGGCTGCAATATTGGTGGGTGTAGAAGATTTTGCAGAGTCTACCGATAGGGACATAAAAATTCATTCAACATCAGGTCCACTTCGATAGTGACCAAATAATTTCAAATGTGCTGGAAAATGAGAGGAACTCCAAATCGATGCTGACTGAATTTTTTAGTTTGTACAATGACAACCAAGAGCTCGAGAAGTACCTATATAAAGATTTTCCAAAGTACTACAGATATTTAACTACTGAGCGCAAATGGATACCGAGGGTATCAACCCAAAGGGTTATTGGTAGGATATATGCAGTCAGCCCAATGGAAGGTGAAAGATTTTACTTGCGGCTGCTACTCAATCATGTTAAGGGTCCAAAATCATTTGAGGATTTAAAGTGTGTGACTGGTATTCAATGTACAACATTTAAACAGGCTGCAGAGCGACACGGACTTCTTGAAGAGGATAATAGCATTCGAGATTGCCTGGCTGAAGCAAGATGTTTTAAATTGCCAATTTCGTTGAGAAGACTTTTCGCAACAATTTTGTTATACTGTGAACCGACCTGTGTACAAGACCTGTGGGATGAGAACTTTAACAGTATGACTGAAGATTACAGCTCAGCAAGCACTTCATGTAACACTTTTATAAAAGATAAGTCACTTCATGATTTAGATGACATTCTGCAGCAGCATAAAAAAACAGTAACAGATTTTGGTCTGCCGTCCATAAGTGAAGGTTTTGAGGGTTTGCACAATTTATCCAGCCTAATAGAACATGAACGGTCATTCTCAATATCTGATGATGACATTAATTCAGTTCACTCATTTAATCCACAACAATTGTCAGCATTCAACATAATCGGTACAGCTATACGAAAAAGACAAAATGTAATGTTTTTCTTAGATGGTCCAGGTGGCACGGGAAAAACATACCTTTATCGGGCACTGCTAGCAACTTTCAGAAAGGAAGGATTCATTATATTAGCAACAGCTTCATCTGGGATCGCAGCAAACCTGCTCCCAGGTGGGAGGACTGCACATTCAAAATTCAAAATACCCATCAGATTTGAAATAATGTCAACATGCAAGTTTAATAAGCAGTCTGATTTGCGTGATTTGATACAACAAGCCGGAGTAATTATTTGGGATGAAGCCCCAATGATTCATAAGAAGGCATTTGAGACTGTGGATCGATCTTTTAGGGATGTGCTTGATGTCAATCTGCCCTTTGGTGGCAAAGTTATGATCTTTGGTGGTGATTTCCGTCAGCTAACACCGGTGGTTGTAAACGGAACCAAATCTCAAATTATTAGCGCGAGCATCGTTGAATCATATCTTTGGACAAATGTTCACATTCTTAGCTTAACTGTGAACATATGAGCTGTTGACGATCCTCGTTTCTCAGAGTTCCTACTACGTGTGGGTAACGGTGCTGAGCCAACTGTGCTAGATGATATGATTCAAATTCCAAACTCCATGGTCATACCTTGGGAAGATGAACGGTCTGTAAATATATTGATTGATGCAATATTTCCTGAGCTAGGTTCCCCAATTGATGTCAGATATATGGAAAGCAGAGCAATAATAACACCTTTAAATGAGGATGTCAACAGAATAAATGAAAAATGTCTTGAAATATATCCGGGAGAATGCAAAACATACTACTCTTTTGATTCTGTTGTGGATGACACCCATAATTTATATTTGCCAGAATTCTTGAATTCAATAAATCCGGGAAATCTACCACCTCACGAGCTCAATCTCAAGAAAGGTTCACCGATAATGCTGATCAGAAACATTGATCCAAAAATTGGATTGTGCAACGGA
Organism: Platanthera guangdongensis; assembly: GCA_039583875.1. Lineage (NCBI taxonomy): Eukaryota > Viridiplantae > Streptophyta > Magnoliopsida > Asparagales > Orchidaceae > Platanthera > Platanthera guangdongensis. Next base: position 143,738,877 of record CM077166.1, read on the forward strand.
ACTAGGCTTACATGTGTAACATTTTCAAGAAATGTTATTGAAGCTGAAATTTTGAGCGGAGAATTTAAAGGACATAGAGTATTTCTACCACGAATTCCCTTGAAGAGTGCAGAAGATGTTAAGCTGCCATTCGAGCTCACCCGTAAGCAATTCCCAGTGCGTTTAAGCTATGCTCTGACCATCAACAAATCACAGGGCCAAACAATTTCAAATGTTGGAGTATATTTACCGAATGATGTTTTTAGCCATGGTCAACTGTATGTGGCATTGTCAAGAGGAGTTTCTGCAAGCAGCACCAAAGTGATGGTTAAAAATGGTACTTTGGATGGGCGTGAAGGAGTATACACTAGAAATATTGTGTTCAAGGAAATATTCACAAAATTACATGCATCAGACCAAATTACATAGATTGTAAGAATTACTGAAACTTTTGTAATATTTATGTGTTTTATTGTTTTATTACCTATCTCAGGTAAAATTACAAGCATCAAGCCAAATTACATGTATGAATTTGCTCCGTGAAATGTATTAATCAATATGCTCTTTTATTTTGATTGTTGCGTGCCAAATATTTTATCCGCAGAATTTCTATCCTCATGACCAATGTCGTCGCCTACAATCAAATTATGTTTCTAAATTTGTTTTGCTGAAATTGTGTTAATGCTAAAAAACTTTATATAATGATGTGCGTGATTAGTTTGTACTTTATTAATTCTTCTAAATATACTTTAAAGATTTCATAACCATTATCTCTAACTTATGTTTTAAATTAGGCAAATTTTATCAGACATTACTTGATGTCACACCATAAAGATAAAATGTGTAAGCAGCTTACTTATTTTCTATTTCTAGATTTCTGGCCTGCACTACAGTTACATAGCATAACACATTGAATTATATTTTTTGTAGATGGCATGCTTGATAGCATTGACGAATATTACAAAGACAAAGACGGTAATTTACCATTACCGTATCACTTAAGGCCTAAATCAGAGTACAAGGGGCTCCGAAAGATCATAAAAAGGGTGCCAAGGGATCTAAGCGATGAGGATCAATGGGATTTTGCTTTTCGTGAGTTATTCACGGCATCAAAATATCTGGTTCCAAAGAACTACGACGAAAATGCCGCCGCGAAGGAGTTGCTGGGAAAAAGAGATACTAAATGATTTTGCTTAGATGTAGTGTTATGCACTTTATCTGTTTATCCTTTAAATTGTTCTATAGTTCTGTTATGATTATGGTTGTGGTCATGGAACGAGCCAGTTATGATTATAGTTCTGTTATGATTATGGTTGTTATGATTATGATTATGGTTGTTCTATAGTTCTGTTATGATTATAGTATTACTTTCAAATTAGAATTCCAACACTACATAAAATATATCCCCATGCAAAAGCCATCATAGAGAATTTATATACAAAAGCCATCGCCGATATTTTCTGAAGGATTTTTGTACATGTTAACAATAATATTAGCCTCCACCGAATGTCGGTGACCAGGACCGATGTCGCCAACGATCGATATCGCCGCCCCCGACCGATGTCACCACCCATGACCGATGTCGCCACCCACGACCCATGTCACCCCGACGATTTATGTCACGCACACGACCAATATCGCCGTCCATGACTAATGTCTCTCCCTCAGGACCAATGTCGCCCCCTACGACCACCACCGCAGTGTTACATCCCATGTTACTTTCCACTGCCCACACACAATGTAGCCGCCGACGACCAAAGTCGCCCCCCACGACCCCAATGTCGCTTCCCCCGGCCAATGTCGCTTCCCCCGACCAATGTCGTCGCCCACGACCAATGTTGCCCCCACGACAAATGTTGCCCCCCAAGCCAAATGTCGCCCCCATGACAAACGTCATCCCCTCGACATTTGTTGTCCCCACGATAATTGTCGCCCGCATGATAAATCTCGCCACCACGACAAATATAGTCCCCACGACAAATTGCGTCCCCACGACAAATGTCGCCCCCACGATAACTGTCGCCCCCACGACAAATGTCGCACCCACGACAAATGTCGCAGCCACGACAAATGTCGCACCCACCACAAATGCCGCACCCACGACAAATGCCCCACCCACGACAAATGCCGCACCCATGACAAATGTCGCACCCACGACAAATGTTGCCCGCACGGGGTCCCCCGTGCACGACTGCTTGTATATATATATATATATATATATATATATATATATATATATATATATATATATATATATATATATATATATATATATATATATATATATATATGTATGTTAGTGGACATTCGTTTGTGCTTGAGTTCAAACTGTTAACCCTTAAAGCCTCCGTTAGAATGCTCTGAGCTAAGATTCGTGTAGTTTAGTTTTTATATTAACATGTAACTCTGTCGACTGTCTGTGGGATATGTCGTGGGGCCCCGGCCGAACCCTCTGTTATATTTCATGTGACGGATGGAGGTGTTACAATTTTGGTATCAGTTGTTTTATTTTCCTTTTGCAAATTCGTGGTCGAATTCTTTTGAGGGGTTGCGAAAACGTGTTTGTGCTTAACCTTATAACACAAAATGAACTCAAGAATGTCCACTTAGGAATGAAAATACATATGTTTGAGGAACCCGTGCGTTCCTATTGATTGTTGTTTGCCTTTTGAGTAGTCGCTAAATTGTGTATTTTACACGTATAGGTGACTAGAAGTGGTGTGGGGCAGTCTGAACCCCAATATTCTATTGAGAGTGGGACACCAACTGATGTGCCTACACCTGATCCTTCTGTGGAAACAGTACGCTTAGTTGCTGAGGCAGTGTTTGCAATGATTATTGTACAGCCAACTGGGCAGGTATGACCTGCGATGGTGCCAGTTCAGGTTGGTGTAGCCGAGCCTGTAGCTGATAGGCAAGTCCAGCTGAGGCTTTGGTTGAGAAGCGAGCGACTGAACGACAGCTAAAGCACTTTATGAGCTTTAGTCCTCCTACTTTTCGGGTGTGGGATCCCCAATACAGGTAGATGACTGGCTTTCACGCATCAAGAGGATATTGACGTCGATTGAGACAGAGGAGGGACAAAAGGTCACCTTGGCCACTTTTCTATTGGAAGGAGAGGCCCGGCTTTGGTGGGATGAGTTGGAGTTACACCACTTTGCGGGTAGACGACTATCAGAGGTCTCGATAGAGGAGTTTTCGAGACTGTTCTTGACAATGCATCTGCCGTCGTCGCACTGAATTGCCATGAAAAATGAGTTCCAGTATCTTACTCAGGGCGAGAGTAGTATGGATGACTACCTCCATGAGTTTACTAGGTTGGGACGTTATGTAGGGTCTATGTTTGCTAAGAAAGAGCGTAAAACCAATAGGTTCTATGAGAGATTGCGAGATGAGCTGTGGTTATTGCTCTCGGGTCCGATGAACCAAGGTTTCCAAGTGTTGGTGAATAAGGCTAGTTCGTTAGAAAAAGGCATGAAAATGGTGCAGAACAAGAGGGACTTGGCTGTGACAAAGCCCGAGTTCAAAATGTTGTGTCCTGGAAAGTCTGACTACCGCAAGAGATGGTGTAAGAATCCTAAGTCTTCTGGATAGGCTCCTTCTACTGGCACTTCTGGAGTAATATCCAGGCGAGGCCCACTCACATACTACACTTATGACAATCTAGGGCATTTTACTCGTGAGTGTACCAGTGACCTCCCAAGGAAGGATAAAATGGCAGGAGCATTGCATGCTGAAAAGGGAAAGGCGGTGGATTCCATTTCATCCCAATATGCACAAACTCAACCGAGGGTGTACAATCTTGGCCAATAGGAGGCCATCAAATAGGCTGATGTTGTCACAGTATGAGTAGTATATAGTTGCATGCTTCATATACTTTATACCTTGTGAATTGTTGGTGTATAACTTGATAAGTATAGGCTTTGTCCTTATTCGGGACCATCCGACGAGGGCACTATTTGATATAGGTGCTTCACATTCGTTTCTATCTGAGGACTTCGTATCACGGATCGGAGTGCCTACTCTTGGGTGAACAGATACAATAAAGGTGTTATTACCTAACCGACGCATTGAAAGAATTGGTTTCAAGATTCTCTAAACACCTAGAGGGGGGGGGTGAATAGGTTCAATTATTATTCTACTTAGACACTTAATAATTTGATAACAGCACAGATAAAATTTACAGTTAACACAGCACACAATCTACCAATCACATCAATCACAATTTTTATAGTGGTTCCCCAAATGATGGGTACATCCACTTTCCCCCCTTCGCCTATCTAGCAGTATACTAGATTCGACATAACTTCCTTCCACCTTCTCAAATCCTCAGATCATACAACTCAGAACCCAAACTGGTTCTTACAGCTTACACTTCAATAAGTACTACAACTCAGGCTCTTCCCAAGAACCCTACCTTAGAGCGAATCCCCACTCCTACCACTCAGGCAATCAAGCCCTACCTCATCCTTTATCACCAAGCCTACAACTCAGAGAACTCAATCTCATACCTCAGGCAAATAGCCCTACCGCAGCCTTTATAGTTACAGGCTTACAACTCGAGAACTTAATCTCCTACACTCAGATCTAAAATAGGTCCTACAGAAATTTGATTAAGAAGATGTTCCTTCCTTCACTCAGAGAGAGATGAGGGAATCTTGATCAGATCTTGATGGATCTGCTTTCAACTGTTCTTTGCAGTAAAGAATCTGATTCAACCTGACTTAGCTTATTCAAAGCTTCTTGAAATAGAGAACCTAGGTTGAATCTTCTTGAGAATTTGGTGTAGATCCAGCTTCTCCCACCTTGCTGAATTAAATCTGCAATCTCCAAAATATCTGCTGTGAAGCAATCCCCTTCTCTGATTTTGAATCAGGATCTTCTTGTTATACTGGAATCCGTGAAATCTTCTTGGAGAATTCCACTTTAATTTCTCTCTGTCTTCTGTTCTTATTTTTCTCTGATAGCTCGGCTCTATTTATAGTTTACATTTGAGATAACCGGCTGATCCGATAGTTGACTGACATTTGACAGCTCTAACATGTCTAATAGGCCGTGACAATTCTAGCAGCTGTTAAGTCTTCAGTCTTGAGATTTGGAACTTAGAGTCATTTAACTCAGCTGAATGTGTCGAGACATAAGTATAATATGTGTCGTCACAGATGGGGTATGTGTCGACACAATTACCCGGGTGTCGACACACTTCCTTTGGTGTTGTTGACAAACATGAGAAACTATCAACATAACTCTTCACTCAGTATCAACAGTCTTTGTAGAATATGTCGACACACTTCAGAAAACAGTCGACACAACTCTTCATCAAATTCTCGACACGCAGCCTTTGTAGAATGTGTCGACATACTTTAGGAACTGTCGACACAACTCTTTATCAAGTTCTCGACACAGCCATTGTAGAATGTATCGACACAAGTCCTGTGTGTCGACACAGCCTCTCCAAATGTCGACCCAAGTCCTGGATGTAGACATAGTTGCTTCTTTACAATTGTCAGCTCAACAGTCTAAGTGTGTCGACACAAGTTACATGTGTCGACACAGTTGATGTTAACTTAGCTTCTGAGTGTCGACACAATTCCTGTGTGTTGACACAGACTTGCTTATTGTCTCGTCACAGCTCCTTCAAAGGTGTCGACACAAAAATAATTGTCTCGACACTTTTGTTGGGTATTACATCCACACTAACCCAGATTTGATGAAGTCGCCTTGGAAATAAGATGAATTAAGTTGTATTTGGTGCTTGGTTTGAGTTATATGTTTGCAGGAATTTCACTGGGAAGTGTAGACCAATGTCAGTCCACAGTGGGTGTAACACCCCAGTTTTCCAAGAGGGTCAGTCTGCAGTTCTGGAAAATTTTTGGGTTTCTGGCAGGAGGCACACGGCCTGCGACACGGGCGTGTCGCAGGGCGTGTCGAGGCCGTGTCGACACTCGGCCCAAGTGTCGACACTTTCACTCGACAATGTGTCGAGAGTAGGGCACACGGCCTGCGACACGGGCGTGTCGCAGGGCGTGTCGAGGCCGTGTCGACACTCGGCCCAAGTGTCGACACTTTCGCTCGACAGTGTGTCGAGAGTAGAGCACACGGCCTGCGACACGGGCGTGTCGCAGGGCGTGTCGAGTCCGTGTCGACACTCGGCCCGGGTGTCGACACTTTCGCTCGACGAGTGTCGAGACTGGGGTACACGGCCTGTGACACGGGCGTGTCATAGGGCGTGTCCCGCTTGGTCGACGATCTTCGCTCGACGTTTTTCCGCGGTGTCGACACAAAGCCTGTCGACGGGTGTCGATACTTGGCACACGGCTTGGGACACGGGCGTGTCCCAGGCTGTGTCAACTCTCGGGTTGGATTCGGGGCCGTGTCGATGAAGGCACACGGCTGGCCACACGGCCGTGTCACTGGGGACACGGGCGTGTCGGATTGAACACGGGCATGTCAGATGCCCGTGTGCTATTCCAGGCGCATCGATTTGAGACGGCGAATGAGGCACACGACCCTGGACACGGGCGTGTACTAGGCCGTGTTCGGCCCAAGTCTTTTATTTTCCAGGCGGATCGCGGCCATTCTTTCCCAGATTTTAGGATCTGACGGTTCAGGACTGTTCTTGGGGAGTTAAGTCCGAGAATAGGGTTGAAAACCCTCATTCTTCTCCAAGCTTTCTCTTAATAAGGATCTAGAGAGGAGTGAGAACAAGGAAGAAGTAGAAGGAGAGTTTGGGCTGTAGGAGGAGTTTCGGTGCTCCAAATCGCGAGCCGAGTCCGGATCCGTGAAGCTTAGATCGTTGCGAAGATTTTCATCCGGCCATTTTGCCATGACAAGAAAGAGGAGTCGGAAGGTAACGACACCTCTCCTCTCGGTCTTAGGATGCATGTCTTAGCATCATTTATTTTCTTTCTTTCTAGTTTTTGGGCACCAAACTCTCAAATGAGAGGGGTTTTGGTTTGCCAAGGTTCAAGAGGAACCTCCGGGTTGATTGAGTCCGTCCCCGGCATATTTTTGCATTAGAGATCCGCTCCGTTAGTGGATTAGGCATGGTGGGTGAAGCCGTTGTCGCGACCATTAGTCTGACTCAGTGATGTTGCATAAAAATGCTAAGGACTCGTAGAGATTCCGTTGCGGCAAGATGCCATTTGTGATGTGGTGGTGTTTTCCCCTTTTTCTCAAGTGAGTACGTGTAGTCGGAACCGGACAAGGTTAGCTCCTCGCGGCGGTAGATGTTTTCCTTGGTGGACAAGGTTAGCTCCGCGCGAGTTGGAGATGTTTTCCTTGGTGCGCGGAAACACTGCAGTACAAATAAGGGACTAGGGTGGATTTGTCTTGGTTTGTGTTGTGCCAAGGCGTGGCTAGGTCTTCATGGTCGACTGGCTATCCCGTGACGTTCACGTCATGTGTGGAGAGTGTCCCGGCGAGACTACTCCCCTTCTGTGTGACTGACGAGAATGCCAAGCATGGGGACAAACCCGGGCAATGAGGCCATGAGCGGGTGGGGTCCGGCAAGGCTTCTTAGAATCGGTCAGTTTCGTGTTTGTTGGAATCCTGACATGAGACGTCAGAGCTTGTAGGCAAGCCCGGGGTTTGAGACCTTGAGCGGGTGGGGCCTTGACAAGAATTCCATGAGGCGGCCTGTGAGCCGTTGGGGGAAATGGTGACCCCTTTGTTTGCGGCTTTATGCCAATGGGGAATCAATGAGAACCCATATGATGTGATGATGTGCTAGATGCATACGAGTTAGGGTGCCTTGGGTGAAACCCGGGTTATTGCATACATGACTGCATAAGTAGGCCCTTTTTATATTATGCTCAACCAGTAGAGAACATGTATGATGTATGTGACATCCAAGCCTGTTTTCCATAGTTGCTTTTCTTGCCTATGATTATTGCCTATGAAGTGCTAACTTGCAGGTTGGAGGGGTACCCCGGGGTCCGTTAGGGGCGGCCGGGAGGAGATGTGTTGTTGCACAGTTTGAGGTCAGCCTTTGCTGACCCACGTTACTAATAAATTTTTCAGGGCAAGGATCGCATGCAGGAGCTAGCTCGCCGGCCAGAAAGGCCTAAGCCTCATGAAGTGTTTTTCTCTTTTGTAGCCCTACTTATGAGTTGTTATGTTTGAGACTCTTGTTGACCGGCTTGCATGCCGAGGTAGACTAGGAGTGCTGAGCACATTCATGATTGATGTATTATTTTTCTTTTGGACACTTGATGTAAGGCCTTAAGGCCATTTGTTTTACTCTTTTGTGGTGGATAACTTCTAGTCCTGTTCTGTTTCCGCTGTGTTGTGCAAAGAGTTTTGAGTGTGGGTAGCTATATCAACTTTTAATACTAAAGTTGTGGCGTCCGTATGTTGTGGGGCCCCGTCCGGACCCATATTATACGTTCATTACAGGGGAGATGTTACAATTTGGTATCAGTGCGAGGTTGGGTTCAAGGTCAAAGCGTAGAGAAGTTATCCACATAAGAGTAACGCGGGACCATGAGTGTCCTTATGTTTAAGCCTTGAGATTTGAGACTGAATCCTTGTCTCTTGTTCTTGAAGAGTGCAAGCAACGAGGCGGGAACGTCGAGAGCAAGAGAAGAGCTTTCGGCGAGCAGTGCTACTGCTCCAGGTCTTTTGGGCACGGGCGTAAACCCGGCCGACTTCTGTAGCATGCTTGCAGAAGCGATGGTGGCAGCTCAGGCTGCAGCAGCAGCTCAGGTGGCAACCCCTGCCACACCGGACACGGCGACTGCCGTGCCAGGCGGAGAGGCCAGGCGAGTGGAGCCTTTGGCGGAAAGGGCGGTGGTCGGACATGGAGACCGACACATGAAGTACTTCCTGAGTTTCCATCCCCCATCATTCAAGGGAGTGGGTACACCAACGGATGCGGAGGACTGGTGGGTTCGCATTCAAGAGCTTCTAAGGGCGGCAGAGACGCCAGAGGAAAAGAAAGCTGAGTATGCGGCTTTCATGTTGGAAGGAGATGCCAAGTAATGGAGGGTGAGCCATAGCGGCCGCCAGTTCCCAGGACGCACTCCGTCGGTGGAAGAGTTTGGGGATGCTTTCCTAAGGAGGTATATTCCAGTTTCTACACGTTTGGCCCTTCAGAGGCAATTTCTGCATTTAATGCAGCGAGACAAGACAGTAGATGAGTACGTGCAGGAGTTCACCCGGTTGGGTCGTTACGCGGGAATGACTATGGCAGATGATGTAGAGAGGGATAACCTCTTCTACCAGGGGCTGAGGGAGAATTTGAGACAACCCCTCATCTCCATGAAGAGAGCCGGATTCAATGAACTAGTTGAGGCTGCCAGGATTTTGGAAAGTGATTTGGAGCGAACCCAACGCCGTAAGGGTTTTACTCCCAAGCAAGGGGAAGGGAAGCCTTCCCAATCTCATGGAAAGTCTGAAGGGAGTAGGTGGAGGAAGAAGCCTCGCACTTCCAGATCTGGTGAGAAGAGCAATTGGATGCCTGAGGGTTCTCACTCTAGGGGACCGCCGACGTGCTACAACTGCGGTAAGGTGGGGCACATAGCTCGTGTTTGTCCCTAAGGAGGAGAGGGGCAAGAGGCAAAGCAGGAGCAGACTGTGCGCTCCGGCCCCAGTGCTGCAGAGAAAGGAAATATGGCGGAGTCGAGCGCTTCTCGGTTCCAACCGGTGCAACCAAGGGCCTACAACCTTGGACAGCAGGAAGCGATCCGCCAGACTGATGTGGTGACAGGTATGAAGAAAATTTAAGTTTAAATTTTGTGCTTCATCCTTTTAGACTTTTGTGTGATGTCTATGTTGTAGGCTTCGTGTTAGTTTCCGGATACCCCGCTAGGGTATTGTTTGATACGGGAGCATCGCACTCCTTTCTTGCGGAGAGCTTCATCCGGAGATTAGGAGTTGAGTCTTTCTCGGCAGACGCGGAGTTGAAAGTGTGTATGCCCAATGGTTCATCCATGACCACCGCGGTCAAAGGGCGCATCTGTTGGGAGCTAGACGGAGTTGACTTTGTTTTGGTAGCGGCGATTTTGCCATTGGTGGAGTTCGATGTCATCTTGGGCATGGACTGGCTCGCAGAGCAGCGCGCCAGTATTGATTGCCTTTCTAAGGTGGTGACCTTAAGGAGGAAAGGGCAGTCAGAAGTCAAATTTGAGGGCCTTTGTGGAGTGGCCTGTTCCCTGATTTCGGCCATGCAGTTGGTGCGGGCGGTTAACCAGGGTGGTGTAGCGCTTGTAGCGTTATTGGAGGTTCGTCTCTCCCAGCTGTCTATTGATGAAGTGCCCGTAGTGGCAGAGTTCAAGGATGTGTTTCCGGAAGAACTTCCTGGAGCGCCTCCTCGGAGGGAGATCGATTTCTCGATCGAGTTAGTGCCGGAGGCTAGGCCAGTGTCACGTCCTCCGTTTAGGATGGCACCAAAGGAGTTGGCTGAACTTAAAGTACAGTTGCAGGAATTGTTGGAGCAAGGGTATATCAGACCCAGTTCTTCACCGTGGAGTGCGCCGGTGTTGTTTGTAAAGAAGAAAGACGGTAGCATGCGGCTATGCATTGACTACCGAGAGCTGAATAAATTGACCGTCAAGAATAAGTATCTGATTCCTCGGATAGATGACTTGTTCGACCAATTGGTAGGGTCAGTGGTGTATTCAAAATTGGACTTGAAGTCAGGCTATTATCAGTTGCGAATTCGGGATGAGGACATACCCAAGTCTGCCTTTGGTACAAGGTATGGACACTTCGAGTTTACGGTGATGCCGTTCGGGCTGACGAACGCACCATCTGTGTTCATGGATCTTATGAATCGGGTATTTCGGGAATACTTGGATTCTTTTGTGGTTGTCTTCATTGACGACATTTTGGTGTTTTCCAAATCGCAAGTGGAGCATGAGACCCACTTGAGAATGGTTCTGCAAGTGTTGAGGGAGAATGAGTTGTATGCAAAATTCTCCAAATGCGAGTTCTGGTTGGAGAAGGTGGCATTTTTGGGTCACGTGATTAGCGGGGAAGGGGTGGCACTGGACCCAACAAAAGTTGAAGCCATTAGAGATTGGCCGATTTTGAGGACCGTGGCGGAGGTCCGAAGTTTTCTTGGACTAGCCGGGTATTACAGAAGGTTCGTGGAGAATTTTCGCGGATACCTCTACCCCTCACCTCACTCACACGTAAAGATCATATGTTTGTGTGGACTCAAGAGTGTAGCCAAGCATTTGAGGCACTGAAGGAGAGACTAATGGCGGCTCCAATACTAAGTCTACCGCAAGGGACCGAGGGATTTCAGATCTTCAGTGACGCATCGGGATGCGGCTTGGGTTGCGTTTTGGTGCAACATGGGAAGGTGATAGCTTTTGGGTCTAGACAGTTGAAGCCTCATGAGAGGAATTACCCCGTCCACGACTTGGAGTTGGCGGCGGTAATTTTTGCGTTGAAAATATGGCGGCATTATGTTTATGGTGCAAAGGTGGAGATCTTCACGGATCACAAAAGCTTGAAGTATCTCTTGGATCAAAAGGACTTGAACATGCGGCAACGCAGGTGGGTTGAGTTTCTTGGAGACTATGAAGTGGCAATTCAGTATACGCCAGGTAAAGCCAATGTGGTGGCTGATGCCTTGAGTAGGAAGTACTCGGGGAAAGGGAATTGGATCGAAGCTCATGATGAGCGGTTGGTGCGGGAATGGGAGTCCCTTGGTTTGGAATGTGTTGCAAGAGGCGAGTCCAGCGAGGCTCGGTTGAACTGGATTGAGGTGCAGAACGACTTGTCCGATCGCATTCGGGAAGCGACTCGGTTGGATGTGGAGTTTCAACCTTTTGTGTTGGAGGCTCAAACGGGCGAGAGCAGCGCCTGGGAGATGATTGATGGGATTCTGAGGAAGGACGAAGGGTTTGTATACCGCAGTTCGGCAAACTCCATGAGGAGTTGATGTTTGAGGCTCACTTCACAAAGTACTCCATTCACCCGGGCAGTACAAAGATGTACTTGGATATGAAGAAATCCTTTTGGTGGCCGGGGCTGAAGCGGGACGTAGCTTTGTACGTGAATCGTTGCCAAACTTGTGCCTTGGTGAAGGCCGAATGTCAGAAGCCGGGCGGGTTCCTGAAGCCCCTCCCAATCCCTGAATGGAAATTTGATGACATCTCCATGGACTTTGTGCATGGTTTGCCTAGATCGCAGCAGGGTAATGATGCTATTTGGGTGATCGTAGATCGCCTAACCAAGGTGGCTCGCTTTATCCCAAACCGGAAAGAGGACAGCATGGAGAAGCTGGTGGAGTTGTATGTTCGCAACATTGTGCGACTGCACGGAATTCCTAAGAGCATAGTCAGCGATCGAGATGGACGGTTTATGTCCAAGGACTGGAGATTGGTTCAGAAGAGCTTGGGCACGAAGCTAAAGTTCAGTACAGCGTTCCATCCTCAACTGATGGGCAAACGGAGAGAATGAACCGTACCATGGAGGATATGCTGAGAATGTGTGTTCTTGACTTTGGCAAAAAGTGGGAGGATCACCTCTTCATGGTGGAATTCACGTACAACAACAGTTTTCAAGCAAGTATAAAAATGGCGCCATACGAAGCTTTGTATGGGAGGCGGTGTCGAACACCAATGTCTTGGGCAGAGGCGGGAGACACCAAAATTTTAGGAAAAGAGGTGGTAGTGGACGCTTGTGAGTTGGTACGGACCATTCAAGAGCGTATGAAGGTGGCGCAAGACCGACAAGCAAAATACTTTAATGCTCGTCACCAGAAGTTGGAGTTTGCGGTAGGTGATTGGGTCTATTTGAAGATCAAACCGTTCAAAGGCGTCTCACGGATTCGCCAACTCAAGAAGTTGAGTCCAAGGTTTGTGGGGCCTTTTGAAGTTATTGAATGGGTGGGAGAAGCAGCCTATCGGTTGGCGTTGTCCGCGGAGCTGAGTGGGTTGCATGACGTATTCCACGTCTCCGTTTTGAGGAAAGCCTTGGTGGAGGCTAGCGTGGTGATTGAGCCGACATCGGTGCCGATTGAGGAAGACTTGAGGACGCGAGTCCTCCCAATTGCTATAGAGGATTCGGAAACTCGGCAGTTGCGGAGTAAAGAAGTTAAACTCGTGAAAGTTCGTTGGGACAACTGCGGTCGTGAGGAGTTCTCTTGGGAGCGAGAACAGGCCATGCTAGAAGATTATCCGGAACTCTTCTTGTCAGGTACGATTTAAGTTTTGTACCCTTTTGATTTGAAATTTCGGGACGAAATTCTGTTAAGTGGGGGAGAGTTGTAACACCCCAGTTTTGCAAGAGGGTCAGTCTGCAGTTCTGGAAATTTTTGGGTTTCTGGCAGGAGGCACACGGCCTGCGACACAGGCGTGTCGCAGGGCGTGTCGAGGCCGTGTCGACACTCGGCCCAAGTGTCGACACTTTCGCTCGACAATGTGTCGAGAGTAGGGCACACGGCATGCGACACGGGCGTGTCGCAGGGCGTGTCGAGGCCGTGTCGACACTCGGCCCAAGTGTCGACACTTTCGCTCGACAGTGTGTCGAGAGTAGAGCACACGGCCTGCGACACGGGCGTGTCGCAGGGCGTGTCGAGTCCGTGTCGACACTCGGCCCGGGTGTCGACACTTTCGCTCGACGAGTGTCGAGACTGGGGTACACGGCCTGTGACACGGGCGTGTCACAGGGCGTGTCCCGCTTGGTCGACGATCTTCGCTCGACGTTTTTCCGCGGTGTCGACACAAAGCCTGTCGACGGGTGTCGAGACTTGGCACACGGCTTGGGACACGGGCGTGTCCCAGGCCGTGTCACCTCTCGGGTTGGATTCGGGGCCGTGTCGATGAAGGCACACGGCTGGCCACACGGCCGTGTCACTGGGGACACGGGCGTGTCGGATTGAACACGGGCGTGTCGGATGCCCGTGTGCTGTTCCAGGCGCGTCGATTTGAGACGGCGAATGAGGCACACGGCCCTGGACATGGGCGTGTGCCAGGCCGTGTTCGGCCCAGGTCTTTTATTTTCCAGGCAGATCGCGGCCATTCTTTCCCAGATTTTAGGATCTGACGGTTCAGGATTGTTCTTGGGGAGTTAAGTCCGAGAATAGGGTTGAAAACCCTCATTCTTCTCCAAGCTTTCTCTTACTAAGGATCTAGAGAGGAGCGAGAACGACGAAGAAGGAGAAGGAGAGTTTGGGCTGTAGGAGGAGTTTCGGTGCTCCAAATCGCGAGCCGAGTCCGGATCCGTGAAGCTTAGATCGTTGCGAAGATTTTCATCCGGCCATTTTGCCATGGCAAGGAAGAGATGTCGGAAGGTAACGACACCTCTCCTCTCGGTCTTAGGATGCATGTCTTAGCACCATTTATTTTCTTTCTTTCTAGTTTTTGGGCACCAAACTCTCAAATGAGAGGGGTTTTGGTTTGCCAAGGTTCAAGAGGAACCTCCGGGTTGATTGAGTCCGTCCCCGACATATTTTTGCATTAGATATCCGCTCCGTTAGTGGATTAGGCATGGTGGGTGAAGCCGTTGTCGCGACCGTTAGTCCGACTCGGTGATGTTGCATAAAAACGCTAAGGACTCGTAGAGATTCCGTTGCGGCAAGATGCCATTTGTGATGTGGTGGTGTTTTCCCCTTTTTCTCAAGTGAGTACGTGTAGTCGGAACCGGACAAGGTTAGCTCCTCGCGGCGGTAGATGTTTTCCTTGGTGGACAAGGTTAGCTCCGCGCGAGTTGGAGATGTTTTCCTTGGTGCGCGGAAACGCTGCAGTACAAATGAGGGACTAGGGTGGATTTGTCTTGGTTTGTGTTGTGCCAAGGCGTGGCTAGGTCTCCGTGGTCGGCTGGCTATCCCGTTACGTTCACGTCATGTGTGGAGAGTGTCCCGGCGAGACTAGTCCCCTTCTGTGTGACTGACGAGAATGCCAAGCATGGGGACAAACCCGGGCAATGAGGCCATGAGCAGGTGGGGTCCGGCAAGGCTTCTTAGAATCGGTCAGTTTGGTGTTTGTTGGAATCCTGACATGAGACGTCAGAGCTTGTAGGCAAGCCCGGGGCTTGAGACCTTGAGCGGGTGGGGCCTTGACAAGAATTCCATGAGGCGGCCTGTGAGCCGTTGGGGGAAATGGTGACCCCTTTGTTTGCGGCTTTATGCCAATGGAGAATCAATGAGAACCCATATGATGTGATGATGTGCTAGATGCATACGAGTTACGGGTGCCTTGGGTGAAACCCGGGTTATTGCATACATGACTGCATAAGTAGGCCCTTTTTATATTATGCTCAACCAGTAGAGAACATGTATGATGTATGTGACATCCAAGCCTGTTTTCCATAGTTGCTTTTCTTGCCTATGATTATTGCCTACGAAGTGCTAACTTGCAGGTTGGAGGGGTACCTCGGGGTCCGTTAGGGGTGGCCGGGAGGAGATGTGTTGTTGCACAGTTTGAGGTCAGCCTTTGCTGACCCACGTTACTAATAAATTTTTCATGGCAAGGATCGCATGCAGGAGCTAGCTCGCCGGCCAGAAAGGCGTAAGCCTCATGAAGTGTTTTTCTCTTTTGTAGCCCTACTTATGAGTTGTTATGTTTGAGACTCTTGTTGACCGGCTTGCATGCCGAGGTAGACTAGGAGTGCTGAGCACATTCATGATTGATGTATTATTTTTCTTTTGGACACTTGATGTAAGGCCTTAAGGCCATTTGTTTTACTCTTTTGTGGTGGATAACTTCTAGTCCTGTTCTGTTTCTGCTGTGTTGTGCAAAGAGTTTTGAGTGTGGGTAGCTATATCAACTTTTAATACTAAAGCTGTGGCGTCCGTATGTTTTGGGGCCCCGGCCGGACCCATATTATACGTTCATTACAGGGGAGGTGTTACAGTGGGTCACCAAACAAAGAAACTGTGCAATGTAATCCCTCATTGCATATTCCAAGGTGTTGACTCATGTGTGGTCTCTCTATTGGGATACACTTCATATTCAAGCTATTGGACTTTGGAAAAAGAATTGGAAGTTGAGTACATTAGAAGAAAAAGTTTTCCAACAACAAAAATTCTCTTAGTCTTTTACTCGAGTAGGTCTATAACTACTCGAGTAGTCTGGGTATAATTTACTCGAGTAAAGAAACCTTGTACTCGAGTACTTAAGTGTATCTCTCATGTAGCTAAGTCATGTACTCGAGTAGACGTAGTCATATACTCGAGTAGCATGTTTATATACTCGAGTAGATCACTCACTATACCCGAGTATTAAAGGTTTCTCTCTTCAAAATTTTTCTAAGTCATGGACTCGAGTAAGTATACTCACATACTCGATTAGATAGAATCATACTCGAGTAGTTCAATATACCTACTCGAGTAGATCATGTTTCACTCGCGTACCTTGAAGTTTTCCTGCTCCAGAATTTTCTAAGTCTTTTACTCGAGTAGAACTTTCACCTACTCGAGTAGATTACTTCCTCTCGAGTAGTTTAGTTCAACTACTCGAGTAGCTGCTTGCTGACATCTTCAGAATTTATTCTAAGTATCCCACACGAGTAGTACTTCATGTACTCGAGTAGTTTATGTAATATACTCGAGTAGTTTTTCTTGTACTCGAGTAGATCCGATATGTACTCGAGTAAGTCACTCTACATACTCGAGTAGTTCTTTCTGCTTACTCGAGTAGTTGATTTCTACCTACTCGAGTAGCCTATCTTTATATACCCGAGTATGTTCTCCTTCATGTACTCGAGTAGTTATTCAACTACTCGAGTAGCTATTCACTTACTCGTGTATATGGCTGAACTTTTCTGAAATTTGTCCAAGTCCTTTTTCTGAAGGGATTTTAAAATCACGCGACATGATTAGTCCACGTGTACATCATTATGACCGATTATGACCGTTAGTCTCTCCTATATAAGGTCTTATCAGAAAATGACAAACCCTAAGTATTCTCCAAGCTTTCTTGTCATTTTATTTTGAGAAAAATTCTTCAGCCGACTCCTCACTGTTTTCACGAAACGGAAGCCGCCGCCGCCACCATCTTCTCCGACAACTGCTCCTAAGTTCAGAGGATTCATTCTGAAGAAAGTTACAGATCGAGATCGACATCACCGTTCATCTTCTCTCTCTGATTCTGTAAAAGCAAGAAGATCCAGATCTGGGCAGAGACTCTCTTCACCGATCTCTGATAGTGCTGCAAAGTCCATAAGAAGAAGTTTTTTGGCTGTTTCTTCAGATCTGATTGGATTTACTGTTTGTATTTTTTCCCAAAACTTTATTACTCTTGTAGGAGAAAGTTTCTCCGAGTGTAGGAGTTTTTTTCACTACGAGTTTGTAGGAAGTGTTATCTTCCGAGGTGTAGATCCCTTTGTTTGGATCGAGTTTGTAGGAACTTTGTTTCGAGGGTAGGATCGATTTTTGATCCGAGATAGTGGAGTAGCCGAGTCTAGTTGATTGCTAGATCGGTGAGGGAAAGTGGATGTACCCAAGGTTGGGGAACCACTATAAATCTTGTGTCGTCTGTGATATTGGTAGATAGTTCTGTACTGTGCTCTAATTATTTTTTATTCCGCAAAAGACGCACAACTCACCTATTCACCACCTCTAGGTGATTTAGATTGACAACCGTTTTCTTTCAATTGGTATCAAAGCCAGGTTGATCGTCAAAAGGTTAACACCTTGATCAGATCCAAATCTGTTGTCTGAAAGATTCTACCATAAAATGGACAAGGGCAAATATTTCGCCAAGCTTCCACAGTGCAACAAAAATAACTTTCCCATGTGGAAAGAAAGGATACAAGTTTTCATGGAAGCTGTGGATCCAAGGATCTTCATGATCGTTAAAGAAGGTCCATACGTTCCCATGACTGTGTCCACTATCGATCCTACCAAGAAAGTTCCCAAAAAGCTAATCGATCTCGACAAAGACGAGATTGCGCTTGTCTCTCTCGACAAGAAAGCTAAGAACATTATAGCAAATGCAGTCGATGACTCGATGATGCAGAATCTGATTCACTATCAATCGGATAAGGAGATGTGGCATTCCTTAGTCACCTTGATGGAAGGAACTGAAGAAGTAAGGGATGATCGAAGATCCCTTCTCAATCAAAAATATGAAGCATTCCGACAAGGGAACAAGGAACCAATTGTTGACACCTTTGAGAACTTCTTGAAAATTGTGAATGGCCTAAGGGTATATGGTCGTGTCTTCACCAACGGAGAACTGAATGACAAATTCTTGAGATCCCTAACCAAGGAATGGGATAACAAGGTATGCGCCATCAGGGAGTTCGGGAAGCTAGCTGAAACGGACCCGCAAAATCTCTTTGGAAAGCTTATGTCTTATGAACTCCAAATCAATACAAGAAAAGCTGAAGAACAGAAGAGCAGGTCTGTATTAAAGGAGAAATCTATCTCTCTGAAGGCAGACACCTCCAGAAAGACTAAGGCTGCCTCCCCTGCTCCAGCTCCAGAAGTTGATGAAGAAGAAGAAACATCAGAGCCTAGCACCTCAGGGTCTGAACTATCTGAAGGAGAGTTCACCTTACTCTCAAGGCAATTCAAGAAGTTTCTTAATAAAAAGAAACAATGGAAAGGAAAGGATGCCTCATACAGAAGATCACGATGCGATGACGATCGACAAAGAAAAGGCTCAAGCAGCCACGAAAGGTACAATACTAAACACAACAAATATGTTTCAACTGACATCATTTGCTATTGCTGTAATAAGCCAGGTCACGTCATTGTTGACTGCCCTCACAAGAAGAAGGAGGGTGGTAGAAGAGAAGAAAAGAAATCATCATACAACAAGAAGAGGAAAGAGAAGAGCCACATAGCCAAAAAGAGCAAGACTCTTAGCGACTCCGACTAATCTGAGTCAAGCGAAGAAGAAGAAGCTTACTTTGGGCTAATGGGTAAAATAGATGACGAACAAGATCCCCAGTTCACTGGGAAGGTAAACTCTCACACCCCTCTTTCAGATTCTGAAGTCTCTGAACATGATTGCGAGGGTAGCTCCTCTGACGATGAGTCAGAATTAATGGCCCAGTACAAGGAGTTAATCATGGCTTACGACAAATGTCGTCGAGTCGTGAAGACTCAGGCTAAATAGATCAAATCTCTAAAAGCCGAAGAGAGCATCTTGAGAGAGAAAGTCGCAAAGACTGACTCCCTCGAAGAAAACTTCAATAATGCTATTGAAGAATATAACAAGGCTCTTGAGCACCTTGACCTTAAGTGATGGCGCGGCCCCTCCAACACTTCCTGATGATGACCCGGTTGTTGCGGCCCCTCCAACACTTCCTGATGATGACCCGGTTGCTGCGGCGCAACAAGTTAAAGATTTGCGGCGTCATGACAACGCCACGGACGCTAACGGAAAGCTGCGATACAACCTCCGTCCGCGGCGCGCAAAGCTTGCTTAATAATTCTACTTAGTTTTATTTTAATTGCTTAAAACATTTGGCTTGTAATATTTTTATTTTCATGTTGGTGTGCTATTAAACCCTTGGTGTGTATGTAACCGCCCGGATGGATGAGATTTCATCTCCATCATGGATGGTTGGATCTCTTTTGTAACTCCTATTTAAAGGAGGATATTATGATGAGTTATGCATTGGAAAAAGAAACCTAAAGTAACCCCCTTGAGGAATTTCGGCCACCATGGTGAAAGTCATAGCCACCTCCTCCCCTTTGGTGTGAAGCCAAGCCTTGCCTCCTCCATCCCCGTTCGGTGCGACTCCGGCGTGGCTTCTCTCGGTGCGACTCCGTGGAAGAAGGAAGCAGCCCCTTCGGTGTGAAACCGGTGGAACCGTGGAGAGAGTGATTCTCCCACAAATATTGTGTGATCTTCTTCTTGGTTGGGTAATCTCTTCCCTATCTTTGTGTTTCTTGCTGTGAGAATTTTGTGGAGGTTATTCATCCGTCTTTTCCGCGATTTTAAAGTATTTTTCGCTTGCAAATCTGAATCGAACGTTGTTGTTGACCCTCTTGTTTTCCGGATTGGAAGATCCGCTAGAGAACAAACTAGGCCAAGCCTTGACTTGTTCTCCAAGATTGGGCACGCTTTGGTGCTAACAAGGGAGTTAATCTCAACTTGTTCTTGATCCCTCCTTATCGTTTACCGCCGCTCCTAAATATATTTTTTGCTGCGATTGACGGCTTATTGTGAAAAGAATAGATGCTTGTGTAGGTGCGGTGAGATGTGTGCTTGTTGGAGAGGTAGGTCCTAAGGTCGTGGTATCGAGTCCGGCTAGGCGCGAGTTGTGTGCTTGTTGGAGAGTAGGTCCTAAGGACGTTGTATCGAGTCCCGTATTTTTGAGAGCCAACCGACCCCTTTTCGTTCGCTTTTGGTCGGAGCACTCTCTTATTTTTTTTCTATGTTCTGTGATGGGTAATCCGCCGTTCACGTAAGCACGTCCATCTCACAAACATCCCTACACCAATTTGGTATCAGAGGCGGTCGTTTCAACTTTCACGTTGCAAACATCCTCTCTGCGTTCCTTGTTAGAGATCCGATCGTTAGAACTCAAAAAAAAAAAAAAAATTATTTTCTGTGGTCTGCAAATAGCGGGCTGAAATCTTTATTTTTCAGCAAAATTTCAAAAAAATTTTTTTTAACGATCTACGTGTTATTCTCATCGGGAGTATATAAAAATATCTTATTTTCAATACAACTTCAGTCCTAGAAAAATTCATCTTGCCCGGGGCCTCCCAAACCTGAATGCGCACTAGGCTAGGAACGGAGTACGCAACCCCGTCTACGTCTAGGATGGCTGCGAATGAGCATGGTGATCCCAACACCGAGGCTATAGCAGGTCTTCGTGCCGAAATGACAGAGATTAGGAACGCCTTAGCCCAGATCCTACAAAATCAAGCAAGGCCACCCCCACCTCCCGTTAATGCTGGGCAGCCCAACCGGCACCAACCGAACTTTGATTCGGATTCTGAGGGAAACTCTCCCCGTATGCCCCCTCGAGAACCCCGCCCCGAGCGAGGCTTTGATATCACGAGGGCTATCAAGATAGATGCCCCCACCTATGATGGCATGGGAGATCCCCAGATCTTCCTCCATTGGGCTATAGACATGGAGTGCTATTTCGAATGGCACAACCTCACGGACCCCCAAAAGGTTCAAGTTGCCAGGATGAAATTAATGGGACGTGCCAAAACCTATTGGCTGAATGAAGAACGTAGGTTAGGAGCTGGGCACGGGGTCCCACTCATTGGATGGGCTGTTATGAAGAACCTGCTAACCGATCAGTACGTTCCCGCATACCATCGGACGCAAATGTTCGATGAGCTTGCCACCCTTCGGCAAGGCTCAATGTCTGTTGCTGAATATATGGGAGAACTTAAGGACCGTATGGTACGATGTGACCTTCGAGAGATCCCCGAAGTAACTTTATCTAGATTTCGAAAGGGACTTCACCCCGACATACAGCGGAAACTCTTGCGTTATGGTCACACGGACTTGAATACGACTTTCAATGCCGCCTTGGACATTGAAAAGAACCTAGCATCTAAAGCTCACTCCCGTTATTCTAATGCAAAGAATAAGCCCACCGTTGGGGCATCTTCTTCCACTTTTCCTGATAAAGGAAGATTTAGATCCTCCGAGTCGAAATCCGTTGTGATTACCGCGAGAAATACCAAGAACCCCGCTAGTGAGCGTATCCCCGTTGGAAAGGTTAGCAAGGCTAACACCACTTGTTACTCATGCGGTGTTCAAGGCCACTATGCCTATGAATGCCCCACCAAGACGAAGGCCATAGCCTTACTAGAGTCCACTACCGACCCTGACGACTATGTCCATGAGGCCGAAGAGGAGAGCGACCCTGACGGAGTCCCTAGTGACTTGGAGGACGATCACCGCCTTATGGTGATGCGTTGCATTTTGACCACTCCTCGTCCTGTAGACGACTGGAAGAGGACGAGCATCTTTTCCCTGATCTTTAAGAGTGGAGAAAAACTTTGCAAATTAGTTATTGATGGTGGTAGTTGCGTAAACGCCGTTTCTGAGAATGCCGTTAAGCGCATGTCCTTGACTGTCGAGCCGCACCCGACCCCCTACCAGGTCGCTTGGATTAGTAAGGTTACTATTAAGGTTACCCAACGGTGCCTAGTCCCCCTGTCTTTCAAATCCTACACGGATGAGGTTTGGTGCGACGTCCTACCAATGGACGTTTGTCATGTGTTATTAGGCCGCCCGTGGCTATATGACCGTGATGTGACGCACTATGGTCGTGCCAACACTTATGAGTTTAAATTCAATGGCAAGATCGTCACCTTGAGACCGACTGTGCCAAAAGAGCCGGTAGTGTTGGCTAAGGATACCACCATCCCAGTTGAGAGGAAAGCCTTGAGTTTAGTTGGTAGGAAGGAATTTGTGAAGGATCCCTTTATTGGGGGAATAATGTACGCTCTTGTACTTCTGAGTGAAAAAACTGATGGTGGCGTGTTGTAAGATTTACCCCGAGAGCTACGGGTATTGTTGGATGAGTTTAGGGATGTATACCCGGAGGAGTTGCCTTCGTCGTTACCACCGCTTAGAGATATACAACACGCAATAGACCTTATCCCCGGATCGTCCTTACCCAACCAACCACACTATAGGCTTAATCCAACTGCCCACATAGAGTTACAAACCCAGATAGAGGAGTTGTTAAATAAGGGATTTATTAGGACGAGTATGAGCCCATGTGCTGTCCCCGCTCTTCTTGCCCCTAAGAAGGATGGCACCTGGCGCATGTGTGTTGATAGCCGAGCTCTCAACAAAATTACTATAAAATATAGGTTTCCAATTCCGCGACTAGATGATCTCTTGGATGTCCTATCGGGTGCCACTATCTTCTCTAAACTGGACTTACGGAGTGGTTACCACCAAATCAGGATCCGAGAGGGGGATGAGTGGAAGACGGCGTTCAAGTCTAAGGACGGGTTGTATGAATGGCTTGTGATGCCCTTTGGGCTATCCAATGCCCCCAGCACCTTCTCCCGGATGATGACGCACATCTTTAGGCCATATATGGGGAAGTTTGTTGTAGTGTATTTTGATGACATCCTAGTGTTTAGTACCTCCCCCGCCGAACACCTCTCTCACATCAAAGTAGTCCTCTCCACCTTAAGGACTGAAACCTTATATCTAAATCTAAAGAAATGCACGTTTTATGTTTCGGAGGTTGAATTCTTAGGTTATATAGTTGGCTCTGAAGGAATTCGTGTTGACCCAGGAAAGGTTCAGGTGATTAGAGACTGGCCCGAGCCCACTAGCCTTCGTGAGGTGCGTAGTTTCCACGGGTTAGCTACCTTTTATCGTCGTTTCATACGTGATTTTAGTAGCATTATGGCACCCATTACGGACTGCATGAAGAAAGGAGAATTCACATGGTCCAAATCCGCCACGTTTGCATTCCATCGTATTAAGGAGCTTATGACCGAAGCACCGGTGTTACGTCTCCCTGACTTCACCAAGGTCTTCGAGCTTACTAGTGATGCATCTGGCGTAGGGATTGGAGGTGTCTTGAGTCAAGAGGGTCACCCGGTTAGTTATTTTAGTGAGAAGTTAGCGGGTGCTAAATTAAATTATTCCAATTACGATAGGGAGTTTTATGCGGTCATTAGATGTTTGCATCATTGGAGGCACTACCTCCTTCATAAGGAGTTCGTGATCCTCTCTGATCATGAAGCGTTACGATTCATCAATGGTCAGCACAAAATCAGCCCGCGCCACGCTAAATGGGTATCCTTCTTGCAAGAATACACATTTACTCTCAAGCACCTTAAAGGGACCGACAATCGAGTTGCCGATGCACTCAGCCGCCTCACCCTCTTACTTTCCTCCATGCAAGTCCACGTGGTAGGTTTCGAGCGCATAAAGGATGAATACGCCACATGCCCTGATTTTCAGGAGCCATACTTATCTGCCCAGGATAGCTCTCCCGCGACCATCACGGCCTATTCACTTAGAGACGGATACTTATTCAAACACGGAAAATTGTGTATCCCCCACTCCTCTTTGCGACTCCACATCATTTGGGAGTTACATAGTGGTGGCTTGAGTGGCCACTTTGGCAGAGACAAAACGATAACGCTCGTAGAGGAGAAATTCTTTTGGCCTAAACTAAAGGCGATGGTTGGGAAAGTTGTGAGCAGTTGCCGTACGTGCCAAGTTTCTAAAGGTACTAAGTCCAATGTAGGTTTATACACTCCGCTACCTATTCCGTCCGTCCCGTGGGAAGACGTGAGCATGGACTTTGTATTAGGCCTTCCCCCCACCCTGCGACGTCATGATTCTATACTCGTTGTTGTGGATAGGTTCTCCAAGATGGCGTACTTCCTCCCCTGTAGTAAGACCAACGACGCCTCTCACATTGCGAAACTGTATTTTAAAGACGTCGTTAGTCACCGTGGCGTTCCGAAGACTATTGTCTCAGATAGGGACGTCAAGTTCACTAGCTACTTTTGGAAAACCTTGTGGGTTCTTATGGGCACAAAATTATTATTCTCCGCGGCTTATCACCCACAAACTGATGGCCAGACGGAAGTAGTCAATCGGAGCCTAGGAAATCTTCTTCGATGTCTCGTGAGCGACCATAAAGGCACTTGGGATTTACTGCTTCCACATGCACAACTGGCTTACAATAATTCTAAAAATCGGTCCACGGGTATGTCTCCGAATGAAATTGTCCACGGGTATAAGGCCCCTGTGCCACTTGACTTGGTCCCCTTACCTCCCACATACAAAACAAGTCAATTTGCACAATCCTTCGCCCAACATATTCACGACTTACATGCACGTATACGAGCTACCTTGACTGCTCAATATGAGTCTTATCAAGCGCACGCTAATCTACATAGGAAGGTGTCACACTTTAAGGTCGGCGATCTGGTTTTAGTACGGTTAGTTCCCGAACGAATGCCAACTGGCACCGTTAAAAAGTTAGCTCCAAAACGCGCCGGTCCTTTTCGGATTATAAAGAAGCTAGGTGACAACGCTTTCGTATTGGATTTGCCTGCTGAATGGGGTATCTCCCCTATTTTTAATGTCTCGGATTTGACGCTGTTTGTTGCGCCTCCACAAGAGTTGGTTTCTTTGTCGTCTTCTCCCTCCACTGAAATTTCTAATGGGTTGGGGAGTGGTAGTTTGGATGATCTCTCTCCTCCGGTCCCCGCAGGTATAACATCGGATGGTACGCTGCCTTCTTTTATTCCTACTGCTGACATGTTTCCCAGGTTTCCCAAGACGTTTCTCCATCCAGATATGATACTCGCTGCTGAGCCACTTACTACTCCTGCCGGTGCTACCTACCGCTTACTCATCCGTTGGCGTGACCGCCCACCGTCGGACGACTCATGGGTCCTCGCGACAGAGCTTCAACGTTTGGATGCCGAGCTTCTCCGCCGCTTTCTATCAGCCCACGCATCGGAGATGCGCGATTTTGAGTGGGGGAGGATTGATGGCGCGGCCCCTCCAACACTTCCTGATGATGACCCGGTTGTTGCGGCCCCTCCAACACTTCCTGATGATGACCCGGTTGCTGCGGCGCAACAAGTTAAAGATTTGCGGCGTCATGACAACGCCACGGACGCTAACGGAAAGCTGCGATACAACCTCCGTCCGCGGCGCGCAAAGCTTGCTTAATAATTCTACTTAGTTTTATTTTAATTGCTTAAAACATTTGGCTTGTAATATTTTTATTTTCATGTTGGTGTGCTATTAAACCCTTGGTGTGTATGTAACCGCCCGGATGGATGAGATTTCATCTCCATCATGGATGGTTGGATCTCTTTTGTAACTCCTATTTAAAGGAGGATATTATGATGAGTTATGCATTGGAAAAAGAAACCTAAAGTAACCCCCTTGAGGAATTTCGGCCACCATGGTGAAAGCCATAGCCACCTCCTCCCCTTTGGTGTGAAGCCAAGCCTTGCCTCCTCCATCCCCGTTCGGTGCGACTCCGGCGTGGCTTCTCTCGGTGCGACTCCGTGGAAGAAGGAAGCAGCCCCCTTCGGTGTGAAACCGGTGGAACCGTGGAGAGAGTGATTCTCCCACAAATATTGTGTGATCTTCTTCTTGGTTGGGTAATCTCTTCCCTATTTTTGTGTTTCTTGCTGTGAGAATTTTGTGGAGGTTATTCATCCGTCTTTTCCGCGATTTTAAAGTATTTTTCGCTTGCAAATCTGAATCGAACGTTGTTGTTGACCCTCTTGTTTTCCGGATTGGAAGATCCGCTAGAGAACAAACTAGGCCAAGCCTTGACTTGTTCTCCAAGATTGGGCACGCTTTGGTGCTAACAAGGGAGTTAATCTCAACTTGTTCTTGATCCCTCCTTATCGTTTACCGCAGCTCCTAAATATATTTTTTGCTGCGATTGACGGCTTATTGTGAAAAGAATAGATGCTTGTGTAGGTGCGGTGAGATGTGTGCTTGTTGGAGAGGTAGGTCCTAAGGTCGTGGTATCGAGTCCGGCTAGGCGCGAGTTGTGTGCTTGTTGGAGAGTAGGTCCTAAGGACGTTGTATCGAGTCCCGTATTTTTGAGAGCCAACCGACCCCTTTTCGTTCGCTTTTGGTCGGAGCACTCTCTTATTTTTTTTCTATGTTCTGTGATGGGTAATCCGCCGTTCACGTAAGCACGTCCATCTCACAAACATCCCTACACCATTAAGGAGAAGATCATCAAAGGATTGGAAGCCGAACTTGCGGTTGAAAGGAAACTTGTTGAGAGTTTCTCGAAGCCCAAAACAGTTCTTCCATTCGTTGCTGAATTCTCAGCAAAGGCCAAGGGAGCTGGACTAGGCCATGAAGAAGCTCCTAGTAAATCCTCTAGGAGAAATAAGAATCAACGGAAGAATAAGGCCGCCAAAAAGGCCTTAGCCGAAGAGAAAGGGAAATCCCCTCAAAATCAGACTACATTCAAAAAGGTCATCTTTCCATCAAATGAGCTTGATTTTGAATCATCATACGGGCACTTTGCTAGGCCTACTTATGTAGAGCCAAAGTCCCGCTATCAAGGATGGGCTTGACCCCGAAACTTTGGCGAAAGTGTCTTTAAGGCACCTTATGAAGAAGTTATTCTTCAAAGTTATGGCCCTTTCAATCATGGGCATAACTTCAAGAAGGCACCAAAGACAAAGCCTGTTGTAGAGAAGCCCATAAAGGAGAAGAAGCCATGTGATTGCCATCATCATGAGGCATCTTCCTCCAAGAATGCTACCCCTGCTAGACCAAAGTTCCAAAAGGTCAAGCAGGAGATCTTGAGGCAAAGGTACAACAGATTTGACTGTTGGTGTTGTCGCAAGGTTGGTCACTTCGCCATAGATTGCTGGTTCAATTCCAGAAACGTTGTAACCCCTCATGTCAGCAATATGAGAAAGACCCCTCATAATGCTAACACTCGTAGGGGGAGTACTCTAACCCGAGACCAAGGACCCAAACGTGTTTGGGTTCCTAAGGCAAATTTATTATTATTGCAGGGATGTCCAAAGGCCAACAAAACGCCCATCTGGTACTTGTACAGAGGATGCTCTCGGCATATGACCGGGACTAGAAGCCTCATTCAGAACTTTACTCCAGTCGTGAATGGACCAAAGGTCATCTTTGGAGGTTCAGACCGTGGAATTACTAGAGGCTATGGTATGATTACTAACGGCAATGTATCCTTCTCGGATGTGGCCTATGTCGAAGGATTGGAACACAATCTCATTAGCATAAGCCAACTCTACGATAAAGGATACATAGTTGAGTTCCATGCTGATAAGTGCTTGATAAAATCCGTTGACAATATGGAAACGATTCTACCCGACACTCAAAGCAGGAATATTTTCTGTTTAAACTTCATCTGTATAGATTCCTCTACACCAGTGTGTCTTTTAGCAAAAGATAGTGCGTCTCTTGGTGACTAATGGCAAAAGAGACTAGCACATATTAATTTCAAAACCATTAATAAACTATTTTCAATGAACTTAGTACGTGATGCCCCAAATGTCAAATGTGTCAAAGGGAGACCTTGTCATGCATGCGTAAAAGGCAAGCAAACAAGGGCTACATTTAAAAGCATTATTGGCAAAGACTCTAACAGATGTCTCCATCTATTGCACATGGAATTGTTTGGTCCACTGTAGATTAGAAGTTTGGGAGGTAAGGACTATACATTGGTAATTGTTGATGACTACTCACGCTTTGCGTGGGTGTTATTTCTGAAACACAAGTCAGATACCTTCAACACCTTTACTAATTTTGTCAGGCAAGTCCAGAATGAATACAACTGCTCCATAGTCAAAATCAGAAGTGACAACGGAACAGAGTTCAAATCTGGGGCCATGTCAGAATTCTGTAAAAGCTTAGGTATCTTTCATGAGTTTTCCTCTCCTCATACTCCACAACAGAATGGAGTGGCTGAGAGAAGTAACAGAACACTCATAGAGGCCTGCAGGACCATGTTGAGTGATGCTTCACTACCAGAGTACTTCTGGGCTGAGGCCGTCAACACTGCATGTCACGTGCAAAATCGAGCACTCATAAACAAAGACCACAATAAGACACCTTACGAACTTCTGAAAGGCAGGAAACCAACAGTCTCATACTTTAGAATCTTTGTCTGTAAATGCTTCGTACTTAACAATGGTAAGTATCATACGACCAAGTTCAGCGAAAAGAGCTTTGAAGATATTTTTGTAGGTTATAGTAGCCATAGTAAGGCATATAGGATATTTAATAAAAAAACCCTGGTGGTTTAAGAACCGATACATGTTGTATTTGATGAGATGAGCTTGCTGCAAAGCAATCCGTCTAGTGTGCTCATTGAAGATGTAGGTGAAAAGCTGAAAGAATCTAGCTTGGATGATCCGTCCGAAGACAAAGGCGAGAAGTTCATTAAGATCACCACTCCAACTCCTATTGGAGAGGCTGATGATCAAAATGAAGAAGTCATCCAGGATGAAGAAATCACTCCAGTGATTGAAGATAATCCAGATGCAAGAACTCTAGAGCTCAGACATCTGAAGGATCACCCCTGGACCAGATCATAGGAGATCTCCGGGATGGTGTCAGAACTCGGAGAGGTACAAATAATGAGAATCTTCATTTGAGTTTTCTCTCCCAGGTTGAACCAAAGAAATTTGAGAAAGCAAACTCAGACGCATCATGGATAATGGCAATGAAAGAAGAGCTAAATCAGTTCAAGCGCTGCAATGTGTGGATGCTGGTTCCAATACCCAAAGGAAAGAACATCATTGGAACAAAATAGGTCTACAGAAACAAGATGGATGAAGACGGGACGATCATAAAGAACAAAGCTAGACTCGTCGCTAAAGGCTATCGTCAAGAAGAAGGAATCGACTTTGACCAGACATATGCTCCAGTGGCGAGGCTGGAGGCAATAAGGTTGTTCCTAGCATATGTTGCTTTCAAAGGCTTCACCGTCTATCAGATGGACGTGAAGTCGGCCTTCCTGAATGGTAACATAAAGGAGGAAGTGTATGGGGAACAACCTCCAGGTTTTGTTGATTCTAACTTTCCTGATCATGTCTATTTTCTGCAGAAGGCCCTATATGGTCTGAAACAAGCTCCTAGAGCTTGGTATGAAACGCTGTCTACCTTTCTACTTGAGAATAAGTTCACAAGGGGAAAGATAGACAAGACATTATTTCTTAGGGAAATAAAAGGCAAGATTTTGCTAGTGCAAATCTATGTCGACGATATTAGTTTTGGCTCTACAGATGACAACCTCTGCAAAAAGTTCTCAAAACTTATGTAAGGGAGGTTTGAAATGAGCAGTATGGGCGAGCTGAAGTTTTTCTTAGGGCTTCAGGTGAAACAATCTGAAGATGGAATTTTCATCTCACAGACCAAGTTCACCAAAGAGCTAATTAAGAAATTCGGAATGGAGAATGCAACCTCTATGAGGACTCCAATGGGCTCAACTATGTCTCTGGACAAGGATCAAAAAGGGAAACCTTTTGATGAAACCAAGTACAGAAGCATAATTGGATCCTTCCTCTACCTTACTGCCAGTAGGACTGACATAATGTTTTTAACATGTGTCTGTGCTAGATTTCAGGTGAACTCTAAGGAATCTCATTACGCTGCTGCGAAGCGGATCCTGAGATACGTTAAAGGTACACCAAATCTTGGCTTATGGTACCCAAGAAGTAATGACAGCGAACTAATTGGGTTTTCAGATGCAGATTTTGCAGGTAGCAAAGACGACCGAAAAAGCACCTCAGGGACTTGCCAATTCTTCGGAAGAAGGCTAATCTCCTGGAGTAGCAAGAAGCAGAACTATGTCGCAATCTCAACGGCCGAGTCAGAGTATATCTCTGCTGGAAGTTGTTGCGCACAATTTCTATGGATAAAGAATCAGTTCGAGGACTACAACCTACAGTTCAAGGATATTCCCTTGTACTGTGACTCCTCCAGCGCAATTGCAATAGCCAACAATACAGTCTCCCACAGTCGGACAAAGCACATCGAGCTCAAATATCACTTCATCCGGGAACATGTGGAGCATGGAGACATAGATCTCCAATATGTTCCCACAGATAGGCAAGTTGCAGATATCTTCACAAAGCCGCTGGACTAGACCAAGTTCTCGTTCTTCAAGACAGAGCTTGGGATGCTCAATAAAGAGGACTAAAGAAGGATGGATGACTAAGAAGCAAGTACCTGCAAGGGGTTTATCAAAACCTACTTTTTCTCAACCTTTTTCATAATTCAACTCGAGAAGCATAAGACATACTCGAGTATGTGACTTCACCTACTCGAGTCACGGCAGACCTACTCGAGTAACAACTGACATACTCGAGTACTCTTCTCTACTTACTCGAGTATAAGAGTGTGCCTACTCGAGTACCTACTTACATACTCGAGTAAGTCACATACCTACTCGAGTAAGTCACCTACCTACTCGAGTATTTTTCTCCACCTACTCGAGTACTTTCTGCAGACCGACTCGAGTAACTCCTGACGATCTACTCGAGTAACCTCTTACCTACTCAAGTAGTCTATCTCTTTCCCGTATACTGTTTCCCAGATTTTTGAAATTTGTTCTATTCGCCACCCAAGGCTATATGCCACCTCTTCCTTTAAATTAATTAGCGGTAATTTAAGAGTTATATATATGAAATTCCGAAAACCCAAACCTACACGACATTATTTCTTTCTCTCGAGTACCCTCTGCCGCTTCGCCTACTCTGCCGATTCGCCTACTCTCCTCCACCGCTGTTGCAGAGCCGCCTCTCTCACTT
Organism: Platanthera guangdongensis; assembly: GCA_039583875.1. Taxonomy (NCBI): domain Eukaryota; kingdom Viridiplantae; phylum Streptophyta; class Magnoliopsida; order Asparagales; family Orchidaceae; genus Platanthera; species Platanthera guangdongensis. Next base: position 143,770,012 of record CM077166.1, read on the forward strand.
CTTCCAGTCAATCGCATCGGTTGCGGCTTCTTCCAAGATCGGCATCGGCTCAGAACTAGCACCGCAGGTACTACAGAGCTCTCAGATGACTTCCACAACCTTCTCATCCTTCTCGACACCGCCGGTATCTCCTTCATTCTCCAGGAACCCTATCGCGTTTTATTCCCCGAAGTTGCCGAATTCTTCTCCAATCTCAAGGTCAGAAGAAATGGGAAAGTCCTAAAATCCAAAGTAAAGGGTTTGAAACTTAAGTTCACCAAGACCTCTATCTCTCAGCTTCTCCGTTTGCCACTGGTCGATGAAGAAGATCACCTAGTTGTAGAAAATTCCGACAGAACAGCCCTTTTCTTCGGTTTATCAACTGATGCTCAATACTTCAAAAGGTCAGATATGAATGCAGAAGGCAAATTCTTGGTTGATGTTATTGGAAAAATTTTACTATGCAAAACCCACTCCATCCGAGACATTCCCTCATATTTCTTCGATATAATGCAAGCAATTGTCTGTCGCAAGAAATATCAATTTGGTATGCTGATTCTGGATAAAATCAAGGACAGCATGAAATCCCCCAACTACGCAAGAATTATTTCTCTGCTCCTCCATGAAACAGATCCCGAAGTCTTCAACTTCTCCAAAGGGACCCACTTCATCACATGAAGAAGGTCTCCATCTCTTCCATTCAGAGATGGGATCTCAAGCTAAAGAATTCTGCCCAAGCTGCAAAGGTTTCAGAAATTCTAGAAGTCCCAGCTGTAGAGGACAGGACTCCATCTCCCTCTCCTCATCATGTGGCCATCTCCTCTGGTGCACCAAGTGAGGGGGATCCTGCTCCTTCTAGCCATGTCAGGCAGCCCTCTCCTCAGCCATAAATTCCTTCCCTACCTCATACTCCACAGAGTCCAGCCACTCCTTCAGATCAAGTACCTCAAGACTCTCTTCTGTCCACAACTGCTGCCATAGATGCTATGATTGTAGAGCTCTCTGAAGAAGTGCTCCCTCCTCCTCCTCTATCTCCTCCAGCTCCAACCACTGAATGTCACAAGGACTTCTCTCCAGCATAGTCTCCTGCCCATTCTCCAGCCAGGACACCAACACCATCTCCAAATCCTCCAACAGACAAGCCAGACACCATTCTTATTTCTGATGAGCCTTCTCCTGAGCCAGCTGAGGCCCCTCTCAGAAATCTAGACTTCTCTCTTCCTTAGGATACAGAAGAAGGGGTTGCTCTCTCTCCTACCACCAGAGCTCACAGCTCTGTGATACTTGAAGAACTAGCTCCTTGGGTAACTCCTTCTCTCCCTACTCCTGCTCCCTCTACTGCTGCTGTTCCAGTCTCTTCCCCCTCAGATTTGCTGCAACACATTACATTTCTTCTCCAAGAAAAAAGACATCATTTTGACACCTCTCTAAAGGTGGTCACTGACAAGGTAACTGCTCTTGAGTCTGAGATGAGCAGAGGCTTTGCTGAAATTCAGCATAACACTGACAAGCTCAAATATTTATTTCAACTTGGTGGCAAAGCCCTTGACCATACTATCACTAGTGTGGGTAATGTTATGGAACAAGGTGTCATCCTGGCAAACAATCAGATGGAGCTAGATAAGAGAAATGAGGCTAACAAGATGAAGATCTGTGAATAAGTGGGTATTTTCAAAGATGATGCTATAGCCCAGCTCTCTGTTGAAATCAGAAAGGGGGAGGGTTTGATAAAAGAACTCAAAGAAAAGGTAGAAAAATCTGCTGCTCAGAAGACAAATGAATGAGAAGCTCATGTGAAGACCATTCATGCTGATGTGCTAGCCCAGATACAGAGTGTCAAATTTCACACTTATGACACTGCTGTCTGGATGCACAATCAGATCTTGCCAGACCTTGCAGTTGACCCAAACATCATTCCCCATCATCTCAACCCTCTAGCTACAGATGTCACTGCCCCAGCTGTTCCTCTACAACCTACCTTCTCTCCCAAGCCTGAAGACACAGTTGACCCTCCAGACTCCTATGCTCCAGAAGACCCTGCTGATATCTTCCTTCAAGCTTCTCCAGAGATCAGAACCTACAAGAAGAAAAGGAAGTATGGTGAAGGCCCCTCTGCTAGCAGGACTGCTCCTTCCAAAGCCACTGAACATGCTGAAGCTTGGTCTCCAACCTCCAAGTCTCTAATTTTGGACACACTCGGGCTAGTTATGGATCTTAATGAGAACAAGAACATTCATTACAGCTCCCAGGAATGAGAGTTATATGAGAAATCTAAGCTCAAAAGGAAGATCCATGACAGAGAGTTTGGGAGAAATAATCCTGCTGCTCCTCCAAGGCCTCCTAAATATTTCCCTAAGCCTTTCAGTTATCTAAGAAGACAGCAAGAAAAGATGGATAAGCAGCAATCCCAAGCCTAAACCTAAAAGATGTTGAGAGATTGAAATGACAAGTTGTAGACTTGAAGTTTTTGGAAATTTACATATATACAATTCTTCATTCCTGTCTAATTATCCTTTTCATTGTCTATTGCTTACCTGCTCATGTTTTTCTACTTAGTTTCTTTTATGTCCATAATTCACCTTAGTATAAAGGGTTCTGACATCAACAAATAGGGGGAGAGTGTTGGGTATTACATCTACACTAACCCAGATTTGATGAAGTCGCCCTGGAACTAAGATGAATTAAGTTGTATTTGATGCTTAGTTTGAGTTATATGTTTGCAGGAATTTCACTGGGAAGTGTAGACCAATGTCAGTCTACAGTGGGTCACCAAACACAGGAACTGTGCAATGTAATCCCTCATTACATATTCCAAGGTGTTGACTCATGTGTGTTCTCTCTATTGGGATACACTTCATATTCAAGCTATTGGACTTTGGAAAAAGAATTGGAAGTTGACTACATTAGAAGAAAAATTTTTCCAACAACAAAAAATCTCTTAGTCTTTTACTCGAGTAGGTCTATAACTACACGAGTAGTCTGGGTATAATTTACTCGAGTAAAGAAACCTTGTACCCGAGTACTTAAGTGTATCTCTCGTGTAGCTAAGTCATGTACTCGAGTAGACGTAGTCATATACTCGAGTAGCTTGTTTATATACTCGAGTAGATCACTCACTATACCCGAGTATTAAAGGCTTCTCTCTTCAAAAATTTTCTAAGTCATGGACTCGAGTAAGTATACTCACATACTCGAGTAGATAGAATCATACTCGAGTAGTTTAATATACCTACTCGAGTAGATCGTGTTTCACTCGTGTACCTTGAAATTTTCCTGCTCCAGAATTTTCTAAGTCTTTTACTCGAGTAGAACTTTCACTTACTGGAGTAGATTACTTTCTCTCGAGTAGTTTAGTTCAACTACTGTAGCTGCTTGCTGACATCTTCAGAATTTATTCTAAGTATCCCACTCGAGTAGTACTTCATGTACTCGAGTAGTTTAAGTAATATACTCGAGTAGTTTTTCTTGTACTCGAGTAGATCTGATATGTACTCGAGTAAGTCACTCTACATACTCAAGTAGTTCTTTCTGCTTACTCGAGTAGTTGATTTCTACCTACTCGAGTAGACTATCTTTATATACCCGAGTATGTTCTCCTTCATGTACTCGAGTAGTTATTCAACTACTCGAGTAGCTATTCACTTACTCGTGTATATGGCTGAACTTTTCTGAAATTTGTCCAAGTCCTTTTTCTGACGGGATTTTAAAATCACGCGAAATGATTGGTCCACGTGTACATCATTATGACCGATTATAACCGTTAGTATCTCCTATATAAGGTCTTATCAGAAAAAGACAAACCCTAAGTATTCTCCAAGCTTTCTTGTCATTTTATTTTGAGAAAAATTCTTCACCCGACTCCTCACTGTTTTCACGAATTGGAAGCCGCCGCCGCTACCATCTTCTCCGGCAACTGCTCCTAAGTTCAGAGGATTCATTCTGAAGAAAATTACAGATCGAGATCGACATCATCGTTCATCTTCTCTCTCTGATTCTGTAAAAGCAAGAAGATCCAGATCTGGGCCGAGACTCTCTTCACCGATCTCTGATAGTGTTGCAAAGTCCATAAGACGAAGTTTTCTGGCCGTTTCTACAGATCTGATTGGATTTACTGTTTGTATTTTTTTTCCAAAACTTTATTTCTCTTGTAGGAGAAAGTTTCTCCGAGTGTAGGAGTTTTTTTCACTCCGAGTTTGTAGGAAGTGTTATCTTCCGAGGTGTAGATCCCTTTGTTTGGATCGAGTTTGTAGGAACTTTGTTCCGAGGGTAGGATCGATTTTGATCCGAGATAGTGGAGTAGCCGAGTCTAGTTGATTGCTAGATCGGTGAGGGAAAGTGGATGTACCCAAGGTTGGGGAACCACTATAAATCTTTTGTCATCTGTGATATTGGTAGATAGTTCTGTGCTGTGCTCTAATTATTTTTTATTCCGCAAAAGACGCACAAATCACCTATTCACCCCCCTCTAGGTGATTTAGGTTGACAACCGTTTTCTTTCAACTGTTGTACTTAGAATATTTTCTGCATTCTTCTGCCTACACAAACTAAATCAATACACCATCAAATACACCCTGATGTATATCATTGAGTCAGGTGAAGCTTCTCCAAATTAGGTACATAATTTCCAATGTACCCAACAATCTCCCCCTATTTGGAGAAGTCATAACCCATAATCAATGATATACACCAATATAACAAAAATGATAAGCATGATATATTCAGACATTTCAAACAAGACTATTCAAGAACAGAGATAACATGTTACACACAAATATTCAAAAATGAAATAACATAAAGAAAATCAAGTAACTCAGAGACATAGATATATAAGCAGTTGTCAACCCAAAATTTCATTCTCATATAATCAAGGTGAGATTACAAGGTAAATGTTTTCTTTTGTAAGAACAATAAAAAAATACACAGTTCTTCAAAATCTAGTCAATCTAAAGTTAAAGTTGATCAGGTTGCTTAATGACAATCCCTTTGCCTGTTTGAATAGTAGCTATGACTTCAGCTTCAATATCAGAAACAGGCTTTTTACACTTGATGTCTTTGGCCTTAAGTTGTACAGCTTTCAGCTTTTGCCTTTTAAAGTAATGGAATGGTTTACGGAAGTACTTGCAGGGATCTATGGAGTTTGCAGGGATTCTTCCAGCCTTCAAGTCCTTCCTGAATATGTGGATTTTCTCTTATTGACCAAGATATTTATCCCATTCTTGTTTGGAGTACAACTTACCTATGTCATACTGATTTTCAGCAACTGCATTCCATGAAATTAAGATGATACTCCTTGAGGTTGGACTCCATTTCTCAAAATCAGGCCTAGCCTCAGCCTGTTCTCTGAATCTCTTCTTAGACATTTGAGCCTTTTGTTCTTTCAGTAACACTGAGTCAGTCATGTCCACTTCCTCACAAATTACTGGCATTTTATCCAGTGGAAGGCTGTACATAGTCTGGACAGCCTGTTGGATTTCTTCAAACTCAGAAGGGGGATATATGACTTGAGCTACTTCTTATTGCATCCCCTCCAAGAACTTAGGTTGGCATCCAGATTCTGTAGTGTTATTATCATCACATAAGGGTGGATATCCCAAGGTAACTCTTATACTGTTAGTTACACATTTTGCATGTTCAGAGCTAGCTTGGACTAATACCCTCTCGCCCTTTATGACTTCTCTATGAATATGATCTCTGAGATCATTCTTTTGAAATCTTATTTGATCTGTAATATGATAATTTCCAGTTGTGTAATAGTCCTTGAACTTCTTTACTAGAGTAGAAATTGCAGACTCAGAAGTCATTATAGTTGTAGTAACTGTTGCCAAGTCCTGTTGAATCTATTTTTTATAGTAGATACTTGGGTATTCATATTGGCTGCTACGGCAGTGGTTTGTTCATCCAATTTAGTCAGAGAGATGGTGTGTAGTTCCATCAAATTCTCATTCTGTCTCTTCTTATTTTCGAGAACAATTCCTTGCTTGACCACAAGATCATCTATTTCAGTCTTAGTGGTTTATTGCTATTTGACAAGATACACCACAACATTTCCTCCCTTATGGAAGCAATCTGTCATGTCTTTCTTAAGCATGTTTACCTCAAATCGTATAGATTTGATATCCTGAGCCAGATTGAACTGCAGCTCCTTGTGGCTCTCATCCACATACTTTTCTAATACATGTCTTTGCTTATCAAGCTTGACTTGTAGTTGTACCAATAGAGGGCTAAAATCTATTGGAGAAGCAGTAGATGAGGAGCCAGCCTTGAAGGCTTTCTTATATCAAACACTCATTTTCTTTTACTCCATTAACTTTCTTTTCTTAAGAACTGATGCTGCTTCCTCATCTTTAGAATCAGATGATATTTCAAGTTCCATTGTTGTGCCTGGAACATCTACAACCAGTCTTGGGGCTAGGTCTAGTGCCTCCCCCTCAATCCTTGTAGCAGCTGGTACATCTACAGATATCTCTTCCTGGTGTACTTCTTCTTGCTCCTTTTGGAAGTCACTTAACAAGTCTTGAATTACTTCAATCTCAGGATCCTGATGTTTTTCTGGCAAATCAGGAATATGCACATCCTGTGCCTCTCTTTCAGAAGGATCATCAGCTGTGTTGATGTCATGAACCACTTCCATAATAGTGAGGTTTACAGTCTCACTGTCTAGCTGTGCTCCAATGACAGTTTCTACAGGGACTGATATCTCAAGATTATCTATCTGATGGACAGCCTCCCCATGGATCTGAGCTTTAGTTCCAGGTGTATGAGTTGGAGACATCCTGGGTAGGTTAGTGGTCTCTTCATCAGAACTGAATTCAATTCTCTTTTCTGAGTCACTGGAGGACTCCTCAGCTTGCACTGTATCTTTCTTCGAAGGTGTGACGTGTTTGGATTTCTACTTTGGTGCAGCGTCTTCCTTGGACAATACTCTGTCAAACCTAGATAGGAATCTTATGTCCATTCTCCTCATGTGATTAATCTTTGTGCCAGCAGTTTGATTTAGCACCTCTGGTATGTTTACAGCCAGATACAAATTTAGTATTCTCCCCATATTTGGGTTTTTAATGCTTTCTTTAATCTTTTTTAAAATGACATCATTCTAGTCAGTCTTCACTTGGAAGATGACTCTTGTCATAAGGCTGAACATGTAGGAAGAGATCCTATCATGCCCCGAGGCTTGCAAAGAACTACCTTTCCAATTATTTCAGACAGAAATTTCCCTTTGGAGTTCATCCCTTTCCTTGTGATGGATGATCCAATGTTTGTTGTTGCGGGCGGCCCACACCATTTAAGGGCTTCAGAAGTCAAATTTGAATCAACCTCAGTCTCTTCTTTTATTCTTGGAAATTGAAGAGATTTACTCAGACATTTGAGTGCTATTTTGACGGTTTTGCCATGAAAAGTAGACTTGATTTTGTTCCCCTTTGAGTTCAACGTAGCGTTGGAATAAACTCAAGAACTTCCTTCTTCCAGATTCTTGTCGATTCAAAACCAAATCAATCCAGTCCGGTTTCCTGGATTAGGTCCACAACCATCTTGATTTCTTATTTAACAGCAGTGAACGCTCCCCGAACAAGCTCATAACCTTCGTTAAAGTTGTTGTCCAACTTGGGCGCCATTGGAGATGAGAGAGATGAAGTTGAAGAGAAGGAAGATGAATTTCTTGTCGACACAGACGGTTTAGTCTCGAGATTTCTGAGAGCGTAGTCGACAAGGTCTCGTTTCCACCTATTTATACTTTTCTAAACAAGGAAGGCCAAAAGGCGGGTGGAAATTAGTGCCGTATGTCGACGCTGCTTGGATTGTGTCGACACAGACTACTAAAGTATCGACAGAGAGTTTAGGGTCATGACAACACTATGTGTCGACACCAGTTACTGAGTGTTGACACAGAATGACCTTATGTGTCAACACCAACATCGATGTGTCAATAAATCTATGCGTCGACACAAAATTCTGAGTGTTGACACAATATTCTTTATGTGTCGACACCAACATCTGAGGGACAATAACTCTATGTATCGACACCAAATCTTGACTGTCGACAAAATCTTCTTAATGTGTCGACACCAACTACTAAGTGTTGACACAGATTACTTTATGTGTCGACACAAATTTACTTAGTTATATATTGAGTAGAATTTTTCTTAATTTACCATTCTATTCCAAGTTCAACGTGCCTAATTCAATTTTAAAGTAATTGAATTTAGTTTCATCTAGAGGTTTAGTGAATATATCAGCTACTTGAGTATTAGTAGAAATAAACTCTAAAGTTATGTCCACTTTCTCAACATGTTCTCTTATAAAATGGTACCTAATTTCAATGTGCTTTGTTTTACTATGTGAAACATGGTTTCTAGCAATTAATATAGCACTAGTAGAATCACAATATAGTAGAGTTTTACTTATCTTGATGTCATAGTCCTCCAGTTGATGTTGTATCCATAGCAACTGAGCGTAGCAACTTCCAGCTGCAATATATTCTGACTCTGCAGTGGATATAACAACACTTGTCTGCTTTTTACTGTTCTATGACACCAGTGTTCCTCCTAAGAATTGACATATACCTGTGGTACTTTTCCTATCTTCTTTGCAGCCTGAAAAGTCTGCATCTGAAAAGCCTGTTAGCAGAAAATTTCTATTCCTAGGGTACCATAGACCAAGATCTGGTGTGCCCTTAAGATATCTTAAAATTCTTTTAGTAGCAGAATAATAAGACTCTTTAGGGCATGCCTGATATCTAGCACAGACACATGTAGCATACATGATGTCAGGCTTACTTGTAGTCAGGTATAGGAAGGAGCCAATTATCCCTCTATATAAAGACTCATCAACAGATTTTCGTGCCTCATCTTTTCCTAAAGGAATACTTGACCCCATTTAAGTTTTCATGGTGGAAGCAGTCTCCATGGCATACTTTTTAATCAACTCCCTGGTGAACTTAGATTGGGATATGGACAATCCATCATCAATTTGTTTTACTTGAAGTCCCAAAAAGAACTTTAGCTCACCCATGCTGCTCATCTCAATCTTCCCTTGCATAAGTTTTGCAAACGTTCTGCAAAGGTTGTTCTCAGTAGATCCAAAGATTATGTCATCAACATATATCTGGACTAGGATGATCTTGCCCTTGGATTCCTTCAGGAATAGGGACTTGTCTATTTTCCACCTTGAGAATTTGTTCTCAATGAGGAAAGTAGACAATGTCTCATACCAAGCTCTAGGGGCTTGTTTTAACCCATATAGAGCTTTCTTAAGTCTATAGACATGATCAGGAAAGTGATGATCTACAAAACCTGATGGTTGGTCTACATATACTTCCTCTTTTAGATCTCCATTCAGGAATGTTGACTTGACATCCATTTGAAAGATCTTGAATTTTTTATAGGCTGCATAGGAAAGGAATAGTCTTATTGCTTCCAGCCTTACTACTAGGGCAAAGGTCTGGTCAAAGTTGACTCCTCCATCCTGCCTATAGCATTTTGCAACCAATCTGGCCTTGTTCTTGACAATAATCCCATTTTCATCTAACTTATTCCTGTAGATCCATTTGGTCCCTATCATATTATGTCCTTTAGGTCTGGGAACCAATTTACAAACTTTGCATCTCTTGAATTGATTCAGCTCTTCCTGCATAGCATCAATCCAGAATGAATCTTGGATAGCCTCTTCAAACTTCTTTGGTTCCATTTGAGATAGAAAACTTGAACATAGTACTGAGTTCAAGCTCTTGCTTCTGGTCATTACACCATGACTTACATCACCAATGATTTGATGAGCTGGATGATCTCTTAAATGTCTCAAAGCTAGAGGTAATCTTTCTTCAGCTTGTTGATCTTTTATATCTTCAGCTGATTGTCCTTCATTTTTAGCTTGTAAGTCTTGAGCTCCCCCTGGACAGTATCCATCATCTTCAATCTCTTGGCTTGCTGGTTTATCTTCCCTGATGGTCAGATTGTTCATCTTATATTTTAATCCTATAGGTCTAGAAGTGCTTGGCAGCTCACAGTTAATTAACTTAGACTCATCAAAGACAATATGGACAGACTCTTCTAAAACTTGTGTAGTCAAGTTATAGATCCTATATGCTCTACTATTGTTGCTGTACCCAATAAATATCCTTTCTTGGGACTTGGCAGCAAACTTAGTCAAATGAAACTTACCATTGTTTAGTACATAACACTTGCTACCAAAAAACTTAAATTAGGATAAGTTTGGTTTTCTGCCTTTCTGAATCTCATAGGGAGTCTTTTTGAGGCTTTTAGTGATAGAAGCTCTATTGAGAACATGACAAGCAGTATTTACTGCCTCAGTCCAGAAATATTCTGGGAGAGAAATGTCATTTAACAAAGTTCTACCAGCCTCAATTAGAGTTTTGTTCTTCCTTTCAGTAGTTCCATTTTGCTGGGGCATTCTAGGTGAGGAGAATTCTTGATGAATCCCAAGCCCTTCACAGAACTTTGTCATGCATTCATACTGAAACTTAGTCCAATGTTCACTTCTGATCTTGACCACAGAACTATTAAATTCATTCTGAATTTTCTTGACAAAAGTCTGGAAGATATCCGGGGTTTCAGATTTTCTCCTTAAGAAGAATACCCAAGCAAACCCGGAAAAGTCATCAACCACCACAAGAGTATAGACTTTCCTTCCTAGACTATGAACTGGCATACGACCAAATAGATCCATATGCAGGAGATATAAACACCTCATTGAGTCCTTGGTATCAAGACTTTGGAAGGAAGACCTGGTCTGCTTGCTATTTTGACAAGCTGAGCAAATTACTTCCTTAATGCACTTAACTTCAGGACCATTCCTTAGCAACTCTTCACTAAAGATTTTGCCTATGGTCTTGTAGTTTAGGTGAGCTAGCCTCTTATGGCATTTGACACAATGAGAAACTTTCTCATGTGCAACTAGGCATATAGGAGTGTCCTTACTCTTACACTCAAAGTCTAGACAGTAAACGTTTCCTCTCCTAGTGCCAATCAAGATAACTCCCCGATCACTTGACCTTATAATTTGACACTCATCCTTGAAGAAAGAAATGGCATAGCCCAAATCACATAGTTGACTTATGCTTATAAGGTTATGTTTCAAACCTTTCACATAAGATACTTGTGTGTTAGTTACTATGTCATTAGTTATCTTACCCAAACCTTTAGTTACTCCTTTTTTTGAGCCCCCAAAGGTAACTCTGGGACCATTCTGAATAGGAGTGTATTCATTTAGCATGCTCATTGTTCCAGTCATGTGCCTAGAACATACACTGTCCAAGTACCATTTAGGGGTATGACCACTTGGACTTACTTGCAACAAGTATATTATCTAACCTTAGGACCCCAAATCTGATTGGGTCCTAGGTGCAAGTTAGATTTAAACTGAACATGCCTACCTGCAGTTCTTCTGACAGGTAAGCCACAAATAATTCTCTCGACACTCTTATTGTGCCAATAATCAATGGCATAGTATCCCACCTTGCCACAACACCAGCACTCATGCACATTGTACCTTCTTTTAAGAACTGGCTTCACTGTAATGTTGTTTGCAGCTCTCAATCCTGCTGGTACATCAGCTCTTTTCTTAGGTCTTTCAGCCACAACTTGTTTAGGAACATGTCTGGCAGTAGAAGTACTTGGGGTATCTTGAACCCTATCTACAATAGCCTTCTTTTCCGAAAGCATACTCCTGATAGCTTCAGATATACCTAAGTCTGTTTTGCTAACAGACTTTCCCTTAGCTTGCAATTTAGCTGGCAGACCTTGTAAGTCAGCTGAAACCTTGTTCTTGAGTGTTGGGGCTGGTACACCAAACACAAATGGTCCATTTTGAGCCATTTGGGTTTTCTCATGGGCTGCCCAATATGCACTTTCACCGTTGCCATTTCTTCTACCTTGCTCACAGCGACCATAAATACTATCATAGTCATACAATTTAGAAGGTTGTACCACCTTTTTAAAAGAAATTTGAGGCTTAGAAGCAAGTGGCTGAGTTGGAGCATTGCCCTTCCTTTTGGAATTGGCAGCTCTTATTCTTCCTTTGAAACCTAAACTCTTCTTACCCTTTTTGGAAGAAAAGGAATCTATCAAAGGTAATACAGAACTAGGTTTAGAAAACTTGGCCACTAGCTCCCTCTCCTTTTGGAGTCTACTTTCAAAATTCCTAATATGTTTATTCTTGAAAGTAATGGTATCCATCTGAATAACAGTTATGTTCTTCAATTTGCTAATTTCTTTTAGCTTCAGATCCAGCACTCTTGCTGAGTCTGAGGCAGCCAACTTCAGACTGGCATTGTCCTTTTCCAGTTGTTTAGCTAGGAGCCTGCTTTCCTTAAAGGCTAGCAAGAGCTCTCCATAGTCATCAATCAGTTGATTGATGTCTCCTTTAGATTCAGAGCCATCTTTATCTCTTGAAGAAGATGCTTCTTACTCTGGGTTTTTAACATAATCTGACACTGAAGGTGATGACTGTACGTTACTTGGACCAGACAGCTCCTGGCTATGTCCATCCTCAGCTATAGCCATCATCCCTATACATTGGATGTCTTCTATTTTATTGATATCATCTAGTATCTGCAAGAATTTTGTTTCTATAGAATCTTCCTCAGCAGAGAACAGCCCAATGTAGGCCTCAGCATCCTCTTCATTTTCTGACTCTGATGAAGAGGATTCAGTCCAGCTTTTCTCCTTCTTGGCCACAAAAGATTTCTCTTTTTTAACTTTATGCTGAAGTTCCTTTTTCTCACCAAACTCCTTTCTTTTAACAGGACAGTCTGCTATAACATGTCCTGGCTTGCTGCAACAATAACAAATAATTTTAGTAGAAGTTTGTTTACCATGTTTAGAGCCATACCTTTCCTCCTTAGAGGTTTTCTTTTTTCCCTTGTAGCTGTCATCCTTGGAGTAAGAGGAAGAGGAAGGCCTTCTCCTCCAATTTTGTTTCTTCAGAAACTTCTGGAACTACCTAGAAAAGGCAGCAAGCTCCTCATCAGAATTATGGCCATCTGTTGTGCTGGAGTCTGAACTTTTTGACTCAGTATCAATAACTTTTCTGGGAGGAGAAGGAAACTTTCTCCTGCCATTCTTTGTAGCTTCAACTTTGAAGGCCACAAACTTATCTTTTTCATAAGACCTGCTGCACTTTTCCTCTTCCTTTCTGGCAATCAACTGCATCTCATAGGACAACAATTTTCTAAACAAGGTTGATGGAGGAGTATCTGCAAGTCTGGCCACTTCTCTAATGACACAGACTTTGGTATCCCAATCGTTGGTTAATGATTTGATGAACTTGTCATTAGGTTCATAAGTGCTGAAAACTGTTCTATAAGTCATCAGTTCATTGACAATTCTAAAGAACTTTTCATAGCATATTACTATGCTATCTGTCTTGGCTTGTCTAAAACTCTCATATTCTTGATTGAGCATGGATTTCCTATCCTCTTTTACTTCTTCAGTCCCCTCCATGTAGACAATTAAGGTTTCCCACATTTTCTTTGACGTTTTGCAGTCGACTAAATTCTGAAATGTAGAATCATCTATGACACTAACAATTATGTTCTGTGCCCTCTAATCCAAAGTGGCTAAGATGATCTCATCTTTGGTCATCTCAGAATAACTCTTTGGAGTTTTCAGATTTGCATCTAGAACAGATGTCTTCATAGGGATGAAAGGACCTTCTTGAACTGTGATGTAAATTTTTGGATCAGATGCCTCCATGAATAATCTGACCCTCTCTTTCCACATGCCAAAGGTTTCTTTTCTACAAATTGGAAGTTTCATGGATCCAAGTTCTTTGTGATTTTCACCTGAACCCATCTTGGCTATCTTATTACTGTCTTAGAGATACACTCAGACTATTAAGTCTAATTTTGAGTAACCTGGCTCTAATACCACTTGAAAGAATTGGTTTCAGGATTGTCTAAACACCTAGAGGGGGGGTGAATAGGTTCAATTCTTATTCTACTTAGATAGTTAATAATTTGATCACAACACATATAAAATCTACAGTTAACACAGCACACAATCTACCAATCACAACATACACACAGTTTTTATAGTGGTTCTGCAAATGATGGGTACATCCACTTTTCCCCCTTCGCTTATCTAGCAGTATACTAGATTCAGCCTAACTTCCTTCCACCTTCTCGGATCCTCAGATTATACAACTCAGAACCCAAACTGGTTCTTACAGCTCACACTTCAACAAGTGTTACAACTCAGGCTCTTCCCAAGAACCCTATCTCAGAGTGAATCCCCACCCCTACCACTCAGACAATCAAGCCGTACCTCAGCCTTTATCACCAGGCCTACAACTCAGAGAACGCAATCTCCTAACTCAGGCAAACAACCCTACCTTAGCCTTTATAGTTACAGTCTTATAACTCAGAGAACTTAATCTCCTACACTCAGATCTAAAATAGATCCTACAAAAATTTGATTAAGAAGATGTTCCTTCCTTCACTTAGAGAGAGATGAGGGAATCTTGATCAGATCTTGATGGATCTGCTTTCAACTGTTCTTTGCAGTAAAGAATCTGATTCAACCTAACTTACCTTATTCAAAGCTTCTTGAAAGAGAGAACCTAAGTTGAATCTTCTTGAGAAGTTGGTGTAGATCCAGCTTCTCCCACCTTGCTGAATTAAATATGCAATCTCTAAAAGATCTACTGTGAAGCAATCCCCTTCTCTAATTTTGAATCAGGATCTTCTTGCTGTACTGGAATCCGCGAATTCTTCTTGTATAATTCCACTTTAATTTCTCTATGTCTTCTGTTCTTATTTTTCTCTGATAGCTCGGCTATATTTATAGTTTACATCTTAAGCTACCGGCTGATCCGGTAGTTGACTGACATTTGACAGTTCTGACATGTCTAATAGGCCGTGACAATTCTGGCAGCTGTTAAGTCTTCAGTCTTGAGATTTGGCACTTAGAGTTATTTAACCCAGCTGAATGTGTTGAGACATAAGGATAATATGTGTCGACATATATGAAGTATGTGTCGACATAATTACCCGGGTGTCGACACACTTCCTTCGGTGTTATCGACAAACATCAGAAACTGTCAACATAGCTCTTCACTCGGTCTCAACACTGTCTTTGTAGAATGTGTCGACACACTTCAGAAAACAGTCGACATAGCTCTTCATCAAGTTCTCGACACGTAGCCTTTGTAGAATATGTCGACATACTTCAGGAACTGTCGACACAACTCTTTATCAAGTTCTCAACACAGCTATTGTAGAATGTGTCGACACAAGTCCTGTGTGTCGACACAGCCTCTCCAAATGTCGAACCAAGTCCTGGATGTCGACATAGTTGCTTCTTTACAATTGTCAGCTCAACAGTCTAAGTGTGTCGACACAAGTTACAAGTGTCGACACAGTTGATGTCGACTTAGCTTCTGAGTGTCGACACAATTACTGTGTGTTGACACAGACTTGCTTCTTGTCTCGACACAGCTCCTTTAAAGGTGTCGACACAAAAATAATTGTCTCGACACTTTTGTACTTAGAATATTTTCTGGATTCTTCTGCCTGCACAAACTAACTCAATACACCATCAAATACACCCTAATGTATATCATTGAGTCAGGTGAGACTTCTCCAAAGCAGGTACATAATTTCCAATGTACCCAACATGCTTGATGCGTGCCGAAAAGCCTTGTTATCTTGAGGTACGGATTGGAAGGCAGGATTTTGGATTGGAGGCATCTGTACTGCCGATATCTTAGTTTGATGTAATCTTTGGTATGGACTGGCTCACGGAGCAGCGTGCCTGTATAGATTGTAACTCTAAGGAAGTCACACTTTGACAAAACACCGAACGAGATACTAAGTTCGCTGGTATGCGAGGATCGAGCAAGATATTGATGTCTGCTCTTTAAGTAGTCAAAATGTTCGAAAGAGTGCAGAGTTGTTCTTCATTCCGTGGGAGGCTATTGTGTCAAAGTCCTATTTGAGTGACATTCCTATTGTATCGGAGTATGCAAATGTTTTTCCTAAGGATCTCCCTGGGCTTCCACCCCAGCAAGAGATTGCCTTCGATATCAAGTTGGTGCCAGGTGCGAAACCCGTGGCCCGCTCACCATACCGTGTAGCGCCAAAGGAGATGGAGGAACTAAAAGTTCAATTGCAGGAATTGCTAGAGCAAGGCTATACAAGTCCAAGTATGTCACCTTGGAGTGCACCGATTCTTCTCGTGAAGAAAAAGGAAGGAAGCTTACGTCTATGCATTGATTATCGAGAGCTAAATAAGCTGACGGAGGAGAACAAGTATCTGATTCCACAGAATGATGACTTGTTCGATCAGCTGGTGGGATCAATGGTATACTCGAAGCTGGATTTAAAGTCGGGCTATTACCAATTGAGGATTAGGGAATATGACATTCCCAAGACAGTGTTTGGTACACGCTATGGGCATTACGAGTTCACTATAATACTGTTTGGGCTAACAAATATGCCATTGATATTCATGAACATGATGCATCGAACGTTTATGGAGTACTTGGACCTATCTGTGATCATATTCATTGATGATATATTGGTGTACTCTCAATCTGAAGAAGATAATACAAGTCATTTGCGGATGGTTTTGCACACCCTGAGGAAAAAACATGTTTTATGCCAAGTTCTCAAAGTGCGAGTTTTGGCTGTCGTCAGTGGCATTTCTTGGCCATGTGGTTAGTGGAGAAGGTATTGCGGTAGATCAGGCAAAGATGGTTGCGATACGGGAGTGGCCTGTGTTGTCTTCTGTAGCAAAAGTCAGGAGTTTCCTTGGGTTTGCTGGCTACTACAGGTGCTTCGTAGAGATTTTTGTAGATAGCCTTACCTCTCACTACACTGACGAGGAGCTAAAGAGTGCGCATGAGCTTTTGAGGAGATAAAGAGTCGTTTGACCATGGCTCGTATTTTGAGTTCACCATGGGGTACAGACGGCTACAAGATCTATAGTGATTCTTCAGGGAGCGGCTTAGGCTGTGTTCTTCTTCAATTAGGCAAGGTTATTGCTTATGGCTCACGCTAGTTGAAAGTGCATGAGCGGAATTATCTAGTCCATGACTTGGAGTTGGCGGCTATGATCTTTACACTTAAACTATGGCGTCATTATTTATATGGCGTGAAAGTTGACCTCTCCATGGACCATAAGAGCCTAAAATACTTTTTAGATCAGAAGGATTTTAATATATAGCAGCGGAGGTGGATGGAGTTCCTCGGGGAATACACCTTCCAGATACACTATACTCCCGAGAAGGGAAATGTAGTCGTAGATGCCTTGAGTCGACCAACTCTAGTAAGGGCAAGTTGGTTGTAGAAGCATGATGAAAGTCTGATCCAGGAGTTGTAGGCCTTAGAGATTTCTTGTGTTGACAAGAATTCTAATGCTAATGCATGTCTGCACTGGACGGAGGTACAAAATGACCTTGCGAACAGGGTTCGGAGAGCAACGGAACTCAATGAGAGTATGAAATGATATGCAGTGGATGAGCCAAATTCCCAATTCTCAATGGAAGACAGCCTTTTGGGAAAAGGTGGTCATTTGTGCGTCCCAAATATGAGTAAACTACCAGAGGAATTGATGTATGAGGTACACTTCATGAAGTACTCAATTCACCAAGGGAGCACAAAGATGTACAAGGACTTGAAAAAGATGTTCTGGTGGCCTGGTTTGAAGAAAGACATAGCTCTTTACGTGGCAAAGTGCCAAACTTGTGCCTTAGTGAAAGCAGAATGTCAAAAGCCTGCAGGTTTCCTAAATTCATTACCAATTCCAGTGTGGAAGTTCGATGATATCACTATGGATTTCGTCCATAGACTGCCGAGATCACAGAGCGAAAACGATGTTGTGCGGGTAATCGTTGACCTATTGACAAAGGTATCACACTTCATACCGAACAAGATGGATGATTCAGCGGAAAAATTGGGTAAGTTGTACGTGGATAACAAAGTACGAATGCACGGTGTTCCCCGTAGCATCGTCAATGACCGAGATGGGCGCTTTACTTCGAATGATTAGAGGCTAATCCACCAGCTGTTGGGTACTCAACGAAAGTTCAGTACGGCCTTTCATACGCAGATGGATGGTCAGACTGAAAGAACCAACAGAGCAATGGAGGATATGCTTCAGATGTGCGGCTTGGATTTCAGGAAGAGGTGGGAAGACCATCTCTATATGATCGAGTTTTCCTTTAATAATAGCTATCAAGCTAGAATTCAGATGATTCCCTTTAAAGCTTTATACGGTAGGAAGTGCTGTGCTCAATTAGCTTGGGCAAAAATAGGCGAATCAAAGTTGGATAAGTTGAAGGATGCCGAAGATGCAAATTAAACTATCCGCTTGATACGTGAGCGACTATTAGTAGCCCAGGATAGGCAGACAAAATACTACAACGCTAAGCACCGAAATGTAGAGTTTGCGGTGGGCGATTGGGTATATCTAAAGATTAAACCATTTAAAGGCGTGTCCATGAATCATCGCTTGAAAAAGTTGAGTCCGAGGTATCTTCGTTCGTTTGAAGTGGTCGCGCGAGTTGGGGAAGATGCCTATCGATTCGGTTTTTCGATAGAGCTAAGTGGTTTGCACAATGTGTTTCACATATCAGTACTACGGAAAGCTTTGAAAGAGCCGACACAATTAGTGGCTGATGATCAAGTACCGGTCGATAGTGGGCTAACGATGAAAGTCAGGCCCATTTAGATCGAGGATATGGAGGTCAAGTAGCTACAAAACAAGACAATCTGGATGGTCAAAGTCCATTAGGACAATTGTGGCTGAGAAGAATTGATATGGGAGCGTGAGCAAACCATGCGAGAGTAATTTCTCAAGTTGTTTTTGTAAAAATCAAGTTGTAAACTTGTGTGCTATTTTCCTGTACAGACATATCAAATTTTAGGACGAAATTTCTGTAAGGAGGTGAGGTTTGTAATTCCCCAAAACTCCAAGGATAAATTGGAAGTTAACGAGCGTCGATAGTGTTATCACTAGCGTAAGCCTGTGAAATAAATCGATGGACCTCTCCGGAATCTACCGCATGGCGGTAGTAGAGGTAGCGCGTGGTGGTACCACTCAATGCTTTCGACGAAGCATTGAGAGGACTACCACGGGGCGTTAGTGTGCTAACGCATGGCGATATTGCTCAACGCACTCAACTCTTTGAATCATTGAGAGGACTACCGCGTGGCGGTAGTGGGCTATCACGTGGCGCTATCACTCAACGCTTTCAACACAGTGTTGAGTGACTACCGCGCAGCGGTAGGAGTAAATGAGTGGCGATAGCTCTGGTTAGAGCACCGCTTGGCGGTAGTAACCTGACGTGCGGCGGTAGCTGCCACGTGGCAGTAAGGTGGAGGCTATTTTGGAGTGACAATACGATGTCGATTGGTCCAAGCGGCAACAACCTATGATACCACGTGGCGGTAGTAGAAACCACACGATAGTAGCCGCCAATTAAGTGCTAGGCATGAGATTAAACTCACTTTTTTCTCTCTCTTGGAACTGCAAGTTCTTGAGGGAAAGAGGCTGAGGCTTAGTGCTGCAAGCTTGGTGAAGGAGATCCCGTGATCGGAATCAAGAGCCGAAGTAAGATTCGTGGAAAGTGAGGTGCTACTTTCCGTCCGGATAGAAGATTTACTCATGGCTCCGACAAATCTACAATGGCAACGATCTTCTTTATTAGACAAGTGAGTCCTCCTTTTTACATATGCATGAAATCCCCCAACCAAAAGGTGGAGAATCGAGGAGATTCCAATGGGTCGATATGAAGTATCCCCAGGTTTAGTTTTGCATATAGATCCAGAAATAGCAGTATGAAATAGGCATGATGTGTGAAGCTAATCCGGACAGGTTGCTCTGGATTGGTGATGTTTTCTTTTGCATGTCGGAGAAGACTCCGAGTATAAATGAGTAGTTTACGGGGTCTGTTGGTTGTACCCGTGAAAAGAGAGTAGCAGGAAGTACTGTGGGGTGCCCCATGAAAATACCAGAAAGTACCACTATTTACATAACTATTGGATGTCGCCATCGACAGTGAGTATCGCTGGCGATAGGTCTTGGTGAACTTTGATTGATGTGAAAGTCCAGTGTTTCTAGCACTACAGGAAGCTGCAGGATTTTTCTGGACAGATGTTCCAGTTGTAGCTGATTCTGGAGACATATGAGAGTTATGTCGCTAACTCCAGGCGGTAGTGGCTATCACTGGAGGTAGCTTCCAAATAGCTTTGGACTTGCAAAGCCCGTCTCGTAGAGACTGAAGGGTTATCAAGTGAGATGTGAGCCTGGGTGCCCAACTATGGCCGTAAGTGCCATTGTGTGTCAATTGCAGGCTCTGGTCCTGGGGACCCGGTGGATGACAATCGAGGACAGGACAGAGAGCCGAATGGGAAAGGGGAGGCTGACCCACGTCTTATCATTCGCCATGATAGCTGGGACCATCGACATTGACCTGGCGATTTGAGCAACGGGAAAGAGCTAAACTACACCCGCATTATGTCATTCGGACAGGATTTCCTAAAGTAACTGGATTTCATCATTGATATAATGAGAGTCTTATTAGGACCTGTGCCAAAAAGACTGGAATGCTCAAGTATAACATCAAGTTCGGGACTTTGGATGCTGGTGGGACCTGGAGAAGTCCGGTAAACCGATAATGTGCCCTGAGTGGACGGAATGTTTGGTCGTGGAGGCATTCGTTTATAATATATTTCTTGGTGCTTAAGTGCTCCTCCTTCTGATCTATATGTTGTATAAATGTTGTAGGAAGGTATACCGCTGCCCCCGGGTATGGGGTAGGGTCGTTATAAATTGGTCGGTTGAAAGCTGACCGTTGTCTTATTTGTCGCCCTTGTTGTGGATTTTCCTTGTGCAGGTGCTGGAGAGCCGAGCAAGAAATTGAGGGTTACTGCCCTTGTTGCTATGCCGGCCCTCGAAGGCCAAGAAAAGGCATTCTAGTGATTTCATGTGTGGCCGGCCTGCGTGCCGATGTATGAAAATACTTTTGTAAAATATAACAGTTGTAAGGCCTTAAGGCTGTTTAACTTTGGTATATTTCTATAAAACATTCTTGATATATATATATATATATATATATATATATATATATATATATATATATATATATATATATATATATATATATATATATATATATATATATATATATATATATATATATGTTAGTGGACATTCGTTTGTGCTTGAGTTCAAACTGTTAACGCTTAAAGCTTCCTCTAGAATGCTCCGAGTTAGGATTCGTGTAGTTCAGTTTTGATATTAACATGTACCTACGCCGACTGTCTGTGGGATATGGCGTAGGGCCCCGGCCGGACCCTCTATTATATTTCATGTGATGGATGGAGGTGTTACATTCGCCGTCTGACGAGTGGATGTTGACGGTGGAACAGACTCAAGCACACTAGCGACTAAGAAGCTCAAGCCAAATGATAAATTATATAATTGACTTTTTCTTTTTTGTTTTTTGAAGTCTTCGATAATTTATTTTTTTTAACCTTGCGGACATAGAGATGTAACTTTTTGAAAAAGAAATGAAAATATCATTACCTTCGACATGTTCTCTAGAAGCTTCACCGCAATTTTATTTACCTGTCCATTTGTGCGGTCTCTTATCTATTTGTGTAAGACCCCATTTTTTTGCTACGCTACTGGGTCTTACGCTGACAATTAGTATTTTGCGGTGAAACCGACACTCGGGAGAGTCGCCACTACAAAATGTCATTCTTACCATCATTAATGATCACTAAAGAAGTAGAAGTACAATAGTGAAGATAATCAAGTCGAGTCCACAAAAATCACCACATATTTATATATGAGCATGAATCACAGCAAAGTCAACAAAGATAAAGGTACTAAAACAGAACAGTAAAGTAGAAATATAAACTTGCTCATGCCCGGTACATCATGACCTCATTACAACACTCTCGCAGAAGCTAAGTAAAACTAACACTCATAGAGCTAGAGGCTGGTGCTCCTGTGCTAAACTGGCCCACCTCCATGTGCACCATACTCCGCTGGTGCTGCATCTCCTGCTGCTGCTCCCTGTCTCCCATCTGGAGCACCTAAAATGTTTGGTCCACCGACCGTTAATCAAAAAGACTAAGCTTTATTTCCCCCACCACTCCCCCAGTGGCTCCTAGGCACTGTGCGAGAGGAATGATAGGAAAGCTATGATGGTGGAGAGTAAACAAGAGCAGGTGATAGTGGTCCTAATCTAGCAATTTATATAGTATAACATATACAAGAGTCTAAACTAACAGTTCTAAAACAAGTAGAGCCGTAATAAAGGAAAAGTAAAGAGAACAAGCTATATTTAAAGGTGTCCTTAATTTATAAGAATGCCCATACAAACTTATAAATTAATGGGTCGTTTTGCAGGGCCTTGGTGGGCCAAAACCCGAACAGGCAAGCGTACCTGTCGAATTGTAGTACCAAGGTCGTAAAACACGGGGTTGTCAAGTACTTCTACTCGCGCTCTAACTATTATCCTACCGGAAAATTAAAGGGGTTTGAGAATTTTTTAAGAAGCAAAAGGAACGATAAATTGCGAGACGAAAACTTATATAAAAAAGGCTAGCATTCGATCATTGATTCACCATGAAATGAAACGAGAAAATAAAAGGCATAGTTTTAAATTTGCGAATCCAACTTGGCCGTGACGGATCCGAAAATAAGACAAAATCTCGCTAGAGCATTAAGTCTCCTAACTTATAGACTTTTCGATCGAAATCTCTTTACAAACCGATAAAGTTGCATTATCGAGATGATCCGCACTATTGGATTTGACTCCAATCCGGAGGATTTACGTCGTCCTATCTCTAGGGTTGCGTTCAACTCCTTCCTTCTTTGAGTGATCTTTCACATCCACGAGCCTCTCGGCTACTCGAATATGAGATCATAAGCCTACTACCGTATACCGGAAATACGGAGTCGACGCAAAATAAATCAAAGAAGGACCGAGTAGAATTACGCAAAAATTATGAAATAAAAATAATTCTCTCGGTCCTCATGATCAAATGCTAAAAGAAGCTACGCATATTGCAAAAAGAAACAACGAAACAAATAGAAGAGAATTTCATTACTTGCAAATAAAAGTGTGTACAAAATATTAAAAAGACTAGATTAGGCTATAAGGAAAACTTGCACTAATTGAAAAGAAAAGACTACACTAATAAAGACTTAACAACATGTAAGCAAAAGAAAGCACTCTCTTGAACTAGAACTTCACTTTCTCTCCAAAATTCAACTCTCCCAAAGCATGAGACCATGGTGCCTTTTATAGATGAGGAGGGAAGATTCTAGAATGGAAAGAAGAAGAGGGGGCAAGGGGGGTGGCCGGCCAAGTAGGATGGAGAAGATGCATGCACATTATTTAATTTGGGGGAAGAAAGAGGAGGTGGGTTCAATGTATTGGTGGCAAGGTGCATGGATAGAGAAATTAATAAGAGAGAAAGGATGAGTGGGGGATGCATGAGGAATAAATGGAGGAGAAAATAATAAAAGGGGGAGAGAGGAGAGGGGCCGGCCAAGCATGAGTGCATGCATGCAATAAATGGAAGGGAGAGAGAGAGAAAACATGCATGAATGTGATTAAAAGGTGGCCGGCCATGTGATGGAGGAATGCATGAATATAGTATTGAATGATAGAGAAATCAATGAGGAGGGAGAGAGAATATTATGATGCATGCATGGATTGAAAGGTGGCAAGAGAATAAAGGAAAGAGAGGGGGGTGGCGGCCATATGAATGCTTTGGCTGCATAGGGGGCAGAGGCACCAGAGTGCACCACCGGGCTTAAAATTCTAATGAAGGGGCTGACAAACTGCCGCCATAAATAAAACAAAACAAAACAAAACATGGATCTTTAAAATATAACCTTAGATTTAAAAACTAAGTGTAAACTACACCCACCGAGTCATTAGAATATCAAAACTCTAATAACACTAGAATTAAAATATTTTAAAGAAACGTCAAACATAAAATATAAATAAAATTAGGTGTGAACGGCCATCAAAAAAAGTATACCAATTTATACTATATGGGTAAGAATAATGGCCCATGTTATGCCAGTTATTATGCACATGCAGCGCACAGACCTGAATTCACTCCCAAGAGCCATAGAGATAGTGGGTTGGGCGGCTATCCCCGGCCTACTGACCTGTCCCCGTCTACAACTACCTTCCAAGCCTCAAATCGGCTCGTGAATTCGGGCTCCCCGGAACTTACAACCATTTAACTTACCCATCCACTGAGCCTACCGCTCGGACAAGCCAACCAAGCTAACCTCCTGGGTCATCGGGGGGAGTGAAGGTGAAGCCCTAGTTTTTACTAATTCCTCTTAAACATTTTAGTCTTACGGTTTAAGGTTAACCTTGGACTGCTTAGGGCATTCCCTGTGAAGGGTTCTCGAGGGCAATAGGAACTACGATGGGCTGAAGTTCAAAGCTCCCTTTCGCAATGTACTTATTATTATTGGTATTTACCCATGTCCTAATTTGTTATCATTATTCTTGAACTAGCACTAATCATATTTAGACTTTCCCTCTCCAAGGAAGGACGATCCAACGTCAATCCCGAGCACAACTCTGCCCTTGCACAACCGGGCTCACATAACCTACCTTATTTTGGTTACCGTATATATTCCAACTAGACCAGGTACACCAACTACCCTTTCCCATACAAGTTCCAAATGCTTCCCTACTTTTACAATTTCTACCGTGCAGACCAAGTAACCTACATGATATGTATGAATGGTGAACCCTTCAATTATCCATGCAAATGACCTAATATTATTTCCGGAGGTCTATCAAGATATTTTAGGAATAAATACAGAAGATTATAATTTTCTTAATTTATTTTGTATTTATTAAATTTCTACAAAATCAGGCCTCCTGAGCCTTTGAACACTATGTGCACTTTTTTGACTAAGTATGGCCTTAACAAAATTATGATAAACTAATAATAATAAAGTAACTGTAAATACCAAAAATCCCAATTTTCCAAGGTGTATGTGACCTTCAACAAATTATGGAACAAACTAGCACAAATACAATGATAAATAGGAAAAAATTAGAACCATCCATCCAAAAATTATGAGAAAATTACTAAATGATAAATATGACTAGAGAAGACTACTGACCAAGAATTATAATTTTCTAACTCAAATTGGTCATATAGATAAATTATTTAAAAATATTCAAAATTGGGCACTTGTGAAGGATCCTATATGAAAACTCTTCCAATATGTTTTTAAAAATTCTCAGAGCATGAATTTATCCTCTAATATTCCTTGACCAAGTCTCATAATTTTTTAATAAGCACATAACTCTAAAATAATTATTTTGTGGTTGAATCAAACTTAGGGTTTGTGAATGAAGTACTAAAATTATCAATCCAAAATTCATAATAAACTTTCTAGGGAACAAAATCATCTAAATAAGTTTACTGCCTAAATTTCATGAGCATCCAAGATTACATGAGCATGTACATCAATATTGAATCAAAGTACCATAATCTATCCATAACTATCTTAAAAAGGGTATAAGTTCCTAAAAATCCTAAAACCATTTACCAGAACTTATTTTCACTCTAAGAATTCAGCAACCAAGTTCCAAGACAATCCAAGGATATTTGATCTCATATCCTTCAATAGGCTCCAAACCTCAACCCTAGGGTTTACACTAGGGTCTTAGGGTATCTCCACCCCAAACCACCCTAAACCGCTTATGGTGGTGTTTTAGAAGACTTGAAGTCAGTGACCAAAGTTTCATTCCTTTTGGATGAGGATTGGTCACACAACTCATCAAATACACACTTGCCCTAATTTACCCTTAAAGGACCAAACTTTGGTCACACCAATACCTACTCAAACCAACTCCAAATGAGATGAGATTTTATTAGAGTCTTATCATGACCCTAAGGTCAAGCACCAAAATATTGGATGGTTTTGAGGTCATTAGACCCTCTAATTAAATCATACATGATTTATTAAATGTTTTCTAAAACTATTAAAAATATATTCCAAAAATTATCATTTTTGGATATGTCTGAGATATTGATTAGACTAACTTATGATCCAAATTTTCAAAGTATTTGGATGAGTAGATTAGTGGGGGCACATAAATTTGTGGCTGGTTAACCCTAAGTACAGCTTGTACCGTTTGGTGTGCTATGGTCAAAAAGGTAACCCAAATTGGTTGAGACCAATTTTAAAATAAACTAGACTTAAAATGCTACAACTTTCATATATAACCTTTCCTATGATTTAACATCTAAATATTTTTAATAATTAAAACCATCCACTACATAATGTGTGATAGAATATTAAATTAAATGAAATTAATAATATCGAGCGGCACAAATCTTAACTCGCTGAATAAATGACATCCCGTCATCGTCCCTAGCGCGCCAACTTCCCAGATCAACCTGCCCTGGGCCGTTTTGGCTGGTGAATTCCCGGCCACCCGTGTCTCCTCCCGGCCGGCCACCGCCACCACCAGCTAGATGTGGAGGAAAAAGCTTGGAATCCAAGCACTCGGCTAGCTTTATTTAGGGCCAATTGGACCCAAACCTTGCGGCAAATAGATGTGGATCTATCCACTGAAGAAAGGGAGAGGAACAAGACCTTCTAGGAGGGCTGGAGCCTTGCCGATCGTCGAGTTGCCAATGATGGTGGTGGCGCCGCTCGGTGCTCTGCAACTTTTACACCGAAGCCTTCAATTTCTTTAGGGAAGGAGTGTAACCGATTGCTCTCGACCCAGTGAATCTTTTAAAAGCATCAGATTGGGGAGAGGACAGGTCTAGGCTTCAAAGGCCATCAATGGCCATGTGGGAGGTTTTTGGCCAGGTGGCGGTTCAGTGCACCCAACCACTGTAAAGGCCTGGAAAACCCCTTCATCTTCTCAGAACTAATGGGGGAGATAAATAAAGCCATTGGAGATGAAGAGAGGAGGCCCATTGGCCTTCCTTGGCCTTGAATGACCTCTTCCTCTTCCTTTCTCTCTCCTCCATTAAAGGGCAAATTGAGGTTTCTCTCTCCTAGACACAACCTCCAGAAATTGAGTGGCATTTTAGGTAAATATCAGCCCCTAAGGCTGGTGGGCAACTCCAATTAGGCTTAGCCCAAGTGGATTGAGCTAGATTAGGTCAACTTGAGCTAATTTGACCTAAACTAAGGTTGAGTTGAATTTGGTCAAATTGACCTTTTGGATTGACCCCAATGGGTACTTGGTGACCCATTGGCCTCCCCTAAGGTCAAGGAAGGGTTGGGTTTGTTGGAACCAGCTTTCTGATCCCTCCTAGAGTTCGGACCTGAGGCTGCAGCCCACACCTACTCCTCTTGAACCACCCTCTCGATGAGAGTCGCAGACCTAGAAACAGACCGAGAGGTCTCAGCTCGGAGGTCCCACCTATTAACCGGAAGAAACTGAAGTCCTTCCCCTCCTTAGCCAATTGCTGAGCTAGGTGCCTGTGAGGAAAAATATAGAATGGTTCAACAACCATTCCAGACACCTTGTCAGTGTATTTATAGGCCTCTGAGTCTGATCTGCAAATATCCATACTGAACCGACCTGAAATTACCAAGATACCCTGGGTCGGGTCTGCCAACAACCAAACTCAGCTGTCCTGAAGACATATATGCAGACCACCAGGGGTAGAAGTGTAAAATTACATGGGGCAGAAGAGTAAAATCCCCCTTGGGGGTAAAAGGGTAAAAACAGCTTTCCTCTCAGGCGGCGAGTGGGGGAAGTGACTGGAGGGCGAGACGATCCCATCTATTCGTCTCGCCGGCCTCTCGCCCCACTGGCCATCTCGCCTTCTAAGGCCAGCTCGCATCCCTAATGGGGGTCTCGCCTACTGCAGAGGACCCCCGTCTCGTCTTCTACGAGTGGGCAAAAGGTCCCACTCGCTCCTTCACCTCATCTCGCCAGTTTCTCGGGTCACTGCTGCTAGAAAGGGTTCCCGCGAGTCCAAGGTTGTACACAATCCCCGCTTTTTTTGAGATTGGCCCAAGTTCGGAAAGAAAGTCCAACAGGGGCTCGCGGTTGGCAGGATTCATTTGCAGGAATATTTGGCAGGGCCCACCCCTAGAGTCTATAAATATGAGTCCCCACCTCCACATGGAATGCCTCCCTTCCTCATTTCCGCTTCTCTCACACCCTCAACATGTCTCACAACCAGAGCTTTCGCGAACATCTCGCGATGTTGCGCAAACAAAATAAAACCAATGTGGCTGCCCTGGATGCTGCCTGTGGGGCGCACCCCGGCCTCAGCGCCTTCATCCTCTTGCCCAAAGAAGCCAAAAGCCATCGGCTCTACCCTCTGGGCCTGCGGAATCTCCTTGGCACCCTCGACAGATGATATGCTTCCACCCGTGCCTTCCAGGGTGACACAGGTGATTCTGGGTTCTCCCTCTCGCCTCTTTTTTCTCTTATCGTCTCGTCTATTAACCATGCTCTCAGGGAAACCTCGCCAACTCCCCTATGCCCACAAATCCTCCTGATGTCACCAACCAAACTCATCAACACCATGACTCGCCTGAGGAATCTTCCCCCCCCCAACCATGAGGGGAAAAGACCTCTCGCGAATTGTGGGATATCCTTGCATCCCGAGTAAGAAAACTCATCCCGCATTTTTTGCTTCACATAAATCCCGGTTCCGTCATTATGATCTTTCGCCTTTCCTTTTTCTGTGCAGGTATCCAATCCGAGTCGAGTACCGAGGGGTCTCCCGCGCAACCACCCCTCTAGCCTCTTTCTCGCCATGATGAGATCAAAGATTACCTGGGTGATCACATGGACACCTAGAGTTAAAGCACCGGACAGCTAGGATGTTTTGAAAGTACACACATATCATCCGCGAGATGGAGCTGGAGAAGCAGGCTTTTGATCGGCGCATTGACTGGATGGAAACTGAGTGTAATCGCCTTTCCACCGAGATCGAGGCCGACAGCGTAATGGATGGGACCGACCCCCAAGCCATCATAAACGAGACGGATGAACACCTCAGTCTCGCACGCCGCGGTCTAGTCGCCGCCCGCGCCTTCCATCTACCCGGTCGCCCGCCATGCGCAGGAGGTCGGGGTGGCTGCTGGAAGTGGCATTAAAATTGAGGGGTCTTGGATTCGTCTTGCCTACTTAAGGCTTCCTTGTAACTTCGTCATGTATCAATCGGCCACCCGCCTTTTTAACCATAAATTTGTTATTTAGATCCTCTTGGATGAGATGCCCGCCTCGTGCGGGATGAAATAATTTATTATGACAATTTATTATTATGATATTCTTTTCAACCCGTCACGTCATTCCGGGTCTTTCATCGTTACTGTGTTTAATCAGTCTATTCTCTAATTAATCATTAATCATGATATTTTGGGCTCCTCTGAAGAATCGCTGCGACGCTTCCGCTCCCCGGGTTTTTGAGAGAGAGAGAGAGAGAGAAGATGAACCGTCAGGTCGCCCCTTCCGGCTTCCGTCTTTTCATTTTCCCGCTCAATCTCCTCTCTCCTCTCTATCCGAATATAAATACCCCTCTTCAGGATCCGGATACTTCCACGCTGGTATTATAGTTCTTCGCTATTTCTGCGGTCCAGAGCTCTCTCCTGCTCCTCCCCGCTTAGTAGTTCTCACATCTCGCTCTCCCTTCACTCTTCTCTCCTCTTCTATTTCAGGTCACCTCGCTGGCTATGAGGAAGAAGAAGGTGGAAGAAGGCGAAGGCCGCAACCGCTGCGGGAGGTGCTTTACAGACCACGATTTCCCCTCAGCAGGCTATCAGAGGAAGAGTATCATCGCTTCGCCAGCGAGTTCCTTGCTGATGATTATCTGTCTCACCCGCCCAAAGGTCGGCGAGTGTATCAACAGCTTCTACCCCGAAGAACTAGCTTTTCCTGTCTCGCACTTCGATGCGGGGCTAAGACTCCCCTCTGAGTAGAGGTTAAATAGGTCTTCAAATACTTTGGCATTGTTCCCGTGCAGTTCAACCCAAACGCAATTTCGATGCTGGTCGCTTTCGCCAGTTACCTACGACGAGAGCGCGTCGAATTCAGCTTGACCGCCTTCCGCAAGTTGTTCATCTATCACGCCAAAGATGACGACGTTTCTTATTTCACAGGACAAGGCCTAAAGGTTTGCGAGATGCCAAACAAGAATCACCATTGGCTTACTCGCTTTGTTTTCATCCGCGGGAATCTGGGAGGCGTCCCTCTCGCCTCGTTGTTGCCGGCCGAGGTGTACTATGAAACCCCCAAAGTTGGGGGTGTCGACAAGGCTCTCTGCGACTTCTTCGCAGGGAAACATTTCGAGGTCAACTTCCTTCGGCGAGACCTCGACTCGCTTCTTCCCGTCCTTCCTAGTGAAGGTATATTCTAGTCCCCATGTCATTATGCCTACCTTCTTACTTTATTCTAACCACTGTCTCGCTCAGGAGAGAGGACTATTCCTGTCCACCCCCTTATCAAATCAACCGGGGTCTCACTCTTATGAGTATGGCGGCGGAGGAAGCAAAGGAAATGCTGACCCCCGCCCTAAAGAAGAGGCCTGGGGATGATGCCGCTACCTCTCGGCAGAGCCCAAAGAAGAAGATGAAGAAGGTGGTGTTCCTTCCTGAAGGAGAAGAAAAGAACCGCTCCTAAGGAAAGGAAGGAAATGTCGGTGTCCCTGACCCCCATTTATGTGGAAAAGTCTCCCTCACATCGCCATTAAGCCGTCTCGCCTGCCCGCGAGATGGTCCTACCTGATCAAACCGCCGCCACCACTGTCCAGCCCACCGATCTTCGCCCTCGGGAGGAGGGCTCTTCCAGCCTCCCAGCCCCCTCCTCGCATCCAAATTACAATATGGAGCCCGTGACGGACGATGCCACCGGCGAGCCAGTACTCTTATGGGAGAAGGATGCCAACCGCGTGTCGATGTCTAATCTCCTTCCCTCCTGGAGGGAGCAAGGCTCGCCCACCAGTCATGCCTTCTCCCTCGCGTACGAGCTATACGGCAGCCTTGGAATGGAGCCCACAGATAATGAGGTGTCGCAAGACCTCATCCTGAAGTCTGCCCATGCCCAGTTTCGCTCCATGGAGCTTTTGCACCAGATCTCGCGCCGCCTGGTCTACAATAACAAGAAGTGGAAGGAGGCCGAGGCCAGCCTTGCAGAGGAGCGCGAGAAGCCCAAAGACCTCGAGAAGCGGCTGGCCGTCGCTGACAACCTCCTCGCACGATGCCAGGGCGGTGTGGTAAGCTTTTTAATTGCCACTCGCCAGTCTCGCTTGCTGGCTCTTCACAAACTTATACTGACTGACGGCCTTCTCGCATGGATGCTGAGACTGCCGATTGCATGCACTCGCACATTGCGTCTTTGGAGGGAGAGATCAAGAAGTTGAAGGCTGAAAACGCCCGTCTTCTGGGCAACACCGCGCTCCCTCCAGATCCGTTTCATGCTCCCCCGCCACCTCGCTATTCCGTGGACAAGGTTGACGCCCTCTACCGAGACTCAGTCATCAAGGCGGCAGAGCTCGTTCTTAAGATGATGAAGGAGCTAGGGGTTGTCCGGGATGATGCCGGGATGGTTACCGTCATTGACTTGGTCCCCCAACTGTATGGCGAGACGGATGACAGCTCACCTCCGATGGCGAGGAGTGAAAAGATGTCGAAGTCTGGGACCTTCACGCCTCTTTTTTGTTTTCTCATGCACTTATAAATATTTCAATTTCTTGTGATAGTGAAGTGTTTCCTTTGATAGTGTTTCTTTTCTGTAATGAACAAAGGGAATTCTATTGTAACCTCTTGCACTTCTTACTTCATTGCGCTTTATCTGGCCATTTCACTTGATTAGTTATTTCAAAAACGATAGTCCCTGGGCTTCTCCTCTCCATTGTCGCGCGCGAGGCCGCTTATGCCCTTGCATTCTCTCGCTGTGAGATCGGCCCAGCGCTGTAAATCTTGGAGATCAACCGCTCCTCATGACAGGTCCCTCGTTTTTATGCTATACATGTGCCTTTGATAGTGAACATCCACTCGCTGCGAGCGAGAACACCCATGCCGAGTACCTGTCAGAGTTGCCCCTTCCCCTTGGCCTTGCCTCTAATTCTTCCTTTTCCAAGGAATTCCCTATCAATTTTCTGAAAAATATGGACATCTCTCCGTGAGCTCTTACCACTTGCCTGCCAGTTATATGAGGGCCTGGTCAGCGGGTCTGTTAGGGGTCTCTTCTCCTAAACACCTCCAACCATCGAGTGAGCCTACAGCCCTGCCAACATGATGAGAGCCTTGTCAGCGGGTCTGCTCGTGGTCTCCTCTCCAAAACACCTCCAACCACCGAGTGAGCCTACAGCCCTGCCAGCTAGATTGGAGCCTGGTTAGCAGGTTTTCTCGGCATCTCCTCTCCAAAACACCTCCAACCACCGAGTGAGTCTACATCCCTTCCAGCTAGATGGGAGCCTGGTCAGCGGGTCTGCTCGGGGTCTCCTCTCCAAAACACCTCCAACCACCGATTGAGCCTACAACCCTGCCAGCTAGATGGGAGCCTGGTCAGCGGGTCTGCTCGGGGTCTCCTCTCCAAAACACCTCCAACCACCGAGTGAGGCTACAACCCTGCCAGCTAGATGAGAGCCTTGTTAGTGGGTCTGCTCGGGGTCTCCTCTCCAAATCACCTCCAACCACCGAGTGAACCTACGTCCCTGCTTGCTAGATGGGAGCCTAGTAAGCGGGTCTGCTCGGGGTCTCCTCTCCAAAACACCTCCAACCACTGAGTGAGCCTACAGCCCTGCCAGCTAGATGGGAGTCTGGTTAGTGGGTCTGCTCGGGGTCTCCTCTCCAAAACACCTCCAACCACCGAGTGAGCCTACAACCCTGCCAGCTAGATCGGAGCCTGGTCAACGGGTTTGCTTGGGGTCTCCTCTCAAAAACACCTCCAACCACCGAGTAAGCCTACAGCCCTGCCAGCAAGATGGGAGCCTAGTCAACGGGTCTGCTCGGGGTCTCCTCTCCAAAACACCTCCAACCACCGAGTGAGCCTACAACCCTGCCAGCTAGATGGGAGCCTAGTAAGAGGGTCTGCTCGGGGTCTCCTCTCCAAAACACCTCCAAGCACCGAGTGAGCATACAACCCTACCAGCTAGATGGGAGCCTAGTCAGCGGGTCTGCTTGGGGTATCCTCTCCAAAACACCTCCAACCACCGAGTGTGCCTACAGCCCTGCCAGCTTAATGGGATACTAGTCAGCGGGTCTGCTCGGGGTCTCCTCTCAAAAACACCTCCAACCACCGAGTGAGCCTACAACCCTGCCAGCTAGATGGGAGCCTGGTCAGCGAGTCTGCTTGGGGTCTCCTCTCCAAAACACTTCCAACCACCGAGTGAGCCTACAACCGTACCGGCAAGGTGAGAGCCTGGTCAGCAGGCCTGCTCGGGGTCTCCTCTCTAAAACACCTCCAACCACCGAGTGAGTCTACCGCCCTGCCAGCTAGATGGTAGCCTCGTCAGCGGGTCTGCTCAGGGTTTCCTGTCCAAAATACCTCCAACCACCGAGTGAGCCTACAGCCCTGCCAGCTAGATGGGAGCCTGGTCAGCGGGTCTGCTCGGGGTCTCCTCTCCAAAACACCTCCAACCACCGAGTGAGCCTACAACCCTTCCAGCTCGATGGGAGCTTGGTGAGCGGGTCTGCTCAGGGCCTCCTCTCCAAAACACCTCCAACCACCGAGTGACCCTACAGCCCTGCCAGCTGGATGGGAGCCTGGTCAGCGGGTCTGCTCGAGGTCTCCTCTCCAAATCACCTCCAACCACCAAGTGAGCCTACAACACTGCCAGCTACATGCGAGCCTGGTCAGCGGGTCTTCTCGGGGTCTCATCTCCAAAACACCTCCAACCACCGAGTGAGCCTACACCCCTGCCAGCTAGATGGGAGCCTGGTCAGTGGGTCTGCTCGGGGTCTCCTCTCCAAAACACCTCCAACCACCGAGTGAGCCTACAACCCTACTAGCTAGATAGGAGCCTGGTTAGCGGGTCTGCTCGGGGTCTCCTCTCCAAATCACCTCCAACCACCGAGTGAGCCTACAGCCCTGCCAGCTAGATGAGAGCCTGGTCAGCGGGTCTGCTCGAGGTCTCCTCTCCAAAACATCTCCAACCACCGAGTGAGCCTATAGCCCTGCCAGCTAGATGGGAGCCTAGTCAGCGGGTCTGCTCGGGGTCTCCTCTCCAAAGCACCTCCAACCACCGAGTGAGCCTACAGCCCTGCCAGCTAGATGGGAGCCTAATCAGCGGGTCTACTCAGGGTCTCCTCTCCAAAACACCTCCAACCACCTAGTGATCCTACAACCCTGCCAGCTAGATGGTAGCCTGGTCACCGGGTCTGCTCGGGGTCTCCTATCCAAAACACCTCCAACCACCGAGTGAGCCAACAACCCTGCCAGCTAGATGGGAGCCTGGTCAGCGGGTTTGCTCGGGGTCTCCTCTCCAAAACACCTCCAACAACCGAGTGTGTAAGACCCCCCATTTTTTTTTTCTTTTGAACACCGAGGTCTTAGGCCCAAAACCACCGCTTTGCGGTGTCACCTTCGCGACCTGAAGGGTCATCACCGCAAATCGTCGATTCTGCCGGCCGATTCGATCACAGAAAAGCAACAAATGTAGAGTAAGCGCAAGAGTGGTAAAACTCTAACCAGAAAGTACACAATAATATCACATCAGAGTAAATATATCTCCACGAAGGGAGAGTCCACAATATAATGTACTGAAAATAAGGGCTTAAGCCCGGTACATCAAATCCTCACTACATAGTCACTCAAGCGGAAGCAAAATAAAACACATCTAAGGTCAGGGGCTCACAGTCCCCATCGTCTGAACTCCGGTGCTAGACTGCCCATCTCCAAGCGTGTCGACCTGCGAGGCTGCTCCTCCATGCTGGGCTCCACGATCCCCTAAATGATGTTGTTCAAAAATCGTTAGTCTATAAGACTAAGTCCTATCATCCCCCACCCCTTACCCCATGGTCCCTAGGCAACGAGTGGAGAGGAAGAAAGGGGAGGACTTGAAGGTGGAGAGTAATCAAGAAACAGATGGCAGCGGACCTATACTAGCAATTTTATAGGACCTGTGGCAGTAAAGTAAAGTATGAAAAGTAACCTTAACTTATACGGAAACATATAAGCAAGGGATCTTTTACAGGGCTCCCATCGTATAAAGAGTCTCATACCAATTTATACATTGGGGTGTCATTTATTAACAGCAATATATATATAAAGAATTTAACCTTAATTTATAAACTTGCCCACACAAGCTTATAGACCAAGGGATCGTTTTGCAGGGCCTATTGTATAAGCGTCCCATACCACTTATACAATAGGTGACAGGGGTTTTATGCTATGATTATGCTATGACATGCAAGTGGGTTATGATGCTATCATGCAAGTGAAACTCACCCACCCGACTCTGTATACACAGACCTTTAGTTCCCCCTTTCTGGAGCCTCACCTCCCAGGATACCTCCGTAGTGGCAGACGGAAGCGGTGGGTTGGGCCTCGCCCACCTCTAAACCAGTAAAGCACTACCGGTCAGACCTATCGTACGCCTCAATGTTGGTGCACAAAGCGTACTCCTGCGTACTCTTGCCGACTGGCGTACCGGACTTCTGTTAGCGAAGTGCTAGCCACACTTGCCGAGTCAAAGTATTGGCGTTGGTGCATCGACACTCCAATACCGAAGACCCACCACCTTTATTTTATGCACATGCAACCTTATGTATCAGCACCGAGCCAAAGCTCCCCGGACCATCCCATCCGTCACAACATCAACCGAGCCAAAGCTCGCCGGGCCATCCTGCCCCTCACAAATATTAACCGAGTCAAACCAACTTCCCGAGACATCGGGGTATGTGAAAGTGAACCCCTAATTATTCTAGTTTCTCTTTAATATTTATCACTCCTACAGTTTACGTTGCCCAGGACTGCCCAAGGTATACCCCGTGAAGGGCTCTCGAAGGCACAAGGAACTACTATGGGATTACGCCCAAAGCTCCCTTTCATAAGACACTTATTATTATTGGTTGCTACCCGATTTCCCAACCCTTAGTTAATTTCACTGAGTCTAGCCCTAGTGCATTTAAACACTTCCTCCCTACGGGAAGGACGATCTTTCGCCGATCCCGAGCACCACCTAACACTAGTCAACCTCTCACTCTACTAATCCTGTATTCCAATGATGAAATACTTTATTTACACAAACTAGCAATCTACTGAGGATTCAACTCTTCAAAATTCATTACCCACTCTAGGTCAGTTTTCCGCAGTTACTATATGCAGACCACCCTATACTATATGAGATGTTTTAAGGAGGTACTCCGGATTGTCTTCCAAATCTCCTATAAAATTTACCAGAGTTCTATCATAACAAATTTAGTCTAAAATCAGAGATCCATAATTTTTCTAATTAATTTGATATTTATTGAATTTTCCCAAATGTTTGGCCATGGGAAATTTGAACATGAACTATATGATCTACTCAAGTAATGGCCACCCAAAATTTTTGAACAATACGTAACATAGATATATGGCTAGATATTAATTTCCATAATTGTCCAGAGAATATTTGACCTCTAATTAATTTATCCAAAATATTTCCCTTTATCATGTGTAAAGAAGGAAGTACCAAATTATTCTTCAGAAAATTATATAAAAATTACAGAATCTTAATATGGTTCAGAAACGACCATTGTACAAAAATCATAATTTTTGAGACTTTCTTGACTCCAAAATAAATTAAACTAAGTTTTCATGGGAAACCATACTTAATGAAGCAACCCTTAAAAATAATCATCCAAAAATTCTATACAAATTCAGAGAGCTATAAAGCAAAATAAAAAGTCCTCTGGCTAAATTTCATCAATTTCCAGCAAGTAGTTTCTTCCTAATAAATTTCTAAGTAAATAGTATAAATTACCAATTTGTTAATGAAGTGTCCAAAATAATAATCCTAAATTCATGATAAAATCTGCAGAGTTTTGAGGGGATTTAAAGCTTCCAAATTCCCTAAAATTTTGACCAGAGGACCATACTAACCATATGGTCCTCTCCATAAAGTTTCAAGTCAATCCATGGTCATTTGACCCTATGATCTTCAAACCCTAAGAATCCCCATTAAGGGACTTGCCCTAGGGTTTTAGGGCTACCCTACACTTAACCACCCCAAATTCCATTGGAGGGTGAGTTATACTTTAAAAAGTCAGTGGCCAAAATATCAACCTCTGTTGAGGTGTTTTGACCACTCAAAACCCAAAGGGGATGCTTGATCTATTTAACCCTAAAAGGGGTCAACCTAGGGTTGGATCAATACCTAACCAAAACATCTCCAAATGAGATAAAAATTTTACCAGAGCCCTAACATGCCCTCTAAGGCCTCCCACCCAAATATGGGGGTATTTTGAGGAGTTTAGGGCACCTAATTAATTTATTCATGGATTATTAAATTTTCCTAAAAACTATAGAAAAATTTTCTCTAAATATTCTGAATTTTGGATAGACCCTAGGTATAGCTAGGGGAGGCTCCCTTCCAAAAGTTCAGTTAATTTGGACCAAGGATGAAGTGTGGGCACTCAGTTTAATGTCTTCCTAGCCCTAGGTATAGGGCCCACATAAAGGGCTGCCCTTGTCAAACCAGGTACCCAAATGGGCCCAAATAAATTTTAAAATAAAATAGACACCTAGGTCTACAAGTTTCATGTTGGTGACGTTTTCAGTAGAGGAGCATAGGTATTTTTAAGTATTACAACCATTAATAATAAATATGTGTGACATAATTAAAATATCTTGAAATCTATCCTATAGTGTAATATTTAGAGGAAGCGTGAATCTTGGCGCGCGACGGACGGCATCCCATCATATTCTACCTTGAGCCAACGGCCAGGATTCATTTTTCCTGGGCCGACTTCAAACGCTTGCCGCCGGCCATCCAACCGCTGCCCCGGCCGGCCACCGCCACCATCACCTCCATTGAGGTGGTGGCTGTCGCCAGGCGTCGGATTGGCCGCCTGAGGGCCACTTTCCGGCGAACCCGAGAGGTGAAATTTGAGGAAAAACCAGGGGAAATTTCGAATTGGAACGTGCTCAATTGAGCCCGAACCTTGGCCCTAACGATTCCTAAGATCTACCCATGAAATAAGGAGTAGAGGAGGACCTTGTCGGCGGCCTGAAGTCGCGAAGATCGCCGGGAAGCCTTTTTTCAAGGCGGCGCCGCTCGGTTTCTGCAACAACACAGTGGGGTGGCTCTGTTTCTTCAGGTAAGGCGTGGGAAATCCTCCTCTCGGGCCACTGAAGGTGTTTAAAGGCTCAATTGGGGAGGGGAGAGGCTGGATCATCAATGGCCATTAATCGCCATGAAAGCCACCTCTCGGCCTTGGTGGTTCAATGCATCCAGCCAGTGGAAGGGCCTGGAAAGTCTCCTGATCTTCTCAGGGCTGATAGGGGAGATAAATCAAGCAAAGAAGGATGGCCCTTGGCTTCCCCATGGCATGAATGGCCTTAACTCCACTTTCTCTCTCCTCCATTAAAAGGTATTTGCAGTTTTCTCTCTCTTGCCACCTCATGGCCTAATTTGTCCATCACTCTAGCCTATTTGTAGCCCTTAAAATCATTATGATTAATTAAAATAAAGCTAGCCCAAGTGGGGGGGGGGAAATGGGCTTGAGCTTGGGTTAGCCTATTTGCCTAATTTGACTTAACCTTAAGGTGGAGTTGACCTTGGTCAACATTGCCATTTAGGTTTACCCCAATGGGTCCCTGGTGACCCATTGGCCTCCCATAAGGTCTAAGAAGGCTTGGATAGGGTTGGTTGGGCACCTTGGTGGTCACTTGACCCTTAGTTAGGGCACTTTGACCTTTTTAGGGCATGGGTTGACTTTGGTCAACTTATTCTCTTTGATTGACCCCAAGGGGTCCTTGGTGACCCCATGGCTTCCCCTGAGGTCTAGGAAGGGTTATGTATGGTTAGCTTGCACTTTGGAGGTCACCTACCCTTAGTAAGGGTTCTTTGACTAGATTAGGGGCTTAAGTTGACTTGGGTCAACTTGTCCTCTAGAACTGAACCCAATGTGTCCTTAGTGACCCATTAACCTCACTTTAGGTCTAGGAAGGCATGGGTGGGGTCCACTTGGCTAGGGGAAGGTCAATTGACCCTAAGTGGGCTAGTTTGACCCATTTAGGGTTAGGGTTGACTTGGGTCAACTTAGTCTCTTTGATTGATCCCAATGGGTACTTGTGGCTCTAATGGGCCTCCCAAAATGTTTGGGGGTGTTGTGGTAGGGTACTGGGGTCAAGGTGTAGCCCCATGGTCATCCTAAACTATTGTTTAGGATTCTACTATTTGCAGACCATGCTGATTTCCAACTTCGTGCCTAGGCTCACTTGGTCTTCTTGAGCTTCCTAGGGTTTTGTCATGACCTAGTCATGACAACAACACTCTTAGGGGTCTAGTTGGAAATGCGATGTTACAGAGTGAGCCTACAACCCTGCCAACTAGATGGGAGCCTGGTCAGCGGGTCTGCTCGGGGTCTCCTCTCCAAAACACCTCCAACCACCGAGTGAGCCTACAACCCTGCCAGCTATATGGGAGCCTGGTCAGCGAGTCAGTTCAGGGTCTCCTCTCTAAAACACCTCCAACCACCGAGTCAGCCTACAACCCCACCAGCTAGATGGGAGCCTGGTCAGCTGGTCTGCTTGGGGTCTCCTCTCCAAAACACCTCCAACCACCCAGTGAGCCTACAACCCTGCCAGCTAGATGGGAGCCTGGTCAGCTGGTCTACTCGGGGTATCCTCTCCAAAACACCTCCAACCACCGAGTGATCCTACAACCCTGCCTGCTAGATGGGAGCCTGGTCAGCGGGTCTGCTCGGGGTACCCTTATAACTGTTTCCACACTTCACCTTTAATGTCATGAGAAGGGACACCCACAATTTCATCATAAGGTCACATCCAAATTGTAAGCATTGAACAATAAAAACACAATGAACAAAATGTGTTATGGATAAAATCTCTTTAATTCATCGCCACTTCGGGCACGATCAAGGGGTACCCCGTCCTCATCCTGGAGGTGGTAACCTCCCGACTTCAAGACCTCCCTTACTACAAAGGGACCCTCCCAATTTGGATTGAGCTTTCCTATGGAGGCCCCTCTACCTGTTGCATCCACCTTCATGAGAACCAGATCACCCTTCTAGAACTGTTTGATCCTTATATGCTTGTCAAAGTATCTCGCCATCCGGCGCTTGACCTCCTCCTGTCGGATCACCGCCAGATCCCTGAGCTCCTCCATGAGATCAAGGGAGAGTTATTGTTCCTTCATGTTCTCTATCATCCATCCTTAGTGCCCCTCTCTTGCAACAAATACTCTTGGCGATGTGACCTCGAACTCTACTGGTAGGACAACCTCCGAGTCGTGAGAGAGATTAAAAGGGGTCTCTCCCGTGGCGGTGTTTGGTGTGGTTCTCAAGGCCCATAGGACTGAAGGGAGTTGTTCCACCCAAATCCCCCTCAGGTTTTCCACTTTCTTCTTCAAAAGGTTAACAATGATCTTATTAGCTGCATCCACTTGTCCATTACTCTGCGGGTGATGAACCGAGGCAAAGCGGAGATCTATACCCAGAGGGATGCAGAAGTTCACAAATTCTCTACTAGCAAATTGCGGTCCATTATCAGTCATAATGGCCATCGGTAGCACATGCAGACAGATGATCTCTCTCCATACAAAATTTTTGACCACCTGTGAAGTCACCTTGGCCAACGCCTTCACCTCCAGCCATTTTGAAAAATAGTCTACCATGACTAGCAGAAACTTCCTTTGGCCACTTGCCTGGGGAAAAGGACCCACAAGGTCTAGCCCCCATATTGTGAAGGGCCAGAGAGCCATGATGGTTCGTAGCCTCTGGGATGGAAGGAGTTGGAGGGGGGCGAACTCTTGACACTTTTGACATCTTTTTGCAAACTCCTCTGCATCTTTCCTGAGGGTGGGCCAGAAGTACCCCTGTCTCAGCACTCTCCCATCCAGAGTCTGTCTTCCTGAATGACTGCCACATTCTCCCGAGTGAATTTCCTCCAGGACCCTTGGAACCTCCTGCTCTAACACACATCGAGCCAGCAGACCAGACAATGTTTTATGGTACAATGCTCCATCTTTTAATAGGTAGTACGCCGATTTTTATCTGACACACTTCTTATCGAGATCGTCCGCGGGTAGTTGCCCCGAGGTCAAAAAGGTGATGAAGGGGTCCATCAAAGATCCTTGCTGGCTTATTTCCATGAGCTCTCCCTCTTCTATGGATGGCCTGAAAAGTTTCGCCATCATTCCTCTGGCTCGTGGGCCATACTAGGCGAGTTGATCAGCCTGGGTACTCTCCTCCCTCGGTACGTGCCTAATTGAAAAGCTTCGAAACTGCTCGATGACATCCTTGACCTTCCTTAGGTACGGCTAGAGGGTGGGCTCCATTGCCTCGAACTCCCCTTTGATCTGGCCTATGACCACCATGGAATCCGTCGTGACCTCGATATCTAATATTCCCAGCTCCCGAGCTAACCGGAGCCCTGCGATGATCGCCTCATATTCCGCATGGTTGTTGGTGATCGTGAAATGGAACTTCAGGGCCTATTCAATCCTGGTCCCTTCTGGACTTACCAAGATCATTCCCCCTCCAAAGGAATTTCTTCATGACACCCCATTTACCATCATCTTCCAAGACACTCGAGGGGACGCTTTAGCCTTTGGGACTTCAAATAGGTAGTCCACTAGAAAGTCGGCCACCGCTTGTGCCTTGATGGCAAGCCGAGGGATTAAAGTGAGGTCGAATTCACTGAGCTCTATCGACCACTTGGCCAGCCTTCCGGAGTGCTCCACCCCCTGCAAGATGTGATGGAGGGGGTGATCCGTCACCACCTGAATAGAGTGAGCATGAAAATACGGCCTGAACTTCATGGCCGAGACGATGTGGGCAAATGCTTATTTTTCAAGAATGGGGTACCCGAGCTTCGCCTTCTTCAGGACCCAGCTTACGTAATAGATCAGAAATTGCTTCCTCCCTTCCTCTCACACAAGAAATGAGCTCACGGCCCCAGTCCATACTCCCAAGTATAAGAACAAGACCTCTCCTTCCCTCGGCCCCTGGAGTAAAGGTGTCTGGGTGAGTTGTTGCATCATAGCCTGAAAAGCCTTCTCACATTCGGGGGTCCATTCGAATTTCTTGCGCCCTCTTAACGTCCAGAAGAAAGGTGAGCATTTCTCCCCGGCTCGAGAGAGAAACCTGCTTAGCTCGGCCAGCCTGCCGGTGAGACGTTGGACTTCTTTAGCATTTTTGGGAGGCTCCAGTTCTAGAATTGCCTTCACTTTATCAGGATTGGGCTCTGCTCCGGATTGGGTGAGGAGGTGCTCTAGGAACTTCCCCCTATTGGCTCCAAAAACTCATTTAAGCGGGTTGAGCCTCATTTTATATTTCCTTAAAGTTCCAAAGGTCTCCTCAAGGTCCGAGACATGAGACCTGAGGTCCCTACTTTTGATCATCAAGTCATCCACATAAACCTCAAGGTTCCTTCTTTTCTATTCTCGGAAGATCCGATCCATCATTCTTTGGTAGGTTGCCCCCGCATTTTTTAACCCGAAGGGCATCATATTAAAACAGAAGCACCCATCCTCTGTGACGAAGGTGAAGTCTAGAGGATGCATGCGTATTTGATGATATCCTGAAAATGCATCTAAAAACTCATAAGAGAGAAAACAACGGCTGAGTCAAACAGTGAGTCGATTTGACGCAACGGGTAACAATCCTTAGGGCACGCTTTATTTAAAAGAGAAGTCTACACACATTCTCCCCTTTCCCTCCCCCTTTTTAACCATTACAACATTAGTCACCCATCCCGGATACTTACAGACGGACACAAACCCCGCCTTAAGTAGCTTTTCCACTTCCTCTCTAATGGGTCCGGCCATTCTGGAGGCGATGGCCCTTTTCTTCTGCTGCACTGGGTGGATGTTGGGGTCGAGGTTGAGATGGTGGCAGGCCGCATCCGCATCGACCCCTGGCAAGTCGGACGCACTCTAAGCGAAGACGTCAATGTTCCTTTGCATGCATGCCCTGATTTCCTCCCGGTCTTCCTGGCTGAGCTCGCCACTAATCTTGATCTTCTCCTTTCTTCCTTCTTTGGTGAAGATCCCCAACTCTAGCACTTCCACAGCTGCCTTTAGCCTTGAGTGTTCCTCCTCCCCCTCCTGCTCTCCCAGTGCATCATGTTCCCTAGCCTCATTCTCCATGATAGTCACCACCATTTCCTCCTCAAGCTTCCCCATCTCCTGCCTGCTGGTGTCCTCTACCTCCAATAATGAGATTCTTCTTTTTTTCAGCCGGGCTCCCCTCCCGGGTGACCCTCCTGCATCCCCCTTTTTCTCTTTTCTTTCCTCCTTCCTTCTCCTTCCTTAGACCACATCTCCTCTTCTACCTCCATGAAAGTGAGGGTTACACCTGATATACTCTAGGGGTGGGGGGGGGGGGTGAATAGAGTATCTGAAAACTATTTGCTGTTTATAAAATTATCAGAGTAAAGTAACTAATATACACAGTAAACAAAAGAGCAACCTAATATATCTTAATCTAACAGAGCCACAGCAGAACTAAACTAATCTATCACAGGCACAACAAGATCAAAAGAAAAAGGGAAACCAGATGACACAAGAACTTTATAGTGGTTTCCCAACCTGGGTACATCCACTCTTCTATCACCCTAGTAGGAATCCACTACAGGTTTTGATCAGGTGACTGCCACCAATGAAATTTTGATCAGGTGCTCAAAAACCATCTCAAGTCTTTTGATCAGGTGACTTACAACCAATGGAATAACTTTTGAAGGGAGTTAAAGAACCCTTTGTACAGTGAGGGGTGAGAGATTTACGAAGTCTTCTCTTTCTCAAAACAACTGAGAAGACAAGTGGATCTTGATGTTGTCAAAGCTCCCCCTAAGATATTGAGTTGTTCAGGAAGATTTTAGTTTTGCTTAAGGGGTATGTCTTCTATCT
Source organism: Platanthera guangdongensis (assembly GCA_039583875.1). NCBI lineage: Eukaryota > Viridiplantae > Streptophyta > Magnoliopsida > Asparagales > Orchidaceae > Platanthera > Platanthera guangdongensis. The sequence continues at coordinate 143,814,008 of CM077166.1, forward strand.
TCAGCCTTGATTTGAATAGGTCCAGGAACTTCTTGACTGATAGTGGTTTGTTGTCCTTGAAGAATCCTGGAGTGAAGGTTGAAGAAGACTCTTGATTTGGAATGAATGTTCTTTTTCTTCTTCACCAATGTCAAGGTGAAGACCAGATTATTTTCTGCATAGAGAAGGATTAGAATGTTGTTGTTGTTGATCTTCTCTGTGTACCTAGTCTTTTCTTTCTGGTCTGGATTCTCCGTATATTGAAAAGAGAGAAAATCTCTTTTATATAATCAGTCGAATTTCTCCTTTGAATTTTTGAATTGTCTGCATTGATTGCTGACGGCCTGGAGAATGTAATACAGTTGGATAGAATATCTGCATTAATGGATTTCCACAATTGTCCTATTGAAAAGCGACAAACAATAATCCTGATGAATAACATAATCAATGCTGCATCTAACGGTTATATTCAGAGAATATTAAGCATTGATTATTCAGGAATTACTGCAATAGAATAAGGACAAAAGAAGGAAAAATCTAAGTCTGGGTCTGCACAGAATTCGTCGAGTGATTGATTATTTTTCGCATCAAGTCCGAAAACTTAATGCGGTTAAAACTCCAAAAATAGGTGAGGATGCGCGGCGCCCCGGGCGATTTTATTTAAGTAGAAAAGCGGATTTGGTTTTTATTTAGAAAACGGGGCGCGCGTATTTATTTATTTGGATATAAAAAGGTGTGATCGCGTTTTAACGAAAGGAGGCAAGTGCACCTATCGTGAGTAGTACAGGATATTCCGGGTGGAATATCAAGGTCGTATTGTTCTCGGGGTTGGTTCGATTATTTCTACACTTCCCTGGAGGGGACTATTATTTTATCGAAAATTACTTGTCGGTTAATATATATAAACAAAAGGCAGAAAATAAAAGCATAATAAAGGGTGGAGCCGATGAAGATCTTAGCTCGAGGGCACCGAATAAAATTGAACTAAATATACTTTAAATAAAAAAGAGATCCTAAATTTCTAACTAATTAGGGCGGAGACTTGGCCGTGGAGGCTCCACTAAAATGAGCTCACCTATCTCTAGGACTATCGCTCACCTGAACATTAAGATTATTCGACCGGGCTCACGTCCGACGAAGGATTCCTCTTAATGCCCGCATTACGCTAAGAACCCCGCTATTGGGTGGGGAACCCAATCCGGTAGAGTTGGCTCGCCTCCTCTCTCGAGGGTTAGTGCGGAACTCCATTTACCAAGGGGTGATCGGTCCATACGCACGGCCTCTCAGCTAGCTAGCATATGGACTACGGAAATAGGGCCCACACATCGATTATGTGGTCCTACGCGTCGTAAACCCACGACAAACCTTAAGTGATTTTAATTAATTAGAAAAACAGTACCTTTAATTATTTAAAGCTATTTTATCTGTCCCAATACTCTTCGATACTGAGGCTAAGAACGTTAGCCACTCATCGGAATGGGGACGACAGCGATTGAAAGCAAAAAAATTAAAGCAGTAAAATAAAGCAGGGAAATGAAAGCAGTAAAAGGAAAGCAGTAAATTGCAAGTCCTACTCAAACGAGTATGACTGAAATGAAAGCAGGAAAATTGCAAGTCCCAGCTCAAATGAGTGGGCGGAAGAAAATAAAGCGAGTCCTACTCAAACGAGTAGGAGAAAATAAATGCATTTACAAGTCCATTCCAATTATTACAATAAAGACCAACCATTTAACTAAAATGAGTAGGCGGTGAATAAAATCCTGTCATTTAACTCCTAGCGAGTAGGCGGAAATAAATGCTAACACTCACGCACTCTACTTGAAAGTAAAACACACCAACTCTACTTGAATTGAAATACGCACACAAGTCCTACTCAAATGAGTAGGAGAAAAGTAAAGCGGGTCCTACTCAAACGAGTAGGAGAAAATAAATGCTCACACTCTACAGAAATTAAATACTCTCACACACAAATCCGACTCAAATGAGTAGGTGGAAAATAAAATCCTGCCATTTAACTCCTAGCGAGTAGACGAAAATAAATAAATACATGTCATTTAACTCTTAACGAGTAGGCGGAATTAAATACAGCACACACACACACTCTACATGAATTGAAATAAAGCTATAAAAACTAACTCATACACGCATGCACACGTACAAAATTAAGAAAAACTATGTGACTGAAAAATTAAAATGACTACATTTCTACCGCTAGAATGCGGTAGAAATGAATAAAAAGTGAAAATAAAAATTAAAGGAATAAAAGTTTTTGCAAAAAAACGAAAAGTGCAGGTGCTCGGAAAATTAAAACGATTACATTTCTACCGCTAGAATGCAGTAGAAATGAATAAAATGAAGAAATAAAATTTAAACAGGCAAAACGTTTTTGAAAATAAAAGCGAAAATGAAGTGTTTGAAAAATTAAAACTACTACTTAAACGTTCCTAAAACTCCGCAAAAGTGGTTAAAAAGTGAAAATAAAGTAAAAAGGACGAAAAGTTTTACGACCTAAAAAGCAAAATCTAAGTTAGTAAAAAAAATCAAAACCACTTTGAAAACGCTTTTTACGGTGTTATAGGAATGCATAAAAAGCTAGAAAGTCATAAGTCTAACCAAAAACTAAGTACAAATGACTAAGTATAAGAGTATGAAAATTAATCTCATACACACACACACGTACTAAAAGTAAACGAAAAACAAAATTAAAACAAAGAAAGAATGAGATTGCATAAGAGGGGCTTAGATCCATTCCAAAACCACATAAAGAGACAAAAATCTAAACATTTATTAAGCTAAAATGAGAGCTACAGCAAGCTAAAAACAAACATAAGAGAGGGGGAGAAAGTAACTTTACATAGCTTTGAAATACAACAAACACCCGGCCCCTATACAAAATGGTTAAGGAAAGTGGGAACAGCAGCTCAAAACAGAAGGGGTCAATTTATAGGAAAAATTTCATGGTACACGCCCTAAGTCACGGGCGTGTACCATGGGCGTGTCAGTACTATTCAAATGGCGGCCGAAGATTTGACTTGAGATTTGACTTGGCGGCTGAAATCACGGCGGTCACGCCCCAGGTCACGGGCGTGACAGTGGGCGTGTCGGGGAGGTTGAACTGGGCGCCGTTTGCGTCAAAAGTCATCGGCGGCGGTTTTTCTGGCCAGGTGGCGGAAGTCACGCCCCGGGTCAAGGGCGTGTCTCTGGTCGTGTCGGGGGTTCGACGATCGTCGAGCGGAAAGTCGTCGAGCGGCAAAATCGTCGAGCGGAACATCGTCGAGTGCGAGTATTCGTCGAGCTAAATGCAGTGGTCACGCCCCCAGTCACGGGCGTGACGTGAGTTTGACGATCGTTGAATGAAAATCGGCGAGCGTGCAAATCGTCGAGCGGAAAATCGTCGAGCGGGCATTTTCGTCGAGCTTGCTGAAGTGGTCACGCCCCAGGTTACGGGCATGATGTTCGGCGTGTCGCGGAGTTGTCGACGATCGTCGAGCGGAAATCATCGAGCGCAATATCATCGAGCGCAATATCGTCGAGCGGAAATCGTCGAGCGCTGGACACGGGTCATATCACGGGCGTGTGACCGGGCATGTCAAGCTATTTCTTCAAAATTTGTTCATTTTGCTGTATTTTGCCGTGTCATGCCTTGGACACGGGCGTGTACTTACTGTTTTTGGCATTTTTTGTACTTTTTTTCTGAAAAATAAAATAAGTAAATTAGCAAAATATTTATAATAAAAGGAGCATTTTATTGAACAAAAATAACTAAAAATAAAGGAAAAAAACAGAACCGACTAAATTTATGTACATAAAAATGCGAATATTTACAACTCATCAAATACCCCCATACTTAAGTTTTTGCTACTCCAGAGCAAAAGTTGGAGATGAACTTATAATGAATTAAGGAAATCCTATGTTTATCTACCGCTTGACTTAATTGAAAGAAGGATTTAAATAAATATCCGGGGTATAAGAGTTAAATCCTAAATTATGCCTAAAATTTAAATAAAGGAAGAGTTTCAGCTAAAAACTTATCGATAAAATCAAATAGATAGCAAAAAAATTTATTTGTTAGGTAAATAAAAATAGATTGGATTTATGAAAACTTAAGCTTGTAAGAATTACAGGAAATAATTTAATGTACAAATTATGCTCTCAAAAAGATTTTAAAATTAAATCTTGATTCTTTTTGAAATTGGCGGAGTAGGATATCGTGGTATATGAAGAAGGCTTTGATTAGAGGCGAGGGTATATTTTTTCGCTCGAACCTCCAATTTTTTTCTTTTTGGATTATTAGGAAAATGAAATCTTATTTTCCTAATATAATATTTTTTTTCAACTTCATAAAATTAACCCAATGTATATGTTTAGGAGTTATGAATTTTATCCTCTTACTCCATAACATATAATCTTTTCAAATATTGGATGCCTATGTTTATGGAACGAAATCTTATTCTCATTGACATATGATCTTTTAAGGATCAAAATCATGTCACGTATGACATGAAAAAAGTGGAAAGGATTTTTGTTCAAAAATAAAACTAGGTTTAATAAAAAAATTTTGAGAGCAACATTTATAAATTAAACGTTCCTATATGTCGAAAAAAAGCTTGGAGTTAACATAATTGAAATTTAAGATCGTTATGTTCTAACAAAAGAAATGTGCAACTATTTAGATAAGTAGAAGTAATTCTGAAAACAAGTCTCTATCAAAATAAAAAAGGCATACGGACATTTTTTTAAAACTTAACCCCAGATATCTAAATCTATCGATCACCAATTAATAAACGAATAATAAGTAAAGAATAACTAAAATTCGCTTAATTACTCGAACTAAATTTTCGAGAGCGAAAAGGGTAAGAATTGAGATATTCGATTTATTTGTTACATAATTAACAAATTTTTTTTTTTTGATTTTTAGGGTTTTCATAATTTTTTTGTATTTTATTTTTTTGATTTTTAGAGTTATTCATGTTTTTTTTTCGAAAAGTTTTACAAAAAAGGGTACAAGGTAAAAACTCGAAGGCCCGCGAACATACTCTTATTTAGGTGGATGGTTCGATGAGTTGAACGCCGCAGACTTGCTTAAAAGCGAGCTTTTACAAATAAGAAGAGTGGGGGAGGAAAGAGAAAGATTTATTTTTATACAAAAATATTTACAAAGTAAAAGAAAAAAATTATTTTTGAATTTTTGGTTTGTTTTATGTATTTTTTTTAGCTTTTTGATTATAAAAACAAGAAAAAAAACTTTTTTTGGAGGTTTTAATTTTTGAATTTTTTTTGATGTTTTTTGTTATTATTGTAGAATATAAAAGTGCAGAAATAAAAACAAAAAATAAGAAAACATAATACCCCCATACTTAAGCTTTTGCTATTCCAGAGCAAAAGTTGGAGATGAACTTATAATGAATTAAGGAAATCCTAAGTTTATCTACCGCTTGACTTAATTGAAAGAAGTATTTAAATAAATATCCGGGGTATAAGAGTTAAATTCTAAATTATGTCAAAAATTTAAATAAAGGAAGAGTTTCAGCTAAAAACTTCTCGATAAAATCAAATAGATAGCAAAAAATTTTATTTGTTAGGTAAACAAAAATAGATTGGATTTATGAAAACTTAAGCTTGTAAGAATTACAGGAAATAATTTAATGTACAAATTATGCTCTCAAAAAGATTTTAAAATTAAATCTAGATTCTTTTTGAAATTGGCGGAGTAGGATATCGTGGTATATGAAGAAGGCTTTGATTAGAGGCCAGGGTATATTTTTTCGCTCGAACCTCCATTTTTTTGGATTATTAGGAAAATGAAATCTTATTTTCCTAATATAATATTTTTTTTCAACTTCATAAAATTAACCCAATGTATATGTATATCAGTAATGAATTTTATTCTCTTACTCCATAACATATAATCTTTTCAAATATTCGATGCCTATGTTTACGGAACGAAATCTTATTCTCATTGACATAGTATCTTTTAAGGATCAAAATCATGTCAAGTATGACATGAAAAAAAGTGGAAAGGGTTTTGTTCAAAAATAAAACTATGTTTAATAAAGAATTTTTGAGAGCAACATTTATAAATTAAACGTTCCTATATGTCGAAAAAAAGCTTGGAGTTAACATAATTGAAATCTAAGATCGTTATGTTCTAACAAAAGAAATGTGCAACTATTTAGATAAGTAGAAGTAATTCTGAAAACAAGTCTCTATCTAAATAAAAAAGGCATACGAAAATTTTTTAAAAACTTAACCTAAGATATCTAAATCTATCGATCTCCAATTAATAAACGAATAGTAAGCAAAGAATAATTAAAATTCGCTTATAAATTAACTCGCAACTAAATTTTCGGAGAGTGAAAAGGGTTAAGAATTGAGATATTCGAATTATTTGTTACATAATTAACAAAATATTTTTTTTTTTGGATTTTTAGGGTTTTCATAATTTTTTTGTATTTTTTTTTTATTTTTAGAGTTATTCATGTTTTTTTTCGAAACGTTTTACAAAAAAGGGTACAAGGTAAAAACTCGAAGACCCGCGAACAGAATCTTATTTAGGTGGATGGTTCGATGAGTCGAACGTCGCGGGCTTGCTAAAAAGCGAGCTTTTACAAATAAGAAGAGTCGGGGAGGAAAGAGAAAGATTTATTTTTATACAAAAATATTTACAAAGTAAAAGAAAAAAATTTTATTTTTAAATTTTTGGTTTGTTTTATGGATTTTGTTTTTAGCTTTTTGATTATAAAAACAAGTAAAAAAACTTTATTTGGAGGTTTTAATTTTTGAATTTTTTTTTTATGATTTTTGTTATTATTGCAGAATATAAAAGTGCAGAAATAAAAAAAATAATAAGAAAACACCCCATACTTAAATCCAACATTGTCCCCAATGTTGCAAGCTAAGTATGCGGAACAATAATAAACAAAATGAAATATGTACAAAAATAAAAAGGAAGGGGAGAGACTGCCCTAAGACGAGTGCGGGAGGCCCGGGTTGAAACACTGCATTATGAGAAATAAATAGCAAAAATAGAAAAGTAAAAACAAAAAAACCAGAAACTCGGCTGAAATTGTGCGGGTGAGAGGGGGCATGTGCGTGTGGGACTCGAAGCTAACGTCTTAGCCTATGAGCGCTACAGAAATGCGGACTCCTAGCGTGCACAAGAGTGTGAAGCGCGCCGAAATATGTTGGCAAATGTTTTTTTTGTTTTTGAAAGAAAGAAAAACAATGTAAAACAAATCGAGAATTTTTGAAGTTTTTTTTACGTTTTTTTAAGTTAAGTTTTTTTTTAAGTTGTTTAAGTTGTTTTTGTTAAGTTTTTGTTTTTTAATATTTTTTTTCTTTTTAAGTAGTTTTTTTGTTTTAAAATTCATAATAATAACATAAATTTTTAAGTTGTAAAAAAAAATTTAAGTAGGTTTTTTTTTAAAAAAAAACACATTTTTTTTAAGAATTTTTGTTTTTGTTTTTTTTAAATGTTTTAATTTTTATTAATAATACTTATTATTAATTTTAATTTTGGTGGCCATTTTTTTTAAAATAGTTATAATAGGTAAAATTAATAGTATTCCAGAGTTCGAAATAACGACATGAATGTTCCCCGGCAACAGCGCCAAAAACTTGATTGATTATTTTTTGCATCAAGTCCGAAAACTTAATGCGGTTAAAACTCCAAAAATAGGTGAGGATGCGCGGCGCCCCGGGCGATTTTATTTAAGTAGAAAAGCGGATTTGGTTTTTATTTAGAAAACGGAGCGCGCGTATTTATTTATTTGGATATAAAAAGGTGTGATCGAGTTTTAACGAAAGGAGGCAAGTGCACCTATCATGAGTAGTACATGATATTCAGGGTGGAATATCGAGGTCGTATTGTTCTCGGGGTCGGTTCGATTATTTCTACACTTCCCTAGATGGGACTATTATTTTACCGATAATTACTTGTCGGGTAATATATATAAACAAAAGGAAGAAAATAAAAACATAATAGAGGGTGGAGCCGATGAAGAGCTTAGCTCGAGGGCACCGAATAAAATTGAACTAAAATATACTTTAAATAAAAAGAGATCCTAAATTTCTAACTAATTAGGGCGGAGACTTGGCCGTGGAGGCTCCACTAAAATGAGCTCACCTATCTCTAGGACTATCGCTAACCTGAACATTAAGACTATTCGACCGAGCTCTCGTCCGATGAAGGATTCCTCTTAATGCCCGCATTAAGCTAAGAACCCCGCTATTGGGTGGGGAACCCAATCCGGTAGAGTTGGCGCGCCTCTTCTCTCGAGGGTTAGTGCGGAACTCCATTTACCAAGGGGTGATCGGTCCATACACACGGCCTCTCGGCTAGCTAGTGTATGGATTACGGAAATAGGGCCCACACATCGATTATGTGGTCCTACGCGTCGTAAACCCACGAAAAACCTTAAGTGATTTTAATTAATTAGAAAAACAGGACCTTTAATTATTTAAAGCTATTTTATCTGTTCCAATGCTCTTCGATACTGAGGGCTATGAACGTTAGCCACTCATCGGAATGGGGATGACAGCGATTGAAAGCAATAAAATTAAAGTAGTAAAATAAAGCAGGGAAATGAAAGCAGTAAATGGAAAGCAGTAAATTGCAAGTCCTACTCAAACGAGTAGGACTGAAATGAAAGCAGAAAAATTGCAAGTCCTGGCTCAAATGAGTGGGCGGGAGAAAATAAAGCGAGTCCTACTCAAACGAGTAGGAAAAAATAAATGCATTTACAAGTCCATTCCAATTATTACAATAAAGACCGGTCATTTAACTCAAATGAGTAGGCGGTGAATAAAATCCTGTCATTTAACTCCTAGCGAGTAGGCGGAAATAAATGCTAACACTCACGCACTCTACTTGAAAGTAAAACACACCCACTCTACTTGAATTGAAATACGCACACAAGTCCTACTCAAATGAGTAGGAGAAAAGTAAAGCGGGTCCTACTCAAACGAGTAGGAGAAAATAAATGCTCACACTCCACAGAAATTAAATACTCTCACACACAAATCCGACTCAAACGAGTAAGTGGAAAATAAAATCCTGCCATTTAACTCCCAGCGAGTAGACGAAAATAAATAAATACATGTCATTTAACTCGTAACGAGTAGGCGGAATTAAATACAGGACAAACACACACTCTACATGAATTGAAATAAAGCTATAAAAACTAACTCATACACGCATGCACACGTACAAAATTAAGAAAAACTAAGTGACTGAAAAATTGAAATGACTACATTTCTACCGCTAGAATGCGGTAGAAATGAATAAAAAGTGAAAATAAAAATTAAAGGAACAAAAGTTTTTGCAAAAAACGAAAAGTGCAAGTGCTTGGAAAATTAAAACGATTACGTTTCTACCGCTAGAATGCAGTAGAAATGAATAAAATGAAGAAATAAAATTTAAACGGGCAAAAAGTTTTTGAAAATAAAAGCGAAAATGAAGTGTTTGAAAAATTAAAACTACTACTTAAACATTCCTAAAACTCCGCAAAAGTGGTTAAAAAGTGAAAATAAAGTAAAAAGGACGAAAAGTTTTACGACCTAAAAAGCAAAATCTAAGTTAGTAAAAAAATCAAAACCACTTTGAAAACGCTTTTTACGGTGTTATAGGAATGCATAAAAAGCTAGAAAGTCATAAGTCTAACCAAAAACTAAGTACAAATGACTAAGTATAAGAGTATGAAAATTAATCTCATACACACACACACACGTACTAAAAGTAAACGAAAAACAAAATTAAAACAAAGAAAGAATAAGATTGCATAAGAGGGGCTTAGATCCATTCCAAAACCACATAAAGAGACAAAAATCTAAACATTTATTAAGCTAAAATGAGAGTTACAGAAAGCTAAAAACAAACATAAGAGAGGGGGAGAAAGTAACTTTACATAGCTTTGAAATACAACTAACAGCCGACCCCTATACAAAATGGTTAGGGAAAGTGGGAACAACAGCTCAAAGCAGAAGGGGTCAATTTATAGGAAAAATTTCATGGTACACGCCCTAAGTCACGGGCGTGTACCATGGGCGTGGCAGTACTATTCAAATGGCGGCCGACGATTTGACTTGAGATTTGACTTGGCGGCTGAAATCGCGGCGGTCACGCCCCAGGTCACGGGCGTGACGGTGGGCGTGTCGGGGAGGTTGAACTGGGCATCGTTTGCGTTGAAAGTCGTCGTCGGCGGTTTGTCGGGCCAAGTGGAGGAAGTCACGCCCCGGATCACGGGCGTGTCTCTGGGCGTGTTGGGGGTTCGACGATAGTAGAGCGAAAAGTCGTCGAGCGGAAAAATCATCGAGCGGAACATCGTCGAGCGCGAGTATTCGTCGAGCTAAATGAGTGGCCATGCGCCCGGTCACGGGCGTGACGTGCGTTCGACGATCATTGAACGAAAATCGGCAAGCGTGCAAATCGTCGAGCAGAAAATTGTCGAGCGTGCATTTTCGTCGAGCTTGCTGAAGTGGTCACGCCCTAGGTCACGGGCGTGACGCTAGGCGTATCGCGGAGTTGTCGACGATCGTCGAGCGGAAATTTTCGAGCGCAATATCGTCGAGCGGAAATCGTCGAGCGCTGGACACGGGTCATGTCACGGGCGTGTGACCGGGCGTGTCAAGCTATTTCTTCAAAATTTGTTCATTTTGCTGGATTTTGCCGTGTCACGCCCTGGACACGGGCGTGTCCAGTAAGTACACGGGCGTGTAATTACTATTTTGGGCATTTTTTGTACTTTTTTTCTGAAAAATAAAATAAGTTAATTAACAAAATATTTACAATAAAAGGAGCATTTTATTGAACAAAAACAACTAAAAATAAAGGAAAAACACAGAACTGACTAAATTTATGTACATAAAAATACGAATATTTACAACTCATCATCGAGCAAAGAACAGATTTCGTCGACCTGAGTCCAAAGTTCGTGGAGCTGAGAAATCATGTTTGTCGACCTGATAAATGTTGTTCGTCGAGCTGAGATCAAAGTTCTTCGATCTGAGAACGACTAACTGCTTTCTGAAAAACTTGCCAATTTTGTGCTCTAAGTTCGTCGAGCTGATAATGCAAATTCATCGACCTGAGTTCAGAGAAAGGATTCTGGACTTAATGTGTTGAAGTTCAGCTTCTAGAAAACGTCGACCTGAGCTCGAATATCGTTGATCTCAACTCAGAGAATTTACTCTGAGTTCATCGAGCGGAGCATGACTTTTGTCGAGATGAGTTCGACGAACGTTGAACTCACTTTCCTGAACTTGATTTTCTTCTAAGTCTTGAGTCTTCTGCTATCTCCTGTTGGCTGGTCCATGTGTTGTTGTTTCTAAGGACTTAGCCTAAACTCTATGACACAAAGACATGACCCTGACTATACAAGGTGGGTCAAACATCCTAATTATTGAACCGATCCCAAATCAAACGAGGGATCCAACACTCCATATCACCTTCCTTCTCGCCTGCCATTTCCGGCTCCCCTGCAATGCCTCCTACTATCCCCACTTCTTCCACTCCCCCGACTTCTTCTTCTTTTTCGTCTTCAGTCCCCATCTCTTCGTCCTTATCTCCCGCCGTTTCCAGCTCCCCCGCAATGCCTCCTACCATCACCACTTCTCCCTCTCCTCCAGTCTCCCTTTCAAACTCCTGCTGCCATTGCTCCATCCTCTTTTCCATCTGTTCAGCCTCTTCCTGCAACGAGATAGTGTTCACCGCCGTCACGTAGCATTCCCTGGCTGCCTTCAGGTCTCCTCGCACTCTGATTTGGATACCTCCAGAGTTAAGCTTCAAGCACTGGTGAAAAGATGACGGCACGCACCTGAAAGAGCTGATCAAGGGGCGCCCAAAAATGGCATTGTAACTACTGGGGGCATCGACTATGACGAAACGACAGTTCCTGTACAGTCCCCCCAGGGTTACCTGGAGTCCTACTCCCCCCTCGACCTCCTTCATTTCTCCTGAGAATCCAAATAATGGTCCATCTGCTGCCATCACCCTCCGGGCTTCCACCATCATCTCGTTGAACTCCTTTTGAAAATAACATTCACTGAGCTCCCGTTGTCCACAAGGATACATGACACGGTAAAGTTCTCAATGGAGGTCTAAATCACTAGCGCGTCGCAGAAAGGGTCTTCATGGTCTGGCATGTCCTTCCTCAAAAAGGTGATTTTCTAATCCGGGGGAGGAGATTTTGATGTCGAGGCTATGCTTCGATGATACATAGTGTGAAGGCTCGCTTTTCGAGCAGCGTTGATCCCCACCCCTCCATGGATTACTCCAATTCCCCCTGGTCTCCAATGTCCGGTCGATCCACACATCGATCTTCCTCTCTGGTTCCTGTAACCTCCTCTATCCGCACCGACCTCTGCTGCTCTCCTACTTCTCTAGCTTTTCTCATTTCCAGGAATTCTGGGCATGTAGCCGTTGCGTGACCTTCCTCATCATGGAAGTCATAGTATGGCAAGGCTACCTCCCCCCTGCCTCCCTTCTTGTGGGTTCCTTCTCCTTCCTGCTCCCGCTCCTCTTCCTCTTTATCAGCCTCTGCCCCTCGCTCGGCTGATTGCCATAGCTTGCTGCTGCGGGGGTAGGGGTGGTCTATGATCGTACCCCCACCCTTGCTGGTGAAATCTCCTAGTTCCTCCCGATTGGTTCCTTCCTCCCTGGGGAAATCCTCTCCCTTGCCTAGGGGCTGGGCCCTCCTGCTGCCTCCATCCCAATTCCTGGAGTGCAGGATCCCTCAACTCTTCCCTTCTCCTCACCTCATGCTGTCTCCCTCCTGATTCTCTCGACTCTACCTCCATCAGCCTTGGTAGCTTTTTTGTGAAAGTCGGATTCGCCGCCTCCATAGCTATTTCCTTTACCGCCTTCTCCATTAGTCCTTTGAATGATAGTGGCACCTTTTGAGTGAGGCTCAACTTGAAGAAGCCTTCCCGTAGACACACGGTAAAGGCCATCTAGAGGGCGAATCCAGACACCTCCTGGATGTCTAGGATCTCCTCCTGGAACCTGTCTACGTACTGAGCTAATGACTCATCCGCCCTCTGCTTAATTAAGAAGATAGACTCCGGGTTCTTCTTCCCCTTCTTCGAAGTTGAGAATCATAGCTGAAAACTCCTGCTCAGGTCCTCTTAGCTTTTTTTCGAGCCTGTCGGGAGCTGGTGAAACTAGTCTCTAGACTTGTCCTTTAGAGTGATGGAAAAAAGACAGCATTTAAATGCGTCTGTCATGGACCTGATCGAAACCGCATCCTCGAATCACTGCAAGTGATGAAGTGGATCATATTTCACCATATAGTAGTTCATCTCGGGTTCCCGGAACCCCTCCGGGAAGGGAGCCGACATGGTCAACTCGCAAAAAGGCAACCCTCTCGCCACTGGACTTGCCTCCCCTACTCGCGCGACTACCTCCCATGGAGAGACGGCAGTCGCCGGGCTGGGGAACAGCTCCCTTCCAGCCATGTCTCGCCCGCCTCCATCCACCATCACTTCCTTCCCCGGTCGCCTTCCCGGGGCATCTTCTCCCACTCGTGCCTAGATAATCTCCTTTTGCGGCGCGAAGGCATGCACCTGAGGTAGCGGGGTTGAACAGTCACCCTATCATGAGATCCCTTGCAGCAGGTCCACGATACCTTTAATTGACGCCATGAACTCTTCTCTTCCAACAAATCCTCCCGGGTTATCAGACCCCTCTACTTCCCCTTCTCCGTGGCCTCCCTCCATGTGGTTGCTCAAGATTATTCTTTGAGGGCTGCGGTCCACGTTCACCACACCAAAAATGTTGGAACCAGCTTTCTGATCCCACCTAGAGTTTGGACCAGAGGCTGCAGCCCACACCTACTCCTCTTGAACCACCCTCCCGACGAGAGTCGCGGACCTAGAAGCAGACCGAGGGGTCTCAGCTCGGAGGTCCGACCTCTTACCTAGAAGAAACTAAAGTCCTTCCCCTCCCTAGCCAATTGCTAAGCTAGGTGCCTGTGAGGAAGAATACGGAAAGGTTCAACAACCATTCCAGGTACCTTGTCGGTCTATTTATAGGCCTCTGAGTCTAATCTGCAAATATCCATATGTTAAGATTCAACAAACCGCAGACGCCCCCTTGGATACCCTGTTGAAAACTCAACAAACCGAAGGAGAATACGCCCACTTATAATGTTGAAAGTTTTCCCGGATCGTGGAGTTAGCAGGGGTTATCTCAACAAAGCAGTAACAACCAGCAACACATGCAGCACAAGCTTCTTTATTGATCAAGAGCAAACTTCTTTACAAGGCGAGACATACATGGAGAGACATGCTTCACCAAAACCCAACACCGGGAGAGCAGAGACAGTTACAAAGACAAGAATAAAAAACAAGCCGCGCGGACTCAACCACCAAACCTCCGACCTACTGCTGTGGAGTCCGCTCAGTCCGCCAGGTCGCCAGACCGCAACCCAAGCCGCGCGGACTCACCCTTATTCCAATGCTTAGCTCTTCACCGCCGATCTGCAGGCTGCCTGACCGCGAGGTTGCCTAGCCGCCAGACCGCACAAGCTGCGTCACCGAATGGAATAGTCCGCCTGAAGCAGGCGACTTCCTGAACCCCGATCCAAGTTGCCAAAGAGAAGACCGCTTGGTCTCTATCCGCGACCTGCTGTTTACCGCCTGTTGCTTAACCGCAGAGTCCGCACTGTCCCTGACCGCAATCAGAGCCAAGTCCTGGCTTTTCAGCGCTATCCGCACAACCTGCACAGCACAACCGGGTCAACTCTCTATCCGCGCGGACACTAAAGTCCAGACCGCAGCAACTTACGCGAGCTCAATTACTATTCACTTACTTCGGTCTAGGTTCTCTGTTTCCTGATGTGACATGGGTCCTATTTATAGGCACGACGATGAGTATGGTCACCGCCCTAGCCGATAGGATCACCGCCACATCCCGCAGCTAGAACAAGTGTGTCCGCCAGCCCGCGGACACACATTCCAGTTCTCCGCTCCTGTGCAGATAGCCAGTCCGCCCCAGCTTCTCCAAGGCCGGACTCAAATATCCAGCCCACCTTGCCGCCAGAGACCAAGCCAGGACCACCACAGCCGGACTCCACAACAGCCGTGTCTGCCATTCTGCGGACAAGGCATCAGCCCGCAAAACCCGAGCCCGCAGCCTCGCCATCAAGGCACCTGCCGGACTCAGCGGACACCCGGCTACCGTCCGCATATCCCAAGTCCATTGCCTCATTGCCAAGGCACCTCCGGACTTAGCGGACACGCCAATCCAGTCCGCTAACAGCAGACTCCAGTCCGCAACTCCTGAGTCCATAACCTCGTCACAAGGCTAAACCGGACTCAGCGGACTCTGGCTCCAGTCCGCACGCTCCTGCACAAGCAATTCTCCAGTCCGCATTTCCCCAAGCTAGCAAACAAGGCAACAACACTTCTACTACGCTTGGCGGACTGAGAAACCAGCCCGCGCTCCACTGCGCGATCTCCCCGGACTGAGCTATCCTGGACTTGGTTCAGATCACACCAAGTCCAGTCCGCTGGCCACAAGGGCAAGTCCGCACTTACTGGCGGACACTGGATCTAGCCCGCCATACCGGGCGACCTCCAGTTTCTGTCCGCGCTGACCGGCGGTCTCCACGGCTTCCACTTGTCGGACTGAGAAACCGGTCTGCCGAGCTCCAGTTCTTCAGTCCGCTTCATGCCGGACTCCGCGGATAGCATTTCTATCCGCCCGGTTACTTCCTGGGAGTCAACCGCCTGCTGAGCATACACTGGCGTGTCAGACCGCCACTGCTGTCCGCGTAGTCCGCGCGAACAGACCGCCCAGGCCGCCACAGAGCAAACCGCCTGCAACATCCCTGCCGACCTAACAGTCCGCCAACCCAGTCCGCGTAGTCCGCGCGGATAGGTTTCCCAAGCCTTCCATTCACCCACTTTCACTTCACAGAATTCAACACTCCCCCTTGAAGTGAGAAGTGGTGAATAACTCCAGCAGCTCCCGTAACCTCGCACCTGGTCCTTCGGATAGTATCTACGAAGAGATGTCCAAGACATAGTCCTCGCCCCGCATATCATGGACCATGAGGGAGCCCTCCAGCATCTCCATAAAGGAGTCATGCTTCCCTCTGCCTTCTTCAGCTTCAACCTCCACTCTTGCATCACAGGAGTATCACCAACTTCCTTGGACACTGAAGTCCAAGCCTCGTTGCCTCTGAGAGAAGTCACCTCTTCAGACTTGGTGTTAACCACCTCCTTGATTCTAGTGGGGTCATCACAGCCAGAAGAACCTTGCTCGACCTGAGGGCTAACAAGGAAACACGGGACCAAGTCCGTCGTGTTCCCTTCACTATATCGAGCTGGTGGCTTACTGATCCTCTTCGATCTCCGAAGAACCTGATCATGGCTAACCACCTCCGCTGCTATTGAACCAGCTCCGTTCCCGGGCAAACCCGGAACAATGCTCCTTTTGCTCCCTGAACAAGACGCCTCCTTACTGGAACCAAAAGCATCTGGAGCAACGCTCCCCCTGCTACCTGAACCAGAAAACTCCCCTCTTGAACAAGAACTGTCTGGAACATCGCTCCCCTTGCTTCCTGAACCGGAAGCCTCCGCCTTCGAGCCAGAAGATCCTGGAGCATCGCTCCCCCTTCTTCCCGACTCTGATGCCTTTGCCCCGGAGCTAGAACAACCTGGAGCACCTGGTAACTCAGGCAACTCCACTTCCTTAGCAGCAGCCTCCTTCAGCACACCATCTGACCTGCTTATCTCTAGCTCCACATAAGAGCTACGCCAATACCGCGTCAACTCATCGAAAACAATGTCTCTCGACACTATGAGTTTCTTCGTCACAGGATCCATACACCTCCATCTTCTTCTCTGCTCATCATACCCAACAAAGACTAGCTTTGTCTTGAGAGCACCCGGAGAGTGTATATAGCAGGTAGATCCAAACACCCAAAGGTGCTTCACAGAGGGCTTCACTCCGAACATCAGCTCATAAGGAGTCTTCATTATGATCGGACTAAGAGGCATCCGGTTGATGACATGAGCAGCATAGGCCGTTCCTTCCGCCCAAAGAGCCTTCGGAATGCCTTTACTCTGAAGCCAACACTTGCAGGTCTCCATTAACCAACGGATCATCCGAGCTGCAATACTACCCTGTTGTGAAGTATGTCCACAAGAAAGCTTCATCCGGATCCCTTGCTTCCTGCAAAAGCGTGAGAACTCGGTTGAGCCAAACTCACCACCGAAACCCTGTCCTCAACACCTTGATCCTCCGGCCAAGCTGGCCTTCCACAAGCTTCTTGAACTCCACAAACAAGCGTACCATGTTGGACTTCTTCTTCATAAAGTATACCCAAGTATACCTAGAATAGTCATCAACCAATATCAGCATGAACCTGCTGCCTCCAAGACTGGTCGTGACGGTCGGTCCCACCAGAGCACAATGGACAACCGCCAATGGTGCATTACATCTGGATTGTGCTTTGTCAACCATGAAGCGATAGGCTCCACTTTCCTGACATCCTGTACACCCCCGACCATCGCCATAGGATGACAATCTAGGCAAGCCTCTTACGAGTCTTCTTTCCGCCATTGTTTTCAGCTTGTCCATCCCTACATGCCCCAGTCTTTCATGCCAGATAACTGCACTATCACTGGCATTCATCCGATCAGCTCCAGAACTTGTTGATAACCCAACAAGGTTCTTCTGCTTCCTCCCTACCTGAGCAACGTTCGCCGAGAGCAAGACAACCTTGCACTCCTTCCGAAGATGACCTTGCTGCTTGCATTTATAGCACCTTGGTCCTTCCTTCCTCTTCCTATCACGCCTAGGAGAAACACTCCTTTCTTCCTGATATGAAGTAGAGGGACAAACTTCCGCAGCAACCTTCACCTTCTTCCTGAACAACCCATCAAGGGAAGTCCAGACCTCCGCAGCTGACCGACATCCACTGATGTGGTCCAAGAGCTCCGATGAGATCACCTGCTTGAGAATAGACTCCGCTTTCGCATTTGCCTCCTTCCAAGCTCTCATCGCCTCAGCATTGCCAGTAGTATCCTCTTGTCTTCCTGCTCCGCATACAACCTCCCAAAGGTCCTCGCCAAGAAGAAAGCTCTTCATACAGGACTTCCACCGTTCACAGTTCGTCTCTGTAAGAAGATCAATTCCAAGACAACTTGCATCCTCCACTGCCATGGTTCTACCACTGGTTTCCTCTACAGACGAGCAACTACTTCCATTGAGCACTGCTTGACCACTCCAACAACCTCCCTCTGATACCATGTTAAGATTCAACAAACCGCAGACGCCCCCTTGGATACCCTGTTGAAAACTCAACAAACCGAAGGAGAATACGCCCACTTATAATGTTGAAAGTTTTCCCGGATCGTGGAGTTAGCAGGGGTTATCTCAACAAAGCAGTAACAACCAGCAACACATGCAACACAAGCTTCTTTATTGATCAAGAGCAAACTTCTTTACAAGGCGAGACATACATGGCGAGACATGCTTCACCAAAACCCAACACCGGGAGAGCAGAGACAGTTACAAAGACAAGAACAAAAAACAAGCCGCGCGGACTCAACCACCAAGCCGCCGACCTACTGCTGTGGAGTCCGCTCAGTCCGCCAGGTAACCAGACCGCAACCCAAGCCGCGCGGACTCACCCTTATTCCAATGCTTAGCTCTTCACCGCCGATCTGTAGGCCGCCTGACCGCGAGGTCGCCTAGCCGCCAGACCGCACAAGCTGCGTCACCGAATGGAACAGTCCGCCTGAAGCAGGCGACTTCCTGAACCCCAAACCAAGTTGCCAAAGAGAAGACCGCCTGGTCGCTATCCTCGACCTGCTGTTTACCACCTGTTGCTTAACCGCAGAGTCCGCACTGTCCCTGACTGCAATCAGAGCCAAGTCCTGGCATTCCAGCGCTATCCGCACAACCTGCACAGCACAACCGGGTCAACTCTCTATCCACGCGGACACTAAAGTCCAGACCGCAGCAACTTACGCGAGCTCAATTACTGTTCACTTACTTCAGTCTAGGTTCTCTGTTTCCTGATGTGACATGGGTCCTATTTATAGGCACGACGATGAGTATGGTCACCGCCCTAGCCGATAGGATCACCGCCACATCCCGCAGCTAGAACAAGTGTGTCCGCTAGCCCGCGGACACACATTCCAGTTCGCCGCTCCTGTGCAGATAGCCAGTCCGCCCCAGCTTCTCCAAGGCCGGACTCCAATATCCAGCCTGCCTTGCCGCCAGAGACCAAGCCAGGACCACCACAGCCGGACTCCACAACAGCCGTGTCCGCCATTCTGCGGACAAGGCATCAGCCCGCAAAACCCGAGCCCGCAGCCTCGCCATCAAGGCACCTGCCGGACTCAGCGGACACCCGGCTACCATCCGCATATCCCAAGTCCATTGCCTCATTGCCAAGGCATCTCCGGACTTAGCGGACACGCCAATCCAGTCTGCTAACAGCAGACTCCAGTCCGCAACTCCTGAGTCCATAACCTCGTCACAAGGCTAAACCGGACTCAGCGGACTCTGGCTCCAGTCCGCACGCTCCTGCACAAGCAATTCTCCAGTCCGCATTTCCCCAAGCTAGCAAACAAGGCAACAACACTTCTACTACGCTTGGCGGACTGAGAAACCAGCCCGCGCTCCACTGCGCGATCTCCCCGGACTGAGCCATCCTGGACTTGGTTTAGATCACACCAAGTCCAGTCCGCTGGCCACATGGGCCAGTCCGCACTTACTGGCAGACACTGGATCTAGCCCGCCATACCGGGCGACCTCCAGTTTCTGTCCGCGCTGACCGGCGGTCTCCGCGGATTCCACTTGCCGCTTCACTAGAGCAAGACCAAGGCAACTGCCAAACCGGTCTGCCGAGCTCCAGTTCTTCAGTCCGCTTCATGCCGGACTCCGCGGATAGCATTTCTATCCGCCCGGTTACTTCCTGGGAGTCAACCGCCTGCTGAGCATACACTGGCCTGTCAGACCGCCGCTGCTGTCCGCGTAGTCCGCGCGAACAGACCGCCCAGGCCGCCACAGAGCAAACCGCCTGCAACATCCCTGCCGACCTAGCAGTCCGCCAACCCAGTCCGCGTAGTCCGCGCGGATAGGTTTCCCAAGCCTTCCATTCACCCACTTTCACTTCACAGAATTCAACACCATACTGAACCGACCTGAAATTTCCAAGATACCCTGGGTCGGGTCTGCCAACAGCCAAACTCCGTTGTCCTGAAGAGCTATATGCAGACCACCAGGGGTAGTAGTGTAAAATTACCTGGGGCAGAAGAGTAAAATCCCCCTTGGGGGTAAAAGGGTAAAAACAACTTTTGTCTCAGGCGGCGAGTGGGGGAAGTGACTGGCAGGCGATACGATCCCATCTGTTTGTCTCGCCATTTTCTCGCTCCACTGGCCATCTCTCCTTCTAAGGCCAGCTTGCGGCCCCAACGGGCGTCTATCCTACTACAGAGGACCCCCGTCTCGCCTTCTGCGAGTGGGCAAAAGGTCCCACTCGCTCATTCACATAATCTCTCCAGTTTCTCTGGGTCACTGCTGCTAGAAATGCCTCCCCCGAGCCCAAGGTTGTACAGGGTTGGCACCTTGGAGGCCACTTGACCATTAATTAGGGCACTTTAACCATTTAAGGGATAGGGTTGACTTTGGTCAACTTGACCTCTTTAGTTGACCCCAATGGGTCCTTGGTGACCTATTAACCTCGCTTAAGGGTTAGGAAGGTCAAGGTGGGGTCAATTTGGCTAAGGAGAGGTCAATTGACCCAAGGTAGGTTAGTTTGACCAATTTAGAGTTAGGGTTTACTTTGGTCAACTTGACATCTTTGATTGACCCCAATGGGTCCTTAGTGACCCTATGGACCTCCTAAAGGGTTAGGGGTGTTGTGGTGGGGTCCTGAAGTCAAGTTGAGGCCTTAAAGTCAAACCCTAGGGGTGGTGCTTGAAATGAGCTAATTGCAGACCAAGGTGATTTCCACCTTCATACCTTGGTTCACTTGGTCTTCCTAGTTTCCTAGGGTTTTGTCATGACCTAATCATGACAAAACCACTATTAGGGGACTAATTGTTTGAGTGATGTTACAAATCCCAATACATAAAAATAAAAATTTCGTCCCCAAAATTAAGGTTAGGCATACAAGGTTTCTACTGAAGTGAAAACATGTAACATCCCTAAAAAAATGAAGATATACCTGACTCGAAGAGGTCCGGGTACCTCTACGCATCAGGTCTCATGGCTCCCAGCTGTGCTCCTCCTACCCATGATTCCTCCACAGGACGTTGACTAGCGGGACCTTCTTGAGTCGCAAGACCCGCACTGATGTATCATTGATCCTGACAGGCTCCAAGCTGACTGATCGATCTGAAGCCACCAGGCCATCAGTAGTAGAAATCACCTGATTAGGCCATAGTAGAGCCTTTTGAAGTGAAGAGATGTTGTTGGGTACATTGGTTCTAATGTACCTGATTTGAAGAAGCCTCACCCAACTCAATGATATACATCAAAATGTATTTGATGTATGTTGAGTTTACTTGTGCAGGTTAAGTATTTACAGGAAAGAAGAAAAAGTTTCTAAGTCCATGTGTCGACACCCAGGAGCAAAGTGTCAACACTTAAGAAGACTTATGTCGACACCCAGGCAAGCAGTGTCGACACTTGGAGTATTTATGTCGACACCAGGGATGCAGAGTCGACACCAGATAGAAAGTGTCGACACAAGGAGCTGTGTCGACACTCAATGAAGAAAAGTGCAGTGAAGCAGTGTCGACACTTAGCAGTTGTGTCGACACCCAGAGAAACTATGTCTACATCAGAAAGTGTCGACACTTGGAGGCTGTGTCGACACTCAGCAAAAGTCATCAGATTCTAAGTATAAGTGTCGACACCCAGAGTAATGTGTCGACACACAGCAGAAGACTCAACACTTGAAGAAAGTGTCGACACAAGAAGGAATGTGTCGACACTCAGCTAAAGACTCAACACTTGAAGAAAGTGTCGACACAAGGAGCTGTGTCGACACTTAGCAAAGTTCAACAAAATTCTAAGTACAAGTGTCGACACTAAGGAGATGTGTCGACACTCAGCCAGAGTCTCAACAGATGAAGAATGTGTCGACACAAGGAGCAGTGTCGACACTCAGCAAGTATCAACACAGAAGGCATGTGTTGACACCAAGAAGATGTGTCGACACTGGACAAGTTCAACACATGAAGATGTGTCGACACAAAGGTGTTGTGTCGACACTTACAAGAACTCAACAAAGTACTGAAGAACAAAGACTTGTGTCGACACACATTATCAGTGTCGACACATGAAGAAGAAGTAGTGTCGAGATATAAAATCTACAACACAAGGAGTTGTGTCGACACCTTGTAGGCTAGTGTCGACACTTAGTCAACTTGTGTCGACACTTGGTCTATAAATGTCGACACTTAAAGACAGACAGTCTCGACACTTTCAGACAGTTATAGAATTTTCAAGAACTGACTGGAGGACTTGACAGCTGCCATTCCAGCCGGTCTACTGCAGCTGTCAGAGTTATCAGAAATCAGTTATGAACTGGAGCAGCCGGTTACCATGAAGAAGGCCTATAAATAGGCTTATAATGTCTACAGAAAGAGACGATTGAATTGTAGTTCAAGTGATCGATATACAAAGAAGATCTAGCTATTCCTTGAAGAATCTAGTGAAGATCTAAGTAGTTGGAAAGAGAGAGCTCCATCCAAGAAGACAGCCATTGGAACCAGGCTGAGAAGAAGGGTTTAGATTTTGTTTTGAATCTTAAGTAGCAGAGATCAAGGATCAACTGCAGAGGAGATCAATCTTATTGTGTTCTACATTCAAGAAGCTTTGAAGAAAGCCAAGTCAGTTTGATCTCAACTGAGTTCTTCCAAGAACTCATCAAGAAACTCACAACTCTTCTCTCTTTTCTCTTAGTTGTAGAGTTTACATTTTTGTATTCATATTATCTTGTAGGATCCTTAGGGATCTGAGTTTGTAAGCCTGTAATTATAAAGGCTGAGTGTAGGGCCTGAGTGCCTGAGTGTAGGAGATTTGAATCTCTGAGTGTAGGCCTGTTGTGGCTGAGTGTAGGCCTTGGTGGCTGAGTGTAGGCTTTGTGAAGAAGCTGAGTGTAGGCTTTGTGAAGAAGCTGAGTTGTAGGGCCTTGGGCCTGAGCTGTAGGAACCTGTTTTGGGGTTCTGAGTGTAAGATCTAAGGATCTTAGATAGTGGAGGAGTTTGGCTGAATCTAGTACACTCCTAGATAGGCGAAGGGGGAAAGTGGATGTACCCAAACCTTGGGGAACCACTATAAATCTGAGTGTCTACTGTATGCTTGTGGAATACTGTGATTGCTGATTGTGTGCTGTGATAAAGTAGATATAATTCTGTATTATAACCTGAATTCTGCCTAAAAAGTTAAAAAGATTTAAGTCACCTATTCACCCCCCCCCCCTCTAGGTGATTAGGTACAATATCTTTCAAGTGGTATCAGAACCAGGTTACTCAAAAAAGGACTTAACTGTCTGAGTAGATCCTGTTGGCAGATTCAGTCTAAGTACATTACAGAATCAAGAAAATCAAGAACCATGGGTTCCACTGAGAATCATAAGGAATTGGGATCCATGAAGCTACCCATTTACAGAAAAGAAATATTTGGCATTTGGAAGGAAAGGGTGAGACTGTTTATGGAAGCCTCAGACCCTAGGATTTATATCACAGTGAAAGAAGTGTCATATGTGCCCATGAAGGTTTCAGTCTTAGATGCAAATCAGAGAACACCCAAATATTTCTCTGAAATGACAACGGATGAGATAGTTCTAGCCACAATGGACAAGGGGGCTCAGAACATCATTGTGAGTGTTATAGATGATGCTACCTTTCAGAATTTGATACACTGTAAGACATCTAAGGAGATGTGGGATACTCTTATTGTGTACATGGAGGGTTCTGAAGAAGTGAGGCAAGACAGAAAATCTTTGCTCAACCAAGAATATGAAAGTTTTAGACAAGGCAGATCTGATAGCATAACTGAATGCTATAAGAAGGTCTATAGGATTGTGAATGAGCTAATGTCCTATGGAAGAGAGTTCAGTAACTATGAGCTTAATGATAAGTTGTTAAGGTCTCTTACAAAAGATTGGGACACCAAGATCTGTGCCATTAGGGAAATGACAAAGTTAGCAGAAATTCCTCCACCAACACTGTTTGGAAAACTGCTGTCCTATGAAATGCAGTTGATGGTGAGGAAAGAAGAGGAGAAATCTACAAGAAGTGAACATAAAGAAAGGCCAGTGGCATTTAAAACAGAAGCCCCCAGAAAGTACAGAAGTAAGTCACCAACTCCACCACCAAAAGTAGCTGAAACTGAGTCAGATGAGTCAGCAAGCAGAAAGTTTGAAAGCAGTGAAAGTGATGAGGACTTTGCTGCCTTCACAAGACATTTTCAGAAGTTCTTAAAGAAGAAACAGTGGATGACAACACCATCTACTTCACAGGGTAAAGAAGACTATTATAAGAATAAAAAGTCTTCAAAGAAAGACAGGAAAAAGACCAAGTCTAGCAAAGCAACTCTTTCAAAAATTGTATGCTATTGCTGTAATAGACAAGGACATGTTATTGCAGACTATCCAGAGAAAAAGAAGGAGTATAATGATAAGAAAAAGACTCCATTCAAGGGCAAGAAGGAAAAGTCTTTTGTTGCCAAAAAGGATAAGAGCCTGTCAGACATTTCTTCATCAGAAACTGAGTCAGATGCTGAAGCATATATATGACTGTTTGCTGAGGAAGAAGAAGAAGAGTTCATCCAGATCATGAACTCAATATATGAACAAGAGGACAGTCAATGCCAAGGACTAATGGCATTGACAGAAAGTGACAAAATCCTGGAGCAGCCAGGACCTAGAAAGGTACAAAATTGTTCTTTCAGTTCAATTTCTTGTGCTAGTACAGAATCAGATTCATCATCATCAAGTGATGAGAGTGCATTTGAGTCTGAAGAGGATATTCATCAGTTGATAGATGAATATAATGTTCTGTTGCAAGCACTTAAGAAATGCAAATCCTTGGCCAAGAGTCAAGCTAAGGAGATTGCAAGTCTCAAAGTGGCTGCAACTGATTATGAGAAGATGTTTGATCAAAAGCTAAATGAGATAGCCAGACTGAAGCACATAACTGTGATTCAGATGGGGACTATATCATTTAAGAATGATCAAATCAAAAGTCTGGAGATTAGTCTTCAGAAGGAGAGAGATTTAGTTGCTAGGTTTTCTAAACCAAAGTCAGTTCTACCCTTAATTGATGAATTTGTTCATCACAAAGGTAAAGCTGGACTGGGGTTTACTAAACCAGCTAGGACTGTTCAGTCCAAGTCCAAGGGCAAAGCCCCAACTCTCAACAAGCCAGCTGTAGATAAAACAGCTAAGACTGTACCTAAGCAAAGGTACAATAAGTTTGAGTGTTGGTGCTGTGGCAAGGTAGGCCACTTTGCAATGGACTGTTGGCACAATGCTAGTGCCAAAGTGAGTAGCAAACTTCCTGTTGGAAAACCTGCAGGTAGCTTTGTTAGGAAGCAAACTAAGTAGTACCAAGGACCCAAGAATTCTTTGGGTTCCAAGGTTCACTAATCTGTTTTGCAGGTGAGTCCAAGTGGCCATGCCCCAATATGGTACTTGGATAGTGGATGTTCCAGACATATGACTGGAACAAGGGGATTGCTAAAGGACTTCACTCCAATCAGAGATGGTCCTAAAGTCACCTTTGGTGGTTCTGAAAAAGGAATCATCAAGGGATTTGGTAACATTTCTAGCTCTCATATTACTATTACTCAAGTGGCTTATGTCAAAGGTTTGAAACATAACCTTATTAGTATAAGTCAATTGAGTGATGTAGGATATGACATCTCATTTGTCAAAGATGGTTGTCATATCAAGAGGTCAAATGATCAAGAGATCATTTTGACTGGTTATAGAAAAAGGAATGTCTACTGCCTAGACATTATGGTTGAGAACAATGGTTCTCCAGTGTGTCTTGTAGCCGATGAGAAAGTCTCTCATTGTGTAAAATGGCACAAGAGGCCAGCCCATCTAAATAACAAGATAATTAGCCAACTCTTTAGCAAAGAGTTAGTGAGGAATGGTCCTCAAGTTAAGTGTATTAAAGATGCAATTTGCTCAGCTTGTCAAAAGGGCAAGCAGACTAGATCCACCTTTAGTAGCATTGAAAACAAAGATGTTGTGAGGTGTTTATACCTCTTACATATGGATCTCTTTGGTCCTATGTCAGTTCACAGCCTAGGTAGGAAGGTCTATACCTTTGTAGTTGTAGATGACTACTCAAGGTTTTCCTAGGTGTTCTTCCTTAGACAGAAATCTGAAACACCTAATGTCTTCTATAGCTTTGTCAAACAAATTCAGAATGAACTAGACAGTACAGTGGTCAAAATAAGAAGTGACCATGGTACTGAATTTCAGTCTGATAGTATGGCAAAACTATGTGAAGAATTTGAGATATTTCAAGAGTTTTCTTCACCAAGAACACCTCAGCAAAATGGCATTGCTGAGAGGAAGAATAGAACTTGATTGAGGCTGGTAGGACCCTATTAAGTGATACATCTCTACCAGAATATTTCTGGGCTGAAGCAGTTAATACTGCATGCCATGTTATTAATAGGGCTACCATTACAAAAAGCCACAACAAGACCCCCTATGAGGTTGTGAAAGGCAGAAAACCAAACCTATCCTACTTCAGGATCTTTGGTTGTAAGTGCTTTATACTTAACAATGGAAAGTCTTACTTGACTAAGTTTGCTGCCAAGTCCCAAGAGGGAATCTTTGTTGGGTACAGCAACAATAGTAAGGCTTATAGAGTCTACAACTTGTCTACTCAAGTTGTAGAAGAGTCTGTACATGTAGTATTTGATGAAACTAGACTTATTAACAATGAGTTATCTAGTAGTATATGCAGCTCCACAGGTATAACTAAGAAGATGGACAAGCTCACTAATGAAGAAGAACCTACTGCAAGACAGCAAGTAGAAGATAGTGGCTGCTGTCCAGGGGGAGTACTACATGTACCTAATGTAGATGAAGTTCAAGGAGTGCAGCAAGATGAAGAAATTGAAGAAGTTCAACCTGAAGTCAGGATGCCTCCAGCCAATAGGCATCTTAGAGATCATCCAGCAGAACAAATCATTGGTGATCCAAGACAAGGGGTACAAACAAGGAGCAGAAATCTGAATGCAGTGCTCTTCTCCAATTTTCTATCCCAAGTTGAACCAAAGAAGTTTGAAGAAGCCATCCTAGACCCTCATTGGATTGAGGCAATGCAAGAAGAGCTGAATCAGTTCAAGAGGTGCAAGGTCTGGGAACTTGTTCCTAAACCAAAAGACCACAACATAATTGGAACCAAGTGGATCTTTAGGAACAAGATGGATGAACTATAACACCCCCTATCCGTCGCATAACATATAGCAGTAGGTCCGGCCGGGGCCCGACGCCATATACCACAGACAGACCGGGTGGTTACTTATGGAAACCATCCAACCAATCTCAACGTCCTACACAGAGCATTCTAGCGGAAGCAGTTAATACAAGTTGTAAACAAGAACCCAGCATAAGAGCACGAATGTCCACTAATACAACATTTAGGAATGTATACAAAAATACCCAAACATTGGCCTTAAGGCCTTACAAAAAGTTTCACTTGTCCGTTACATGATTTACCAACCTCGGCACGCAAGCCGGCCATACATGAATAAAAAAAGAAAACATTTCACTTGGGCCTTCGAGGGCCAGCTTCGCAAAAAGGGCTTTAGCCCGCTATTGACCGCTCGGTCCAGCTGCACCTGCAAGCAAACAAACCACCGCACGGTGGCAAACAAAGCAACGGTCAGCAATGCTGACCAAATTATAACGATCCCGCCCCCAACTCGGGGCGGCGATGCTCCTTCCCTGCATTTCATTAGCATAAGCGAGCATTATAAATATAGTCATTTCATCACAGGCGGAGGCTCAACGGCCACACACCCCGTGCACTCAGGGCACATTCTTGGTGAACGCAGTCTAAGTCTGCCGACTCACCGCCATCCTCTCTTGGACGGCCAAATAATGAGCAGTTTGTCTTCCTGGCATGGGTCACGGTAATTAAAACCATAGACCGCCGAAGACCCTCATCTATGCCAACGGCCCTAATCCGAACGACATAGAGTGGGTACGGTTCCATCTAACCCGTGCTCACAACGCAACGGTAATTTAAACCATATGCGCCCGCAACGGTAATTTAAACCATATGCGCAGGTCAAACTTCTACCGAGTCCCATTTTCATCACAAGTCACATAACCCGGTTATGTTCAAGTTGGCTTCCAAGCCACCAAGTTGGCAAGAGCTCGTGTCCGCCCAGTTTTCCGGGTGCACCTTTGGGTTAGTCCCCAAGGCTCCCTGCTGCAATCTACCGCGTAGAAAACCCGAAAACACCAAATAGCACGGAGTCTTCTCCGGCCTTATGCAATGCAACATCACCGATCCGGACTAACATGTCCGGGTAGGCTTCAACCAAAATGCCTATGTCCGTTCTCACATACGGACGCTAAACAACGGGGACTTTACATATCTACCCGAAGGAACGCCTCCAACTCTTCGCAAACTCGCGAGAGAGGGCTTCCTATGCTAAGAAAGAGAGCTATCATGCTCACAAGTGAGGATCGTTACCCTTGCGTTCCTCTTTGGCGCCATCGAAATGTAATCGGATAGAAATCACCGCACTTGCGTTGCCTCCGTGGATCCGGAGTCGGCTTGCGATTCGGAGCTCCGAAGCTCCTCCAATGGCGGATCTAGCTCCTCTTCCTCTTGCCTTAGCTCTTCTTTCTCCAAGGGTTTGGAGAGATGAAAAGGGTGAAAAGTGTGGATTTTTCTAAGTCAAACCCGAGTATATACTCTCAGGAACCATCCCCAGCCGTCGGATCTCAACCTAAGAAAACAAGCGGCTTTGATTCGGGGCTGAAATGCCCAATCTGGGCCGAACACGGCCTGGCACACGCCCGTGTCCAGGGCCGTGTGCCGCATTCGCCGTCAAAATCGAATCTTCTGAACACGCACACGGGTATCGAACACGCCCGTGTTCGAGTTGACACGCCCGTGTTCCAGCTGACACGGCCGTGTAGCCGGCCGTGTACCCCATGATTTTCCCCCGTTTCCAACCCGAGCACTGCACGGGTTCTAGGACACGCCCGTGTCCTTGCCCGTGTCACATTGACACGCCTGGGCCCCCAGGCCGTGTACACGGGGCATTTCGTCGAGGGGAGAACGACGACTGGATGACACGGCCTTGGACACGCCCGTGTCCTAGGCCGTGTGCCTTGTCTCGACGATCGTCGAGTGAATCTCGACGATTTCACCTTGACGATCGTCGACACGGGTCGACACGCCCTGCGACACGCCCGTGTCGCAGGCCGTGTGCCCATTCTCGACGAATCGTCGAGAATAACTCGACGATTTCACGGCTAAGTGTCGACACGGGTCGACACGCCCTGCGACACGCCCGTGTCGCAGGCCGTGTGCCCTTTCTCGACGAATCGTCGAGTATAACTCGACGACTTCGCGACTAAGTGTCGGCACACACTTGACACGCCCTGGGACACGCCCGTGTCCCAGGCCGTGTGCCGTCAGCCAGAAACCAAAACTGGCCCAAAACGTCCCCCTTTGCTCCTTTGAGTTTCGGGGCGTTACAACTCTCCCCCTCTTAAAAGAATTTCGCCCACGAAATTACATAAAGGAAAGATATACAAAAACAACATTTGTACCTGAGCGGAACAACTCCGGATACTCGTCAAGCATAGTCTGCTCTCGCTCCCAGGAGAGCTCCTCACGACCGCAATTGTCCCATCGGACCTTGACCATCCTGATCTCTTTATTGCGTAGCCGCTTGACCTCCGAGTCCTCAATCCGCACGGGCTTTACCTTTGTCGTTAGCCCACTATCCACCGGCACTTGATCGACCGCGATCACTTGCGTAGGCTCTTGCACCGCCTTCCGAAGCACCGAAATGTGGAATACATCGTGTAAACCACTTAGCTCCACAGAAAGCTTCAACCTATAGGCCGCTTCTCCAACTCGCTCCAGAACCTCAAACGGTCCAAGGTACCTCGGGCTTAGCTTTTTCAATCGTCGCACCCGCGAGACACCCTTGAACGGCTTGATCTTTAGGTACACATAATCACCCACAGCGAACTCCACGTTCCTGTGCTTGGCATTATAGTACTTTGCTTGCCGGTCCTGAGCGATGAGTAACCTCTCCCGAATGGTTCTCACCAAAGAAGTAGCATCATCCACTTCCGATCGCTTATACAACTTCGACTCGCCCGTTTCTAACCAAGACAACGGCGTGCGACATCTTCTACCATATAGGGCCTCGAAAGGTGCCATCTGAATACTTGCTTGGTAGCTGTTGTTGTATGCGAACTCCACCAAATAAAGGTGGTCCTCCCATTGCTTTCCAAAGTCCAAAACACACATGCGGAGCATGTCTTCCATGGTTCTATTGACCCTCTCGGTCTGCCCATCCGTTTGCGGATGGAAGGCTGTGCTAAACTTCAGCTTTGTTCCCAACATTTGCTGCACCAGCCTCCAATCATTGGACGTGAACCGCCCATCTCGGTCACTCACGATGCTGCGGGGCACACCATGAAGCCGTACTATATTATCCACATAGAGCTTCGCCAGCTTCTCCACCGGATCGTCCTTCCTATGCGGAATAAAATGCGACACCTTCGTTAATCGATCCACGACCACCCAAATGGCGTCGTTCCCCTTTTGCGACCTTGGCAAACCGTGCACAAAGTCCGTAGAGATGTCGTCAAATTTCCACTCCGGAATAGGCAAGGACTTAAGAAATCCTCCCGGCTTTTGGCACTCCGCCTTTACTAAGGCGCAGGTTTGGCACTTCGCTACGTATAGCGCCACATCCTTTTTCAAACCCGGCCACCAAAATAGCTTCTTTACATCGCGGTACATCTTCGTGCTCCCCGGGTGAATCGAGTACCTGGTATGGTGTGCCTCGTACAACAACTCCACCCGTAAATTGCCCACGCTTGGGACGCACAGACGACCGTCTTTCCACAGCAATCCGTCCTCTACAACGAATTGGGAATTTGACCCATCCAAAGCCTCTATCATGAACTGCTTCATATGAGCATCCATATCCAAAGCCTGCCGAATCCGATCAGCCAGGTCATATTGGACTTCAGTCCAATTCAGCACTGCTTCAGCACTAGATTGTCTATCCACACAAACAATCTCCAACGCCTCCAGCTCCTGCACCAACCGCTCATCATGCACTGATAGCCAATTCGCTTGAGCTGGGGCTCGACGACTCAACGCGTCCGCAACCGCATTCCCTTTGTCAGGCACGTAGTGGATCTTGAATGTATAGTCCCCTAAGAACTCCATCCATCTACGCTGCCGCATATTCAGATCCTTCTGATCAATCAGGTACTTTAGGCTCTTGTGATCGGTGTAGATATCAATCTTCACACCGTACAAATAGTGTCTCCACAGCTTCAAGGCAAAAATCACGGCCGCTAACTCCAAGTCATGGACCGGATAATTCCTCTCGTGCACTTTTAGCTGTCTCGAGCCATAAGCTATCACGCTTCCGTGCTGCAGTAGCACACAACCCAAACCGCTGCCTGAAGCATCGCTATATATCTCATAGCCTTCGGTCCCAACCGGCGAACTCAACACAGGCGCCGTGGTCAACCGACACTTCAATTCCTCAAAAGCTCGCGCGCACTCCGGCGTCCAAACGAACTTATGCTCCTTCCTCGTCAAAGTAGTGAGAGGTAGCGCTATCCGCGAGAAGTTCTCTACGA
The DNA here is from genome assembly GCA_039583875.1 of Platanthera guangdongensis. Taxonomy (NCBI): domain Eukaryota; kingdom Viridiplantae; phylum Streptophyta; class Magnoliopsida; order Asparagales; family Orchidaceae; genus Platanthera; species Platanthera guangdongensis. The sequence goes on from CM077166.1 coordinate 143,845,846, forward strand.
AGCGCCTATAATAACCGGCAAGCCCCAAAAGCTCCGGACTTCTGCTACCGTAGCAAGCTCAGGCCACTCCCGTATCGCAACAATCTTCGCCGGATCCACCGCAATACCCTCTCCACTCACTATATGCCCGAGGAACGCTACTGAGGATAGCCAAAACTCGCACTTCGAGAACTTGGCATACAACTGGTTTCTCCTTAGCGTCTCCCGCACCAAATGAAGATGCTTGAAGTGATCTTCCTCACTTTGCGAGTACACCAAAATATCGTCGATGAAGACGATCACGAAATGGTCCAAGTACTCCCTGAACGTCCTGTTCATCAAATCCATGAACACCGACGGCGCATTAGTCAGCCCAAACGGCATGACCGTAAACTCATAATGCCCGTATCTCGTACTAAACGCTGTCTTCGGGATATCACTCTCCCTTATCCGCAGCTGATAGTACCCAGACTTGAGATCTAACTTCGAGTACACCGTCGACCCGACTAACTGATCAAAGAGATCATCAATCCTAGGGATCGGGTACTTATTCTTCTCAGTCAGCTTGTTTAGCTCCCGATAATCAATACACAATCTCAAGCTTCCGTCCTTCTTCTTAACAAAGAGGACCGGTGCGCTCCAAGGCGAAGAACTCGGGCGCACATACCCTTGTTCCAACAACTCTTGCAGTTGAACTTTCAGCTCCGCCATTTCCTTAGGCGCTAGCCGATACGGAGATCGTGACACAGGCTTTGCACCTGGCACTAGCTCGATCGTAAAATCTATCTCCCGTTGAGGCGGGGCTCCAGGAAGATCTGCGGGGAACACATCAGGGTATTCCGATACCACTGAAATACAATCCAACGCGGGCTTCGGCTTTGCAACCTCCACTAGTGTAAAGAACAGTTCTGCTCCAGCACGAACCGCCTTCACCACCTGAAGAGCAGACATCAACGTCTTGCTCGACCCCTTTAAGCCCGTAAAAGTCGTCTCACGACTCGCTCCCAGCTTGACTTCCTTGCTACCGCAATCTATATGGGCCTGCTGCTCCGAGAGCCAGTCCATGCCAAATATGACGTCGAACTCCACTAACGGAAGTAAAGACGCCCGCAGGTCGAACTCCTGCTCTCCAATACGAGTCTTAACCTCGCAGATCCTAACCGCTCGCATCGAACACCCATTGGGCAATAACACATCCAACTTGTCCTTCGCCATCGAAGAAGGGACTCCGATGCGTGATATAAATCCTTCGGACAAGAAGGAGTGTGAAGCTCCCGTATCGAAGAGTGCTCGTGCGGGATTTTCACAAATCATTACAAATCCTAAACAAGCAGTGGTAAGGTAACATATACATAACAAGCATATAAAGGAATTGACTTGCTATAAATTAAACCGTACCTGTCACCACGTCAGCTTGTTTAATGGCCTCCTGTTGGCCAAGATTGTAAACCCTTGGTTGGGCCGGAGCATAGTGAGATGCGGTCGACTCCACCGCCTTTCCCTTCTCTTCGTAGGTAGCTCCTGGCCTCCTTTCGGACTTAGGACGTCCGCTCCAACAATCACGGGCGAAATGCCCCGTCTTGCCACAAGTGAAGCACGCGCCCGGGGTCCGACTCGTAGTCGCCCCAGAAGCACCAGAAGGAGCTGGACCCGAAGTCCTATGCTTCTTAAAGAATCTTTGATAGCCAGACTTTGAAGTAGTCGGCACTTTGAACCCAGATTTCTTCTCGCCCAAGCCTTTCTTCGCTTGTACACTCTTCATGTCCTTCTCCAAGGACCGGGCAGTATTGACCAAGGTTAAGAAACCCTGCGTCATTGGCCCCGACAGTAACAATCTCAGCTCATCCCTCAAGCCTTCATAAAAACGATTAGTCTTGCGCTCCTCATCCATGATGATGGAGCTAGCATAACGACTCAACCGCGTAAACTCGTGGAGATATTCATCCACGCTCCTCTCACCCTGCACCAACTTCAGGAACTCATTCTCCATTGAAATCCTCTGAGTAGAAGGGAGGTATCTTGCTAAGAACAATTCCGAGAACTCTTCCATCGGAACATCTATCAGTTGTCTACCTCTCAAATGATGCAGCTCCAAACCTTCCCACCACATCCTCGCTTCCCCATCCAGAAGGAACGTAGCGATGGTGGTCATTTGCCACTCCTCCGTCTCCGTCGCTGTCATGACTCTCTTCACCCTAGAGAGCCAGTCTTCAGCCTGCGATGGGGTTCCCAACCCCGAGAATAACGGAGGGTTAAAGCTCATTACATGCTTCAACTGCCTCTCAGTCGCCCTCCTTGGCACTATTGGTTCTACAACCACTTGCTCCATCCTCCTCGGCTCGGCCTCTTGAAGAGGTACTTGCTCCATCACAGGAGCGGGCTGCTGCGCTTGCCTTCCAGGCTGCGCATTGATCACGACCAACACCGCTTCAGCCACCAATCGTATATTTTCAGCCGACAAAGGTGTTGCTGGAGCAAGTTCTGGTGCACTACTAGCCTCAGAACCTCGGCGTTCTGACGGCCCAACACCACTTCGGGTCACCTATAGTGGTACAAAACACCGTTAAGCGACCAAATAACATTGCAAACAGCAATTATAGGAACACGCAGGTTCCTCAAACACGAGTATTTTCATTCCTAAGTGGACATTCATGGGTTCTTTTACCATTATAACGATGACGCACACAATGTGCTCACCACCCCTTAAAAAGAATTCGACCACGAATTCCGTTTAAGCCCGACCAAAACCAGTAGTCTGATACCAAATTGTAACACCCCCTATCCGTCGCATAGCATATAGCAGTAGGTCCGGCCGGGGCCCGACGCCATATACCACAGACAGACCGGGTGGTTACTTATGGAAACCATCCAACCAATCTCAACGTCCTACACAGAGCATTCTAGCGGAAGCAGTTAATACAAGTTGTAAACAAGAACCCAGCATAAGAGCACGAATGTCCACTAATACAACATTTAGGAATGTATACAAAAATACCCAAAATTGGCCTTAAGGCCTTACAAAAAGTTTCACTTGTCCGTTACATGATTTACCAACCTCGGCACGCAAGGCCGGCCATACATGAATAAAAAAAGAAAACATTTCACTTGGGCCTTCGAGGGCCAGCTTCGCAAAAAGGGCTTTAGCCCGCTATTGACCGCTCGGTCCAGCTGCACCTGCAAGCAAACAAACCACCGCACGGTGGCAAACAAAGCAACGGTCAGCAATGCTGACCAAATTATAACGATCCCGCCCCCAACTCGGGGCGGCGATGCTCCTTCCCTGCATTTCATTAGCATAAGCGAGCATTATAAATATAGTCATTTGATCACAGGCGGAGGCTCAACGGCCACACACCCCGTGCACTCAGGGCACATTCTTGGTGAACGCAGTCTAAGTCTGCCGACTCACCGCCATCCTCTCTTGGACGGCCAAACAATGAGCAGTTTGTCTTCCTGGCATGGGTCACGGTAATTAAAACCATAGACCGCCGAAGACCCTCATCTATGCCAACGGCCCTAATCCGAACGACATAGAGTGGGTACGGTTCCATCTAACCCGTGCTCACAACGCAACGGTAATTTAAACCATATGCGCCCGCAACGGTAATTTAAACCATATGCGCAGGTCAAACTTCTACCGAGTCCCATTTTCATCACAAGTCACATAACCCGGTTATGTTCAAGTTGGCTTCCAAGCCACCAAGTTGGCAAGAGCTCGTGTCCGCCCAGTTTTCCGGGTGCACCTTTGGGTTAGTCCCCAAGGCTCCCTGCTGCAATCTACCGCGTAGAAAACCCGAAAACACCAAATAGCACGGAGTCTTCTCCGGCCTTATGCAATGCAACATCACCGATCCGGACTAACATGTCCGGGTAGGCTTCAACCAAAATGCCTATGTCCGTTCTCGCATACGGACGCTAAACAACTGGGACTTTACATATCTACCCGAAGGAACGCCTCCAACTCTTCGCAAACTCGCGAGAGAGGGCTTCCTATGCTAAGAAAGAGAGCTATCATGCTCACAAGTGAGGATCGTTACCCTTGCGTTCCTCTTTGGCGCCATCGAAATGTAATCGGATAGAAATCACCGCACTTGCGTTGCCTCCGTGGATCCGGAGTCGCTTGCGATTCGGAGCTCCGAAGCTCCTCCAATGGCGGATCTAGCTCCTCTTCCTCTTGCCTTAGCTCTTCTTTCTCCAAGGGTTTGGAGAGATGAAAAGGGGTGAAAAGTGTGGATTTTTCTAAGTCAAACCCGAGTATATACTCTCAGGAACCATCCCCAGCCGTCGGATCTCAACCTAAGAAAACGAGCGGCTTTGATTCGGGGCTGAAATGCCCAATCTGGGCCGAACACGGCCTGGCACACGCCCGTGTCCAGGGCCGTGTGCCGCATTCGCCGTCAAAATCGAATCTTCTGAACACGCACACGGGTATCGAACACGCCCGTGTTCGAGTTGACACGCCCGTGTTCCAGCTGACACGGCCGTGTAGCCGGCCGTGTACCCCATGATTTTCCCCCGTTTCCAACCCGAGCACTGCACGGGTTCTAGGACACGCCCGTGTCCTTGCCCGTGTCACATTGACACGCCTGGGCCCCCAGGCCGTGTACACGGGGCATTTCGTCGAGGGGAGAACGACGACTGGATGACACGGCCTTGGACACGCCCGTGTCCTAGGCCGTGTGCCTTGTCTCGACGATCGTCGAGTGAATCTCGACGATTTCACCTTGACGATCGTCGACACGGGTCGACACGCCCTGCGACACGCCCGTGTCGCAGGCCGTGTGCCCATTCTCGACGAATCGTCGAGAATAACTCGACGATTTCACGGCTAAGAGTCGACACGGGTCGACACGCCCTGCGACACGCCCGTGTCGCAGGCCGTGTGCCCTTTCTCGACGAATCGTCGAGTATAACTCGACGACTTCGCGACTAAGTGTCGGCACACACTTGACACGCCCTGGGACACGCCCGTGTCCCAGGCCGTGTGCCGTCAGCCAGAAACCAAAACTGGCCCAAAACGTCCCCCTTTGCTCCTTTGAGTTTCGGGGCGTTACATGAACATGGAGTCATCATTAAGAACAAAGCAAGATTGGTTGCTAAAGGATATAGGCAGGAAGAAGGTATTGACTTTGATCAAACCTTTGCTCCAGTAGCTAGACTGGAAGCCATAAGGATGTTCCTAGCCTATGCAACCTTTCAAGGATTTAAATTTTACCAAATGGATATAAAGTCAGCCTTTCTGAATGGTAATCTAAAAGAGGAAGTCTATGTGGAACAACCATCAGGTTTTGTTGATTCAACTCAACCTAATCATGTCTATAGACTTAGGAAAGCATTGTATGGGTTAAAGCAAGCCCCTAGGGCTTGGTATGAAACCCTGTCTAGTTTCCTCATTGAGAATAAGTTCACAAGGGGGAAAATAGACAAGACTCTATTCCTTAGGGAATCCAGAGGCAAAGTAATCCTAGTCCAAATATATGTAGATGACATAATATTTGGGTCTACTAAAAGTAGTCTTTGCAAAAAGTTTGCAAAACTAATGCAAGGACAATTTGAGATGTGTAGTATGGGGGAACTTAAGTTCTTCTTGGGTCTCCAAGTTAGACAGACTGAGAATGGATTATCCATATGCCAGTCTAAGTTCACCCTAGAACTCATAAGGAAGTATGGTATGGATTTATCCAGTACCATGAAGACTCCTATGGGGTCAAGTATGTCTCTTAGCAAGGATGATGCAGGGAAACCTGTAGATGAGACTTTGTATAGAGGGATAGTTGGCTCCCTACTCTATTTGACTGCAAGTAGACCAGATATCATGTATGCTACATGTGTCTGTGTTAGGTACCAAGCATGCCCTAAAGAGTCTCATTTGACAGCAGTCAAAAGGATATTGAGATATCTAAAGGGCACTCCTTATCTAGGCCTCTGGTACCCTAGGAATGGAGATTTTGAACTAACAGGTTATTCAGATGCAGACTTTGTAGGATGCAAAGAAGACAGAAAAAGCACAACTGGAACCTGTCAATTCCTAGGTGGAAGACTGATTTCATGGAGTAGAAAGAAGCAAACAAGTGTGGCTATCTCCACTGCAGAATCAGAATATGTGGCTGCAGGAAGTTGCTGTGCTCAACTTCTATGGATACAACATCAGCTTGAGGACTATGGAATTCAGGTAAGTAGAACTCCACTCTTTTGTGATTCTACAAGTGTTATATCAATTGCAAATAATCCTGTTTCTCATAGTAGAACTAAACATATTGAAATAAAATATCATTTTCTTAGAGAACATGTAGAAAAAGAAGATATTTTACTGGAATATGTTAGAACAGATAATCAACTAGCTGATATGTATACTAAGCCCTTAGAAAAAACTAAGTTCAATAGGTTTAAAATTGAACTAGGTATGATAAAATTAGAATAAGTTTATAGAAATGGCTAAGTAAAATGGTGTCGACACACAGAGATCTCTGTGTCGACACAGACAAGTGGTGTCGACACTTCAGGGAAAAGGTGTCGACACATCTAGGAAGTTGGTGTCGACACTTAAGAATATTAGTGTCGACACATGACAAGTAGGTGTCGACACATCCAAGGTGGTGTCGACACTTAGTGTTTACTCAGAATTATCTAAGTAAAGTCTCGACTAAATGTCGAGTTGAGTGGTGTCGACACATAAACATGTGTCGACACATATATTCTGTTGACTAAACTTGTGTCGACACATAGGTGTCGAGACATTATAAGTGTGTGTCGACACTTTTCAACAGTGTCGACACAATTTAAGTTAGTTAACCCGCCTTTTCATCTTCAAACCTAGAAAGGTATAAATAGAATTTCTCCATTGTCTGTCGACACGCTCACTAAAGTTTCGAGACCAAACTTGTGTGTCGACACCTCTCTTCTCTCCAGTCAAATTCTTCAAACCCTAATGGCGCCAAAGCTCGAGTAGAATGTCAATGAAGGCTACGAACTAGTGCGACAAGCGTTTGACGAAGCAGAACAGGAAATCAAGGATGTAGTAACCCTAGTTGCAGAATCAGGGTTAGAATTTCTTGTTTCTGAGCTGACTAAGATCTGGAAGAAAGAAGTACTGGAATTCCTGAATTGAGCTAAAGTAGACGAATCTGGATTCAAGATCAAGTCCAGGGTCCATGGAGAAAAAGTGAAGGTCTCTCCCAAAAGTTTGAGAAAGGTTCTAAACCTGCCAAGGACAAAAGAAGAAGATGAAGTAACTGCTTCTAAGACCAGAGAAGCATTGACATGGTGTGGTCTAGATTCCAAACTGAAAATTGGATCTGTATTCAATAGGAAGGGGATGAACAGCCAGGGTAAATATCTATCAGAAATTGTTGGCAAAGTGATCTTAAGTAAGCCTGGAGGGCATGACAAGGTATCAGCCCATATGTTCAATCTCATGACCAGGATAATCTTCAGCCTAAAAACTGATTGGTCTGTAGTAGTCTTTGAAAAGATCAAGGAGAGTATGAAGAAACCCAATTTGGGTAGAATAATAAGTTTATACCTAACTGGTAGCATACCAGAGGTTATGGGTCAAGCTGCTGGCAGTAAAATCAATCATATGAGGAAAATGGACTTGGGGATATTCTCTAGGTGGGACAGAGTTTTGTCTAAGGACATGCCAACCCCTGAGAAAATAACTCCTGAGAAAGTAACACTCCAAAAGAAGAAGAAGAAAACTGCCCCAGTGGCTCAGGATTCCTCTAGCAGCTCTGTTAGTGAAGAGCAAGTTGTCTTTACTCCAGAAGAGGATGTAGAAGAAAATGCTGGGAAGTCTCCAGCTCAACAAGATGCTGCAGAGAGGCAGGGGAGCTACCACCAGCTAGCCCCTTACACCAGGATTCAGTCCAAGGGGAGCCTCTAGTTGTAGAAGAGCCAACTACACTGGAAAGTGAACAAGCAACACACATCATTCTTGAGGTAATCACTGAGCTTAATGCTTTAGATTTCCCTATAGAGGATAATGTTTTGTGTGATTCCTTCAAAAATGTTAATCAGCAAACTCAGCTTGATAGCCACCTCTCAGATGTTGTCTTGAAGGACACATCTGTTACAGTTCAAGTAGAATCTGATCCAGTGGTAGATGAGCCAAGAGTTTCTCCAGCCCATTCTCCACAAGAATATACCATGGAAGATCTTTTTCTCAATCTGGATCAAACAGACTTTGACAAGGACAATGCTGCTGCTGAGGGGGAGAAGTCCCAAGTTGAGGGGGAGCAGGTAATACTTGATGAAGAACCTGCAAGGCAAGAGCCTGAGAAGCCCCAAGCTGTTGAGGAGCTACCTAAGGAGAGGGTAGAGATAGCAAGTACATCAGGATCTGAAGATGAGGAAGCTTCAAGGGCAAAGAAAAGGAAATTTCAAGTATTTAAAAGAAGGAGCCAGAGTTATAAGAAGGCATTGCAAAAGAGTTTATCTGATGTTACTTCTGCAATTCAAGACTCCCAGAAGCTGATTACAGAAAAGCTCCAAAGGTTAAAACCTTTCTTTAAAGATGGAGTCAACTATTTGGATGCTCAAGTAAGATTTCAAAAGGATGATCTAAGGGATCACATAGAAAGAGAAGTCAAAAAGGGGGAGAGGGTGTTAGTCAAAGCCAGCTCTGATCATGCTAAGTGGATTTCTAATTCTATCAGAGCAACTCTTGGATATCCTCCTTTATGTGATGATGACAATGTTGCAGAATCTGGGATACATCCTGCATATCTAGGAGGGGAGCAACCAGAAGTGGCTCAAGTAATCTACCCTCCTCCAGATTTTGATATGGTTCAAGCTGATATACAATCAATGTATAGCCCACCAGGGGGACAACAAAATGTCATCATAGAGAAAGTTGTTCAGCCAGTATCTGAGGCTATGCAAGAAGCTCTGCACAAAGAAGAAGAAGCCAGACTGTCTAAAAAGAGGTTCAGGGAGCAAGCTGAACTAAGACCAGACTTTGAGCAGTGGAGCCCCACTTCAAGAAACATTATCTTAACTGCATGGAAGGCTGCAAAAGATAATATTCAAGATAGAAATAAATGGTTTTCTGAACTAGAATGGAGGAAACATGAGACAAGGCAAGAAGCCATAGTCCAATATAGAAGAAAGGCCAAGATGGGAAAGCTACCTCCTACTGCTCAGGAGCCTAGCAAGTACTTTCCCAAGCCTTATCATTATTTTGAGAGGCAAAAGATCAAAGCTGAAGAGCAAAAGAAAAAGGATCTGAAAGGCAAGAAGCCTGCTGATACTGAAATTGCTGAAGCCCCTGTTCAAGCCAAAGTACAATCTCGAAAAGGAATAGTGATCAAGGAGGCTGAACAAAAATAGAATAGAATTTTCTTCAGTTTACAATTGAAATCTTTTATTTTTAAACACCTTGTAAACTTTTGAAAAATGAATATGACAAAGCTGTTAGAACAATGTGCTGTGTGATAAATTTGCTGTGTGTTAAATCTATTTCATAATTGTTCTGTGATGATATCTGTGTATGCATGTTTGTTTAATACATGTTATGTCTTTCCTGATTACATAATCCTGCTTTACATCATACTGTGATTTTATTCTGTATGGTGTATATCATTGACTAAGGGTTATGACTTCTCCAAATAGGGGGAGATTGTTGGGTACATTGGTTCTAATGTACCTGATTTGAAGAAGCCTCACCCAACTCAATGATATACATCAAAATGTATTTGATGTATGTTGAGTTTACTTGTGCAGGTTAAGTATTTACAGGAAAGAAGAAAAAGTTTCTAAGTCCATGTGTCGACACCCAGGAGCAAAGTGTCAACACTTAAGAAGACTTGTGTCGACACCCAAGCAAGCAGTGTCGACACTTGGAGTATTTATGTCGACACCAGGGATGCAGAGTCGACACCAGACAGAAAGTGTCGACACAAGGAGCTGTGTCGACACTCAATGAAGAAAAGTGCAGTGAAGCAGTGTCGACACTTAGCAGTTGTGTCGACACCCAGAGAAACTATGTCTACATCAGAAAGTGTCGACACTTGGAGGCTGTGTCGACACTCAACAAAAGTCAGCAGAGTCTAAGTATAAGTGTCGACACATAGCAGAAGACTAAACACTTGAAGAAAGTGTCGACACAAGAAGGAATATGTCGACACTCAGCTGAAGACTCAACACTTGAAGAAAGTGTTGACACAAGGAGCTGTGTCGACACTTAGTAAAGTTCAACAAAATTCTAAGTACAAGTGTCTACACTAAGGAGATGTGTCGACACTCAGCCAGAGTCTCAGCAGATGAAGAATGTGTCGACACAAGGAGCAGTGTCAACACTCAGCAAGTATCAACACATAAGGCATGTGTCGACACCAAGAAGATGTGTCGACACTGGACAAGTTCAACACACGAAGATGTGTCGACACAAAGGTGTTGTGTCGACATTTACAAGAACTCAACAAAGTACTGAAGAACAAAGACTTGTGTCGACACACATTATCAGTGTCGACACATGAAGAAGAAGCAGTGTCGAGATATAAAATCTACAACACAAGGAGTTGTGTCGACACCTTGTAGGCTAGTGTCGACACTTAGTCAACTTGTGTCGACACTTGGTCTATAAGTGTCGACACTTAAAGACAGACAGTCTCGACACTTTCAGACTGTTACAGAATTTTCAAGAACTGACTGGATGACTTGACAGCTGCCATTCCAGCCGGTCTACTGCACCTGTCAGAGTTGTCAGAAATCAGTTATGAACCGGACCAGCCGGTTACCATGAAGAAGGCCTATAAATAGGCTTATACTGTCTACAGAAAGAGACGATTGAATTGTAGTTCAAGTGATCAATATACAAAGAAGATCTAGCTATTCCTTGAAGAATCTAGTGAAGATCTAAGTAGTTGGAGAGAGAGAGCTCCATCCAAGAAGACAGTCATTGGAACCAGGCTGAGAAGAAGGGTTCAGATTTTGTTCTGAATCTTAAGTAGCAGAGATCAAAGATCAACTGCAGAGGAGATCAATCTTATTGTGTTCTACATTCAAGAAGCTTTGAAGAAAGCCAAGTCAGTTTGATCTCAACTGAGTTATTCCAAGAACTCATCAAGAAACTCACAACTCTTCTCTCTTTTCTCTGAGTTGTAGAGTTTACATTTTTGTATTCATATTATCTTGTAGGATCCTTAGGGATCTGAGTTTGTAAGCCTGTAATTATAAAGGCTGAGTGTAGGGCCTGAGTGCCTGAGTGTAGGAGATTTGAATCTCTGAGTGTAGGCCTGTTGTGGCTGAGTGTAGGCCTTGATGGCTGAGTGTAGGCATTGTGAAGAAGCTGAGTGTAGGCTTTGTGAAGAAACTGAGTTGTAGGGCCTTGGGCCTGAGCTGTAGGAACCTATTTTGGGGTTCTGAGTGTAAGATCTGAGGATCTGAGATAGTGGAGGAGTTTGGCCGAATCTAGTACACTGCTAGATAGGCGAAGGGGGAAAGTGGATGTACCCAAACCTTGGGGAACCACTATAAATCTGAGTGTCTACTGTGTGCTTGTGGAATACTGTGATTGCTGATTGTGTGCTGTGATAAAGTAGATATAATTCTGTATTATAACCTGAATTCTGTCTAAAAAGTTAAAAAGATTTAAGTCGCCTATTCACCCCCCCCCCCCCCCCCCCCCCGCCTGCTCTAGGTGATTAGGTACAATACCTTTTAGATGTGGAAGATGTCTTGCAACCCCGCTAGCTCCGGCGGTTTCTCCAGCCTGTAAGCCAAGGGGCCAATATGCTCCAGGATCCTGTAGGGCCCCATATATCTCGGACTGAGCTTCTTCCGCCCGTATACCCTCGAGACTCCATGCATTGACCATATCTTCCAAAAAATCCAGTCTCCCACCTAGAACTCCACCTGACGATGTCACACATCGTAGTACTTGTCCTGTCTACTCTGGGCCTCCAGCATCCTGTCTCAGATCAGTCTCACCCGCATATTTGTGTCCTCCGCAAAATCCGAGCCGAGTGCCTTTGGATCTTCATCTTGGATCCAAGATAGTGGGGTCTTGCACCTCCATCTGTATAATACCTCATAAGGGGCCCTACCTATACAGGGCTGATGACTGTTGTTATACGAGAACTCGATCAATGACAACAGTCTCTCCCATGGCTCCCCGTTGTCCAGGATGCATAAGCACAATAGATCCTCCAGTGTCCGGTTGGTACGCTCCGTCTGTCCGTCTATCTAAGGGTGGAAGGTTGTGCTAAATGTTAACCGGGACTCTAAGTAAGCCCGGACTGACCTCCACTCTCTAGACGTAAACCGTAAATCTCGATCCAACATGATTGACCTTGGAACTCCATGATAGCGGAGAAACTACTCCATGAACTTCCACACCAAATCACCATCCGGAGTGTCCTTCCTGATCGGAATGAACCTCTCCACCTTCTTCAACCTGTCGACAATCATCCATATCGAATCATTTCCCGCATGTGATCGAGGGAGACGATGAATGAAGTCCATGGCTATGTCGTCGAACTTCCACTCTATCACCGGTAGTGATTTCAATAATCCGGCTTCGCTCTTGCACTTCGCCTTCATGACCATGAAGGACTCTCAATACGTCACATAGTATGTGATATCCTTCTTCATGCCCGGCCAATACATAGTCCTCTTCAGATCCGCTACCATCTTTGCAATCCCCAGGTATATTGAGTACCGACTGCTATGTGCCTCCGCTATGATATACTCCCATATCTGGCCTCCTGCCGGTATATAAACTCTGCATCTAAGGCATAGCAACCTGTCTCTCAGAGAGTAATCTGTTGCCTTGACTTCCTCCAAAGCCCTGAAAATCAGCTCCATCCTCGCATCCAGCCTCTGCCTGTCCTTGGTGCAATCCCAAATGCCATTGGTGGTGCTCATCGATGCCAGGTACTCCTCATACAGCTCTGGATCATCCTCGGATACCAGAGATATCTGCATCTCCTCCAACATCTGTACCAGCTCTATAGCCATTAGCTGAGGCCCTGGTCCTGATATATTGCCTCTCCGGCTCAGAGCGTCTGCTACTACATTTGCCTTCCCGGGATGATAGTGCATGGTGTACCGATAGTCTGACATAAACTCTACCCAGCATCTCTGTCGGATGTTCATCTCCTTCTGTGTGTCCACGTTCTTCAAATTCTTGTGATCCAAGAAAATATCTTAGTGGACACCATAGAGATAGTGCCGCCAGATCTTAGAGCGAGGAAAACTGCTCCCATCTCCAAGTCATGCATCAGGTAGTTCTGCTCATGTTTCTTCAGCTGTCTGGAGGTATATGCAATCACGGGCCTATTCTGCATCAGAACGACACCCGTCCCCTGATATGACGCATCGGTATAGACCTGAAATCATTCCTTCCCAGATGGAATGGCAAGGATAGGAGCTGAGGTAACCTGACCCTTCCGCTCCTGAAAGGCAGCCTCGCACTACGGTGTCCAAACAAAATTGGTCTACTTCTTCATCAGAGATGTGAGCGGGAGAGCAATCCGGGCGAACCCCTCTACGAACGTTTTGGTAGTAACCGACAAGTCCTAGGAAAATCCTCACATCAGTGTTCGTCTTCAGCGGTGGCCAATCCAGTACTGCCTGGATCTTTGCCGGATCCACTTCCAGTCCTGCTCCACTGATGATATGGCCTAAGAAGGCCACCTCCTTCAGCCAAAAATGGCACTTGCTGAACTTGGCATACAAACTATGCTCTCGGAGCCTCTCCAGGGTCAGTGCCAAATGACGCGCGTGCTCCTCCTCGATCTTCAAATAGATAAGGATGTCGTCAATAAACACTATGACAAAGACATCCTGCTAGGCCTCGAATACCCAGTTCATCAAACTCATGAACGCGGATGGTGCATTCCTGAGCCCAAAGGGCATCACAGTGAACTCATACAGCCTGTATCTACTACTAAACGCGGCCTTCGGGATGTCCTCCTCCTGAATCCATAGCTGGTTGTATCCTGACCTTAGATCTAGTTTCAAAAACCAGTGAGCTCCCTCCAACTGGTCACATAGCTCATCGATCCTCGACAGAGCATATGTGTTCCGGACTGTTAGTCTGTTCAGTGCTCTGTAATCAATCCACAATCTGAGCTTCCCGTCCTTCTACTTCACAAATAATACTGGAGCTCCACATGGTGAGGAGCTCGGCCCGACAAACCCAGCTTCCACTGACTCTTGTAGCTGGTTTTGAAATTCCACCAACTCCTTTGGGGCCATACGATAGGGTGCTGTGGATACCGACTTAGACCCCGACACGAGCTGTATCTAGAAATCCTTCTCTCGATGCGGAGGAAACCTTGACAACTTCTCTAGAAATACATCAGCAAAGTCTCGTACCACCAGTATAATAGCACTGGAATTCTTGGCCTCAAACAACTCAAATAGCACATGATAGACCTCATCACCATGCAGATGGGCGTTGACGGCCTGAATAGAAGAGAGTAGCAGGCGAGAAGCTGGGACAATACCTTCAAAAGTCACATAAGTGTTGTCGTATCTGTGTATGACCTTCCTTGCCCGACAATCAATCTGGGCGTGATTCCAGGCGAGCAATGACATTCCTAGAACAAGATTGAAATCCGGCAAGCTTAAGATCGTCGCTGGAGCTTCGAGGGCTAACCCATCAATGGTCACCCTTAGAAGTCATTTTGTCGTATACCACACCTCTATCCCATTGTGGAGATGCACCCTCATGGTGACACCCTCACAATATCTGATGCCCTCCAGGTCCTTGATAAAGACCTCTGAGACAAAGTTGCGTGATGCCCCCATGTCGATTAAGGTATGTACAGTCTTGCTGCATACCATAACTACCCCTGAGTTTATTAAATGTCTTAGATGTCTAGTTATAATTTCCTTCCTATTCCTATCAATTCTACAACCATATAGCATCTAGGAAAGAATTTAAAATACTGTTGTACCTACTATCACCCTCTCCGAGTTCCAGGGCAGAGCCAAGTCCAGGGTATACACCTGCCCTCTGTAATGTCTGCGGTCACCGCCCTGAAATCCATATCCTCGACCTCCAAGATGTCGAGCAAGTGGAGCATCCTGTAATGCTAGTGGTGGAGCTTCCCTTAGGGGACAGTTCCTACGAATATGTCCCGGCTGGTTACACCAAAAGCACGTTGGTTCCTCCTCCACTGGCCCCGACATCCCCCGTATATGTAAGGGCTAGGGAGCCAGCACCACCAGGTTCCTCTGCTCCTGCCAGTCTTCCTAGCGGGGCTGATCCCCGTTCCTCCTTTCTCCAATGACCCGACCTCTTGGCTGGTCTCTCCTGCCACTGATCACGGAGTCATTAGTTGGTCTCTTCCGGCCCCGGACTGTGAGCTGGTCTGCTTCCAGCTTCTTGGCCATCTCCATGATCCTAGCCAAGCTCCCATCAGAAACAAAGAGGAGGGCCGACCTCAAATCATCGTGAAGGCCCTTGTAGAACCTCTTCCCGTATCCCGCGTCATCCAGATGGTACGAGTGTGCCAAGCCGGCTAGATGTGTGAACTCCCAGTATTATTCCAACACCGTCCCACTGCCCTACCTTAATAGTAGGAACATGTCCTCCAACTCATCCCTCACCGACTGTGGTACAAAATGCTCTAATAGAGCTGCTCTGAACTCCTCCCAGGAAATGTCCGTGTAATCCACTCCAGCGAAGGTGGTGTCTAACAGTGACTTCCACCATCTCTTCACATGCGACTCTAAGCAGGAAACTACCAAGGCTACTACCTCCTCCATCGTACATCAAATACTAGCTAGCATCTCATAAATAATGTCCAGCCACTCCTCTGTATGGACTGCTGACCCCATCCCGAGGTAGGTTTGAGGAGAAAGCCTCCGAAAGATGCTCAGCCAGTTAGCCCCGGGATTTGGTTGTAGAGCCAGAGCCTGCTGAGCATTGAAGGCCTCCAGAATAGTCGTCAGTGTCTGTCCCATCTCTGTCAGCTGTAATAGAGTTGGAGCCGGCGGGGGTGGAACCATATTCTGCTACAGAGGTGTACCGTGCTGAGGGTTAGGGTTCGTCGCAGGATACAAAGGAGAATCCAATTGTCAGTTGATTTACGAAGAGATTCATTAGAAAGAAAATGGACTGTTACATGTGATTTCCCTTACGAGCATACCATTGCTTCTGCTGCTAGTTTGTCCACAAACTAAGCTAGCGAGGAGTGGCCTAGGGTTTGTGGAATTCATCTCTTCAGATCGAGATTACCTCTAACACCAGTTTGTAAGACCCAATTGTTTGCTACTCCACAGGGTCTTACGCCCAAAATCGCCATTTTGCGGTGACACCGACACTCATGAAGGTCGCCACTACAAAACACCGATCCTGCCGGCATTAATGATTACAAAAGAAGTAGAAGTACAATAGTGAAGAAAATCAAGTCAAGCCCACAAAATTCACTATATATATATATATATATATATATATATATATATATATATATATATATATATCTTATTATATAAAGCAATATAGGTATTTGGAGGCACACCATAGATCAAACAAGAGCCATTGGATCATGAGGGAGAGCATGAGATAGGGGGAGAGAGTTGGGAGAGAGAGAGAGAGGGAGAGAGAGAGAAAGAGAGAGGGGAGGAGAGAGGGAGAGAGAAATGGAGAGAGATGGGAGAGGAGAAAAAGGGGGCGGAGAGAGGGAGAGGAGAGAGAGGGAGAGATGGGGAAGAGAGAGAAAAGAGAGGGAGATAAAAATGCGTAAAATTAATGTTTTTACGACAAAAACGTAAATTTTTTATAAAATAAAAATTGTAATATTGATTTATATTTTTTTACGGTCATTTTGAGTACTCATATGTATATTGCGGTCATTGTTCATCTTGATGTGGGTGCATCCCACTTTGATGCGGGCGCAACATGCTTTGATGCGGGTGCAGCCCGCAACGACGCATCGAGCACTGGAGAAGCCCGTTCGGAGGTGGGCGAAGCCCGCTTGGATGCGGCCGAAGGCCACCCAAGAGCATCGAGCACGGGCGTAGCCCGTGCGAAGATGCTCGTATATATATATATATATATATATATATATATATATATATATATATATATATATATATATATATATATATATATATATA
The DNA here is from genome assembly GCA_039583875.1 of Platanthera guangdongensis. NCBI lineage: Eukaryota > Viridiplantae > Streptophyta > Magnoliopsida > Asparagales > Orchidaceae > Platanthera > Platanthera guangdongensis. Next base: position 143,862,895 of record CM077166.1, read on the forward strand.
TATATATATATATATATATATATATATATATATATATATATATATAAACATGAAGCACAACAAAGTCCACAGAGATAAAGGTACTGAAATAGAACAGTAAAGTAGAAATATAAACGGGCTCATGCCCGGTACATCATGACCTCACTACAACACTCTCACCGAAGCTAAGTAAAACTAACACTCACGGAGCCAGAGGCTGGTGCTCCTATGCTAGACTGGCCTACCTCCATGTTCACTGCACTCCGCTAGTGCTGCATCTCCTACTATTGCAAGCTTTCTTCCATCCGGAGCCCCTGAAATGCTTGGTCCACTGACCGTTAGTCAAAAAGAGTAAGCTTGATTTTGCCGACCCCTACCCCAGTGGCTCCTAGGCACCGTACAGGAGGAATGATAGGAAAGCTATGATGGTGGAGAGTAAACAAGAGCTGGTGACGGTGGTCCTAATCTAGCCGTTTATATAGTATACCATATACAAAAGTCTAAACTAGTAGTTCTATAACAAGTAGAGCAGTAATAAAGGAAACTAAAGAGAACAATCTATATTTAAAGGTAACCTTAATTTATAAGAATGCCCATACAAACTTATAACTTAATGGGTCGTTTTGCAGGGCCTATCATATAAAAAATCTCATACCAATTTATACGATAAGAGTAGTGGTTTAAATGCAATAATGGCATGCTATGCTATGTTATGCCGATTTAATGTTATGTTCATACAAGTGCAACACACACACACGACTCTATGCACACAAATCTTTAGTTCCCCGATTTTGGAAGCTAGCTTCATTCCCAGGAGCCTCCGTAGTGGCCAATGGAGACAGTGGGTTGGGCTACCCCACTCCTAGGCGGGTATCCACACTACCAGGCCTAGCCCTTACGTATGCCTCTAAAGGACACACCGGAGTCACCATGTAATAATATTGACAAACCCACCAGTCTTTTTCTTGGCTAAGTGTAAACCACACCCGCCAAGTCATCGTATCGATGTCAGTGTGAACGACCCTCAAATACCGAATACCCACCACCTTATGCACTTGCAGCCATGAATTCCCGAGCCATTGGCTCCCCAGAATGACCTGTCCGTTACAACTACCTTTCGAGCCTTCGACTCTCCTGGCTAACTTGCCCATTTCCACATCCACCGAGCCTACCGCTCAGAGAACCCTACCAAGCTAACCTCCCGAGTCATCAGGGTGAGTGATGGTGAAATCCTAGTTTTTAATAATTGCTCTTTAACATTTTAGTCTTACGTTTTAAGGTTAACCTTGGACTGCCCAGGGCATTCCCTGTGAAGGGCTCTCGAGGGCACTAGGAACTACGATGGGCTGAGGCACAAAACTCCATTTCACAAGGTACTTATTATTATTGGTATCTACACATGTCCCAATTTTTTTATAATTATTATTGAACTAGCTCTAATCATATTTAGACTTTCCCTCTCCAAGGAAGGATGGTCCACCGTCGATCCCGAGCACAACTCTGCCCTTGCACAATCAGGCTCACACAACCTACCTTATTTTGGTGAACTTATATATTCCAACCAGACCAGGTACACTGAAAGTCTTGTTTTCAAGGCTAGCTAAACACCTAGAGGGGGGTGAATAGTTTTTTGTATCTATTTATATTTTCTTACTGGTTGCAGATTTTTGTGCTTGGTGATTAGGTTTGTTTTTAGCTTTCAAGAACAATCACAGATGACACAATAATTTCATAGTGGTTCTCCAATCTTGGGTACATCCACTGTCCCTCTGTGCCTAACTAACAGTGTGTTAGACTCGGATCTCCCTCCAGAGCACAGCTCCTTAAGAGCTTACAACACAGATCCCGCAGGACCTCACATGTCACACAGACCTACCAATCAGACACTAAGCCAAACCACAGGTCACAAAGAACTTTCATACGACACTAAGCCAAACATAGGTCACAAATATCTTAGTTTTTATAACACGGGCTTACAACTTCAAACTCTCAAAGAATCTAAAAAGAAGAAATAAAAGTTGATTTGATTAGACACTAGAGCAATAACTCAGTGTCTACTTCTTCTTGGATTGAGCAGATATTAGTCCAAGCTTTTGCTGTTGAAGACAATGAAGTAGGAAGTAGAATCTTTCTTCAAACAGCGTTCTCTTCTTTGCAGAGCTTGTGGATCTTCTTCCTCAGAATCGCTTCTGAACCTGCTGTTGTAGATGGTGATTGCTTCAGCAATCTCTTTCCACAGCTAGGTTATCTGTGTAAAACAACTTCTTCAGGCTCGACAAAAAATGGCGAGGAAGAAGATTGAAGATTGGCCGCACTTTCGTTTTCAGAAAATCTAGACAAGTATTCGATTGATTTGCTCTAGCCGTTTTGCTTCTTTTTATTTTCTGAATGCCAATTGAGCAGTGGGCCCACCCTCAGAATTGATGGCAGAGATTTAGCCATTTAGCACATTCTTTCCATTAATTCTTGATTCAATGGCTCTTTGCTGTGTGCGGGCCCCATCACTTAATGATGAAAATATTTCTTGGAAAGTGTATAGGAAGATAACAGCTGGCTGCCAATGTCTCTGGCAGCATTTCCGCAACATTTTAATTTTGGTTGACTTTTTGACTTTGCTGACGTCATCATGACTCAACATCTCTGGACTTGGACAAAATTTAATAATTAGAAGCAATGGCATTGAGTGAGTAAGCATCACTCAACACCACAACACTTAGACAAAATTCTATCTATCTAGGCGTTGAGCTCGACGAATGCTGAGCTCCGTTCGATGAATGACAAACTCAGTTCGACGAAAGCGTATATTCAGTTCGATGAAAGCTAAGCTCAGTTCGATGAAAGAGTAAATTCAGTTCGACGAACTCCAGACTTAGTTCGACGAAAGCTAAGCTCAGTTTGACAAAACTGAGTTCGACGAAAGCCAAGCTATCCACAAATTTGGACTTAGCCAAATTTTCTGCATCAAGGCGTTGAGAGCGTTGATTGAGCTTGCCTCACTCAACACTATTTGCCTTAGCAAATATTTCTATGTCAAGGCGTTGGGAGTGTTGAGATCATTGAGAGCATTGAGAGAACTTGCTTCACTCAACGTTATTTGCCTTAGCCAGATTTTCTGAGCCTTGGCGTTGAGAGATTAAGCTTGACTCAACTCCAAACTACTTAACATAAGTTCTCTATTATCTGGCATTGAGTGAATAAGCTACACTCAATGTCTGTGCACTTAGTGAAAATTTTGCCCAACTTTTCTGTGGAGTTGACAAGCACAACAACACTGAACGCTAAAAGCTATATGATGTTGAGTGAGTAGAACACACTCAATGTATGTGGACTTAGCCACATTTTTAGCCAATTTCTCTAGGCTTTGACTGACTCAGCCAGACTCAAAGCCAACTTGTTGTATGGCATTGAGTGAGTATACTGCACTCAATGCTTTTATACTTAGCCAAAATTTTGGCTATCTATCAGTTAGGCTGAGATAGACTCAACGCTATTTGTTAAATGACATTAAGTGAGTTGTCCTCACTCAATGCCTATGGACTTAAGAAAAATTCGAGCTAGACAAAAATGAATCCTTACCTCTGTCATTGAGTGAGCTTGCTCCACTCAACGCCTGTGGACTTAGTAGATTTTTGCTATATCCAGCAACCAATTATTCTGTCTACTTGTCCAATCAATGTGATATGGACTACCCTGCACTCAAGACCTCAAATACACATCAAATACAGTTAATGTGTGTTACATTGACCTGTTTGACTTCTCACAAATCATGGACTTTGGGAACAATGGACCGAACAATCTCCCCCTATTTGAAGAAGTCAAAACCCTTATGAAAATTGTTTTCTTTCCTTGGTTAATGACACACACAACCTATACAGCAAAATAACTATTGAATTCCTATACCACAACCTATACAGCAAAATATGTATTGAATTCTGACATGCTATAAGGAAGTGTACCTGTACCTCATTTCCTTCCAGTGTGGTGAGCATCACTTACTCCCCCTGTTTTGCTGCAAGGTGTTTGTTCTTACTTGAGTGCCACAAGTCCTTCTATGGATGACTAGATATGTCCTTGTTTCCCCTTTGCCATCTCTCCCACTTGCTATCTCTCCACCTTGCCGAGACCTTCTCACTTTTCTCCCCCTTCTGACTTCTACAGAATAGGCAGATAGGGGCTGGCCCTTCTAGAGTAACTTACTCACCCTCAATAGAAGCATTAGTGAACTGATACTACTGGGGAGTCTTTATCTCCAGCAAGATGAACAATACTTGCACCACAAAAAGAAATGCAAAAGGGAGTGCTTGAAGCTGGGCCAAGTTCAACACATCCAACTCAAATTTGAGGGTGTTGAATTTTGCTTCATCTAATGGCTTAGTGAAGATATCAGCCACTTGCTTGTCTATGAGGACAAACTCAAGAATGATGTCTTTCTTATCCACATGCTCCCTAATAAAATGATATCTAATTTCTATATACTTAGTCCTGTTATGTGAGACAGGATTCCTAATAATAGAAATAACACTTGTAGAATCATACTAGAGTGGAGTTCTACTTACCTGAAGGTTGTAATCCTAGAGTTGATGTTGGATCCATAGTAGCTGAGCACAACACCTGCGTGCTGATATATACTCTGACTCAGCAGTGGATATAACCACACAAGTTTTCTTCTTGCTTCTCCAAGATACTAGTTTTCTTCCTAAGAACTGATAGGTTCCAGTAGTGCTTTTCCCGTCTTCTTTGCAGCCTATAAAATTTGCATCTGAAAATCCTGTTAGATCAAAATCCCTATTTCTAGGGTACCATAGGCCAAGATCTGGTGTGCCCTGTTGGATCCCTTGTAGATTTGGTCTAGGTTCACTAACTAGAATATTTGACCCACCATGTATAGTCAGGGTTATGATATTGTGTCTTAGAGTTTAGGCTAAGTCCTTAGAATCAACCACACTTAGACCAGCCAACAGAATACAGCAAAAGACTCAAAGACTTAGAAGGAAATCAAGTTCAGATAAGTGAGTTCGACATTCGTCGAACTCAGCTCGACGAAAGTTGTGCTCAGCTCGACGAAATCAGAGTCAATTCTCTGAGTTGAGCTCGACGATATTCGAGCTCAGGTCGACGAATTCTGGAAGATCAACTTCAACTCATTTTAGTCCAGATTGCTTTCTCTGAACTCAGGTTGACGAAGTTATATTATCAGCTCGACGTACTTGGAGCACAAAATTGGGAAGTTCTTTACAGAAAGCAGTTAGCTAATCTCAGGTCGACAAACTTGGTTCTCAGGCCAACGAACAAGGATTCCCAGGTCGACGAACATGATTTCTCTAGTCGACGAACTTGGATCTCAGGTCGACAAAATCTGTTCTCTGGTCGACAGTTTCTGTGCAGTTCTAGATTTAGAATTTTCTCTCATTTTGTCCTTATTCTCTTGCAATAATTCCTGAATAATCAATGCTTATATTCTCTGATTATAGTCATTAGTGGTAGCATTGATTATGGTTTTCATTATTAATATTACTTGCTATTTTAATGGGATAGTTGGGGAAATACATTAATGCAATATTCTCTCAAGTAGATTTTCATTCTCCAGACCGTCAGCAATTAATGGCATGGAATTCAAAATTCAAAATGGGAATTCGACTGAAGATATAAGAGTTTTTTTCTTTTCTAGAAGAAGAGACATAGAATATTCAAAGAACTGATAGAATACATGAAGACAAATACACCGAGAAGAGATCAATAACAACAATACCCTGAACCTTCTTTGTACATAAAACAAATTATTTTCTCCTTGACATTGCTAAAGAAGAAGAGAAACAATAATTACAAATCAAGAGTCTTCTTCAACCTTCATTCCAAGAGCTTTCAATGACAACACATCCATATCAGTAAGAAGTTCCTAGATCTCATTGTCAAGTCAAGGCTGAGGACTGAAGCCTACACCCTGTGCAAGACTCCAAGTGGTTTTGAGAGGAGTTCTTGACAGCAGCAAAAATCCACTAGTCTTCTCTATTGAAAAGAGAAAGAGAAGACACAATCAATCTCCCCCCCTCTGTATAAAGTGTTTATTAACTCCATTCAAAAGTTTATTTTGGTTTTTGAGCACTTGATAAAAAACTCATTAACGGCAGTCACCTGATCAAAACCTGCTAGTGGATTCCTACCAGGGTGGTAGAAGAGTGGATGTACCCTAGTTGGGGAACCATTATAAAGTTCTTGTGTTGTCTGGTTACCCTTTTCTTTTTGTTCTTGATGTGGCTATGATAGATTAGACTATCTGTGATGTGTTAGATTAGATTAACTTAGGTTGTTTTTGCCTTATGTAAATCTTGGTATCTCTTATTTCGTTACTCTGATATTATTTTATAAACTACAAACAAGATTTCAAATTACTCTATTCACCCCCATCTAGTGTAAATCAGGTCTAGCCCTCTCTTTCAATTGGTATCAGAGTAGTTTTCTTTGGTTGTACAAGCTAACCCTTGAGCCAAAAGATCCTCTATTAGATCTGATCATTATTTCTCTTAGGTTTAGTTAGTTCACATCATGACACAGAACAAGGATTATGCAAGCACCAGACCTCCATTCTGCAATTTAAATAAATTTGCTATCTGGAAGGCAAGAATTAGGTTGTATATGAATTCCATTTATGAGGACATTTACAATTCCATTTTGACAGGTCCTCCTCAACCAACAGCTTCTACATCCACATCAACTTCAAGCACTCATGCAGTTCCACCACCTAAGTGGACTGATGCTCAGAAGAAAGACAAAATTGTAGATGCCAAAGTTATGAACATATAGGCTCAAACCATGTCAGATGACATTTTCCAAAAGGTGGCGGAGTGCACCTCTGCAAAAGCAATCTAGGATTCTCTCAAACAGATGGTTGCTGGCTCTGCAGATGAGAGAAAAGATAGAAGATCAACTCTCATCTCACAGTATGAGAACTTCAAGAAAGATAAAGCTGAATCTGTTGGTGACATATACAACAGATTAAGTGCAATTATCAGTGAATTGAAGACCTTGGACAAAGACATCTCTCTCACAGAGGTGAATGACAAGATCCTAATGTGCTTCTCAAGATCATGGGATTCCAGGATCTGGCCAATCAAGGAGGCCAGAAGCTTGAATGAGATTTCCACTGAATCTCTCATGGGAAAGCTCAAATCTTATGAGCAGCTGATCAAATCCAGATAAGCTGCAGAACAAAGGACTCCTCCACCAGCAAGAAAGGAGCAGAATATAACATTCAAAGCTACTGAAGAGACTGAAGCTTCAACAGTCAATGAAGAACTGATGAGCCTCTTTGCCAAGAGATTCTACAAAATGGCAACAAAGGAGTTCACGAGAAAGTTATCCAGGAATGATGACAATCCCAGGTATGATAAAACCCCTACTAAAGAAATAGTATGTTTTGGATGCAGGAAACCAGGACACTTTATCTCTAAATGTCCTGAGAATTAGAAGAAGGAGAGGAGAAGAGAAAAAGACTCCAGAAGCAAGTAATACAGCAGGCCTTCCTTCAGCAAGCACAAAAAGAAGGAGAAGGGCTTTATTGCTGAAACCTGGAGTGACAGAGAAGATGAATCCACATCTTCTAGTTCCAGTGAAGAGGAAGAAGAGGCAAAGGCAAGGGAAGTCTCCTCATGGCTATCAATGCATCTTGCAGCCCATCAGATGCTGAAGAAGAATCTAATAATGATGAAGCTTCAAAATCAGAAGCTGATCAGGTATTATCATCATTTGATTATAGTTCTGATAGTTTTAAAATTGAATTTAAAACCATGTGTATAGATTTAATAAATTTCGAAAAAGAAATTAAACTACTTAGAGAAAAACTAACTGATCATGAAAAGTGTATCTCTGAAAATGTTAAATTAAAGGATGATTTAGTTTTAGCAAATGAACAAATAATTTCACTAAAATCTGAATTAGCTGAGGCTAGGAAACTTGAAGAATTCCTAAACCGAAGAAGTATCCAGTTGATGGACATCACAAGCACAGTCAATGCCAGACTTAATGACAAGCTAGGCTTAGGTGCATCATGCAGCCAACCACCACTTATTCAGAAAAATATATTAACTACACCCATAAAATCTGTATCAAAAAAGGGAAAGGAAAAGTTGGATAATAATAATGTTAAACAAATTGAATCAAAACCAAAGAATAAGAAAATAAAATAAAATAAGAAAAAATAAAATAAAAACAATGTTCAGCAGATTTTGTCAAACGCAGATCGACGAAATATGTACAGTTCGTCGAACTCCATTCGACGAACTTCGAACGCAGATTTATATAATAATTATTCGTTGAACTTCGATCGACGAAACCAGTATGGTTCATTGACCAGAGATCGATGATTTTGGGGCTTAGAAAATGACCACTATCATTCTCTGAGTGGAGTTCGACGAACTCATCCCAATTCGTCGAACTCAGGTCGACGAACACACCAGAATTCGTCGAACATAGATCAGTTTAACAGAAATTTCAATTCCTCTAAACCTTATAACCAACAAAGAATATTTGATAATCAATTTAATCAATGGATAATTCCACCTAGGAAATATCACCCTTTAGGATATAAAAGCCAACCTGAATGTTCATTTATTTGGAGTTTTAGTTATGTAAAGAAAGAAGGTCCCAAGTTAACCTGGGTCAGGAATGACTAATCTGTTTCACTGCAGGTAAAAGACTATTCTACCATAGAGCAATAGTAGTATCTGGACAGTGGATGTTCTAAGCACATGACTGGAAATAAGGCCAACTTAACACATTACAAGGCAAAGGTAGGAGAAAAAGTAATATTTGGTGACTAAAATTGTGGTCAAACTGAAGGCTATGGACAAGTCAGAATTGGAGCTGTCACCTTCAGGAATGTTGCATATGTAAGTGGACTGAAGCATAACCTTATCTCCATAAGTCAATTATGTGATGAATGGTATCAAATATCATTTACTAAAACCTCCTGTATTATTACTTCTTTAGATAATCTTGTAGTATTGACTGGCACTAGATTATGAAACATTTATGTAGTTAACTTCCAGTCAGCTAAATATAAAATCTGCCTGTTCAATTCAACTAGTAATAATAATCACCTCTGGCATAGGAGATTAGGTCATGTTAACTTGAAAAATATTGCCAAACTATCTAGAGACAATCTTGTTAGAGGATTGCCTTCTTGCACCTATAAGAAGGAAAACTTTTGTAGGGCTTGTCAATTAGGCAAGCAAACTAAAAGTAGTTTTAGATCATTAAACAAAATTGACTCACCAAGGATATTGTACTTACTACATATGGACCTTTTTGGACCTATAGCAGTACAAAGTCTAGGAGGGAAATCTTATACTTTAGTGATTGTAGATGACTTCTCTAGATTCACTTGGGTTTTCTTTCTGAGATCTAAGTCTGATAACTTTAATGTTCTTATAGATTTTCTCAAGAACATAGAGATTGAGTACTCTACTACAGTTGCATTGATCATAAGTGATCATGGTACTGAGTTTGAGTCTCTTCTTATGCAAGAGTTCTGTAGGAAGGAAGGTATCAGACATTGCTTCTCAGCTCCTAGAACACCTCAACAAAATGGGGTTGGTGAAAGGAAGACTAGAACACTAATTGAATCAGTAGGCACATTACTTGCAGATGCTTATTTGCCCCTATCATTTTGGGCATAAGCTATAAGCACAACAAATTATGTACTGAATAGAAGTCTTATACACAAGCTTAAGAATAAGACTCCTTATGAGCTACTAAAAGGGAAGAAACATAAAGTAGACTGCTTTAAAATTTTTGGATGTTTATGTTATATACACAACAACAATAAGAAACACATTAGAAAGTTTGAAGCCAAGGCTGTTTTGGGAATTTTTCTTGGATATTCCCAAGTAAGCAAGGCTTATAGGGTGTATAACAAATCTACCTTAAAAATTGAAGAATTTATCCATGTTTCTTTTGATGAGACTAACATGTTTTTCAAAAATAAGGCTTCTTCTACCAATGAATTTTTGCAGGAACTTAATTTGTGTGAGAAGCTTGATGAACTGACCCTCACCAATGAGGCAGTTAGCCATCCTTCTTCATAAGGTGCTGAAGAAAGTGAAGACGAAGACATTGTAATCAGTGATGAACCAACAACAGCAAACCTAATTCCACAAGAGGAATTTATTCCCCAAGCTATTGAACAACCAACTCCACCCACTGAATTTGTCACACTTAGAGATCACCCCATATCTTAAGTGATTGGAGACATGTCTGTTATTGTGCAGACAAGGCATCAACTCAACCAAGATTTGATGCATGCCTGCTTCATATCTCAAATTGAGCCCTAATCCATCAAAGAAGCAGAGCAAGATCAGTAATGGATTATTGCAATGCAAAAGGACCTCAATCAATTTGAGAGATGCATAGTTTTGGACTTAGTTCCAAGACCCAAAGACTACCCAGTCATTGGAACTAAGTGGGTATATAGAAACAAGCTAGATGCCCAAGGTGTCATCATAAGGAATAAAGCAAAGCTTGTTGCTCAAGGTTATATGCAAGAAGAAGGGATTGATTATGACCAGACTTTTGCACCTGTTGCAAGGCTGGAAACAATCAAGATTTTCCTTGCTTATGCTACCAACAAGAAATTCAAATTTTTTCAAATGGATGTCAAAAGTGCCTTTCTGAATGGAGAACTCAAAGAAGAGGTTTATGTTGAACAACCTCCAGATTTCATCTCTCCAACTCATCCCTCATATGTCTTTAGATTGCATAAATCTCTCTATGGTTTAAAGCAAGCTCCAAGAGCTTGGTATGAGATCTTAGCTAGCTTCTTGATAGAGCATAAATTTTCTAGAGGCATTGTAGATAGGACATTATTCACTAGGCACCATAAGGATCAAATATTGTTAGTACAAATTTATGTAGATGATATTATATTTGGGTCTACTGATTCCAAACTATGCAAGAGGTTTTCTAACATCATGCATTCAAAGTTTGAAATGAGTAGCATGGGTGAGCCTCATACTTTCTTGGTCTCCAAGTGAAGCAGCTACATGATGACATCTTCATATCCCAGGCTAAGTATGTTAAGGAGCTTATCAAAAAGTTTGGGATTGCTGATGCCTCAACAAAGAAAACACCCATGGCTACAAATGTTGTAATAGATTCTGATGAGCATGGGGAACCTGTTGATCAGAAATTATATAGGGGCATTGTTGGGTCCCTACTATACCTTATAACAAGCAGACCTGACATAATGTTTACTACATGTCTTTGTGATAGGTTCCAGGTGAAACCTAAAGAATCTCACGAAATTTTCTTAAAAAGGATTTTAAGATATATAAAGAGTTGTCCTAGTCTAGGACTTTGGTATCCTACTGAATCAGAGTTTGAGTTAACTAGATACTTAGATGTTAACTTTGTTGGATGTAGAGTAGACAAAAAAGTACCTCTGGAACATGACAGTTCCTTGGTGCTAGATTAGTCTCCTGGTTTTGCAAGAAGCAGTCATCTGTGTCTACATCAACTGCTGAAGCGGAATACATAGAAAATGGCAGTTGCTATTCCCAGATGCTATGGATTAAGAACCAACTACTAGACTATGGGTTCAACTTAAATAATTCAACTCTACTATGTGACAACACAAGTGCTATGTCCATATCACAAAATCCAATCCATCATAGTAGGACTAAGCATATAGACATTAGACACCATTTCATTAGAGAGTGTGTAGACAAAAATAAAATTAATCTTGTCTATATCTACACTGATTTACAAAGAGCAGATACCTTCACCAAACCTTTGGATGAGAGGAACCATCTGTTCTTCATAAATCATCTTGGTATGATAAATGGAGAAGCTTTAATTTGATTTCTGTCTATGGTCGATGAATTTTTCAAAGTTCGTCGTATGGAGATCGACGAACAGAGAAAATTTCTAGAGAAATTCATCGAACGGAGATCGACGAATTCTCTGTGAGTGAAGTTATTTTCCTCGACCAGAGATTGACGAATTTGCTTCAGAAAACTTTCATCGAAGGAGCTCGAAGAAATGTTTTCACATCTTCTGACAAAGATCGATGAAATCTTTTGACTATAAAATATTTCGTCGACCTCAGATCGAAGAATTTCTATTTTTTTCGTTGAACGTAGTCTGTCTGTTCATATTCTGAAAACCTTATGTCTAGGTTTTCTTCGACCTCCGTCCCGCGCTTTCAGTTCCTTTGCACTTGATCTTTATTTCTCTCTTGCAGGTGCATCCATGGTGATTCCAGCGAGCGCTCTTTCCACCATGAAATTCGATATGTGTTTCTATATTGATTTTGACTCCTTCCAGTTCTCTGACCCAATCTTTATAGACATTCTGAAGCTATTTGAAGATCAACATCTGAAATGGTTCATGACCCACAGAATAAAGATTACAATGACAGAAATCAAGGAATGGGTCTTTACTTCATCAACCTCTGAAGATAACATGACAGGAACTATTTTTGGTAATCAAGTTTCCCTCTCTCCGAATATACTAACTGAAATCTTCGGTCTATTAAATGGTGCTGATGAGATAGAATTAAACTCTGAGGAATATAACAATATGTTAATCAAGATGGCTCATTCTGGAGAAAACCATAACAAGCTACTAAAAAAGAACTTGTCTGCTGAATACAAGTTCTTAGCTAATGTAGTCGGGAAGGTGCTGTTAGGCAAGCATTCAACACATGACTGCATCACCAGGCACCAGTTCTTGGTGATGGGTGCCCTGGTAGATAAAAAAGGTATTAACTGGGGAAAGTTATTGTTTGATCTGATTAAGAAGAAGAACAACAAGAAAGAAGTCTGCTTTGGACGGGTTCTGGGGATTTTTCTGCAGGAGAAGGCATCTGAACATCTGGTTTCCACACGAGTGTTCATAAATTCCTCCAAGAGGCTAACCTCCGCCCTGTTTGGCAGATGGGAGAGGAGGATCACAAAGCCCTCTAAGTCTTCCTCCTCCTCCAGGCCTTCTGAGAGCACAAGGGCCGTCATAGCTGCTCCTCCACACCCAGGAAGAAGTTCCTTCCACCTCCACCATTCCTTCTTCTCCACAACCTCAACCACAACAACAACAATAACAAGTTTACATTCCAACTCCAGTTCCATCTCCTGAACATTCTCCACCACCACCATCTCCACCTCCATCTTCTCCCCAGATACATCTCTCTGACATACCATCCGCCTCCATGCAGGAACCCTCATTCAACCTCTTGTCATCACCACATAAATCACCACAACCATCCCCACATCAATCTCCACTTCCACCTCATTTAACTGCCACAAACCCTGACTCATTTATCTCCTCCCACACTTTCAATCTATTATTTCCTCCACCATCTCCACATCAGAAACCCATCTCCTCCCCCACAACAACAGTTCCCTTTTCTACAACTGCAACTCCATCTGTCCCCTTCCCTCTACTCATCCAAACTGACCTTCCAGCTACTGTACCTGACTACAGACACACAAATATGTCTAGTGCTTTTTCTGTCTATTCAAGTTATGGTCATCAAACTCCCTACTCCTCCATTGCTCCAGAATCCCTCTATCTTAACTTCTCTGATATTGCTAAGGATCTGCTAACCTTAATCTCTCCCACTCTACAGAAACTCATAGATGATGCTCTAGCTCCCCTCACTACTTCCATCCATACTCTCTCTGGCAAAATTGCTGCTCTATCCCCTGTCCCTTATTCCGAGGGACTGGCTCCACGGACCCATGCAGCCAGTCAGGGGGAGATGCTCCATGATGAAGAAGTTCTTGTGACAACAGTAGCAGTAGAAGCAGAAACAGATTCCTTAATGTCAGATTCTTCAGAAGAAGCAGCCACTCCTTCTGATATAATAGATTTAATTGATTCAGATACAAATATGGATGAGCCTGTTATGGCTGAAATTGAAACTGTTGGTGATTTTATTCTAAATCGCATAGTTAATTTAAATCTTTATTAGAGTTATTCAATCTTGTGCACAGAGATATTCTTCCCAGCTCCTCTTATCAACATTCTTTGGCCATTGTACCATACACTGCACCAATCAGCCCCATAGTTGCCAAGCAACTTAAGGATAGTCTTGCAGTTGCAGAGCCTCTTATAGTATCAGATCCTATGAACATTGCCTCTCCTAAAGCCATTTCACCTCCCACCTACAAAATGGATGACAGCCCACTGCCTGATCTTGATGAAATAATTATGGCAGATATTGAAGAGGAAAATAAAAGAGTTGCTAAAAGCACTGCCGACATAGTTATTCCAGAACCTCCAGCTCCAGCTCTCTCTGAATCTCCAACACAGCCTCCGACTCCAGAACCTCAAGCAGTTGCTCTAGCTCCAGCTCCAGCTCCAGCTCTAGTACCTCAAGCACAGCCTCAGGCTGACAAGCAAATTGACAAAGCTCTTCTGAAAGCTCTGGATGATTTATATGATAATACTCAGGGATCCTCCTCTCAAAAAGATGATGATGATATTGATGATTCTGATGATAGCCCTTCTGCCAAGAAGAAAGTGTCTAAGAAAAGAAAGGCTCCTCCAGTTGCTGCTCCTAAGCCAAATCCAACCCATGACACTCCTTATTATATTCTTCAGAACATCACTCCTTACCCTGGAATGCCAGCCTGGATATGGCTGTCTAAGAATGAGCAGAAAGCACAAAAGAAAAGCAGGAGATATTCTCCTCCTCCTCAGAGACACAGGAAAAGAGCTCCTCCTCCTCCTCCACCTGCTGCTGGTGCTTCAGACAATACTTCTCAGAGGTTTACCTCATATGCTCAAACATACCATAGAAAACATGGTAGATCCTCATCTTCTCATGGAAGCAGCCAGCAGAGGTACTCTTCAAGCAGACATCAGCAACATCAACAACAGCTACAACAGCAACATCATCAACAACAACAATAGCAAGTTCCTGTACCATTAAAAGCTGACAGTCCTAATAAACCAGAGTCTCCTCCCATTCCCTTTGTGGATCTAGAGACAGGGACAACTGCTAGAATGGCCAGGTTCCAGGAACTGATTTGATTATCATTGATAAACAAAGCTAAAGCTGAAGGAAAAGATCCATCACAATATTCTACAATGTCCAAATACAGAAAAGAAGAACTAAACAGGTATGAGAAAGTTAACAAATTCTTTAATGTAGATGCCTATATAAATCTACATCTAGAGGTTGTTGTGCCTAAAGCCACGTCTCTCAATATCATTGGAGCTGCTGATATGACAATATCCAAGAAGCAAGCAGCTAATCCTAATAGAGAGATCAAGTTTACAAATCCTGCTGAACAGGAAAAAGAAGACAAGCAAAAGGAGAAGATGAAGAAAAAGAAATGATATACATTCTGTTTAAGTTTCTGTCTTTCTGAACTCTTTATATCTGTTGTTGTTCTAATTTTTCTGCAAGATATATTTTCTGCTTTGTGATTGTTTTTATTTCATTTGTATTAGTGACCTCACCCAAATAGGGGAGATTGTTGGATCCCTAGTTGATTTGGGCTAGGTTCACTAACTAGGATAATTGACCCACCATGTATAGTCAGGGTCATGGTATTATGTCCTAGAGTTTAGGCTAAGTCCTTAGAATCAACCACACTTGGACGAGCCAACAGAAGATAGCAGAAGACTCAAAGACTTAGAAGGAAATCAAGTTTATAAAAGTGAGTTCGACGTTCGTCGAACTCAGCTCGACGAAAGTCATGCTCAGCTCGATGAACTCAGAGTCAATTCTCTAAGTTGAGCTCGATGATATTCGAGCTCAGGTCGACGAATTCTGGAAGATCAACTTCAACTCATTTTAGACCAGAATACTTTCTCTGAACTCAGGTCGACGAAGTTATATTATCAGCTCGACGAACTTGGAGCACAGAATTGGGAAGTTCTTCACAGAAAGCAGTTAGCTGATCTCAGGTCGACGAACTTGGTTCTCAGGTCGAAGAACAAGGATTCCCAAGTCGACGAACATGATTTCTCTGGTCGACAAACTTGGATCTCAGGTCGACGAAATCTGTTCTCTGGTCGACATTTTCTGTGCAGTTCCATACTTGGAATTTTCCCTCATTTTGTCCTTATTCTCTTGCAGTAATTCCTGAATAATTAATGCTTATATTCTCTGATTATAGCCATTAGTGGCAGCATTGATTATGGTCTTCGTCAGGAATAATACTTGCCATTTTTAATGGGACAGTTGGGGAAATCCATTAATACAATATTCTCTCCAGCCAATTTTGATTCTCCAGGCCGTCAGCAATTAATGGCATGGAATTCAAAATTCAAAAGGAGAATTCGACTGAAGATATAAAAGAGTTTTTTTTTCTTTTCTAGAAGAAGAGACATAGAATATATAGAGAACTGATAGAATACAGGAAGACAGATACACAGAGAAGAGATCAACAACAACGATACTCTAAACCTTCTTTGTACAGAAAACAAATTGTTTTATCCGTGACATTGCTGAAGAAGAAGAGAAACAATCATTACAAATCAAGAGTCTTCTTCAATCTTCATTCCAGGAGATTTCAAGGACAACACATCCATATCAGTCAGAAGTTCCTGGATCTCATTTTCAAGGAAAGAATGAAGTCTGAAGACCTACACCCTGTGCAAGACTCCAAGTGTTATTGAGAGGAGTTCTTGACAACAACAAAAATCCACTAGTATTCTCTGTTGAAAAGAGAAAGAGAAGACACCATCAATCTCTCCCCCCCTCTGTATAAAGGGTTTATTAACTCCCTTCAAAAGTTTACTTTGATTTTTGAGCACCTGCTCAAAAGCTCATTGGTGGCAGTCACCTGATCAAAACCTGCTAGTGGATTCCTACTAGGGTGGTAGAAGAGTGGATGTACCCAGGTTAGGGAACCACTAAAAACGTTTTTGTGTTATCTGGTTGCCCTTTTCTTTTTGTTCTTACTGTGGCTGTGATAGATTAGACTATCTGTGCCGTGTTAGATTAGATTAACTTAGGTTGCTTTTGCCTTCTGTAAATCTTGGTATCTCTTATTTCATTACTCTGATATTATTTTATAAACAACAAAAAGATTTCAAATTACTCTATTCACCCCCGCTCTATAGTAAATCAGGTCTAGCCCACTCTTTCATGCCCTTAAGATACCTAAAGATTCTTTTTGCAACAGAGTAATGAGATTCTTTAGGGCAGGCCTGATACCTAGCACAGACACATGTAGCATACATGATGTCAGGCCTACTAGCAGTTAGATATAGAAGGGAGCCAATTATCCCTCTGTACAAAGACTCACCGACAGGTTTACCTGCCTCATCTTTGCCTATAGGCATACTTGACCCCATGGGAGTTCTCATGGTGGAGGCATTCTCCATACCATATTTTTTTATTAGCTCCCTGGTGAACTTGGACTGGGATATGGACAAGCCATCATCAGCCTGTCTTACTTGGAGTCCCAAGAAGAACTTGAGTTCACCCAAGCTGCTCATTTCAAACTTCCTGCATAGGTTGTCATCAGTAGATCCAATGATAATGTCATCGACATATATCTGGAATAGGATAAGCTTGCCCTTTGATTCCCGAAGGAATAGGGTCTTGTATATCTTCCCCCTTCAGAATTTGTTCTCAATGAGGAAGTTGGATAAGGTTTCATACCAAGCCCTAGGGGCTTGCTTTAGCCCATATAGAGCTTTCCAAAGCTTATATACAAAATTAGGAGAGTTAGGATCTACAAAACCTGGTGGCTGATCCATATATACTTCCTCTTTTAGGTCCCCATTTAGGAATGTTGATTTGACATCCATCTGGTAGACTCTGAATCCCTGATAGGCAGCAAATGTAAGGAATATCGTTATTGCTTCCAATCTAGCTACTGGGGCAAAGGTCTGGTCAAAGTCTATGCCCTCTTCTTGTCGGTAGCCTTTAGCCACAAGTCTAGCCTTATTCTTAATAATAATGCCTTCTTGATCCAACTTGTTCCTGTAGATCCACTTGGTCCCTATGATATTTTGCCCTTGTGTTCTGGAAAAAAACTTTCAGACCATACATCTCCTAAATTGACCCAGTTCTTCTTGCATTGCTCCAATCCATAACTGGTCCTTGATTGCTTCTTCAAACTTCTTGGGCTCTTCTTGAGACAGAAAGCTTGAGTAGAGAGCTGTATTCATGCTCCTACTTCTGGTCTGGACTCTATGATTTGCATTACCAATGATTTGGTGTGTTGGATGGTACCTTAGATGCCTGGTAGCTAGAGGCAATCTAGATGCAGCTTGTCGACCTTAAGGATTTTCTTCTAGCTGGTCTTCAATTTCTTCAGGTATGTTTTGTCTTTCTCTTGGAATAGGCAGTCTATCATCATTATCTTGGACTGTAGGGGTAGCTTCCTTGATGGTCAGCTTATCCATCATCTACTCTGTACCTGCAATACTATAAGAGGAGGAGCTTGGCAGCTCACAGTTAACCATGTTGGATTCATCAAAAACAACATGCATTGACTGTTCTATAACTTGGCTAGTTATGTTATAGATTCTATATGCCTTACTATGAGTGTTGTACCCAACAAAGATCCCTTTATGGGACTTGGCAGCAAACTTACTTAAATGTACTTTTCCATTGTTGAGTACATAACACTTACAACCAAAGAAACTGAAATAGCTCAGGTTTGGTTTTCTGACCTTCAAGATTTCACAGGGAGTCTTCTTGTGGCTCTTGGTGATAGAAGCCCTATTAAGGACATAACATGCAGTGTTAATTGCCTCAGCCCAGAAGTATTCTATGAGGGATGAGTCACTTAACAAGATTCTACCAGCCTCTATGAGAGTCTTATTTTTCCTCTTAGTAATTCCATTTTGCTGGGGTGTTCTAGGAGAGGAAAATTCTTGATGAATCCCCTGCTCTTCACAGAACCTTATCATGTACTCAGACTGAAACTCAGTCCCATGGTCACTTCTGATTTTGACCACAGTGCTGTTGAATTCATTCTGAATTTGCTTGACAAATGTCTGAAAGACATCAGGGGTTTCATATTTCTTCCTTAGAAAGAACACCCGGGCAAATCTGGAAAAGTCATCAACAACCACAAGGGTATAGACTTTCCTACCTAGACTTGGAATTGGCAAAGGACCAAACAGATCCATATACATGAGATATAAGCACTTCACTGAGTCTTTGGTGCCAATGATCTTGAATGAGGTCTTAATTTGTTTGCCCTTTTGGCATGTAGAGCAGATACCCACTTTAGTGCATATAAACTTAGGCCCATTCCTAATAAGCTCATTGCTGAACAGCCTGCCTATGGTCCTATAATTTAGATGGACTAGCCTCTTGTGCCACTGGACATATGAAGAGGCTTTCTCATCTGCAACAAGGCATATAGGTGAGTCTTTGCTAGAGCAAAATAAATCTAAACAATAAACATTTTCACTCCTAGTGTCTGTTAAGATGACCTCTTGGTCACTTAACCTCCTAATTTGGCACTCATCCTTGTGGAAACTTTTGTCATAGTCAAGATCATAGAGTTGGATAATGCTTATTAGGTTGTGTTGCAACCCTTCCACATACGCTACTCTAGTGATAGTGACTATGCCATTAGAAATCTTATCATAACCTCTAGTCACCACTTTTTTTGACACACCAAAGATAACCTTTGGTCCATTCCTCACTAGAGCATAATCCTTCAACATGCTCCTTGTTCCAGTCATATGCCTGGAACATCCACTGTCCAAGTACCATAGAGGGGTATGAGTACTTGGACTAACCTGTAAGACCCAAATCAGTTAACCTTAGGACCCCAATTTTAATTGGGTCCTTGGTGCATGTTAGACTGAAAATAACTATGCCCGCCTGCAGCTTTTCTGACAGGCAAGCTAACGTTGGCTCTCTGCACACTATAATTGTGCCAGCAATCAACAGCAAAGTGGCCTACCTTGCCACAACACCAACAATCATGGATGTTGTACCTTCTTTTCAGAGCCAGTCTAGTGGCTGTGTTAACAACAGCTCTCAGTCTAAAAGGGGTAGCAACAGTTCTATTCTTTAGTTTCCCTGCCCCAGTCTAATAAGTGGTGGGTCTGGCACTAGAAGTGCTTGGGATATCTTAAGCCCTTCTAGCAGCTACTAACTATTCTCCTATTCCTCTAGCCCACTCTAAAACAAAGGGAAAGGTTGTCAGTAGACCAGACCTGGGCATCTCTAAGGCAATAAACATTTTCACTCCTAGTGTATGTTAAGATGACCTCTTGGTCACTTAACCTCCTAATTTGGCACTCATCCTTGTGGAAAATTTTGTCATAGTCAAGATCATAGAGTTGGATAATGCTTATTAGGTTGTGTTGCAACCCTTCCACATAGGATACTCTAGTGATAGTGACTATGCCATTAGAAATATTATCATAACCTCTAGTCACCACTTTTTTTGACAAACCAAAGATAACCTTTGGTCCATTCCTCACTAGAGCATAATCCTTCAACATGCTCCTTGTTCCAGTCATATGCCTGGAACATCCACTGTCCAAGTACCATAGAGGGGTATGAGTACTTGGACTAACCTGTAAGACCCAAATCAGTTAACCTTAGGACCCCAATTTTAATTGGGTACTTGGTGCATGTTAGACTGAAAATAACTATGCCTGCCTGCAGCTTTTCTGACAAGCAAGCTAACGTTGGCTCTCTACACACTATGATTGTGCCAGCAATCAACAGCAAAGTGGCCTACCTTACCACAACACCAACAATCATGGATGTTGTACCTTCTTTTCAGAGTCGGTCTAGTGGTTGTGTTAACAACAGCTCTCAGTCTAAAAGGGGTAGCAATAGTTCTATTCGTTAGTTTCCCTGCCCCACTCTAATAAGTGGTGGGTCTGGCGCTAGAAGTGCTTGGGATATCTTGAGCCCTTCTAACAACTACTTTCTTTTCAGAAAGAATACTATTGATGGCCTTAGAGATGCCCAGGTCTGGTCTACTGACAACCTTTCCCTTTGTTTTAGAGTGGGCTAGAGGAACAGGAGAATAGTCAGTAGCTTTACCCTTGACTGAAGGGGCTGTTGCACCAAACAAAAATTTTCAAGGATGGTCCATTTATATTTTCTCATCGGCACTTGCACCATTGCTGTATCGACTACCATATTATGGAACATCGTTTTTCACACAAGAGGGCCTAACATTGTTCCAATGACTATAAATACTCTCATGGTCTTGGCTGTTAGAAGAAAGTTACACTTTATTGAATTTAATAGGAAGCTTAGAGGCTAGTTGGTCCACTTGAGCTTTGCCCTTTCCCTTGGGATTAATAGCTCCTGTCCTTCCATTGAATCCCAAACATTTCTTTCCCTTTTGGGAGGAGAAGGAGTCTATCAAGGGCAACACTGTGCTAGGCTTGGAGTAGTTAGCCACTAGTTCCCTCTCTTTTTGGAGCTTTCCTTCAAGATTCCTGATATGGTTATTCTTGAAGGTTCTGGTGCTCATCTGAAGGATTGTTACATTCTTCAGTTTGCTGACTTCTTACATCTTCAGATCGAACAGTTTTGCTGATTTTGAAGGAACAAGCTTTAGAGAAGTAATTTCCTGAGCCTATTGTTTGGCCAGGAGCTTGCTTTTCATTAGATCTTGTAGAAGTGCACCATAATTATCAATCAATTGATTGATGTTTCTTTTAGATTCTGAGCCATCATCGTCATTTGATGAAGAGGCACAAGAAACTGTAACCGATTCATAATCTGAATAAGAAATGCTAGTAATAGAGATTACCTTGCTTGGACAAGGCTGATCCTGGCTGATTTCTTCATCAGACATAGCCATCAGCCCAAGGAAACACCTGTCTTCTTCATAATCCACCTCTGAATCACCATTAGAGTGTGATAGAGGGGCCCTGTCTTCAATCCTGGCAGCAAGAAGAACCTTCTCAGCTTCTTCTTCTATAGAAGCCAGCCTTTTAAAGCAGTTTGCTTATACAGCTCCATATTCAGTAGAGTACAACCCAATGTATGCTTCTTCTTCTTCTTTCATCTCTAATGAGGAGGAGTCAGTCCAGCTTCTTTGTTTCTTAGCAATGAGGGATTTCTCCTTCTTGACTTTTTGGTGGTGGTCTTTTTTCTCACCATGTTCCCTTGTTTTGACTTGGCAGTCGGATATTACATGCCCAGGCTTTCTGCAATGATAACAAGTCATGTTAGATGAAACCTGTTTACTAGTTTTGGAACCATACATGTCCTCCTTAGAGGATTTTCTCCTGCCCTTATAGTAGTCATCCTTGGGATGAGAGGAGGAGGAGGGCCGACCTCTCTAGTGCTTCTTCTTCAAGAACTTCTGGAATTTCCCGATGAAGGCAGTAAAATCTTCATCAGACCATTGGCAGTCTGATGTACTTTTCTCTGATCTTCCAGAATCAGATTCAGCATCTCTCCTTGGTGGAGAGGGAGACTTTCTTCTACTTTTGCTGGAGCCTTCTAATTTGAATGCTATAGACTTGGCTCTTTCCTGAGACTTGTTGAGGTTCTCCTCTTCTTTCCTAGCAGCCAGCTACATCTCATATAGTAGCAACTTCCCAAAGAGGGTGTGAGGAACTGTGTCACCCAGCTTTTCCACTTCTCTGATGGCACAGATTTTTGTGTCCCCCTCTCTAGTGAGAGATCTAAGGAACTTGTCATTCAGTTCATAGTGACTGAATACTCTTCCATAAGACTTTAGCTCATTTACAATCATAAAGAACTTTTCAAAACAGATGGTAATGTTGTCCCCCTTGGATTTCCTGAAAGCCTCATACTCTTGGTTGAGTATGTACTTCCTATCATCTCGAACTTCATCTATCACCTCCATATAGATCACAAGTGTTTCCCACATTTCCTTTGCTATTGTTCAATGGATCAAGTTCTAAAGTGTAGAGTCATCAACAAAACTCATAATTATATTCTTTGCCCTCTTGTCTATTGAGGCCAGGGCCAACTCATCCTTAGTCATCTCATCATATGTCTTGGGGGTCTTGACATTTGCATCCAATGCAGAGACCTTCATTGGGATGAATGGTCCCTCTTCGACTATAGTATACATCCTAGGGTCAGCAGCTTCCATGAAATGCCTCAGCCTTGCTTTCCAGATGCCAAAATCTTCCTTCCTACAGATTTTAAGCCTCACAACACTTAATTCCTTATTGGTCATTCCCGAACCCATAGAGATGGACTTCTAGGTAACCTTGGAGATCTACTCAGACAGTTATGCATTTAAAGAGTAACCTCCCTCTAATACCACTTGAAAGTCTTGTTTTCAAGGCTAGCTAAACACATAGAGGGAGGGGGGGTGAATAGGTTTTTGTCTCTATTTAAATTTCCTTACTGGTTAGCAGATTTCTGTGCTTGGTGATTCAGTTTGTTTTTAGCTTTCAAGAATAATCACAAACGACACAGTAATTTTATAGTGGTTCCCCAATCTTGGGTACATCCACTATCCCTCTATGTCTATCTAACAGTGTGTTAGACTCAGCTCTCCCTCCAGAACTCAGCTCCTTAAGAGCTTACAGCACAGATCCCGCAGGACCTCACAGGTCACACAGACCTACCACTCAGGCACTAAGCCAAACATCAGGTTACAAAGACCTTTCACACAACACTAAGCCAAACACTGGTCACAAATACCTTAGCCTTTATATTACAGGATGACAACTTCAGACTCACAAAGAATCTAAATAGAAGAAATAGAAGTCGATTTGATTAGACACCAGAGCAATAACTCTGTCTACTTCTTCCTGGGCTTATCAGATATCAGTCCAAGCTTTTGCTGTTGAAGACAATGAAGTAGGCAGTAAAATATTTCTTCAAACAACTTTTTATTCTTTGCAGAGCTTGTGGATCTGCTTCCTCATAATCTCTTCTGAACCTGCTATTGCAGATGGTGATTATTTCAGCTATCTCTTTCCTCAGCTAGGTTATCTGTGCAGAACAGCTTCTTCAGGCTCGACAAAAATGGCGAGGAATAAGATTGAAGTTTGGCTGCACTTTCGTTTTCAGAAAACCTAGACAAGGATTCGATTGATTTGCTCTGGCCGATTTGCATCTTTTTATTCTCTGAATGCCAATTGAGTAGTGGTCCCACCCCTAGAATTGATGCCGAGATTTAGCCATATTGCACATGCTTTCCATTAATTCTTGATTCAACGACTCTTTGTTGTGTGTGGGCCCCAACATTTAATGATGAAAATATTTCTTGAAAAGTGTAGAGGAAGATGACAGCTGGCCGCCAAAGTCTCTGGCAGCATTTCCGCAATATTTGAATTTTGGCTGACTTTTTGACTTGTTGGCATCAGCATGACTCAACATCTCTAGACTTAGACAAAATTCAATCATTAGAAGCAAAGATGTTGAGTGAGTAAGCATCACTCAACGCCACAACACTTAGATAAAATTCTATCTATCTAGGCATTGAGCTTGATGAACGCTGAGTTCCGTTCGACGAACGACAAGCTCAGTTTGATAAAAGCGTAAATTTAGTTTGACGAAAGCTAAGCTCAGTTCGTTAAAAGAGTAAATTCAGTTCGACGAACTCCAGACTTAGTTCAACGAAATCTAAGCTCAGTTCGACGAAACTGAGTTCGATGAAAGCCAAGTTATCCAAAAATTTGGACTTAGCCAAATTTTCTGCATCAAGGCATTGTGAGCATTGAGTGAGCTTGCCTGACTCAACGCTATTTACCTTAGCAAATATTTCTGCGTCAAGGCATTGAGAGCATTGAGAGTGTTGAGGGAGCTTGCCTCACTCAATGCTATTTTTCTTAGCCAGATTTTCTGATCCTTGGCGTTGAAAGAGTAGGCTCCACTTGTTGGAACACCCTATTACTGATTTGGGCAAGGATCACTATGTCCTCTAGGAAATTTGTTTTGACCTCCTTGTATAGATCTAAAGGTCAATTAGAACTGAGTCTAATGGTTAGTATTTAGGTTTGGAAGCTGCCCTCAAGACCCTCAAGACCAGATATTTCAGTTCAGGAGACTAAGTTATTTCGTCGAGCTCAGCACGATGAATCGTCGAACTCCATTCGACGATCTCTGAGCTCACCTCGACGAATCGTCGAACTCCATTCGACGATCTCTGAGCTCAACTTCAACGAGTCGTCGAACTCCATTCGACGATCTTCGAGCTCAGATCGACGTTCCTGTCTCTAGTTTGTTTCCCTATATCTGAGCTCAGTTCGACGATAGTTGAGCTCAGATCGATGCTTTCTGCTTCATTCTAAGTCCAGTCTCTGAGCTCAGTTCGACGATAGTTGAGCTCAGGTCGACGTTTTTCTGGAGAGATCGACGTTTTTCAAGATTCAAATTCAGACAGTTATGGAATTATTCTCAGCATTTATGTCAAGGATCTTGTAGCCGTTTCAATTAATCTGGAGCAAGTTTCAAGAGATTTTCAAAGGAATGTTTTATTGGACTTTCCTCCAGAAGACAAAATGCAGTTAAGGAAGTCATTTATGACAGGCTAACGGCTATCTTGGACAGAGAATCATTCTATTCAGATCTAAGGAATAAAAGACATATTCATATTCTGCTGGAAAACATCATCAACAACTATTACAACAAGAATAATAGAAAGAGAAAGAGTTGCAGATATTCTCAGTCTCAGAATTCATACAAGAACACACATCACAAAAGGAGATCAACATTCTGAAATTTTCAGATCCCTTTTTGATTCCAGTGTTCAAAGGCCATTATCATTCAAGACATCAGACACCACACATTTCAGCTGCTGCTGGAATCATCTTTTGCTGGAGATCAAATCTTCTGAAGGCCTATCACCCTACTGCAAAGCTTCACTTCCTGAACAACTCAAGAACTCGGGGAGAGCTTTGACAACATCAAGCATCTTCTCTCTGATTATTGACAGAGAAGATCATCTCATCCCTTTCTCTCTCTCTCTGTAAAGGGTTTATCAAACCCCCTTCAAAAGTTTGTGTTGGTTTCTGAGACCTTGTCAAAAATTATTGGTGGCAAGACACCTGATCAAAAAAATCTGGTTTGCTTTTCGAGTACCTTATCAAAAGCTCATTGGTTCCCAGGACACCTGATCAACTCATCCTGCAGTGGATTCCTACCTAAGATGGTAGAAGAGTGGATGTACCCAGATTGGTTGGGGAACCACTATAGCTCCTTGTGTCATCTGGTTGCTTATTTTCTTTTGTTTTCTAGCTGTGATTTGTGATTGTTCTGTGATTGCTTTGATTAGGTAGTTGCTGTGTTTGCTGTATTTCATTTGCTTCCCTGTTCACCTAGGAATACAACAAGAGTTGTAAAACGTTTTTAGCAAGCACCATACTCTATTCACTCCCCCTCTAGAGTATATCAGATCTAACCTGCACTTTCAATTGGTATCAAGTGAGGTTGGTTAAAATACCACACATTGGTGGTTGCACAGGCTAACACCTGAACCCAAAGATCCCTCTAGTTAGATATGCTTGTTTAAGTTTGTTGTTAGATTTATTTCTTCACAGAACATGGCCCAAAACAAAGATTATGCTAGCACTAGATCTCCAGTGTGCAATCTATCTAAGTTTGCACTTTGGAAGGCAAGGATTAGACTGTACAAGAACTCTATTGATGAAGACATTTTCAATTCTATTTTGACAGTGTGTCCAAGACCTCCAGAAAATACAAGCACAAGTGCTGTTCCACCTCCTTCAGGAACAGATGCAGAAATCAAGAAATGGAAAGTGGTAGATGCAAAAGCTATGAACATTCTAGCCCAGACTATGTCTGATGAAATATTACAAAAGGTAGCTGAATGCAACTCAGCAAAGGACATATGAGACAAGTTATCTGAGATAGTGTCAGGATCTGCTGATGAGAGAAAAGATAGAAGATCTCATCTCATAACCCAGTATGAGAACTTCAAGAAAGGAGAAGCTGAGTTAGTAGCAGATATGTATAATAGACTCAGTCTCATAGTCAATGAGCTGAAATCATTAGACAAAGAGATCTCATTGACTGAGCTCAATGATAAAATCCTAATGTACTTCCCAAGCACTTAGGACTCAAGGATCTGGCCAATCAAGGATGCCAGAAGCCTAAATGAGATCACAACTGAAGCTCTCTTGGGCAAGCTCAAGTCTTATGAGCTGCTCATCAAGAACAGAGAAGAAGAGCAGAAGGCTGCCTCACCAGCTATAAGAAAAGAAAAATCAATAGCTTTCAAAGCCATTGAAGATCAACCTGAAGACAAGGTCACAGGCAATGAAGAGTTTCTAAGCCTACTGGCCAAAAGGTTTTACAAAATGGTCAGGAAGGATTTCAGGAAAAGATCATACAGAGAGCATGACAAGCCAATGTATGACAAATCAAATAACAAAGAGATTATTTGTTGTGGATGCAGGAAACCAGGCCACATTGTGCCTGACTGTCCAGAAAATAAAAACAAGGACAAGAAGGACAGGAAGGAAAGAAGAAAAGACAAAGACTTCAGGAAGAACAACAATGACAAACCCTCCTCCACCAAGAACAAACACACCAGGAAGGGGTTTGTAGCTGAAACTTGGAGTGAGACAGAAGAAGAATCTGAAGCTTCATCCAGCTCAAGTGATGATGAAGATGATGCTGAAGAAAAAGAATTCTACATGATGGCTATCAATGCCTCACAATAAAATTCTGATGCAGAAGAGTCAGAGTCAGAATCAGAGACTCAATCTGGAGAGGACCAGGTAAAAAGTTCTTTTGATTTTAATTCTGAGGACTTCAAGTGTGAGTTTAAAGCACTGTGTTTAGATTTATTAAAATCTGAGAAGGAAATCATTTCTCTCAGAAATCAGTTATCTGAACACAGCACTTTAAAATCAGAAAACCTCAAACTCTCTGAGGAGTTGGAATGTTGTAGGGAGCAGATAGACTCACTGAAAAGTAAACTATCAGAGGCCAAGAAGTTTGAAGAATCCCTTAATGGGAGAAGTATCAAACTAATGGACATCACAAGCACAGTGAACTCAAGATTCAATAGTACACTGGGCTTGGGTGCTTCATCCAGCCAACCTATAGTATTAACAACCCCAATCAAGTTTATCTCTGATAAAGGTAAGGGAGTTGTAGAGGTAGCTAGGAAGAATTCTGACTTACCTAAGAAAACAAGAGTTCAACAGAAATCGTCGAACGGAGCTAGACGATCATCGAATGAAGATCAATGATCTCAGGCAAAATCGTCGAACTCAGGTCGACGATCTCTAAACCCTGAACTCTGCCACAGTCGATCTTCGAACGGAGCTCGACGATCTGACCCAAGATCGTCGAACTCAGCTCAGCGATCGTCGAGCAGAGATCAGAGGTTTGAATTTTTTTTAAAGGTAAATCAAATTTCAAACCTAGGGATCCTTCATCCCAAAGATTTAACCCTTATACTGAATGGATAATACCTCCAAGGAGATATCATCCTGAAGGCTATAAGAGTCAACCAGGGATGTCTTTTATTTCTGAATTCAAAGGTTACTAACCTAGGCCCAAGGTAAACTGGGTCAAAAACAAATAAATTGTTTTATGTGTAGGTGAAAACCTATCCAACATCAAACCAGCAATGGTATCTGGATAGTGGGTGCTCAAAGCACATGACAGGAAACAAGGACAATTTCACATCCTTCAAATCCAAGCTTGGACCCAAAGTAATATTTGGTGATTCAAACTTTTGTCTAACAAAGGGATATGGTGCAGTCCAGATTGGCATAGTCACATTCAAGAAAGTAGCCTATGTGGAAGGACTGAAGCACAATTTAATCAGTATCAGTCAACTGTGTGATGAAGGCTACCAAGTGACTTTCAGCAAATCCTTATGCAAGATCAAATCAGTGGACAACACAACTGTGTTGACAGGTAAAAGGAAAGGTAACATCTATCTTGTAGATTTTCTTTCAACCAAGGTAGATATTTGCTTGTTTAACTCTATTTGTAGACCGAATGAACTATAGCATAAGAGATTAGGACATATAAACCTTAGAACCATTGCTAGGATATCTAAGGACAACCTTGTTAGAGGACTACCTTCTGGCCCCTACAAGAAGGAAGGACTCTACAGGGCTTGTCAATTAGGCAAGCAAACCAAAAATAGTTTCAAGTCACTTAATAAGAGTGATTCACCTAGGATTTTGTATCTGTTACACATGGATCTTTTTGGAACCATTACAGTACAAAGCTTAGGAGGGAAATATTATACCTTAGGAGTTGTAGATGACTTCTCTAGATTCACATGGGTGTTCTTTCTGAGGAAGAAGTCTGATAACTTTAAGTGTTTGACAGAGCTTCTCAAATGCATACAGAGTGAGTTCAATACTCACATTGCCCTGATCAGAGGTGATCATGGGACAGAGTTTGATTCTCTTCTTATGCAAGAGTTCTGTCAAAGTGAAGGGATCAGGCACACTTTCTCAGCTCCTAGAACTCCTCAACAAAATGGGGTAGCTGAAAGGAAAAATAGAACCCTTATTGAATCTGCTACTACATTGTTGTCAGATGCTCATCTTCCTCTATCCCTTTGGGCAGAGACAGTGAACACCTCCAACTATGTGTTGAATAGAAGTTTAATACATAAATTGAAGGGCAAGACTCCCTATGAATTACTCAAAGGGAAGAAACCTAAAGTAGATTACATTAAAATTTTTGGTTGTATTTGCTACATTCATAATAATGACAAGAAATACTTAGCAAAATTTCAAGCTAAAGCTGATGAAGGAGTGTTTTTGGGATACTCCATGATCAGTAAAGCTTATAGGGTATATAATAAATCTACTCTCAAAATTGAAGAATCTGTTCATATATCTTTTGATGAGTCTAACATGTCTTTCAAGGAGAAGAATACTTCTACCATAGAACCTTTGCAGGTACACTCTCTTACTGAAGACTTGGACAGGTTACAAATTATTCAAAAAGATGAAAGCAGTGAAGATGAAGAAGACATTCAACATCTTGAAGAGAAACTTCTTGAAGAGCCAGTTGTTGTACCACCAGAGGAAACAACAACACAGGTTGGTGAACAATCAACATCTCCTGTTGATTTAGTAACATCAAGAGACCATCCAATCTCCTAAGTGATTGGAGACATCTCAGCTGGTGTGCAAACCAGAAATCAGGTCAACCAAAACCTGATGCACACTTGCTTTCATTCTCAAATTGAACCTCAATCCATTCAAGATGCAGAGCAAGATCCACACTGGATCATTGTAATGCAAGAAGAGTTGCATCAATTTGAAAGGAACAAAGTTTGGGAACTAGTACCAAGGCTAAAGGATCACTCCATTGTTGGAACAAAGTGGATGTTCAGAAATAAATTAGATGATCAAGGAGTCATTGTAAGGAACAAGGCAATGCTAGTTGCTCAAGGGTACTCTCAAGAAGAAGGGATAGATTATGACCAGACCTTTGCACCAGTTGCAAGGTTAGAGGCCATAAGAATCTTCTTAGCATATGCAGCACACAAAGGTTTCAAAGTATACCAGATGGATGTAAAGAGTGCTTTTCTCAATGGAGATATCAAATAAGAAGTCTATGTCAGACAACCCCCAAGTTTTATCTCTTCAACTCATCCTGATTATGTTTTCAAATTGCATAAAACATTATATGGTCTAAAGCAAGCTCCTAGAGCATGGTATGAGACCCTAACATGCTTTCTTCTAAAAAATGAGTTTATAAGGGGTTGAGTAGACCAAACTCTTTTTATTAGAACCCATAAGTCTCATACCCTACTAGTACAAATCTATGTAGATGATATTATATTTGGTTCTACTGATTCAAATTTGTGCAGAAGGTTTTCCAACCTAATGCATTCTAAATTTGAAATGAGTAGCATGGGTGAGCTATCCTTCTTTCTAGGATTGCAAATCAAACAACATGCTGAAGGCATATTTATTTCTGAAACCAAGTATGCAAAAGAATTGGTTAAGAAATTTGGTATGTCTGAAGCATCATGTATGAAAACACCTTGCCTACTAATGTTGTATTAGATGCTGATGAACATGTGAAACCTGTTGATCAGACAACATATAGAACAATGATTGACTCTTTATTGTACCTTACAGCTAGTAGACCTGACATAATGTTTGCTACATGCATATGTGCTAGATTTCAAGTGAGCCCTAGAGAGTCACACTTAACCTTAGTAAAAAGGATTCTTAGGTATGTAAAAAGTTGTCCAAATCTTGGTCTCTAGTATCCAAAAGATTTAGCATTTGACTTAACTGGATTTTCATATGTTGATTATGCTGGATGCAGAATAGATAGGAAAAGCACCAGTGGAACTTGTCAGTTTCTTGGTGATAGACTTGTCTCCTGGTTTTGCAAGAAACAAACATCTGTGTCAACTTCAACTGCTGAAGCTGAATATATGGCTGCAGGTAGTTGTTGTTCATAAATCTTGTGGATTCAAAATCAGCTCCTAGACTATGGCTACAACTTAGAGAAGTCAAAAATATTTTGTGATAATACCAGTGTTATTTCTATAACACAAAATCCAGTCCTCCCTAGTAGGACAAAACATATAGAAATTAGGCATCGCTTTCTAAGGGATAATGTTGAGAAAAACAAAATTAAACTTCAATATATTCCAACTGATTTGCAAAGGGGAGATATTTTAACCAAACCCTTGGATGAAAAGAAACATACATTCTTCCTGAATCAGTTAGGAATGTTAGATGGAGGAAGTCTAAAATAATATCCAAGATTTTAAAAATTATAAAAATGACCAAGACTAGGCAAATCAATATGTTCTTTTTGTGTATAGAGTATGTTTCTGGTCTCTGAACTACGCTCGACAATTTTCCCCAAGATCGTCGAACGGAGATCGACGATTTCAGGAATCGTCGACCTGAGTTCAGCACTTCTCAGATAGTGCTAAACTGTCTTTCTTTAGGTCAGCGATCGTCGAACGGAGCTCGACGCTCTCCGATATCGTCGAACAGAGATCGGTGTTATTGATGACCTTTCAGTTTCCTTTAGAAGCCCAGATCGTCGAACTGAGTTCAACGATCTTTCCTTTTCTGCGTCGAACACTAATATAAAACGCATTTTTCGGCCGTCGTTCTCCTTTTGCGCTTCCATACTCTCTGCAAATTTTCCCTTTCCCTCCAAACTCTTCTACACTTTGTCGTTTGTCTGTTCATTTCTGCAGGAATCAATGGCAGTTTCAGTCACAATCTTGGCCGCAATGAAGTTTGACGCAGGCTTTGATATCGACATGGATTCTTTCAATAACAGCGATCAAATCTTCAAGGACATTCTGGAACTTTTCAAAGACCAACAACTAGTTACCATAATGACAACAAGGATCAAATTGGCTGCAGATGAGATAAAGGAATAGGTGTATACTGCCCACAATCTGGATCAGAACACAGTGGTTGGAACCATATCAGGAACTCAAGTATCTCTAACACCTTCTGCTTTGACAGAGGTTTTTCAATTGAATTCTGGAGAATATTATGTTGAGCTTTCTATAGAGGAATTTTCAAATAGGCTTGAAAGGATGGGACATTCAGAAGCTAACCCTAGTAAATTGCTTAAGAAAAATTTGTATGTTGAGTACAGATTTCTTGCTGATGTTGTTGGAAAACTGTTGTAGGCAAAACACTCAGCTCATGATACCATATCTAGGTATCAGCTCTGTTTGATTGGTGCCCTGGTGGACAAGAAGCACCTGAACTGGGGAGAAGTGTTCTTTGACTTAATCAAGAAGAAAATTAACAAGAACTTTGTTAATTTTGGGAGGATCTTAGGGCTGTTTCTTCATAATAGATGCCCTGCACCGCTTGTTTCCAATGGGATGCACATCAATGCCTCCAAGATGCCTACCTGTGCCCTATTTGGGAAATGGGACAGGCAGATTGTAAAGCCCAGCAGGCCCTCTGCAATCTCTTCTTCAGGCACAAGTACTGCTTCAGTCTCTTCCCCTCAGGTTTCTGCCCCTGCAGAAGACTTGCCTGCTTCTTCTCCTCCTCCTCCACCTCTTGTTTCTTCTACAATAGTCACCATCACAATTTCATCCCCCATTTCCATCCCATCTCCAACTTCAATCCCTTCTCCAACTCCAACATCAAATGAAGAAATCTTCCATCCACTACATCATTACCCACTCCTGGACGTTGATTCATCATCTCATATTCCATCTTTCACTCTTATAGATGATTCCTATATGGATGATTCTCCTTCATCCCCTCCTAATCCAACATCTTCATCCACTTCTTATCAACAACTCATTCAGGACATCATTACTCAACCATCATTCACACCATCCATTTCCTTTCCCTTATCTTCCATCTCCATAACTCCAATATCTCAACCATCACTTCCACCATCCACAGGTTCTCTAACAACATCTCCTGCTGCTCCAACTTCCATCCCTACCTCTACTCAAGTCCCTCCTGAGCAAGTAGACATTCCAGCTATTGCAGACAGGCTATATGAGCTGATATCTCCAAGGCTATCACTATTGCTGGAGACCTCTTTGGCTCCACTTCTAAAAATAGTTCAGGAGCTGTCTGCCAGGCTATCCTCTTTTCTTCCTCCTCAGGCAATCCCTTCTTCTGGGTGCCTTGATCCAGTTCTCACTGAATCTAGGCAGGGGGAGATGCCTTATGAAGCTGAGAGATTGCCTGTTGTAGTAACTTCAGTCCAAGCTCCAGTAGCTCCAGTTGCAGTCATTACAGTGGACCTCAGGTCACTGTTGTCAGTTTTTGATTCTGTATACTTCAACTGTATTCCAGCCCAGCACACTGAAGATCTTTCTAAGGCCATTGTGCCTATTTCCAGCTGTGACGCCAGCTTAATAAGTTCTTATGTCAATTCCTTCAATGTTGTTGACAGTGCTCCTACTGCTGCTGCTCCTACTGCTGCTGTTGTTGTTTCAGTGTCTGAGGATGTGCATATGACAGAGGCATTTTATTTTGAGCCTGCTATTTTTATCTCTGAATCTGTTGCTTCAGTTACCTCTGAGCTTGTTGTTTCTATTTTTGAAGTTGTTTTCCAGTTTCATCTGTTCCTACTGCTTCTATTACTGCTGCTGTTACAGTTTCTTCTGCCAGTGCTGCTTCTACTCAAATTCCTGCTGCTGTTGTTGCTCCTGTTGATGTTTCTGCTATCTCTTCTACTCAGTCTCAACAATAAAAAGATTATCTCAAAAGGATTGATGTAGTGTATGATAATCCACAAAGCTTAGACAGTGATCAGTTTAGAACTGACTCTGATGATTCCTCTGCAACACTTGCAAGGAAAAGGAAAGCCAGAAGCAAGGCCATGAAGAGAGTTCCCCCAGAGAAAGTGAAAGATACAAATGATATTCCATACTATATACTGCATGATTGCCCTATTACAGAACCATGGATGCAGTACTCCAGGAATCAACTGAAAGCCATGAAGAAGAAAAGAAAGTATGACAAAGGATCATCCCATTTCAATCGTCCTCCTCCTCCTCCTCCTTCACCTGATGTAGGTGCAGGTGGAAGTTCTGCCTTCCAATCTACTGCCAGAAGCCAAAGTTTATATCAACCTCAAGGAAGATCCCAGTACAGAGGAAATCAGTCTAGAGGTTACCAGTCCAGAAGAGGACAGTACAGAGGAAATCAAAGAGGACTCAGAGTGTATTCCAGGCAACATCCTTATCAAAGGGAAGGACAAGGTCCCTCTGACACTACTTCTGGTCCCTTCCCTGATAAGCTTAAAGATTTAGTCTCTTCCAGAGCTCCTCCTGATAATCCTTCAAACAGATATGAGCCTCCTGTTCCATTTGAAGACCCAGAAAATAATCCCACCTCATGGGCAGCAAGAATGTAAGAATTGGCTGCACTAGACCAAATCAAGAAGGCTAGAGAACAAGGAAAAGATACATCCAGTATCACTACTCTATCAGATCAAAGAAAGAAAGAACTTGAGAGATACTCCTCCAATAAATTCTTTGATTCAGAAAGTTATATGAAGCTGCATCCAGAAGCTGTAGTGCCCAGGCCAAAACATCAAACTTCTCTAGGTGCAGCTGATGACAGAAGATCCAAGAAAGAAGCTCTCAACCCCAACAGAGAAATAGTTCTCTTAAAGAGAAAGGAAAAGGAATGATTCTATAAGATGACAGTAAATTTTGTTTCTGAACTATCTGTGATAATGTCTGTGTTTCTGCAATGTTTTGTTTGTTACATTTCTGCTTTGTATATCTTTATTTTTCCAGTGTCTGTAAATAGTAATCCTAACCCAAATAGGGGGAGATTGTTGGAACACCCTATTACTGATTTGGGCAAGGATCACTATGTCCTTTAGCAAATTTCTTTTTGACCTCCTTGTATTGATCTAAAGGTCAATTAGAACTGAGTCTAAGGGTTAGTATTTAGGTTTGGAAGCTGCCCTCAAGACCCGCAAGAACAAATATTTTAGTTCAGGAGACTAAGTCATTTCGTCGAGCTCAGCACGACGAATCGTCGAACTCCATTCAACGATCTCTGAGCTCACCTCGACGAATCGTCGAACTCCATTCGACGATCTCTAAGCTCAACTTCAACGAGTCGTCGAACTCCATTCGACGATCTTCGAGCTCAGATCGACATTCCTATCACTAGTTTGTTTCCCTATCTCTGAGCTCAGTTCGACGATAGTTGAGCTCAGATCAACGCTTTCTGCTTCAGTCTAAGTCCAGTCTCTGAGCTTAGTTCGATGATAGGTTAGCTCAGGTCGATGTTTTTCTGGAGAGATCGACGTTTTTCAAGATTCAAATTCAGACAGTTATGGAATTATTCTCAGCATTTATGTCAAGGATCTTGTAGCCTTTTCAATTAATCTGGAGCAAGTTTCAAGTGATTTTCAAAGGAATGTTTTATTGGACTTCCCTCCAGAAGATAAAATGCAGTTAAGGAAGTCATTTATGACAGGCTAACGACTATCTTGGACAGAGAATCATTCTATTCAGATCTAAGGAATAAAAGACATATTCATATTCTGCTGGAAAACATCATCAACAATAACTATTACAACAAGAACAATAGAAAGAGAAAGAGTTGCAGATATTCTCAGTCTCAGAATTCATACAAGAACACACATCACAAAAGGAGATCAACATTCTGAAATTTTCAGATCCCTTTCTGATTCCAGTTTTCAAAGGCCATTATCATTCAAGACTCCAGACACCACACATTTCAGTTGCTGCTGGAATCATCTTTCGCTGGAGATCAAATCTTCTGAAGGCCTATCACCCTACTGTAAGGCTTCACTTCCTGAACAACTCAAGAACTCAGGGGGAGCTTTGACAACATCCACTATCTTCTCTCTGATTATTGACAAAGAAAATCATCTCATCTCTTTCTCTCTCTCTCTCTCTCTGTAAAGGGTTTATCAAACTCCCTTCAAAAGTTTGTGTTGGTTTCTGAGACCTTGTCAAAACTAAGTGGTGGCAAGACACCTGATCAAAAAAATCTGGTTTGGTTTTTGAGTACCTTATCAAAAGCTCATTAGTGCCTAGGACACATGATCAACTCATCATGTAGTGGATTCCTACCTAGGGTGGTAGAAGAGTGGATGTACACAGATTGGTTGGGGAACCACTATAGCTCCTTGTGTCATCTGGTTACTTATTTTCTTTTGTTTTCTGGCTTGTGGTTTGTGATTATTCTGTGATTGCTTTGATTAGGTAGTTGCTGTGTTTGCTGTATTTCATTTGCTTCCCTGTTCACCTAGGAATACAATAAGAGTTGTAAAAAGTTTTTAGCAAGCACCATACTCTATTCACCCCCCCTCTAGAGTATATCAGATCTAACCTGCACTTTCACCACTCAATGCCAAACTACTTAACAGAACTTCTCTATTATCTGGCGTTGAGTGAGTAAGCTACACTCAACGCCTGTGGGCTTAATGAAAATTTTGCCCAACTTTTTATGGAGTTGACAGGCACAGCAACACACAACGCTAAAAGATATATGGTGTTGAGTGAGTAGACCACACTCAATGCCTATGGACTTAGCCATATTTTCAGCCAATTTCTCTAGGCTTTGATTGACTCAGCCTGACTCAAAGCCT
Source organism: Platanthera guangdongensis (assembly GCA_039583875.1). Taxonomy (NCBI): domain Eukaryota; kingdom Viridiplantae; phylum Streptophyta; class Magnoliopsida; order Asparagales; family Orchidaceae; genus Platanthera; species Platanthera guangdongensis. Next base: position 143,899,820 of record CM077166.1, read on the forward strand.
TTTTGCTGTATGATATTGAGTGAGTAGACTACACTCAATGCTTTTATACTTAGCCAAATTTTTGGCTATCTATTAGTTAAGCTGAGATAGACTCAACACTATTTGTTAAATGGCATTGAGTGAGTTGCCCTCACTCAATACCTATGGACTTAGGCAAATTTCTAGCTAAACAAAAATGAATCCTTACCTCTGGCGTTGACTGAGCTTGCTTCACTCACTGCATGTGGACTTAGTAGATTATTTTCTATGTACGACAACCAATTATTGTGTCAACTTGTCCAATCAATGTGATATGGACTAACCTACACTCAAGACCTCAAATACACATCAAATACAGTTGATGTGTGTGACATTGACCTGTTTGACTTTCACAAATAAGGGACATTGGGAAAAATGGACCCAACGTACACCAACGACCCTTTCCCATACAAGTTCCAAACGCTTCCCTAATTTTACAATTTCTACCAAGTGCAGACCAAATAACCTACATGATGTGTATGAATGGTGATCGCTTCAACTATTCATCCAAATAACCTAAGATTATTAATGGGGGTATATAATAATATTTTAGAAATAAATCCAGAAGATTATAATTTCCTAATTCATTTGTTATTTATTTAATTTCTACAAATTCAGGCCTCATGAGCCTTTGAACACCAAGTGCACATTTCTGATTAATTATGGCCTTAACAAAATTATGATAAACTAATAACACCAAAATAACAATAAATAAGAAATTTCAATTTTCCAAAGTGGATTTGACTTTCAAAAAATTATGAAACAAACAAGCACAATATTATGATAAATAGGAAAAAATTAGAACCAACTATCCAAAAATTATGAGAAAAATACTAAACGATAAACATGACTAGAAAAGACTACTGACCAAGAATTATAATTTTCTAACTCAAATTGGTCACATAGATAAATTATTTAAAAATATTCAAAAATGGGCACTTGTGAAGGATCTTTCATGGAAAGTCATCCAATATTTTTCTAAAAATTTAAAAAATATGATTATGTCCTCAAATGTTCCTTGACCAAGTTTCATAATTTGTCTATAAGCAAATATCTCTAAAATAATTATTGTGTGGTTGAATCAAACTTAGGGTTTGTGAATGAAGTACTAAAATTATCAATCCAAAATTCACAATAAAATTTTTAATGAACAACATCATCTAAATAAGTTTACTGCATAAATTTCATGAGCATCCAAGATCACCTAGGCATCTACATAAATATTGAATCAGAGTACCATAATCTATCCGTAACTATTTTAAAAGAGTTATAAGTTCCTAAAAATTCTAAATCCATTGAACAGAACATATTTTCACTCTAAACATTCATCAACCAAGTTCCAAGACAATCCAAGGACATTTAATCCCATGTCCTTCAATAGGCTCCAAACCTCAACCCTAGGGCTTACACTAAGGTATTAGGGTATCTCCATCCAAAACCATCCTAAACCTCTTGTGGGGGTTTTTTAGATGACTTGAAGTCAGTGGACAAAGTTTCATTCCTTTTAGATGAGGATTGGCCACACAACTCATCAAATACACACTTGCCCAAATTTACGCTTAGGGACCAAACTTTGGTCACACCAATACCTACTCAAACCAAACTGAAATGGGCTGAGATGTTTACTAGAGTAATGGCATGACCCTAACGGTCAACCACCAAAACATAGGATGGTTTTGAGGTCATTATAACCTCTAATTAAATCATACATTATTTATTAAATGCTTTCTAAAAATATAGAAAAATATATTCCAAAAATTCTCATTTTTTGGATATCTCTGAAATATAGATTAGACTAACCTATGATCCAAATTTCAAAGTATTTGGTTGAGTAGATTAGTGGGGGCAAACAAATTTATGGCTGGTTAACCCTAAGTACAGCTTGCACCATTTGGTGTGTTGTGGTAAACCCAATGACCCAAATTGGTTGGGACCAATTTTAAAATAAAATAGACTCAAAATTCTACAACTTTAGTATAGAACATTTCCTCTAATTTAAATTCTAAGTATTTTTAATAATTAAAACCATCCACTACATAATATGTGATAGAATATTAAATTAAATGAAATTAATAATATCGAGCAGCACGAATCTTAAAGAGCTGAATCGACAGCATCCCATCATCATACCTAGCGCGCCAATGGACCAAATCAACCAGTCTTCGGCTGTTTTGGCTGGCGAATTCGCAGCCACCCGCGTCTCCTCCCGGCCGGCCACCGCCACCACCACCATTGTTGAGGTGGTGGCTGGCGATTCGCGGTGGTTGGCCGGCCAGAGGTGGCCGGAATAGAGATCTATATATGGAGGAAAAAGCTTGGAAATCCAAGCTCTCGTCCAGCTTGAACTGGGGCCAATTGGTCCCCAAAATTGCTACCAACAGATGTGGATCTATCCACTGAAGAAAGGGAGAGGAACACGACCTTCTGGGAGGGCTGTAGCCTAGCCGATTGTCAGGTTGCCATTGACGGAGGTGGCACCGCTTAGTGCTCTGAAATTTCTACAACAAAGCCTTCGATTTCTTTTGGGAAGGAGTGTAACTGACTGCTCTCGACCCAGAGAAGCTTTTAAAAGCATCTGATTGGGGAGAGGAGAGGACTTGGCTTCAATGGCCATTAATGGCCATATGGGAGGTTTTTGGCCAAGTGGTGGTTCAGTGCACCCCGCCACTGAAAGGGCTTGAAAAACCCCTTGATCTTGTCAGAACTGATGGGGAAGATGAATCAAGCCATTGGAGATGAAGAGAGGAGGCCCCTAGCCTTCCTTGGCCATGAATGACCTCTTCCTCTTCCTTTCTCTCTCCTCCATTAAAGGGCAACTTGAGGTTTCTCTCTCCTAATCACCACCTCCAGAAATTGAGTGGCATTTTAGGTAAATATCAGCTCCTAAGGCTGGTAGGCCAGTCCAATTTGGCTTAGCCAAAGTGGATTGGGCTAGGTTAGGTAAACTTGAGCTAATTTGACATAAACTAAGGTTGAGTTGACTTTGGTCAAATTGACCTTTTGGATTGACCTCAATGGGTCCTTCGTGACCTATTGGCCTCCCTTAAGGTATAAGAAGGGTTGGGTAGGGTTGTTTTGGCACCTTGGAGGCCACTTGACCCTTAATTAGGGCACTTTAACCATTTAGGGCTAGGGTTGACTTTGTTCAACTTGACCTCTTTAGTTGACCCCAATGGATCCTTGGTGACCCATTGACCTCCCTTAAGGGTTAGGAAGGTCTAGGTGGGGTAAATTTGGGTAAGGAGAGGTCAATTGACCCTAGGTAGGTTAGTTTGACCCATTTAGAGTTAGGGTTGATTTTGGTCAACTTGACCACTTTTATTGACCACAATGGATTCTTAGTGACCCTATGGACCTCCTAAAGGGTTAGTGGTGTTATGGTGGGGTCCTGGAGTCAAGTTGAGGCCTAAAAGTCAAACCCTAAGGGTGGTGCTTGAAATGAGCTAATTGCAGACCAAGGTGATTTCCACCTTCATGCCTTGGTTCACTTGGTCTTCTTGGTTTCCTAGGGTTTTGTCATGACCTAGTCATGACAAAACCAATCTTAGGGGTGTAGTTGTTTGAGGGATGTTACACTTTGTCTCTATGTATGAAATGATTCTGGACTAACTTGACGCGAATTATGTAGAAGGCCATAATAATTCACAGATCTGCAGCTTCACATATCTTAGCCGCAAGAAGTCGATTGACTCGATAAATAACCATGAAAATATAGTCGACCTTGATTAGCGAACAATAACTGGTTCTCCCGAAAACATAGTAGATATGATAAACTCTAAACTGAGCGGTTAAGTGCGTTAACCACAAACAAATCACAATGATAAATTATAAATGTGGTTTAGACAAAGTCAATTCAATCTGTGTTATTAACTACGTAATAAAACATTTCATAGCTGAGATAGATGAAAGGTGGCTTTCTTGCTAGTATCTGGTAATGTATGAATCTGCTTCAAACTTTTATAGTTAATCGAGATGGATGATAATCCGACAATGCTAACCATGTTAATTGAGACAACCCAAGTTGAGTAATTCAGACTGCAATAATCACGTGACAACATGATTTATAATGGTTATAGAGATGAAGACAGATTCAATTATCCAAGCCGTAAAAACCAGATTGATAAGATCACTCAAATCATTCAATAGTCTGACTTGCGGTCTTCAGCGACTGCCCATTATGACTTTATATCCTAAGATGATTATCCAGTGGGCACACACAAAGCATCGCCGCCTTCCTCAAGAGCTCGCAAAATTTGATTCGTTTGAGCGGCTTCTATTGTCTAAAAAGGACTAATCGCCAACTTTAGAAAAAAAAGCTACAGACTAAGGTGACCAGGTGGGCAGGTGCGCATAAGGTAACATTGCTTTCCTTAAGTGGTCATAAAAGAGGTATCCTATCCCCTTAAACACATGACAAGAGTTGATTGATCGCTTGACTTGAATGGCATGTAGAGGCATGTCAGATATCATTGGAGACAAAAAGATGTACAACATAGGATGATCAAGTGATCAGATGAAAACAAGGCTACATTACTTTCTCAAATGATCGTGAAAGATGTAACATCTCTACAAACGGGATTGACACATTGTTCCTATGACTAGGGATACAAGCTAAGCTGATCAGTTGGGTAGGTGCGAGCAAGGCAACATTGCTTTACTCAAAATATCAACAAAGTTGTGGGTCCCCTATAGGCACTACTTGAGAGTTCTGAGGAATGTTAGATGGTCACAGGCTGGGATGATCAGTTAGGTAGGTGCAAACGAGGATGCATTGATTTTGATAAAAGATCATCAAAGCTTTAACTATAACTCGCTCAATGCGTGGTAGAGCTAGCAGCCACCTAGACCTCCCTTGAAGCAAAGGTAAGCTAGATACCTGCTGGGATCCGAGATCCAGTAGTCCAATACACAAAAATCTGCAAGCACCCACTATGCAGTGTGAAATCTCCCCACTATACATGGTCATCATGGTGTTACAATAATGACAACGATTCTAGTGGGGGTCTAGACTGGAATTCGGCGATGTCTCCCAGTTTAATGATCCTTTAGCAAAACTAAAAGAGAGATGTTTTTAGGAGACAAGAGAAAATAAGTCAGTGCAGTAATATTCAACATATAAATGTTGAATACAACAGATAAGATATTGTTTTAATGATAGAACCATTTCAAATCATCATCGCTCCAAGTGTGGTGGATAAACTACCCATCACAGGTCTACAATCGGTAAGCCCCATTTTTCAAAGCTTCTTTTACAACATAAGGCCCCATCCAATTTGGTTCAAGTTTTCCTATTGAACCTCCTCTTGCCATGGTATCAACCTTTTTTTGTACTAGATCCCTGACTTGGAATTGCTTCACCCTTACATTCTTGTGGAAATATTTGGTCAATCTTCTTTTGACTTCTACTTGCCTGATAGCAGCTTCATCACGAAGTTCTTCAATTAGTTCCAGTCTATACTTCATATTATTATCATTAATATCAAGCCAATCTTCCTAGTGTTGCTTAACAAGTAGGACCCTGTGGGTTAGCACCTCAAACTTTACCAGAATGAGGGCTTCCAAACCGTGAGAAAGCTTAAAGGGTATTTCTCTGGTAGTTGATGAAGGTGTAGTCCTAAGGGTCTAAAGGGGTGATGGAAGCTTCTCTGCCTAATTCCCTTTCAAATTCAGAACTTTCTTCTTGAGGAGGTTATGGATCTGTTTATTTATAGCGTTGACCTAGCCATTGCTCTGGGGATGATGTACTAACAAGAATCGCAACTCTGTTCCCATATGATTACAAAAGTTAATCATTTCATTATTATTAAACTGAGGTCCATTATCCGTGATGATGTCCATAAAAATTCCGCATCGACAGATAATATCTCCCCAAATAAAATTTCTGATGATCTGAGTAGTAGATTTGGCCAATGCTCTTACCTCGATCAACTTGCTGAAATATTCGATCATTACTATGATGAAATGACGTTGCCCACTCGTAATTGGGAAAGGGCCAATGAGGTGCCATCCCCCAAACTGCAAAGGGCCATGACATGGCTATGGACTTGAGCTGTTGTGCGGGTTGAAGCAGAAGTGGGCGAACTTCTGACATTGGATTCACTTTCTCGCATATGCTTCTGCATATTTCCTCATTGTGGGCCAGAAATGCCCTTGCCTAAGGATCGTTTTTTCTAAAGTTCTTTCCATTGAGTGACTGTCGTACTCTCCTGAATGAATCTCTTACAGGATGATAGGTACTTCCTCTTCTAAAACACACCTAGCCATGGGTTTAAGGAATGTTTTCCTGTACAAGACCCCTGAGACCAAGAAGTAAAATGTTGCCTTGTTCTTAAAACTCCTCTTATCTTTTATAGATGAGTGGAACTCTCCTTTTGTCAGGCACAATATAAATGGATCCATCCAAGAGGGGTGATGATCAATCTACATTAAGTCCCCTTCCTCTATTGTTGGTCGAAAAAGTTTAGAAGTTGTTGCTCCTTCTAGGAGTACAAACTTAGATAATTCAACTGCTTCTGTATGTTTTGACCTTAGGATATGCTCGATGGCGAATCTCTTGAATTTCTGAATCTCTACCATGTCTAGTGCGAGGTACTTCTTAAGAATTGACTCCCTGGTTGCAAATTTCCCAAGTTCCTATGCTATCATTACTAGAGAGTCTTATCTTGACATGTACATGCTCAATCACCCATTCTTTTGAAAACCTTAACCCTGTTAGAAGAGACTCGTACTCTACATGATTATTCGTAGTAGGGATGAGGAACTTTACAGCTTGTTCCAACTTGGTACCATTTTGGTTGATGAGAACTACAACACTCCTAAAGAGTTCTTGACTAAAGTTCCATATACGTAGATAACCCAAGATGTTGGGGATTTCTTCATTTGAGCTAGTGTTTCCTCTGGCATATCTATCAGGAAGTCCGCCAATACTTGCACTCTGATCGCTGTCAAGGTTACATAAGATATTTCAAATCACCAAGTTCTATGGCCCATTTAGCTAACCTTCCTGAATGTTCCGGCTTTTCTATCACACTCCTTAGGGGTTTATCAGCTACCACCTGAATTGAGTAAGCCTGGAAATGTTGACGAACCCTCCGAGCAGACATCACCAAAGATAGTGCCAACTTTTCTAACGTTGAGTATCTCATTTCATCACTTTTTAGGATAAGACTGTCATAATATACTGAGAATTACTTCTTTCCTTCCTCTCTGACTAAAACTGAACTAATCACGTCTGGGCCGACTCCCAAATAGAGGAATAACATCTCTCCCGGACAAGGGCATTTAAGTAAGAAAGTTATTGTTATCTACTGCTTAAGCTGTTCACAAGCCTGATCGCATACCTTTGTCCACTCAAATTTTGAGCCTCCACGCAAAGTGAAAAAAAAAGAGCGCCCTTATCTCCCAATCTGGAAATGAATCTACTGAGGTCTACTAACCTTCCCCCAAGTGCTGAACTTCCTTGGGGGATTGAGTTGGTGTCATGTCAAGAATGGCCTCATCTTGTCCGAATTTGGAGCGAGGACTTCAGGAGTAAGAAGGTTAAAATGGGAGTACAATTGCTATAATCTTCAGAGTTTTCTTTAGGGGGGGGGGTGAATAGAGATTGAAAATTATCATTAAGATACTTAATTCTAATCACAAAATTGGCATTCACATAAATAATTATCCAAAATCAGATGCAGTAAAGTAAAATCATAGCACAACACCAAAAAAATAAGACAAAAACAAAATCACAAAAGACACAAGGATTATAGTGGTTCCCCCTCAATCTGGGTACATCCACTCTTCTAGACCCTTGGTAGGAATTCACTATCATAGTGTCCGAGTATTTTGATCAGGAGACTCTTAGAACCACACTAGATCATTTGATACCGAGATCTTGAACCAATTACAATCCGAGTCTTTTCTCAAGGAGACTCTTAGAACCTCTCACAGAATCCTTTGATGAGGGATTCACAAAACTCTTTTCTCCGATACAAAACAAAAAATAAGAGAAGATTTGAGTTAGAATGATTCTTATATTTATGTCCTCTCTTCAGATTTCTGTGGACAATCAACGATGATCTCTAGAACTTCTGATGAATCTCTAAATATCAAAATATCAAAGACTATAAGCCCAATCTCTAGATGATCTTTCAAACTCTTCTCTGAATTTGATGCAATTCCCTCTCGAGAAGAAGTACAAATTCTATAATCAGACTCAATAACTATCAAAACCAATCGACTGATATTAGAAGAGATTCAATTAATGATGGTGATCTTTCAAGCTTTCTCTGTCAAATTTATTCTTCCCATAATCTGATATATATATTTTCTTGATCGTCTGTTGATTGATAATCAATTTGATGAACTATGATAAATCTCTTATCTGTATTATATGTATCTTTGCAACTCATCATATATATAAATTGACTTCCTCTAATATATTGAAGAATCTGTTATATTAACCCCTTATTGATTTAAATCAGATTGAAGCCACAAAACAAATTCTGTTAAGAAATCCAGTTAACGTAATGTCGAGTTCTAGTCAAAGCAATATCGATTTTGAAAGTCCACTTAGTGTCAACTACCTTCACCTATGGGGGGGGGGGAATAGGTGTCTTGCAGCGTTTTTGCGGAATTAAAGTCGTACCTGCACAAGAAAACAAAAAAACACAGCACAGAAAGGACACAAGCAAATTATAGTGGTTCCCCGATTTGGGTACATCCACTTTCCCCCTTCGACCTATCTCCCAACCTGGGACGACTCGGTCACTTCACCAACAGGATTGAAATCCAATACTTGCACTAACGGAAGGAACCCTTCCACACATAGGAGTCACCACTCCCATAATACGGGTTGCACCCAACCCTTACAACTAGGGACCAATCGGTCCGTTACAAAGAATTGAAAATAGATTGTATAAGAAATACAAACAACTTATGGAGACTAAGGTGTCCCTCTTCGTTCGATGACATGTTCTTGAAGTCAACGAAGAGTCCATAACCCTAGATCTCACTTGGAGAGAATCTCCCCGAAACCGGTGGCGGCAAGAAGGGCGGCGGCTTGGTTCTCGGGATCGGCGGCGACAACGGCGTGCTGCGGATGTTCTTTGGAGATTCAATCTTCGTAGCAAAGCTAGCAAGATCATCCAACGGTCACACTAGGATCGATCGTCTCGATCGATTCCAAAGGGGAAGGTTTTCCCGATCTACGAATCAAGAGACAAAGGATCTCTGGTTAGACGCGTGAGACGCTGTGCTTGGCAGAGCTTCTGTCGCCGGGAGATCTGGAAGAAACCACGATCAATGATGGCGATTAACTGCACGAGCGGCGACGACGGCGGCGGAGAAAGATTTCCGATCTAGGTCACGTCGGCGGCTCGGATTTTTTTTTCTTTTTCAAATCGCTGGCCCACTGTTCAAAACTACGCGAGTATTTATACAGTAGAATACTTATTTATGACCGTTGTGGGTCCCAGCAGAAGAAACCCTAAAACCGGTTCAAAACAGCGCCTTGACATTTGATCCGGTCCAGCGTGCTTCAGAAATTCGCCTATGGCAAAATCGGCGAGAATCGAAGGTGATTCTCGACGATTTTGACTTAGCGACAGATTTGCACGCTCTGATTTAGCCGGATAGAGTCGGCGAGAATCAGCCAGTGATTCTCGACGATTCGGCGAGAATCACTAGTGATTCTCGCCGAATCACTTGGTGATTCTCGTCGATTTTTCGTCTTTCCACCCATGAGCTGCTCTTTGACCCATCCTTGCTCCTTGTCTGCTCTTGCATTATCACAGCCCTGTACTTGAAAATAAGTACACTCCAATAAGAGAGTACACGTAGGCCAACACACTGATCTGCTCAATGAGGGATTACGTCGTGCAGACCCGTGTATATTGACCTACTACACCCTGACATTGGTGTGTACTTAGCGTGGAATAACTGCAAGCACAACTTGAAAGATTTCATCAAATACATTGTGAATTCATCTTAGCTTGACAGGTGGCTTCCTCAAATCCAGGTAATTGTGGATACAATACCCATCAATCTCCCCCTATTTGACGAAGCCAAAATTCTACTAGCTAAGATGAATACCACCATCTAGATAATATACACAACATATAGAATTTAAAGATACGACACAAAGAAATAAAGGCAAACATATCAAAGCTTGAGTCAATCATAAATTCATATATATATATATATATATATATATATATATATATATATATATATATATATATATCCCAAAAATTGTTCATATAACAATAAGAAAAGATAAATATGCTCTTGAGAAAATGACAAGCTATAAACTTATGTCTATTTCTCTTTGGCTAGGTCATCCTTGTGTTTTTGAGCCAGGAACTTCTTTCTTTGCCTCTCAACATACTCCTTGGGCTTTGGATATTATCTGGGAGGAGGAGCTTTGTCTGCCACAGTGTTGGTCCTGAAGATGTTTCGTTTAGCTTCATATGTCTTGTGCAGCTCCCACTCATGCTGGCTGTATACGTCGTTCCGATTGATTTCCCCTTTTTCTTGTAGCCAGAACGTGTCCAAGATAATACTCTTTGATACCGGACTCCACTTTTCATTCCTCACTTCATCCTCATTCAATCTGATTTTCTTTTCAGCTTGCGTTTCCTTAGATGTCCCTTCTTGAGTTTTTCTCTTATCCCTAGCTTTTGCTAGGGCTTCTTGGTCAAACATGGCCATCAGTTTTGCTTTGGAGGTGGCCCTAGCAGCCCTTTGAGCATCAGCTTCACTTAAAGGAACTTCTTCAGCACTTGCTCCCTCATCAGCCGCAGTATTATTCTCAGGAGCAGGATTACCCTCAGGATTTTCAGGGATATTGGGATTTTCAGGGATATTGGTGCCTAACACTTGTTTGAGCATCCACCGGCAACTGTCATATACATATATGTTTGACTGATCAAAATTTTTGATTATGATTTCCTGAAGCCCGGCCATCTTAGCTGTATATTCTTGCTCCCCCTTTTTGGCTTCGACGGCAATGGAGTTTCATAAGAATGCAGTGACTCATCAATGTGCTTTGTAGTCTTGGAGAACTCGGTAATCAAGGCTTGTTGATTTCCATTAAGAAGCACCATGTTGGCATCAAATTTTTGGATGTTATTTTCCACTACATGAGCATTCTGATTAACTACTGCGAGAGTATCTGTGTTCTTTTTCAATCCTTCCATAAGAAGAGTTACAGCTTTGCCGGCTGCTGTATACTTGTCTTCGAACTTCTTTTCCATCAAATCCAGTTTGTGATTAATTTCCACAATGTTCTTGAGTATTAGATTCTCAGATTCCTTAATTCTTTTTAACACTTTATTTTGAGCTTGCTCAAAAGATACTTTGAGCTCATCCAATATACCTTGAATAACATTCACTGTGTGATTAGCTAGATCAGCTCGTGGTGGATGACCCTGAGGCATTCCTTGGCCTTGCTCTTCAGTAGATTCACTTGTAGAGCTGGACACTTGCACAGTCTCTAAAGGGGGAATTTTTGCAGCCTCGGTAGATTTCTCAGAAGTACTTAGCAGTCTCTGCTGAGAGGACTCCCCCTCCACTGTTGCACTAGTTTTCTCAGGAACTATCTCAGGAGCTTGCTTTTCAGATGGAACTTCAGTGTCGTCCTGAGGCTCCATTACTTCCTGTCTCTCATTTCCTTCTTCCTCATCCTCATCATCCATGATGTCATTCTCAACTGCATCATCTTCCAAACCTTCCTCATCATTCTCCTCTACATCACCTCCGGCTCCTAGATCATTCACGTTCAGGGCCGCCTCATTTTCCACCACATCTTCACTTTCTTCTTGCAGATCCGCAACTGTATCTCTAGCTATCTGAGAGATGCCAGATATGACATTAGCAGAAGCGGGTAGAGGATCCCCCTCAATTCCTGCAGTCAGTGCACCAGGAACTTCACTGGGAATAGCCACGGAATCTGCTACAGTTCTGTCCTCGGTAGGAGATTCTTCTTGTTCTACTACCACTGCATCCTGCCCGATGCGTCGCTCTCATCTGTCAAATACGCTGGAGTCCATTTTCTTCAAATAATGCAATGGAACTCCTTTACTCATGTCGAACCTATCTCTGTTCAACTGATTAAGATATAGGCTGATGATTCTTCCAAAACTTGGAGATCTGAGAGTGTCCTTAATCTTCTCAAAAAGCATAGCCCCCCAGTTGAATCTCTTTCTACAGACAATCGCCACAAGAATCTTGAACATGTCAGCTGAGATGTGGTCATGTGAGCCGGGTTTGCATATCAGTACTTTCCCAATGATGTCGGACAAGAGTTTCCCCTCCTCATTCATTTCTTTTCTCTTTATCGATCTGGTTCCCCTAGCTAGTCCACAGAATAATAATGTCCTGGCTTTATCATGTTCCTCCAGATAATCCTCGTGCTCAGAACTGGTGAGCTGCAAGTATTGGGCCAGTTTGCTTGCAGACATCTTGATCCTTGCACCTGCAACCTTACTCTTGATGATAGAGTCTTCATTTCGAAGTTTGGCGGTTGTGAAGAACTCCATCACTTCCTTGTCCAAAATTTTGCAGGGGTGCTCCAGTATAAAAGATAGTCCAGCCTCTTCAAGCATGATGATGATGTTTCTGAACTCATCCGAGGCATGTGAGAACCCGGTTCGAACCAACTCACATCCAGTGACCAGGCCGGCAATGGTCCTTGGAGCCATTGCAAACCTAGGGAGGGAATCCCAAGTCTACGCCTAATCAGAAATCAAGAGGGAAGCTACACTAACAGTAAGTCACTGTAAGGGAGAGGAGGTGGTTACCCAAAAGAGGAGGAAGCGAGAGCCGACGGAGACGACGAAAAACCTGGAGGAGCTCGCGTCCTTGTTTGATCGAAACTGCAGAGAATGAATACCTGGACGAGCACCCTGGACGCGAGAAGAGAGGTCTACGGAATCCGGAACGAGGTCGACGAGATTTGGAACCTAAGTTGCGGGAAGTCGCCGGGAGGAGGGAAGGAAGAGTCGGCGGGATTCCTGCGGGATATCGATGGGTTTCTTTGCGAAATGCGGAATACGAAGAGTCAGCGGGAGTTTTTCTAAATAGAAATCGATGGGATTCTTCAATAGAAATCTACGGGTTAAGAGGCATGCCGGATTCTCGAAATCTTCTGATATTAAAGGGTTTAGAAATCTTCTAAATATATATTTCTTAATACCAATCTATTTAGGGTTTGAAAGGAGTTTTCCGCACATTTCTTGATGTCAATTGTAAGTTTTAGTGACTTCCAATGACGTATCTTCTTTAATTTTCAGTGGACTGATTTATGCCTGTAGAGGTTCATTCTCGAATCTACCAGTGAATTTACAGATAAATCTTTAATAATGTATCTAAGCGTTATTTTTACAGTGTTAACCTTTCCTTAGGTGTACACACATATATGTGTATATATAAATATATATATGTAAATGTCGACACAATATGACTCAAGTATTGGAGCTGATCAAAAATACCTGGGATTATAAGATTTATCATTTAGCCCCTCTGGTTAAAGCATACCAGGTGTTCAATTTGAGTATACCATTATAGATAGTACTTCTGTTATTCCAGATACTTGTTCCAATTCATTCTTGAAACATCTTCTGTCTAGTTCCCATCATATTTACGGGAACCTAGACTACCCTGCAAAAGAGTGTTACCTTACCTTAGGAACCCAATATGTATTGGGTCCTAGGTTCTTGTTAGCATAAAAACTCGAATGCCTTCCCTCAGAAATCCTGTCAGGAAGACTACCTCTACCCAGAAGAGGTGGATAAGCCCTTACCCTTGACACAGAGGGGTTGTGCCAACATTCTATGGCAAAGTGTCCCACCTTGCCACAGCACCAACACGTGTGAATGTTGTACCTTCGTTTCTGACCTGATCTAGTGACTGAGGTAGTCATGGTCCTAGGTCTAAATGGGATAGAGCCGGATCTGCTCACAAAATTGCCTCTTCCACCGTGACACTTGGAAGGGTGCAAGGAATGCATGTAGCGAGCGTCATGAGGCCTGGGAGGTGGTGCCTTCCTTTCAGTCAGCACCCTTCCAAAGGCCCCATGAGAACTAACTGCATGACTTCTAACCTCCCTTTCCTGTGTCCTAGGGTGGTAAGAAGCGCACTGAGAGCTGATACCAGCAGATTCATGCCGAGTTGGGGCAGTGGCCGAGAATACAAAGGGTTCAGAATGAGCCTTAGGTATTCTCTCAAGGGTGGCCATGACAGCCCTTGCACTATGGGTGTCTCCATATGAGGGCAGATCACCCTTGCAGTGACCACGGTTGTTCCTGTGATCATACCTGAAGGCATGATGAGTTCCCTTCCTGCCTGGAGTGGGGGGTCTGAATACCGTTTCCCCATTTCTCCATGAATTGATAATTCGAGAGATCCACCCATTTTCTTCCTTTATCTTGATAGCATCAACCTTGGAAAAGTTGGATACTATCCTTTTCTCATTCTCTAGACTACTCTCTAGATCTGAGATTTTAGAGTCCTTAACCTTGTTGGATGCCAATTGGAGAACCAACAAGATCTTCAGCCGAGCAATCTCCTGAGCTTGCTCCTAAACAAGTAGGTTACTTTTCTAAAGGGCTCTCTTCAGGGAATCAGGATTTTCTGAAGGGTAACAATTCCTGTCTTCAGGAACCTCAAGAGAAAAGGGGCAAGATAAAGAAGTTACCTGCTCTTCAGAGTTACTGTTACTATCGCCAGAGACCGTTGTGTCAGCTTCATCAGAACTGCTTTCCTCCATTTCTTCTTCTGTCTCTGACAAGGAGACCGAAGCCCTGATGGTGTCCGATTGATCCTTGCATTCATCTTCAGAGGTGAGGACCCCCACATAGGCTTCGTCCTCTTTCTGACAGCAGATCCCTGCTTTCTCTGATCCCTCCATGAGATCTGAGATGGTTACCCACATAGAGTTGGCCGTCCCACACTTTTCCAATCTAGATCGAGAAGGTCCAGACCAGACATCCATGATGATCTGACGAATCATCATGTCCAGATTAAATAATGAGAGTTCAGTCTCCGACATATCAGTAATACACTTTGGAATTTGGATATCCTTTCCAGAGCCGGAGGTCTTCATAGGAATGAATGAACCCTCTTCCACGATGAGAGATGCTCGAGGATCGATAGCCTCCAAGTGATAGGACACTCTCATCTTCCAGACAGGATAATACTCCTTTGTGCACGTGGGATGTCTTAGTGGAGAGATCCCATGATCCAGCTCCATGCTTTTGAAACTGGTGGCAGGATTCTACTCAAGGTGTGAACCTTTTTGATGAGTAACCTCCCTCTGATACCACTTGAAAGTCCACTTAGTGTCAACTACCTTCACCTATGGGGGGAATAGGTGTCTTGCAGCGTTTTTGCGGAATTAAAGTCGTACCTGCACAAGAAAACAAAACAACATAGCACAGAAAGGACACAAGCAAATTATAGTGGTTCCCTGATTTGGGTACGTCCACTTTCCCCCTTCGACCTATCTCCCAACCAGGGACGACTCGGTCACTTCACCAACAGGATTGAAATCCAATCCTTGCACTAACGGAAGGAACCCTTCCACACGTCGGAGTCACCACTCCCACAACACGGGTTGCACCCAACCCTTACAACTAGGGACCAATCGGTCCGTTACAAAGAAATTGAAAATAGATTGTATAAGAAATACAAACAACTTATGGAGACTAAGGTGACCCTCTTCGTTCGATGACGTGTTCTTGAAGTCAACGAAGAGTCCACAACCCTAGATCTCACTTGGAGAGAATCTCCCCGAAACCGGCGGTGGCAAGAAGGGCAGCGGCTTGGTTCTCGGGATTGGCGGAGACAACGGCGTGCTGCGGCTGTTCTTTGGAGATTCAATCTTCGTGGCAAAGCTAGCAAGATCTTCCAACGGTCACACTAGGATCGATCGTCTCGATCGATCCCGAAGGGGAAGGTTTTCCTAATCTACGAATCAAGAGACAAAGGATCTCTGATTAGACGCATGAGACGTTGTGCTTGGCTGAGCTTCTGTCACCGGGAGATCTGGAAGAAACCACGATCAATGACGGCGATTAACTGCACGAGCGGCGACGACGGCGGCGGAGAAAGATTTCCGATCTAGGTCACGTCGGCGGCTCGGATTTTTTTTTCTTTTTCAAATCGCTGGCCCACTGTTCAAAACTACGCGAGTATTTATACAGTAGAATACTTCTTTATGACCGTTGTGGGTCCCACCAGAAGAAACCCTAAAACCGGTTCAAAACAGCGCCTTGACATTTGATCCGGTCCAGCGTGCTTCAGAAATTCGCTTAAGGCAAAATCGGCGAGAATCGAAGGTGATTCTCGACGATTTTGACTTAGCGATAGATTTGCACGCTCTGATTTAGCCGGATAGAGTCGGCAAGAATCAGCCAGTGATTCTCGACGATTCGGCGAGAATCACTAGTGATTCTCGCCGAATCACTTGGGATTCTCGTCGATTTTTCGTCTTTCCACCCATGAGCTGCTCTTTGACCCATCCTTGCTCCTTGTCTGCTCTTGCATTATCACAGCCCTGTACTTGAAAATAAGTACACTCCAATAGAGAGAGTACACGTAGGCCAACACACTGATCTGCTCAACGAGGGATTACGTCGTGCAGACCCGTGTATATTGACCTACTGCACCCTGACATTGGTGTGTACTTAGCGTGGAATAACTACAAGCACAACTTGAAAGATTTCATCAAATACATTGTGAATTCATCTTAGCTTGACAGGTGACTTCCTCAAATCCAGGTAATTGTGGATACAATACCCAACAGATTTCTTTCTATCTGTACAAAAATCTTTGTAGTTGATGTTCCATCGATATCATGTTGAAGCATAAGTCGATTTAATCTTTAAGTGTCATCGAATTATCCAGATTAAGTTGATCTGACTTCTATTCAGAGTAATTTTGAATTACAGTCGACGTTGTGTCGAGATCTAGTCAATGCATGTTGGCAATTTATGATTTTCTCTTCAATTCAATATACCTTGTATATATCCTTTATATCAATGACACATTAGGACATATAAGACTGAATTACCCTCTTTATACATCATGGGTAATAGACCTAGGATGTAAAATCACTAAATATAATTTGTTAAGCTAAATCATAAGAGTTTTTCCCAATAATCTCCCCCTATTTAACTTATCAATTTTGCAAAACATTAAAAGTGATTTTACAAATGTACAACAATAAAAATTAGAAAAATTGACTAAGCATGTACTCATGATAGATAAGAATAATAAAGAGCATATATAAGGCAACAGAATAAATGAGATTTTCACAGAATTTCTAACAAATTTGATTTTATAACTGTTCTATCTCCCCTTGAATAATTGCATCAGTTTGATCCTGATCTTTGTTTTGTTCAGACATCAGTTGTAGACTCAGAAATGAACATTTCAAGTAAGTAACTATGTAGTTTCTCCAGCAGTTTATCTTTTGTCAATTGAAAGTACTTCTTTAGACTTTGAGCTTTTTGGTGATCTGGTTTGTCTTTGATGAACTCTAGTACAAAAATTATTCTTTATTAGTCTCTCTGAGCATTCTTATATACTTCACTTAGTTCTATTTTTATTCTTACCAACTCCCCAATACATTTCTTGATTTCATCCATTTCATCTTCTAATTTAACCACATGTTTGCCTTTTATGAACTTTATAAAAGCAATAAGTTTGTAATTCTTTGATCTTCTATCAGCTGGATGTACTGGTGGTGGTATAAGAGGAATGGTGTAAGTTTCCTCATTCATAAAAAGTGTTGGATCCCTAGTTGATTTGGGCTAGGTTCACTGACTTAGGATGTGACCCATCATGTATAGTCTGGGTCAAGTGTGTGTCTTAGAGTCTAGGACAGTCCTCTATCTCAACTTTAGATGGACCAGCCTTCTTCAAGACCATCAGGAACTTCAGAATCTATCAGTTTTTCCGACTAAGTGAAATGAGTTCGACGTTCGTCGAACTCAGCTCGACGAAGGAAGTTGTGCCCTCGACGATCGTGAGACAATTCGCAGTGCTGAGCTCGACGAACTTTGTTCTTTGCTCGACGAACACCAGATTCTACTTCAAGCATTCTCAGGACTACTTCAAATTTCTCTAAGCCCAGCTCCATGCTTCGGTCGACGAATTATATTCTGAGCTCGACGAACTTGGACCTCAAGTTCACAGCTTCTCAAGTCGACGAACGCTAATCTCTACTCGATGATTTTTGTGCTCAGAGAATCTGTGTCGACACTTAGGGCTTGTGTCGACACCAGACGATTTGTGTCGACACCCAGGATTTCAGTCGACACCAGCTTGTGTCGACACCAGAGGATTTGTGTCGACACCTAGACCAATCTGTCGACACCAGAGGAGTTGTGTCGACACCAAGATCAATCTGTTGACACCATTTTGTGTCGACACAACATTTTAGCAGATGCAGAGTATTTCGTCCAAGTCCAAAACTTTTCTCAGGTCGACGAAGTTTATTCTCAGCTCGACGAATTTGGTTCTCTGCTCTACGAATAATGTTTGTCTGATATTGAAGATTGTCTATTCAACGAACTCAGCTCAGCTCGACGAACTCAGCTCAGCTCGACGAACCCAGCTCAGCTCGACGAACTCAGCGTAGCTCGACGAATTCAAGACTCAGCTCGACGAATTCTGTTCTTCGGTCGACGATTCTAGACTAGGTCTTCTTCCGTTCCCGTCTCATTCCATGGCGCTGATTCCTGGACAATTAATGGCAGTTCTTCACAGTATACTACCGTTAGGATGCGCAGTTAATTCTGGGTTATTACATGTCATTTTCCCATGGAAACAGTTGGGGAAATAATTAATTGCTGCTTCCTTTCCAGGCCGTCTGTCATTACTGCTCGACATTCAAAAACTCGAATGTTTTTCTATGATAGAAAGAGAGATACAGAAACCAGGAGGAATACAACAGGGACACAACAACAGACAACAAGAAAAAGCATAGACAGTGATTTAGACAACACAAGAAAAAGAATTCATTCTTGGCCCAGAGAAATTGATCTAGAAGAAGAAGAAGAACATTACATCAATATCAAGAGTCTTCTTCATCTGCTTTTACTCAGGAGAACTTCAAAACAATACATTCATATTAGTTGCAAGAAGTTCCTGAAGACTTTCTCTGGACCTGGAATTCTAGGTCTTTGAAGACCTATCACCCTGAAGCAGTGCTCCAGTATTCTTCCTGATTCATTCTACATCTCAGGGGGAGCAAAGCTGCTAAACAACATTCCACAAATCTTCTCATTTGATTTGAGAAAGAGAAGACCTCATCACCCTCTCACTCCACCTCTGTACAGGGTTTTAATTCCCTTCAAAATTATTCTGGTTGCAAGTCTCCCACCAAAAGACTTGAGGGTTTGGTTTTTGGGAACCTGATCAAAACCCCATTGGTGCCAGGACACCTGATCAACCCCTTCCTGCAGTGGATTCCTACCAGGGTGGTAGAAGAGTGGACTACCCAGATTTGGGGAACCACTATAAAATTCTTGTGTCGTCTGGTTGCTTTCTTGTCCTTTTGTTTTCTGGCCTTGCTCTGTGAATGTGCTGTGATTAGTCCATTGCTGCTTGTTGGTTTATTTTATTTGCTTCCCTGCACACATATACACACACCTAAGATACAACAGCAGTTGTAAAAGTTTCAAAATCACCATATACTCTATTCACCCCCCCCTAGAGTATATCAGATCTAGCTGCACTTTCAAAAAGCACATCTAGCTCTTTATCTGGTAGAAAATATGATGTAGAACTACAACTACATGGTCTCAAATCTTCAGAAGTTTGTTGAGTACTGAAATCTTTTTCAGTATTGATCACAATAGGTTTCTTTCTTTTCTTTGATAACTGTAATTATTTTCCCTTTGAAGTGTAAGTAACATTTACTGTTCTTTTGTAAACAATTGGAGTTTCATCTTCATTAGCACTAACTTTTCGACATGTTAGTTGGAACAGTTAACACCCCCTGGTTTAAGGCACATTCTAAAGCAAACTCAACCAACACATTTTAATTTCCAGCAATTTTGAGTAAATCCGGTCCAAGTAAGGATGACGTGATATCTTTAAATTATTCTTCTTCCTTTTCCTGATTCTCCCCCTTCTAGACCTCATGAGCAAGAGAGGTTAAGAATGATCTTGTAATGTAGGAAGAAGAGATCTTTGCTTTTAGGAATTGTATAGAAGCAATAATCAAATCCAGCTGAGATGGTATATCATCCACTATGATTCTTATTTGAGAAGTATGCTCTTTAAGCATTAAGGATAAATCAGATATTGCTGATTCTACTATTTGGGTGTTAGTAGTTGAAGGAATAATTGAGTGTAGATTTATTGTGTCGTCATTGGCAGGAGTCAACAGTATTATTGTATTAGTCTGTGCTTCTTGAACAATTTGCTATGGTGGGACTGGTACATTATTAATTACATTTTGCTAAAAAGGTGAAGGTATAGACTCCTTTCGAGAATCTGATTTAGCTATTTGTCTGTTCCATTTTTTAAAAAGAGCAATTGTCAATTTCTTTCTTGGTGGTATTGGTATTCCCTTGGGTATATATAACTGTTGAAAATTTTCCAGCAGTACTTGACATTATAGTCATATAAGTATTCTTCCATTGTTTGTATTTGTGACCAATAAGCTTCATGATCATTTCTCCATAATTAATATTTTTACTAAGCGCTTGAAATCCTATTAACTGTAATTGAATTTTAGGAATTGTATCATGTGCAGAAGTTTTACAAACCAATATTTTTCTAAATATATCCGCAAAAAACTGGTATTCTTCTGATATATCTATTTTTTGAGAACATCAACTTTGTCCTTCTGTGTAATAATTATTCCAGTCAATGAACCATCCTCTTCACATTGAACACTTTTAATAAACTTTGCAAGCTTTGTCTCAAAAAGTCTGCATCGTGTTGAAATAATCTTATTAAGTCCCTAATTAGTGAATAGTTTGAGAATTCTTCAGAACGTTTTTGATGTTGCACTAAATGATTCAAGATCTACACTGAATCCTTAATTTTTCATTGTCGCCATTGTGTTTCTTACAAATGTTCTTACCAAAAAGAAAATGTGAAAGCAAAAATAGAGATTCGGGAAGATGAAGAATTTTGAATGAAATACGTATTATATAACCATGGATGAAATGACGACAGATTAGGGTATCAATAATTCAGTATAACGTTTTGTAGTAGATGTCACATCGAATTATATTCAATGTATTAGGATTTTAGTCATAATCGATGCAAGCGTTGAATAACATCAATATTACGTTGAATAACCTTAATACTCTTCATAAGCACCAACTCGTTGACGTTACGTTAAATAGAATTTGATGTTCTGTCGATTTCTATTCAATGTTATGTCGAGTGCAAACATATATTTTAATTCTCTTGAAGGTTTTGCTAGATGTAGAATCAATGAATTATATATGTTTATATAATTCAAAAAATAAAAATAGTATTAGACTTATTATTTGTCAAAAATAAAAATAGTATTAGACTTGTTGTTTGTTTGAAATTTTCTCTGATAAGACCTAAAACCTACCCTTTTTAATCCTACTTTTGTTTATTTTGATTTATATTTTGATGACTCTTGTTTCCAGTGTGTGATTTTCAAAGGTTTAATAATTTGAGATTTCTTTTTCAAAATACTTTTATTATTTTCTATCAATGCTTCATTTACTCATTTATTTTTGCATTGATTATTTTTATTTTTAATCAAAACTAATGTTTTATTATGCATAGTGTCATTTGATACATAATTTATTTAATTTTCTTCCTGATTTCTTATCTACACAATGTTATCTAAATCCTTTATCTTAACTTGCATTTCACTATTTTCAATAATCAAATTTACTTGGTGACTTTCTAATTTTCTTAATTGAACACTATGGTTATAATTTTTATGATAATGACTTCCAGATATAAGATTATCTAATTATTTTCTTAAGAGTTCAACCTGGTTTTTATTTGATTCTATCAGATCTATATGAAATTCTCAGAAACATATTTTAAAATCATCAGAAGTAAAGTCTATAATATGAAAATAATCTGGTACCTCAATTGAACCATGATCAGAATCTGTCTCCAAAGCCATGAAACAAGTTTCTTCTGCAACATTTTTATCTTCATTATCTGATGAAGAACTGGATTCTGAGCTTGTGTCACTCCATGTTTCAGCTATAAAACCTCTTCCTTTTCTCTTTTCCTTCCTTTTCAAATATTTCCTCTTTTGATCCTTTGAGCTTGACCTTTTCTTTTGTTGTTATGGACATTATGTTGAAATATGTCCAGGTTTTCTACATGAAAAAAAAATTATCTCTTTATTTGGAGTCTTGTCAAATTTTGGTTTTCCCATACTCATGCCTCTTATCCTTGAATCTTCTGATTTAATCCATTTTTTGAATCTCCTTGCCAGAAGATTGAACATTTCATTTTCTATAATAGATGGTTCATCTTCAGAAACTTTGAATGCTACTATTTTTTATTTTGATGATATGTTATTATCTTTTTATTCAGTTTCAGCTCTACTTTTCAATAACAATTTATATGATTCCAACTTTCCAAGTAGAGCATATATAGTAATCTCTTTATGACATTTAACTTCTTTTATTGTCCAAATTCTAGAGTCCCATGTATTAGGGAATCACATGAGTAACGTGTCATTTATTTATGTAAGAGATATGTCTTTATTCAATCCTTTTAACTCATTAATTATCATGCTGAATCTGTCATACATCTATGCTACAGATTCATCAGATTTCTTCTAGAAATTTTCGTAGCGTGAGATTAGAAGTGATCTTCTATCCTTCCTTTCATCTTCACTTCCATCAACAATTCTTGATAGAGATTCCCATATCTGTTTTGCTTAGAGATATTCTACAACCTTTTGAAATATTCCATCTAACATGGTAGAGACAAATATATTCATGGCTTTTGCATCATAATCTTTAATTATATTTTCCACATCAGTCCATTCATTTCTTGGTACCGGTTCTGCAGTAATATTGCCTTTTGCATCCTTTCTATATGGCATTGGTGGTCCTATCAAGATTGATTCAAAAATGCCCTCATCAATAGCGTTTATATACAATTTGATCCTGGCTTTGTTGAATGTATACTTATCAAGATTATACATTGGTAGTCTCGTTGAAGCAAATCCTTTGAAAGAATTTGAAACCATTATAGTAAATGTGTATGTGAATATATTATTGCAACTGAAATGATCTTTTGATCAAGTCGTTGACCATATTATAGATTAATCTCCTATAGATTAGCCTATTGATGATCAACCTCCCTCTAATACCAATTGAAATAGGAGTATAGTTGCTATAATCTTCAGAGTTTTCTCTAGAGGGGGGTGAATAGAGCTTAAAACTTATATTAAGATACTTAATTCTAATCACAGAATTTGCATTCACATAAACAATTATCCAGAATCAGATACAGTAAAGTAAAATCACATCACAACACCATAGAAAATAAGACAAAAATAAAATCACAAAAGACACAAGGATTATTGTGGTTCGCCCTCAATCTGGGTACATCCACTCTTCTACCCCCTTGGTAGAAATTCACTATCATAGTGTCTGAGTCTTTTAATCCGGAGACTCATAGAACCACACTAGATCTTTCGATAAGAAGATCTTGAACCAAATACAATATGAGTCTTTTCTCAAGGAGACTCTTAAAACCTCCCACAGAATCCTTTGATGAGGGATTCATAAAACTCTTTTCTCCAATACAAAATGTAAAATAAGAGAAGATTTGAGTTAGAATGATTCTTCTCCTTGTGTTCTCTCTTCCGATTTATGAGGACAGTCAATGATGATCTCTGGAACTTCTGATGAATCTCTAAATATCAAAATATCAAAGACAATAATCCTAATCTCTAGATGATCTTTCAAACTCTTCTCTGAATCAGATGCAATTTTCGCTTGAGAAGAAGAAGTACTAATTATCTAATCAGAATCGGCAACTATCAAAAACAATCAACTAATATTGTAAGATATTCAATTGATGATGATGATCTTTCAAGCTTTCTCTGTGGAATTGAATCTTCTTACGATCTTATATATATTTTCTTGATCGCCTGCTGATTGATAATCGATTTGATAAACTGTGATAGATCACTTATGTATTATATGTTTCTTTATAACTCATCATATATATAGATCGACCTCTAACGTCTCCAAGAATTTGTTATGTAAACTCCTTGTTGATTTAAATTAGATTGAAGCCACAAAACAAATTCTATTAAGAAATCCACTCGATGTAACGTCGAGTTCTCGTCAAAGCAACATCGATTTATGACTATTTGTATGAAAAATCTCTGTATTCAATGTTCTGTTGTTATCATGTCGAAGCATACGTCGATTTAATATTTAAGTGTTGTCGACTTATCCAGATTAAGTTGCTCTGACTTCTATTCAAAGTAATGTCGAATTGTAGTCGATGTTGCGTCGAGATTTAGTCGATGCATGTTAGCAATGTCTGATTTTTCTCTTCAAATCAGTATGCCTTCTATATATCCTTTATATCAATGACACCTTAGGACATCTAAGACCAAATTACCCTCTCTATACATCATGAGTAATAGACCTAGGATGTAAAATCACTAAATATAATTTGTTAAGCTAAATCATAGGGGTTTTTTCCAACAAAGGTGTCCAAAGAATTTCCCCTTACTAGCCCTGAATGTACAACCCCATATTCGAGGAGTGGACCCCCATCAACACTTGCCCAGTCAGTCGGTCAAGTTTGCACACGTCTAAGGCCTGAATAAGGGCATTCGCGTAGCCCTATGAGGGGGGTGGTTTAACCATTTGGCGAGTGCACTCTTCAACTAGCACTCGCCTAAGGGTCTCGCGTGGCAGTGCACACGCGAGATCAGTTCTCGCTAAGATGGGAGAGTGGCCGTCCAGCCAGGCACTCGCCCCTCAAAAGAGTTTCAAGGCGACGAATGCATTGCGCTCCCGGCATTTGCCCCTTCCGCTAAGTGGTGCTCTCACAGATCATTCGTCCAGTAGGTTGCAGATGCAAAATTACCTGGATGCCCTTGTTGGGGGTGCAAATAGCCATTCAGAACAGCAGAGTTAGGCTATTGGCAAACCAAGTTGGATTGCGTATAGCCATTCAAAACAGTAGAGTTAGGCTGTTGGAAGACCAATTTGGGTTGCGTATAGCAGTTTAGAATAGCGGAGATTAGCTTGTTGGCAGACCATTTTCAGAAATCTATAAATAGACCCAAGGGGGTGTTGAAATTTCTCACAGTGGTCAACGAGATTTCCTGACGCCAAATTAATATTCTCAGAACTATCAAGATCACACCTTGATCATGCGGAAATTTTCCCGGACCTTGGAGTGAGCATGGGTTATCTTAACTTAAGTCAGTCACAACCAAAAACACATGCATCACAAGAGTCTTTATTGATTAACATCAATCTTCTTTACAAGGCGAGACATACATGGTGAGACATGATTCACCAAAAACCACCACAGGGAAAGCAGAGACTACAAATACAAGACAAGTCAAACACAAGCCGCGTGGACTCAACACCAAGCCGTCGGTCTACTGCTGTGGAGTCCGCACAATCCGCCAGGTCTCCAGACCACAGCCCAAGCCGCGCAGACTACCCCTTATTCCAATGCTAGCCCTAGCTGTCGATCTGCAAGCCGTCTAACCATAAGGTCGCTTAGCCGCCAGACCACACAAGCTGCGATGCCGAATTGAACAGTCCGCCTGAAGCAGGCGACTTATTGAACCCCAAACCAAGTTCCTAAAGAGAAGACCGTCAGGTTGCTGTCCGCGACCTACTGTTTATCGCCTGTTACTTTACCGCAGAGTCCGCACTGTCCCTGACCGCATTCAGAGCCAATTCCTGGCTTTCCAACGCTATCCGCATAACCTGCACAACACAACCCGATCAACTCTAACAAACCGCGCGGATAACAAACTCCAGTCCGCAGCAACTGTGACTGGCTCACTTACTGTTCATTCATGCATTAGGTTCTCTATTCTTGATGTGATAGGGGTCCTATTTATAGGCACGATGAGGAGTGTGGTCACCGCCCTAGCCGATAGTATCACCGCCACATCCCGTAGTAAGAACACGTGTCCGTAAAGACCACGGATACACAGCAGTTCGCTGCTACCTGTGGAGGATAGCCAGTCTGCCATAGCTTCACCAAGGGCGGACACATCTTCAGTCCGCCTTTTCTCCAAAAGGCCAAGCCAATGCCAATGCTTCACTAAGGCCGGATAGCAACACTAGTCCGCCTTGTCGCCAAAGGATAAGCCAAGACCACCATAGCTAGACTCAACAACAACTGTCCGCCAATCCGCGAACACATTTCCAGTCCGCTTATCATGACCCCACAACCTCACCACCAAGGCAACTGCCGGACTCAGCGGTGACAGCTCTAGTATGCTTATACTGCGGATACCTCCAGTCCGCATAACCTGCAGACTGCTCCAGTCCGCATATCCCGTAGACTTCTCCAGTCCGCATATATCGCAGACTACTCCAGTCCGCATGTCCCGTAGACTACTATAGTCTGCATACCTGAGTCCATCCACACTAACAAGGCAGCTGTAGAACTCAGCGGACCCAGCTCCAGTCCGCACGCAGTTGCAGACGCAATCTCCAGTCCACTTCCTCCAAGCTAGTAACCAAGGCACACAACACTACTGCCGAGCTTGGTGGACTGAGAATCAGTCCGTGCTCCACTGCGCGATCTCCTCGGACTGAGCCAAACCTGGACTTAGTTCAGAACCAACCAAGTCCACCCCACTAGCCACAAGGGCCAGTCCGCACTTACTGGCGTACACTGGATTCAGTCCGCTTGTACCAGCAAACTCCAGTATCAGTCCGCACTGACTGACGATCTACACGGCTTCCACTTGCCACTTTACCAGAGCAAGACCAAGGCTTCTGCCAAGCCGGTCTGCCGAGCTCCAGTCCGTAAGTCCTTTTCTTGCCGGACTCCGCGGATATAGATGTTATCCGCCTAGTTACTTCCTGGGATCCAACTGCTTGTTGAGCATATGCCGGCTTGGCAAACCGCCGCTGCTGTTCACGTAATCCGCACGAACAGGGCACCCAGGCTGCCACCGAACAAGCCATCTACACCAGCCCTACCGACCTGGCTGTCCGCCAACCCCGTCTGTGTAGTCTGCGCGGATAGGTTGCCCAACTCCTTCATTCACCCACTTTCACTTGATAATTTTAAAGACTCCCCCCTGAAGCGAGAAGTGGTGAATAACTCCAACAGCTCCCGTAACCTTGAACCTGGTCCCTCCAATAGCGCCTACGAGAAGATGTCCAAGACATAGTCCCCGCCCCACATATCCTAGACCATGAGGGAGCCCTCCAACATCTCCCAAAATGAGCCATGCTTCCCTTTGCCTTCTTCTTCAGCTTCAACCTCCACTCATGCATCACAGGAGTATCGCCACCAACCTTGGGCAAAAGGGCCCAAGCCTCGTCACCTCTGAGAGTAGTCACCTCCTCAGCTCTGGCGTCATCAACTTCCTTGACTCTAGTGGGTTCATCATAACTAGAAGGTACTCGCTCGATCTGAGGGCTTGCAATGAAACATGGGACCAAGCTCGCCATGTTCTCTTCACTATATCGAGCTGGTGGGTTACTGATCCTCTTCGACCTCCGAAGAACCTGATCACGGCTAACCACTTCCGTTGCTTCTTCTGAACCAGCTCTATTCCTAGGCAAACACGAAACAATGATCCCCTTGCTTCCTGAACAAGAAGACATCGCACTGGAACCAGGAGCTCCTGGAGTAATGCTCCCCCTGCTACCTGAACCAGAAGCCTCCGCTCTCGAACAAGAACTACCTGGAATATTGCTCCTCCTACTTCCTGAACTAGAAGCCTCCGCCTTCAAGCCAGAAGCTCCTGGAGCATCGCTCCCCCTGCTTCCCGACCCTGATGCATTTGCCCCGGAGCTGAATAACTTGGAGCTCCTGGTGACTCAGGCAGCTCCAACTGATCCTTAGCATCAGCCTCCTTCAGCACACCATCTGACCTGCTCATCTCTAGCTCCATATATGAGCTATCCCAATACGACGTTAGCTCATCGAAGACAACGTCTCTCGACACAATGAGCCTCTTCGTCGTAGGATCCATACACCTCCATATTCTCCTCTTCTCATCAAACCCAACAAATACTAGCTTCGTCTTGAGAGTATCCGAAGCGTGTACGTAGCAGGTAGATCCAAACACCTGTAGGTGCTTTACACTGGGCTTCACCTCGAACATCAGCTCATATGGAGTCTTCACATTGATCGGACTAAGAGGCATCCGATTGATGACATGTGCCGCACAGGCCATCCCTTCCACCCAAAAAGCCTTAGGAATGCCTTTGCACTAAAGCTAACACCTGTAGGTCTCTATCAACAGATAGATCATCCGAACTGCAACACCACCTTGCTGTGATGTATGTCCACAAGAAAGCTTCCTTCGGATCTCATGCTTTCTGCAAAAGTTCGAGAACTCGGTAGCCGAACTCACCACCAATGCTTGTCCTCAACTTCTTAATCCGCAGGCCAAGCTGGCCTTCCACAAGCTTCTTGAACTCCACAAACAAGCGGAACATGTTTGACTTATCCTTCATGAAGTATACCCAAGTATACCTCGAATAGTCATCAACCAATATCAGCATGTACCTGCTGCCTCCAAGACTGGTGGTGATGGTCGGTCCAACCAGAGCACAATGAACAACCTCCAAAGGTGCTTTACATCTGGACTGTGCCTTATCAATTGTAAAGAGATAAGCTTCACCATGCTGACATCCCGCACATCATTGATCATCGCCATAAGATGATAATCTAGGCAAGCCTCTTACGAGTCTTCTTACCGTCATTGCATTCAGCTTGTCCATTCCTACATGCCATAAGATGCTTGTCCTCAACTTCTTGATCCGCAGGCCAAGCTGGCCTTCCACAAGCTTCTTGAACTCCACAAATAAGAGGAACATGTTTGACTTCTCCTTCATGAAGTATACCCAAGTATACCTCGAATAGTCATAAACCAATATCAGCATGTACCTGCTGCCTCCAAGACTGGTGGTGACAGTCGGTCCAACCAGAGCACAATGAACAACCTCCAAAGGTTCTTTACATCTGGATTGTGCCTTATCAACTATAAAGAGATAAGCTTCACCATGCTGACATCCCGCACATCATTGACCATCTCCATAATATGACAATCTAGGGAAGCTTCTTACGAGTCTTCTTACCGCCATTGCATTCAGCTTGTCCATCCCTACATTCCCCAGTCTTTCATGCCAGATAGCTGCTCTATCACTGGCCTTCATCCGATCAACATCTGAACTTGTTGATGAACCAACAAAGTTCTTCTCCTTGCCTCCAACTTGAGCTACGTTTGCCAAGAGCAAGACAACCTTACACTCCTTCCTGAGGTGACCATGATGCTTGCATCTATAGCACATTGGTCCTTCCATCCTCTTCTCACCATACATAGGAGAAACACTGCTCTCTTGCTGATATGAAGTAAAAGGACCATCCTCTGCAACAACCTTCACCTCCTTCTTGAACAACCCATCAAGGGAAGTCCAAACCTCCGCAGCTGACTGACATCCACTGATGTGGTCCAAGAGCTCCGATGAGATCACCTTCTTGAGCATAGACTCTGTGAAAGATAATAGTTGCCAACCTAAATCACTTAGAGTGGGGGGGTGAATAGGTGAGTTGTGTCTTTTTGCGGAATAAAAAAAATCTCAACCAAAGCACATATCTATCTACCAAACAAGCAAACACAGACGAGGCAAGATTTATAGTGGTTCCCCAACATTGGGTACATCCACTTTCCCTCACTGATCTAGCAATACACTAAACTCGGCTACTCAAATATCTCAGATTGGAAAACAATCATACCCTTAGAACAATATTCCTACAAAATCGATCCACAAAACGGATCTACACTCGGAAGGCAAAACTTCCTACAATCTCGTAGTGGAAAACACCTACACTCGGAGAAAACTTCTCCTACAATAATAAAATAAAGTAGTACATAAATACAAACAGTAAATTCCCTTGTTCAGATCTGTAACAGAAAATCAGAAATTCCTTCTTCTAGGCGTGCGGCTTTATCAGAATATTGAAGAAGAATCTCGGCAATATCAAATCTGGAACTTCTCGACTTTACACGATCGAAAGAGAAGATGAAGCGTTGAGTAGAGATCTCGATCTGTGGAGTCTTCTTAATCTGAATCCTCTGAAAAGAAGAAAGCCTAGCTGGTCAGAAATCAACGATGGTGACGGCGGCGAGTTTTCGTTTCTTGCAGAGAGAGAGAGAGGAGACATAAATCTTCTTAGAGAGAGAGTACGGATGCAAAATCTCTTAGAATAATTTTCTTTGAAAACTTAGGGTTTGTCGGTTTGACAAAACCTTTTATAGGAGAAGAAAAGATTAGCCATAATTGCGTCATTATGAAACACACGTGGACCAATCACGTCAACGTTTAAGAATAGGACCGTTAGGTCTGGACTTAAAGAATTTCTGAAAAAGTCAAAGTAAATTACTCGAGTGAAGCAAAACTACTCGAGTATATGCAGCACTACTCGAGTAGGTAGAAGATGACTACTCGAGTACATGAGAAAAATTACTCGGGAGAAAAAGAAATCATTACTCGAGTACATGGAGTCAACTATTCGAGTAAATATGAATGAGAAAGACTCAGTTACTTGAGTAACAAAAATGACTTACTCGAGTACTTAAGTACTTACACGAGAGGTGGAGTAAATTACTCGAGTACAAGAAATACTACTCCAGTATATAAGAATGAACTACTCGAGTATATAAGAGACTACTCGAGACAAACACTTAGAAAATTTCTGGAACAGGAAAAATTGACTACTCGAGTATGTAAGATAATCTACTCGAGACATAGGGAATTACTCGAGTATATAAGATGAATTAGTCGAGACAATTAGAACTACTCGAGTATATAACATGAACTACTCGAGTAATTCACTTAGAGAAATTTTCTGGAGGGGGAATCTGGATTACACGAGTAAGAGCACTTGACTACTCGAGTAGTAGATGAACTACTCAAGTATATGATTTAGACTACTCGAGTAAGTAGGAACTACACGGGAGTCAGAATTCAATTAACTCGAGAGATAAGATAGAACTACTCGAGTACTCAATAGTACTACTCGAGTATATAACTTAGAAAAACTTTAGAAGAGAATTCTGTAAACTCGAGAGGTAAAAGGAAACTACTCGAGCATATAAGATGAACTACTCGAGAGCCATAATTGGACTACTCGAGTATATCTTAACTACTCGAGTAAGTGAATTACTACTCGAGTATACACTCAGTAACTTACTCGAGTAAGTAAGGAACTACTCGAGTACTTTACTTAGGAAAATATTTCTGACAGAATTTTTCTTCTTCTAAGGTGAAATCAGCATCAAGTCTTTTCCCATAGTCCTAGAGCTTGAATATGAAGTGTATCCCAATAGAGCGTCTACACATGAGTCAACACTTTGGAACACACAATGAGGGATTACATTGTATGGTCCTGTGTTTGGTGACCCATTGTAGACTGACATTGGTCTACACTTCCCATAAGAATTCCTACACACACATAACTCAAACCAAGCATCAAATATAACTTAATTCATCTTAGTTCAAGGGTGACTTCATTAAATCTGGTTAGTGTGGATACAATACCCAACAATCTCCCCCTATTTGTAGAAGTCAGAACCCTTTACACTAAGGTGAATTATGGATATAAAAAGAATGTTAATTAATCAAGTAGTGTAAACAATCAAGGAACTATGAAAAAGATAATAAGATCAAAAACTTTGAATTATATAAATATGATTATCCAAAAATAACATTAACAAGAAAAATCCATTTCCACAAATCATGAGTCCTTTGGGCTAGCTCTGATGATGTTACTTGTCTTGTTTCTCCTACTGTCTTCTTTGATAGCTGTAAAGTTTAGGGTAATACTTGGGGGGTCTGGGAGGATCAGCTGGATTATTTCTTCCATATTCTCTGTCATATATCCTTATCTTGGTCATGGACATCTCATACAACTCCCATTCATGGGAACTGTAGTGAATATTTTTGCTCTCAAGGAAATCCAAAACTAATTTGAGAGTTTCCATGATGAGGGACTTTGAAGTGGGAGACCAAACCTCAGCATGTTCAGGAGCTTTAGCAGGAACAGACTTGCTAGCAGAAGGACCTTCACCATATTTTCTTTTCTTCTTATCGGTCAGTATCTCAGGAGGGGCTTTGAGAAAGATATCTGCAGGATCATCTTTCCAATCCTGAGCATAAGAATCTGGAGGAGCAACAGAATCACCAGGCCTTGGAGAAAATGTAGGTTGCAGCGGAGGAGTGGGAGCAGGAGCATCAACAACAGCTAGAGGGTTCAAGTGATGAGGGATAATGGTAGGATCAGCAGCAAATTCTGGAAGAATCTGGTTGTGCATCCAAACAGCAGTGTCGTATGTGTGGAATTTGACACTCTATATCTGAGCTAGAACATCATCATGGATCTCTTTAACTTTGGCTTCCCATAGTTCTTTCTTGAGGGCATCAGATTTTTCTAAATATTCTTTTACCAACTTCTCCCCCTTTCTGACTTCAACAGATAGCTGGGAGATGGCATCATCTCTGAAAGTGCCAACTTCTTCATATATTTTCATCTTAGTGGCGTCAGCTCTTTTGTCCAGTTCCATTTGATTATTGGCAAGAGTGATACCTTGCTCCATAACCTGTCCAACACTGGTGATGGTGTGGTCTAAGGCTTTTCCACCCATTTGGAATAGATGTCTGAGCTGATCAGTATTATGCTGTATTTCAGCAAATCCTCTGCTCATCTCATGTTCTAGAGCAGTTAACTTATCAGTTACAGTTTTGATACAAGTATCGAAGTATGATCTCTGGTCTTGAAGAAGAAGTACAATCTGAGACATCAAGTCTGAGGAGGCAGGAGCTGTAGCAGTAGGAGGAGCAGAAGTTGATGGAGTAGAAGGAATAGGAGGAGCCACCCATAGAGCTATTTCAGAGAGAGTGACTGAGCTCTGAGCTCTTGTAGTGGGTAACATGGCATCCTCTTCATACATTATCTGAGGGAGAGTGAAATCCAAATTCCTGAGAGGAGCTTCAGTTGGCTCAGGTGAGAGCTCATCAGAAATGAGAATTGTTTCTTGCTGTTCTTTGGGGGCATCGGGAGATTGTGCTGGAGTTCTTGCTGGAGAAGTGTCTGGAGACCTTGCTGGAGACTGCACAAGAGATTTTGCTGGAGGCTGTAGAGGACTTGTGTCCTTGGGAAGGTCAGTGACTAGAGCATTTATAGAGAGAGGAGGAGGTGGTTCATCTGCAGTTAGTTATTCTATTATTTCATTTATGGCAGCATCAGTAGAAAGGAGTGCTTCTTGAACTTGTTGATCTGAGAGGATATCTTCTAGAGTGACTGTGAAGGAGTAGGTGGTCTGGCCTGAATAGTAGGAGCAGGCTCCCCCTCAATAGGTGCACTAGAGGAGCTGGGGACCTGAGATGGAGAAGGAGATGAAGTCCTATCCTCTGTGTCTATATCTTCAGTAACTTTGGCAGCTTGAGAGGGATTTTACAACTTTAACTCCCATCTCTGTATGGAGATGGAGACCTTCTTCATGTGGTGAATGATACTTCCCTTGGAGAAACTGAAAACCTTTGGATTGATCTCATGGAGAAGCAGGGAAATTATCCTTGCATAGTTGGGGGACTTTATACTCTCCTTAATCTTATCTAGAATCAACAAGACAAACTGAAAGGCTTTTCTACAGACTATAGCTTGCATCAATTCAAAGAAATAAAGGGGTATGGCCCTGATGGAGTTGGTTTTGCATAGAAGAATCTTACCAATAAGATCAACCAAGAATTTTCCTTCAGCATGCATATCATCCCTATTGATGTATTTAGCATCAGCAGAAAGGCCACAGACTGAGCAAGTTCTGGAATAGTCTTGATCACTCAAAAAATCATCTGCATCTGGAGCTGGCAGTCGGAGAGGTCGAGAAATAGAGGTTTGAGTGAGTTTAATGGTGATACCTTTGACTAAAGACTTCAAAACTGTGCCATGATGCTTGACCTTAACATTCCTGAAAAACTCTGCAACTTCGGGGAAGAGAATACGACATGGTTCTTGGAGAACGAATGTTAATCCGGTGGTGTCGAGCAAAATCAGGAGATTATGGAAATCGGCAGATAGGTCTACAATCCCGGCAGCGACTAATTCTGAACCAACACCGATCTTAGATGAGGCGGCCATGAATGAGAAGTCTTGGAGATGGAGAAACCCTAGAAAGCATCGACGGAGAGAATGAAAGGGCGCGGCTCTGCAACTGATTGAGGAAGGCTTCAGACATGCCAAATCTCTTAACCAATTCATTTGCATATTTGGTTTGAGAAATAAAGATGCCTTCAGCATGTTGCTTGACTTGCAATCCTAGGAATAAGGATAGCTCACCCATGCTACTCATTTCAAATTTATAGTGTATTAGGTTGGAAAACCTTCTGCACAATTTGGAGTCAGTAGAACCAAAAATAATATCGTCTACATAAATCTGTACTAGTAGGGTATGGGACTTATGGGTTCTAATGAAAAGAGTTTGGTCTACTCTACCCCTTATAAAACCATTTTCCAAAAGAAAGAATGCTAGGGTCTCATACCATGCTCTAGGAGCTTGCTTGAGACCATATAATGCTTTATTCAATCTAAAAACATAATCAGGATAAGTTGGAGAGATAAAACCTGGAGGTTGTCTGACATATACTTCTTCTTTGATGTCTCCATTTAGAAATGCACTTTTGACATCCATCTGATATACCTTGAAGCCTTTGTGTGCTGCATAAGCTAAAAATATTCTGATGGCTTCCAATCTTGCAACTGGTGCAAAAGTCGGTCGTAGTCTATTCCTTCTTCTTGAGAATATCCCTGAGCAACTAGCCTTGCCTTGTTCCTTACAATTACTCCTTGATCATCCAGTTTGTTTCTGAATACCCACTTTGTTCCAACAATGGAGTGATCCTTAGGCTTTGGCACTAGTTCCCATACTTTGTTCCTCTCAAATTGATGCAACTCTTCTTGCATTGCAATGATCCAGTGTGGATCTTGCTCTGCATCTTGAATGTACTGAGGTTCAATTTGAGATAGGAAGCAGGTGTGCAACAGGTTTTGGTTGACCTGATTTCTGGTTTGCACACCAGCTGAGATGTCTCCAATTATTTGGGAAATTAGATGGTCTCTTGATGTTACTAAATCAATAGGGGGTGTTGATTGTTCACCAACCTGTGTTGTTGTTTCCTCTTGTGGTACAACAACTGGATCTTCAAGTTGTTCTTCAATATGTTGAGCATTTTCTTCATCTTCACTGCTTTCATCCCTTTGGGTAACCTGTAACTTGTTCAAGTCTTCAACTAGAGAATGTTCTTGCAAGGGTTCTATGGTAGAAGGGATCTTCTCCTTGAAAGACATGTTAGATTCATCAAATGATATATGAACAGATTCCTCAATTTTTAGAGATGATTTATTATAAACCCTATAAGTCTTGCTGATCATGGAGTATCCCAGAAACACTCCTTCATCAGCTTTGGCTTGAAATTTTGCTAAAAATTTCTTGTCATTATTATGTATATAGCAAATACAATCAAAGACTCTAAAAAAATCAACTTTAGGTTTCTTCCCTTTGAGTAATTCATAGGGAGTCTTTCCCTTTAGTTTATGTATCAAACTTCTATTCAGCACATAGTTGGAGGTGTTCACTGCCTCTGCCCAAAATGATAGAGGTAGATGAGCATCTGACAACAATGTAGTGGCAGATTCAATAAGGGTTCTATTTTCCCTTTCAGCTACCCCATTTTGTTGATAAGTTCTAGGAGCTGAGAAAGTATGCCTGATCCCTTCAGTCTGACAGAACTCTTGCATAAGAAGAGAATCAAACTCTGTCCAATGATCACTTCTGATCAGGGCAATGTGAGTATTGAACTCAATCTGTATACATTTGAGAAACTCTGTCAGACACTTAAAGTTATCAGACTTCTTTCTTAGAAAGAACACCCAAGTGAATCTAGAGAAGTCATCTACAACTACTAAAGTGTAGGATTTCCCTCCTAGGCTTTGTACTGTGATGGGTCCAAAAAGATCCATGTGTAACAGATACAATATCCTAGGTGAATCACTCTTATTAAGTGACTTAAAGTTGTTTTTAGTTTGCTTGCCTAATTGACATGCCCTGCAGAGTCCTTCCTTCTTGTAGGGGCCAGAAGGTACTCCTCTAACAAGGTTGTCCTTGGATAGCCTAGCAATAGTTCTAAGGTTTAGGTGTCCTAGTCTCTTATGCCATAAAACATTTGGTCTACAGACAGAATTAAACAGGCAAACATCTACATCAGTTGAAAGAAAATCTACTAGATAGATGTTACCTTTCCTTTTACCTGTCAACACAGTTGTGTTGTCCTCTGACTTGATTTTGCATAATGCTTTGCTGAAGGTCACCTAATAGCCTTCATCACACAGCTGACTGATGCTTATTAAGTTGTGCTTCAGTCCTTCCACATAAGCTACCTTCTTGAAAGTTACTGATCCAATCTGGACTGCACCATATCCTTTAGTCTGTCCAAAGTTTGAATCACCAAAGATAACTTTGGGTCCAAGCTTGGCTCTAAAGGAAGTGAGGTTGTCCTTGTTCCCTATCATGTGCTTAGAGCACCCACTATCCAAGTACCATTGCTGGTTATATGTTGGATAGGTCTTCACCTGCACATAAGACAATTCATTTGTTTTTGACCCAGTTTACCTTGGGCCTAAGTTGATAACCTTTAAATTCTGAAATAAAAGACATCCCAGGTTGACTCTTATATCCTTCAGGATGATATCTCCTTAGAGGTATAATCCATTCAGTATAAGGGTTAAAGATTTGGGATGAATGACCCTTAGGATTGAATTTTGATTTGCCTTTGAAAAAGTTTCCAGAGCTCTGACCTCTGTTCGACGATCTTGGAGCTGCGTTCGACGATCTTGGGTCAGATCGTCGAGATCCGTTCGACGGTCGACTATGGTTGAGTTCAGGTACTTGAGATCGTCGACCTGAGTTCGACGATTTTGGCTGAGATCGTCGATCTGCGTTCGGCTATCGTCGATCTTCATTCGGCGATCGTCGATCTCCGTTCGACGATTTCTGCTGGGACTTGGTTTTCTTGGGCAGATCAGAATTTTTCCTAGCAACCTCTACAACTTCCTTTCCTTTATCAGAAATGAATTTGATTGGAGTTGTTAGAACTATGGGTTGGCTGGATGAAGCACCCAAGCCCAGTGTATTTTTAAATCTGGAGTTCACTGTGCTTGTGATGTCCATCAGCTTGATGCTTCTCCCATTAAGGGATTCTTCAAGCTTCTTGGCCTTAGACAGCTCACTTTTCAGTGAAGCTATCTGCTCCCTACAGCACTCCAACTCCTGAGAGAGTTTGAGGTTTTCTGACTTTAAAGTATTATGTTCAGATAGATGATTTCTGAGAGAGATAATTTCTTTCTCAGATTTTAGCAGATCTAAACACAATGCTTTAAATTCAAATTTAAAGTCCTCTGAATTAAAATCAAAAGAACCAATTACCTGATCTTCTTCAGGTTGAGTCTCTGAATCTGACTCTGACTCCTCTTCTTCTGAATTATGTTGTGAGGCATTGATTGCCATCATGCAGAACTCTTTCTCTTCTGCATCATCCTCATCATCACTGGAGCTGGATGATGCTTCTGACTCCTCTTCAGTCTCACTCCAGGATTCAGCAACAAACCCCTTTCTTGTATGTTTGTTTTTGCTTGATGAAGGTTTGCCATTGCCATTCCTCTTGGAGTCTTTCTCCTTTCTTCTTTCTTTCTTGTCCCTTCTGTCCTTGTTTTTGTTTTCCGGACAGTCAGGAACTATGTGCCCTGCTTTCCTGCAACC
Organism: Platanthera guangdongensis; assembly: GCA_039583875.1. NCBI lineage: Eukaryota > Viridiplantae > Streptophyta > Magnoliopsida > Asparagales > Orchidaceae > Platanthera > Platanthera guangdongensis. Next base: position 143,937,852 of record CM077166.1, read on the forward strand.
AAAGCAAATAATTTCTTTATTATTATTAATGGACTTGTCCAACCTTGGCTTATCATGCTCCTTGTATGATCTCCTTCTGAAGTCCTTTCTGGCCATCTTGTAAAATCTTTTGGCCAACAGACTGAGCAGTTCATCATTGCCTGTGACTTTGTCTTCAGGCTGATCTTCAGTTGCCTTGAAGGCTATGGTCTTCTCTTTTCTTGTGGCTGGTGAGGCAGCCTTCTGTTCTTCTTCTCTATTCTTGATGAGTAGCTCATAAGATTTGAGCTTACCCAATAGAGCTTCAGTGGTGATCTCATTCAGACTTCTGGCATCCTTAATTGGCCAGATTCTTAAATCCAAAGTGCTAGGGAAGCACATTAGAATTTTGTCATTGAGTTCAGTTAGTGAGATCTCTTTATCCAATGTCCTGAGTTCACTGATAATTAGACTGAGCCTGTTGTACATGTCTCCCACTGACTCAGTTTCTCCCTTCTTGAAATTCTCATATTGAGATATGAGGTGAGATCTCCTATCCTTTCTCTCATCAGCTGAGCCTGAGACTATTTCAGAGAGTTTGTCTCAAATTTCCTTTGCTGAATTGCATTCAGCCACCTTTTGAAATATGTCATCAGACATTGTCTGGGCTAAGATGTTCATAGCCTTGGCATCAACTACCTTCCATCTCTTGATGTCAGCATCTGTTCCTGATGGAGGTGGAACAGCATTTGTACTAGAGTTCTCTGGAGGTCTTGGACATACTGTCAAAACAGAGTTAAAAATATCTTCGTCAATAGAATTCATGTACAGTCTGATCCTTGCTTTCCAAAGTGCAAACTTGGATAGATTGCACACTGGAGGTCTGGTGCTAGCATAATCTTTGTTTTGGGCCATGATTTGTGAAAACAAAATCTAATAATAAAATACAAAAGAAAACATATCTAACTAGGGATCTTTGGGTTCAGGTGTTAGCCTGTGCAACCACCAAGGTGTGGTATGTTTAACCAACCTCGCTTTGATACAAATTGAAAGTGCAGCTAGATCTGATATACTCTATAGGGGGGTGAATAGAGTATATGGTGCTTTAAAACTTTTTACAACAATTGTTGTAATAAGAGTGAGCAGGGAAGCAATAATAAATCTAATCACAGAACTAAACTAATCAAAAACTAATCACAGAATAATCAAGGCCAGAAACAAAAAATAAAGACAAGCAAAACCAGAAGACACAAGGAAATATAGTGGTTCCCCTAAACTTGGGTACATCCACTCTTCTACCACCCTAGGTAGGAATCCACTGCAGGATGAGTTGATCAGGTGTCCTGGGCACCAATGAGATTTTGATAAGTTGCTCAAAAACCAAATCAGATTTTTTGATCAGGTGTCTTGCCACCAATGAGCTTTTGACAAAGTGCTCAAAAACCAAGTTCAAACTTTTGAAGGGAGTTTGAGAAACCCTTTACAGAGATGGGGGTGAGAGAGTGATGGCAGTCTTCTCTTTCTCAGATTAGTTGAGAATACTATGTGGATTGATGGTGTCAAAGCTACCCCTGAGTCCTTGAGATCTTCAGGAAGAGAAACTTTGCTGAGGGTGATAGGCCTTCACAAGTTGAGCTCCAGCAAAAGATGATTTCAGCAACAGCTGAAATGTTGGATGTCTGGAGTCTTGAAATATGTTGTCCTTGAACACTTGAAAACTAGAGAGATCTGAAGATTTCAGAAAAAGTTGATCTCCTTGGATGTGTGTTCTTGAGAATTCTTTTAGACAGAATATTTTGTTCTTGTTCTGAAGATTACTGATGTCTGTCTATGTATCTCTGTAATCTGTGTGTCTATCTCAGAGATTCAAAAATTCTTCTCTTTTATTCTCTGGTACTGAATGGAAAAACATTCTCTGAGAAGAATAGCCGTTGGTCTGCATTAATGGCATCCTTAATTGCAAAAACTCTTCTGGAGGAAAGTCCACAGAAATATTCCTTGAAAATCCCTTGAAAATTGGTCCAGAAATGAATGAAAACGGCTAGGAAATCTTCAGAATTAATTGCAGAATAACTCCTTAACTGATTTGAAATTGAATCTAGAAACATCCTTGAAGTTATCTTAAAACGTCGAACTGAGCTCTGCTATCGTCGGACTGAGCTCAGCGATATGGACTTATACAACAGCAAAATATCGTCGATCTGAGCTCAAAGATCGTCGAACTGAGCTCAGAGATAGAGATCCAAAGCTGAGTCAAGATCGTCGACCTGAGCTCACTGATCGTCGAATGGAGTTCGACGATATGATGAAGTTGAGCTCAGCAATCGTCGAATGGAGTTCGACGATCTGTCGAAGTTGAGCTAGACGATCGTCGATCGGAGTTCGACGAATCGTCGTGCTGAGCTCGACGATATGACTTAGTCTCCAAACAGAAAATCCTGGTCTTGAGGGCAGCTTCCAAACCTAGACTTCTAACCCTTAGACTCAATTCTAATTGACCTTTTGAGCTATATAGGAGGTCAAATATTTGTTTCCTAGAGACATAGTGATCCTGACCCAAATTAGTAATAGGGTGTTCCAACAATCTCCCCCTATTTGGGTTAGGACTACTATTTACAGACTTTGGAAAAATTTAATTAACAACATACAAGCAGCAATACAGAAAGACAAAAAGAAAAGCTGGACAAGCAGAACCACAGAGATATATATATATATCATCCCAGATAATAATCAGAAATCACAGAGATTGTCACCTTACATTGTCATTTCATTTCCTTTCCCTTAACAAGTTTGATTTCTCTGTTGGGATTGAGGGCTTCCTTCTTTGATCTGGTATCATCTGCTGCTCCTAAAGATGTTTGTTGTTTAGGCCTGGGAACTACAGCTTCAGGATGCAGTTCCATGTACCTGTCAGAATCAAAAAATTTGCTTGATGCATATCTTTCTAGCTCTTTCTTTCTCTGTTCAGACATTGTTGAGATATTAGAGGAATCTCTTCCTTGCTCTTTAGCCTTTTTGATCTGATCCAGTGTAGCAAGTTCTTTCATCCTTGCAGTCCAAGCAGCTGGATTGTTCTCAGGGTCCTCAAAAGGTACTGGTGGCTCATATCTGTTAGAAGGATTGTCCTGAGGAGGCCTGGATGACACAGTTTCCTTTAATTTATAGGGAAAAGGACCAGATGTGGTGTTAGAAGAAATTTGTCCTCCCCTGGAGTATGGATATTGCCTTGAGTATCCTTTGGAGTAGACCTGGAGATCTCTTTGATTGCCTCTGTATCCTCCTCTCCTAGATTGAGAATCCCTGGATTGGCTTCCCCTATGGTAGGATCTAGCATGAGGCTGATAGGGGGCTTGGCTTCTAGCAGGTGGTTGAGCAGCAGAACTTCCACCTGCACCTGCATCAGGAGGAGGTGGTGGAGGAGGATGAGAGTGTTGGAATTATGAGGAACCCTTTTCATATTTCCTTTTCTTTTTCATTGCCTTCAGTTGATTCTTAGAGTACTGCATCCAGTGCTTAGTGATAGGGCAATCATGAAGAATGTAGTATGGTATATCATTGTTATCTTTGACTTTGGCAGGAGGTACTCTCTTCATGGCTTTGCTCCTTGCCTTTCTTTTCCTGGCAATGGTAGCAGAAGAATCATCAGAGTCTGTTCTGTACTCATCACTTTCAGAACTCTGATCATCATATAGGGCATTAATTTTCTTCATCAAATCTTTCTTGAGTTGTATGGAAATAGATGAGGCAGCAGAGGGTGTAGCAGCAGATGTTGAAGCAGTAGCAGAAATGACAGCAGCAGATACAGAAGGTGTTGCAATTGAAGTAGAAGCAATAACAACAGCAGCAGATATTGCAGGTTCTGGAGAAGTAACAGCAGCAGCAATAGTTTCACTCACAGCAACATCAACAGTAGAAATATCATCAGAAAATGCAAAAGGCTCAAACTCAGGTGCCTCTGTCATAAGGATCTCCTTAGAAGTTGGTTCATCAGCAGTATTAGAAATATCAACAGCAGTAGGGGCAGCAACATCAGAAACAACAGCAATGCTTTCGTCAGAAGAAGCAGCAGCATATACTGAGTGGACAAAAGAGGTGATGATGCTGGGGTCACAGCAGGAGAATGGCACAAGGGCCTTGGACAGATCCTCTGGGGGCTGGACATCAATTATCTCTGGCAGACAGCTGAAATATAACTGATCAAAGTTTGAAAGCAAAGACCTGAGGTCTATTGCAAAGACTGCAGCAGGAGGAATTTGTTCTTGAGACACAGCAGCAACAGCAGCAAGAACAGGAGCTGAAGAGGCAGCCATAGCAGCAGCAGCAGACAGGCTCACAGAAACAGCAGCAACAGCAGCAGCAGGAAGACTCACTTCATAGGGCATCTCCCCCTGCCTAGATTCAGACAAGGCTGGATCAAGACACACTGCTGTAGGGGCTGCCTGAGGGAATAGAGATGAGAGCCTGGCAGAGAGAGCTGCCACTGATAGGTGTAATGGAGCCAAGGAGGTCTCTAAAAGAAGAGATAGCCTGGGGGCTAGCAATTCATACAACCTGTCAGCAAGGGCTGGAATGTCTACTTGCGCAGTAGGGACTGGAGCAGAGGTAGAAGATGGAGGAGTAGCTGTTGGTGATGGTAGTGGAGAGCTGGTGAATGGGGGAAGAGATGGCTGAGGTGTGGGTAAGGTAGATATGGAGGACAGTGGGATGGAGATGGATGGGGTGAAGGTGGGTTGGTCAATGATCTCTTGTAGAAGATCTTGATAGGAAGTTGAGGATGAGGGTAGCTCAGGAGGAGAGGATGGAGAGTCATCCATAAAGGAATCATCAATGAGGGTGAAGGAAGGATGGGAGGGTGAGGAAGTGGCATCTGGTTGAGGGTAGGAGAATAATGGATGGAATTGTTCTTCTGGTGTTGGTAGAATAGGGATTGGAGATGGTGTAGATGTTGGAGAGGGGCTGGAGATGATGATGGTGGATGGAGTTGGAATGGTAGATGGTATGGGAAGAGATGGAATAGGAGGATGAGGAGGAGAGGCAACATCAGCAGGCAGGTCATCTACAGGGGCAGAGACCTGTGGGGAAGTGACTCTGAGAGTCCTTGTGCCTGAAGGAGTGCTGGAGGAGGGCCTGCTGGGCTTGATGATTTGTCTGTCCCATTTACCAAACAGGGTACAAGACAGTCTCTTGGATGCATTGATGTGGATTCCAGAGGAGACCAGCAAAGCAGGGCACCTATGCTGCAGAAACACCCCTATAATCCTTCCAAAGTTTACAAAACGATTATTTATCTTCTTCTTGATAATGTCAAAGAATACTTCTCCCCAATTCAAATTCTTCCTGTCTACAAGGGCTCCCATTAGGCTGAGCTGATACCTTGAGATTGTATCATGAGCAGAGTGCTTAGCCAGTAGCACTTTCCCAACTACATCTGCCAGGAATCTGTATTCCACAGAAAGGTTCTTTTTCAAGAGCTTGCTAGGGTTGGCCTTAGAATGACCCATTTTGGCAAGCAATTCAGTATACTCTTCTCCAGACAAGTCAGCAGTATCTCCACCATTTCTTAACTCAAAAACCTCTGTTAAAATTTCTGGGGTCAAGGGTACCTGAGTGCCAGAAATTGACCCAACAAGGGTGGAGTTGTCTTGATTGTGGGAAGTGTAGACCCATTCCTTAATCTCATCAGATGCAAGCTTGATCCTTGTAGTCATGATTGCTGTAAGGTTCTGCTCTTTGAATAACCCCAAGATATCCTGAAAAGCCTGGTCGGTTGTGCTGAAGGATTCCATATCGATGTCGAAGCCAGCATCAAACTTCATGGCGGCGAGAACAGCAACAAACACAACCATGGGTACCTGCAAAAATTCAACAAACAAAACGACCAAGTGCAGAACTGTTTGGAGGGAAAGAAAGTTCTTGCATAGAAATCGAAAGCGCAAAGGAGAACGACGGCAAAAAATGAATTTTATATTAGGGTTCGACGCAGAATTGGAAAGATCGTTGAACTCAGTTCGATGATCGAGGCTTCTAAAGGAATCTGAAGAGTCTTCAACATCGTCGATCTCCGTTCGACGATATTGGAGAGCGTCGAGCTCCGTTCGACGATAGTTCAGAGAACTAAATCGTCGAGCGTCGTTCGACGATCGCTGACCTAGGAGATAGTTGAACACTATCTGAGAAGCGCTGAACTCAGGTCGACGATTTCGGAAAGCGTCGATCTCCGTTCAACAATCTTGGGGAAAATCGTCGAGCGCAGTTCAGAGACCAGAAATACACTCTATACACTAGAAAAATCAGGATGCTTGCCTAGCCTTGGTCAATTTTTAAGCTTTCAAAATCTTGGATATTATTTAAGACTTCCTCCATCTAACATTCCTAACTGATTTAGGAAGAAGGTGTGTTTCTTTTCATCCAAGGGATTGGTGAAAATATCTCCCCTTTGTAAATCAGTTGGGATATATTGTAGTTCAATTTTATTCTTTTCAACATTATCCCTTAAGAAATGATGCCTAATCTCTATGTGTTTTGTCCTACTATGGAGGACTGGATTTTGAGCTATAGAAATAGCACTGGTGTTATCACAAAAGATTTTAGAGTTCTCTAAGTTGTAGCCATAGTCTAGGAGTTGGTTTTGAATCCACAAGATTTGTGAACAACAACTGCCTGCAGCCATATATTTAGCTTCAGCAGTTGAAGTTGACACAGAAGTTTGTTTCTTACAAAACCAAGAGACAAGTCTGTCACCAAGGAACTGACAAGTTCCACTGGTGTTTTTCCTGTCAATTCTGCATCCAGCATAATCAGCATTAGAAAATCCAGTTAGATCAAATGCTGAGTCTTTTGGATACCAGAGACCTAGATTTGGACAACTTTTAACATACCTGAGAATCCTCTTTACTAGTGTTAGGTGTGACTCTCTAGGGCTTACTTGGAACCTAACACATATACATGTAGCAAACATTATATCTGGTCTACTAGCTGTAAGGTACAGTAAAGAGCCAATCATTGCTCTATATGTTGTCTGATCAACAGGTTTCCCATGTTCATCAGCATCCAATACAGCATTAGTAGGCATGGGTGTTTTCATACAAGATGCTTCATACATGCCAAATTTCTTAACCAATTCATTTGCATATTTGGTTTGAGAAATAAAGATGCCTTCAGCATGTTGCTTGACTTGCAATCCTAGGAAGAAGGATAGCTCACCCATGCTACTCATTTCAAATTTAGAGTGCATTAGGTTGGAAAACCTTCTGCACAATTTGGAGTCAGTAGAACCAAAAATAATATTGTCTACATAAATCTGTACTAGTAGGGTATGGGACTTATGGGTTCTAATGAAAAGAGTTTGGTCTACTCTACCCCTTATAAAACCATTTTCCAAAAGAAAGCATGCTAGGGTCTCATAACATGCTCTAGGAGCTTGCTTGAGACCATATAATGCTTTATTCAATCTAAAAACATAATCAGGATAAGTTGGAAAGATAAAACCTGGAGGTTGTCTGACATATACTTCTACTTTGATGTCTCCATTTAGAAATGCACTTTTGACATCCATCTGATATACCTTGAAGCCTTTGTGTGCTGCATAAGCTAAAAATATTCTGATGGCTTCCAATCTTGCAACTGGTGCAAAAGTCTGGTCGTAGTCTATTCCTTCTTCTTGAGAATATCCCTGAGCAACTAGCCTTGCCTTGTTCCTTACAATTACTCCTTGATCATCCAGTTTGTTTCTGAATACCCACTTTGTTCCAACATTGGAGTGATCCTTAGGCTTTGGCACTAGTTCCCATACTTTGTTCCTCTCAAATTGATGCAACTCTTCTTGCATTGCAATGATCCAGTGTGGATCTTGCTCTGCATCTTGAATGGACTGAGGTTCAATTTGAGATAGGAAGCAGGTGTGCAACAGGTTTTGGTTGACCTGATTTCTGGTTTGCACACCAGCTGAGATGTCTCCAATTATTTGGGAAATTGGATGGTCTCTTGATGTTACTAAATCAACAGGGGGTGTTGATTGTTCACCAACCTGTGTTGTTGTTTCCTCTTGTGGTACAACAACTGGCTCTTCAAGTTGTTCTTCAATATGTTGAGCATTTTCTTCATCTTCACTGCTTTCATCCCTTTGGGTAACCTGTAACTTGTTCAAGTCTTCAACTAGAGAATGTTCCTGCAAGGGTTCTATGGTAGAAGGGATCTTCTCCTTGAAAGACATGTTAGATTCATCAAATGATATATGAACAGATTCCTCAATTTTTAGAGATGATTTATTATAAACCCTATAAGCCTTGCTGATCATGGAGTATCCCAGAAACACTCCTTCATCAGCTTTGGCTTGAATTTTGCTAAATATTTCTTGTCATTATTATGTATATAGCAAATACAACCAAAGACTCTAAAATAATCAACTTTAGGTTTCTTCCCTTTGAGTAATTCATATGGAGTCTTTCCCTTTAGTTTATGTATCAAACTTCTATTCAGCACATAGTTGGAGGTGTTCACTGCCTCTGCCCAAAAGGATAGAGGTAGATGAGCATCTGACAACAATGTAGTGGCAGATTCAATAAGGGTTCTATTTTTCCTTTCAGCTACCCCATTTTGTTGAGAAGTTCTAGGAGCTGAGAAAGTATGTCTGATCCCTTCAGTCTGACAGAACTCTTGCATAAGAAGAGAATCAAACTCTGTCCCATGATCACTTCTGATCAGGGCAATGTGAGTATTGAACTCAATCTGTATACATTTGAGAAACTCTGTCAGACACTTAAAGTTATCAGACTTCTTCCTTAGAAAGAACACCCAAGTGAATCTAGAGAAGTCATCTGCAACTACTAAAGTGTAGGATTTCCCTCCTAGACTTTGTACTGTGATGAGTCCAAAACGACCCATGTGTAACAGATACAATATCCTAGGTGAATCACTCTTATTAAGTGACTTAAAACTGTTTTTAATTTGCTTGCCTAATTGACAAGCCCTGCAGAGTCCTTCCTTCTTGTAGGGGCTAGAAGGTAGTCCTCTAACAAGGTTGTCCTTGGATAGCCTAGCAATAGTTCTAAGGTTTAGGTGTCCTAGTCTCTTATGCAATAAAACATTTGGTCTACAGACAGAACTAAATAGGCAAACATCTACATCAGTTGAAAGAAAATCTACTAGATAGATGTTACCTTTCCTTTTACCTGTCAACACAGTTGTGTTGTCCTATGACTTGATTTTGCATAATGCTTTGCTGAAGGTCACCTAATAGCCTTCATCTGTAACGCCCCCACCTATCACATGACATATAATAGTGGATCCGGCCGGGGCCCCACGCTATATAGCACAGACAAGCGAAGGAATCACGTGTGGAAATCAAAATCTATGCGTGTCCTTAACTCATTCCATTCTAGCGTAGCATTTTTCTTGTTAACATGAACTCAAACCAGAATGTCCACCCACATATAAATACCACATTGATATAGAACAACACCAGGAATGTATACAACTCACACACCCTGGCCTTATGGCCTTACAAGTTTCTCTTTACATATCAACCATTTCGTACATCGGCACGCAGGCCGGCCACACATGAAATCCAACCACGATTCTTCACATAGCCTTCAAGGACTAAGAACACCAGACTAGCCAATCCACTTATTCTTTCCAAACCGCAGCACCTGCAAGTCATCATCCAAGCCAACACAGAAAACAAGGTAACGGTCAGCATTGCTGACCCATTATAACGACCCTACCCCCTACCCGGGGCAGTGGTTCCTTCCCTGTATACAGTGCTTCCGTTTTCATCAAGCATCAACAAACATCACCAAATCATATCATAGGATCATTCTCTTTCACTATCTAACAAACACACCACATCACAAACGCTGGAGTCCACCAACGCTCCGTGCACTCAGGGCACCTTCTTGGCGTACCGGAATCCACCGTCGTACACCGCTGTCTCTTGAGGCTTTAACTTGTTGGTTGACCGGCCCTAGTCCACCAGCTCGCAGGCTGGCGACATCCCGCCCAAGCCACTCAGAGGTCCATCCTCACAGCATCACAAACAGAGCAGACCGACCCACACTCCGTGGTGTAGCAAGCCGGGTTTATCTAAGCTCCCCAGGCAATGTCTACCCATCGGTCCCCCTCCTAATTCGATCGACCCACACCATGTGGTGCAGCAACCCGGGTTTAACTCGGCTCCCCTAGCATTGCCGCCCATCGATCCCTTCCTTAACTAGATCAACCCACCCTAGTGGTGTAACAGGCCGGGTTTATCACGCGCTCCCCAGGCGTGCTACCAATTGATCATCTCATAACCAGGAGCTTCACCAAAGCCTCCTCACAATCATCACATCCATACATGCATCACAACAGAAATCCATTTTGCACCTCATCAAAATCACGGAGTCTTCTCCGGTTTACCCATGAACATCATCACCAATCCAGACTACCGGTCCAGATGGGCTTCACACAGCATGTCTACGCCGTACTCCATATTTCCGGCTCTAAATGCAGACACAACAAAGGAATCACTTCCGCGGTCCACCTCTTGGTGGAGGATTCCAAGCACATGTATCGAGAAAGGACTTCGATGTCCAAGAAGGAGATCGTTACCCTTGAAGATCGCTTCGGCGCCATGAAGTAGCCGGATGGAAATCACCTGTTGGGTACATTGGTCAAATGTACCTGATTTGAAGAAGCCTTCCCTAACTCAATGATATGCATCATAATGTATTTGATGTTTGTTTGAGTTACTTGTGCAGGTTAGGGATACACTGGACTGAAGCTAAAAGTTTCTAAGTCCATGTGTCGACACCCAGAGGAAAAGTGTCGACACTTGAGAAAGCTTGTGTCGATACCCAGACAAGCAGTGTCGATACTTGGAGTCATTGTGTCGACACCTGGGATGAAGAGTCGACACCAGACAGAAAGTGTCGACACTTGGAGCTGTGTCGACACTCAGTGAAGAAGTATGCAGAAAAGCTGTGTCGACACTTAGCAGAAGTGTCGACACCTAGAAGAGCTGTGTCTACACCAGAAAGTGTCGACACTTGGAGCTATGTCGACACTCAGCAAAAGTCTGCAGAGTCGAAGTAAAAGTGTCGACACTTAACACAATGTGTCGACACTATGCTGAAGAGTCAGTATTTGAAGTAAGTGTCGATACTCAACACAATGTGTCGACACTATGCTGAAGAGTCAGTATTTGAAGAAAGTGTCGACACTCAGTACAATGTGTCGACACACAACCAGAAGAGTCAACACTTGAAGAAAGTGTCGACACCCAGCACAATGTGTCGACACTTAGTTGAAGACTCTACACTTGAAGAAAGTGTCGACACAAGGAGCTGTGTCGACACTTAGCAAAGAACAGAAAAGTTTACAAAATATTCTAAGTACAAGTGTCGACACTAAGGGAATGTGTCGACACTCAGCTGAAGAATCAAGATTGAAGACTTGTGTCGACACCAAGAAGCAGTGTCGACACTTGACAGTTTCTACACATAAAGATGTGTCGACACAAAGGAGATGTGTCGACACTTAGAAGAATACAGTTAATGAATGAAGTACAAGTACTTGTGTCGACACTCAATTTCAGTGTCGACACATGCAGAAGAATCTGTGTCGAGACATACAAGGAATTGTGTCGACACCTTGTAGACTTGTGTCGACACTTACACAATATGTGTCGACACTTGGCCTATAAGTGTCGACACTTAAGAACAGAAAGTCTCGACACTATCTGACAGTTAGAGAATTTCAAGAAGTGACTGGTTGACATGACAGCTGCCGATCCAGCCGGTCTACAGCAACTGTCAGAGGAATCAGAAGTTTGTTATGAACCGGACCAGCCGGTTACCATGAAGGAAGCCTATAAATAGGCATCCTTAGTTTACAGAAATGGTTGGTGTTGTGATTGAGAAACAAGAGTTACAGCTTGAGAGAATATTTAAAGTAGTTGATCAGATTAAATCAAGAAGTGATACACAGAGGATCAACACAAGAAGGTCTGTCAGTTCAACTGCAGATCTAAGAAGTTGGAGAGAGAGAGCTCCAATCAAGAATTCAGTCTTTGGAACTAAGGCTGAGAAGAAGGATTCAGAAACAACTGGATCTCAAGAAGCAGAGGTCAAGGAACAACTGCAGAAGATTCAGACTAATTCAGTTCTAACTCAAGAAGCTTTGAAGGAAGCTAAGTCAGTTTGGATCTAACTGAGTTCTTCCAAGAACTCTTCAAGAAACTCTCAACTCCTCTCTTATTTTCTGAGTTGTAGAGTTAGCAATTGTATTTCTATTTTAACTTGTAGGATCCATTGGATCTGAGAGAATTGTAAGCCTATATTATAAAGGCTGGGGGTAGGGCTTGATTGCCTGAGTGTAGGAGTTGAAGAACTCTGAGTGTAGGCCTTAATTGGCTGAGTGTAGGCCTGGGTGGCTGAGTGTAGGCCTTAGTGGCTGAGTGTAAGGCTTTGGGCCTGAGGTGTAGGAACCTAGTTGGGTTCTGAGATAGTGGAGAAGTTTGGCCGAATCTAGTACACTGCTAGATAGGCGAAGGGGGAAAGTGGATGTACCCAAAGATTGGGGAACCACTATAAATTAGTGTGTCTGCTGTGGTGTGCTGAGCTGTGCTGTGGATTGACTGTTTGATTTCTGTAATTGCTGTTAGTTGTAATAATCTGTGAAATAACTGTTGTGCTGCCAACAAAATTGCAAAAAGGTTTAGGTCACCTATTCACCCCCCCCCCCCTCTAGGTGTTTAGGTACCATATCTTTCAAGTGGTATCAAAGCGAGGTTCCTCAAAAAGGACTAACTGTCTGAGGAGATTCAGTTTGGCAGATTCAGTATAAGTTAGAACACAGTTTCAAGAAAATCAAGAAACATGGGTTCTTCAGAGAATCACAAGGAATTGGGTTCAATGAAACTGCCCATATGCAGAAAGGAGATTTTTGGAATCTGGAAAGAAAGGGTAAGGCTGTTCATGGAAGCCTCTGACCCTAGGATCTACATCACAGTCAAAGAGGGGCCCTATGTGCCCATGAAGATCTCAGTATTGGATGCAAATCAGAGGACTCCTAAGGATTTCTCTGAGATGACCAAGGATGAAATTGTCCTAGCCACTATGGACAAAAGGGCACAAAACATAATAGTAAGTGCCATAGATGATGCAACTTTTCAGAACCTAATTCATTGTAAAACAGCAAAAGAAATGTGGGATACCCTCATTGTCTATATGGAAGGTTCTGAAGAAGTTAGGCAAGATAGAAAGTCCTTGCTTAATCAAGAGTATGAGAGCTTTAGGCAAGGAAGAGGAGATAGCATCACTGAATGCTACAAGAAGTTTTATAGAATTGTTAATGAACTCATGTCCTATGGAAGAGAGTTCTCTAACTATGAATTGAATGATAAATTCTTAAGGTCCCTAACCAAAGACTGGGACACCAAGATCTGTGCCATCAGAGAAATGGCAAAGTTGGGAGAAATTCCTCCTCCCACACTGTTTGGCAAGTTGTTATCTTATGAGATGCAATTGTCAGTAAGAAAAGAGGAGGAAAAGTCAACAAGGACTGAACACAGGGAAAGGACTGTTGCCTTTAAGTCAGAAGTACCTAGAAAGAACAGGACTAAGTCATCAACTACTCCTCCAGAGGTAGTTGAATCAGAATCTGATGAGTCTGTTAGCACTAAATCTACAAGCAGTGAAAGTGATGAAGATTTTGCTGCATTCACCAGACATTTTCAGAAATTCCTTAAGAAGAAACAGTGGAGGTCCAGACCTTCATATTCCAAAGGGAAAGAAGTCCAGTATCAGGAGAAGAAGCCTTCAAAGAAGGATAAGAAAAAGACAAAGACTAGTAAGGCAACTGGGTCTAAGATTGTGTGTTACTGCTGCAATAGACAGGGTCATGTTATTGCAGATTGTCCTGAAAGAAGGAAAGAATCCAGTGACAAAAAGAAGACTCACTTCAAAGGAAAGAAGGAGAAGTCCTTTGTTGCAAAGAATGAGAAGACTCTTTCAGACATTTCTTCTTCAGACACTGAGACAGATGCTGAAGCCTATATAGGGCTATTTGCTGAAGAAGAAGAAGAGTTTATGCAGATCATGGAATCAATCTATGAACAAGAAGAGTTTCAGTGCCAAGGACTGATGGCATTGACTGAAAGTACCAAAATCCTGGAGCAGCCAGGACCTAGTCAGGTACAAAGTCTAACCTTAAGTTCAGATTCCAGTTCTAGTTCAGAGTCAGAATCATCTTCATCAAGTGATGGAAGTGTTTCTGAATCTGAGGGAGATATTCATCAGCTCTTAGATGAATACCAAGTACTGTTGCAAGCCTATAAGAAAAGCAAGATCCTAGCCAAAAGTCAGGCAAAGGAAATTGCTGATCTAAAGGCAGCTGCAACAGACTTTGAGAAGGAATTTGATCAAAAGCTCAATGAGGTAGCCAGGCTGAAACACATTACTGTGATTCAGATGGGAACTATCACTTATAAAAATGATCAAATTAAGTTACTGGAGATCAATCTCCAGAAGGAAAGAGAGCTAGTTGCTAGGTTTTCAAAACCTAAATCAGTGCTACCCTTGATTGATGAATTTGTTCATCATAAAGGAAAGGCTGGACTGGGTTTTATTAAACCAGCTAGGACTGTTCAGGATCAGTCCAAGTCCAAGGGCAAAGCCCCAGCAATCAATAAGCCTGCTGTAGTCAAGACAGCAAAGGTTGTACCTAAGCAAAGGTACAACAAGTTTGAATGCTGGTGCTGTGGCAAGGTTGGCCACTTTGCCTTGGATTGTTGGCACAATGCCAGTGCCAAGTTGAGTAGCAAGTTACCTGGTGGAAAGCCAGCAGGTAGCTATGTCAAGTTGCAAACTAACAATCACCAAGGACCCAAGTTTACTTTGGGTTCTAAGGTTCATTAATTTGTTTTGCAGGTGAATCCAAGTGGCCATACCCCTACATGGTACTTGGATAGTGGATGTTCCAGACACATGACTGGAACTAGGGGACTACTGAAGGACTACATTCCAATCAAAAATGGTCCTAAAGTGACCTTTGGTGGTTCTGAAAAAGGAATCATCAAAGGGTTTGGTAACATCTCTTCAAACCTTGTTACCATTACTCAAGTGGCTTATGTTAAAGGGTTGAAACACAACCTCATTAGTATAAGTCAGTTAAGTGATGTAGGGTATGACATCTCATTTGTTAAAAATGGTTGTCATATCAAGAGGTCAAGTGATCAAGAGATCATTTTGACAGGATATAGAAAGAGAAATGTCTATTGTTTAGACATTATGATTGAGAACAATGGTTCTCCTGTCTGTCTTGTAGCTAATGAGACAATCTCTCATTGTGTCAAGTGGCACAAGAGGCTAGCTCATCTTAACTACAAGACTATTAGCAAACTCTTTAGCAAAGAGTTAGTGAGGAATGGTCCTCAAGTTAAGTGTGTCAAAGATGGCATTTGCTCAGCTTGTCAAAAGGGCAAGCAGACTAAAT
The DNA here is from genome assembly GCA_039583875.1 of Platanthera guangdongensis. Lineage (NCBI taxonomy): Eukaryota > Viridiplantae > Streptophyta > Magnoliopsida > Asparagales > Orchidaceae > Platanthera > Platanthera guangdongensis. The sequence goes on from CM077166.1 coordinate 143,953,281, forward strand.
CCACCTTTAGAAGCTTAGACAACAAAGATGCTGTGAGGTGTTTATACCTCTTGCATATGGATCTATTTGGTCCAATGCCAGTTCACAGCTTAGGTAGGAAGGTCTATACCTTTGTAGTTGTTGATGACTACTCAAGGTTTTCCTGGGTGTTCTTCTTAAAGCAGAAATCTGAAACACCTAGTGTCTTCTATAGTTTTGTTAAGCAAATTCAGAATGAATTGAACTGTACAGTGGTCAAAATTAGAAGTGACCATGGTACTGAGTTTCAGTCTGAAAGCATGACAAAGCTGTGTGAAGACTATGGGATATTTCAAGAATTCTCTTCACCTAGAACACCTCAGCAAAATGGCATTGCTGAAAGGAAAAATAGGACCTTGATAGAGGCTGGTAGAACCCTATTAAGTGATTCATCACTGCCAGAATATTTCTGGGCTGAAGCAGTTAACACTGCATGCCATGTGATAAATAGGGCTACCATCACTAAAAGGTTAAACAAGACCCCCTATGAAGTTGTGAAAGGCAGGAAACCAAACCTATCCTATTTCAGGATTTTTGGTTGCAAATGCTTCATACTTAACAATGGAAAGTCTTACTTAACTAAGTTTGCTGCCAAATCCCAAGAGGGAGTATCTGTTGGGTACAACAATAATAGTAAGGCTTATAGAGTCTACAACTTGACTACACAAGTTGTAGAGGAATCTGTGCATGTAGTTTTTGATGAAACACAACTAATTAACAATGAGTTGTCTAGTAGTGTGTGCAGCCCCACAGGTCTTACTAAGAAGATGGACAAGCTAACCATAGAAGATGTACCTGCTGCAAGACAGCAAGTTGAAGAAGATGGCTTATGTCCAGGGGGAGAACTACATGTACCAGGAACTGAAGAAGTACAAGGAACTCAGCATGATGAAGATGCTGAAGAAGTTCAACCAGAAGTAAGGATGCCTCCAGCCAACAGGCATCTAAGAGATCATCCAGTAGAGCTGATCATTGGAGATCCAAGACAAGGTGTTCAGACTAGGAGCAGAAATCAGAATGCTGTAGTATATTCAAGTTTTCTGTCTCAAATAGAACCAAAGAAATTTGAAGAAGCTATACAAGATCCACAGTGGACTGAAGCAATGCAGGAGGAGCTTAATCAGTTCAAAAGGTGCAAGGTTTGGGATCTGGTTCCTAAGCCTAAAGATCACAATGTGATAGGAACAAAGTGGATCTACAGGAACAAGTTAGATGAACAAGGTGTCATCATTAAGAATAAGGCAAGACTGGTTGCAAAAGGATGTAGGCAAGAAGAAGGTATTGATTTTGATCAAACCTTTGCTCTAGTAGCCAGACTGGAAGCCATAAGGATGTTCTTGGCCTATGCAACCTACCAAGGATTCAAAGTATACCAAATGGATGTGAAGTCAGCATTCCTTAATGGTAATTTAAAAGAAGAAGTATATGTGGAGCAGCCTTCAGGTTTTGTTGATCCTACTCTTCCACATCATGTCTATAGACTTAGGAAAGCATTGTATGGGTTAAAGCAAGCTCCTAGAGCTTGGTATGAAACCCTATCTAGTTTCCTCATTGAGAACAAGTTCACAAGGGGGAAAATAGATAAGACTCTATTCCTTAGGGAATCTAGAGGCAAAGTCATACTTGTCCAAATATATGTAGATGACATTATATTTGGGTCTACTGAAAGTAGCCTTTGCAAAAAGTTTGCAAAGCTGATGCAAAGTCAATTTGAGATGAGTAGTATGGGAGAACTGAAGTTTTTCTTGGGTCTCCAAGTTAAACAGACTGAAAGTGGTCTATCCATATGTCAGTCTAAGTTCACCTTAGAACTCATAAGGAAGTATGGTATGGATTATTCTACTACCATGAAGACTCCAATGGGGTCAAGTATGTCTCTTAGCAAGGATGATGCAGGGAAACCTGTAGATGAAACCTTGTATAGAGGGATAGTTGGCTCCCTACTATATTTTACTACAAGTAGGCCTGACATTATGTATGCTACATGTGTTTGTGCCAGGTATCAAGCCTGCCCTAAAGAGTCTCATATGACTGCAGTCAAAAGAATTTTGAGATATCTAAAGGGCACATCCTATCTAGGCCTCTGGTACCCTAGGAATGGAGATTTTGATCTAACAGGCTATTCTGATGCAGACTTTGCAGGATGCAAAGAAGATAGAAAGAGCACTACTGGATCCTGTTAATTCCTAGGTGGAAGAATAATTTCATGGAGCAGTAAAAAGCAAACCAGTGTGGCCATCTCCACAGCTGAGTCAGAATATGTAGCTGCAGGAAGTTGCTGTGCTCAACTTCTGTGGATTCAACATCAGCTAGAAGACTATGGATTTCAGGTAAGTAGAACTCCACTTTACTGTGATTCTACAAGTGTTATTTCAATAGCTAACAATCCTGTATCACATAGTAGAACTAAACATATTGAGATTAAATATCACTTTCTTAGAGAGCATGTAGAAAGAAATGATATTGCACTTGAATATGTTAGAACTGATAATCAGATAGCTGATATGTTCACTAAGCCCTTAGAAGAAGCTAAGTTCAATAGGTTCAAAATTGAACTAGGTATGATAAATTTAGACTAAGTTTACAGAACTAAAAATTGGCTAAGTAAAAAGGTGTCGACACATAGACAAGTCTATGTCGACACAGAATAGTAAGTGTCGACACTTCAGGAAAATGGTGTCGACACATCTAGGAAGCTGGTGTAGACACTTCAGAATGTTAGTGTCGACACATGTCGAGTAGGTGTCGACACATTCAATACGGTGTCGACACTTAAGTTTTACTCAGAATTTTCTAAGTAAAGTCTTGACTACATGTCGAGTAGTGTGGTGTCGACACTTAACCAAGTGTCGACACATAAAATCTGTTGACTAAACTTGTGTCGACACATGTGTGTCGAGACATTATAAGTCAGTGTCGACACTTATTGACAGTGTCGACACATCTTTAGAAATTCATCCCGCCTGTTCGTCTTCAAACAAGAAAGGTATAAATAGGGTTCTGTCTTTGTTTGTCGACACGCTTTCAAAAGTTTCGAGACCAAAACTCTTGTGTCGACATTTCTCTTCTCTAAAGACTAATTCTCCAAACCCTAATGGCTCCCAAGCTGGAAGAGAACGTTAACGAAGGCTATGAACTGGTGCGTGGCGCATTCGACGACGGTGATCAAGAAATCAAGTCGGTGATAACCCTAGTCACCAATTCAGGATTGGAGTTCTTGGTTTCAGAACCAACCAAGATATGGAAGAAGGAAGTTATAGAATTTCTTACTGGAGCGTCTGTAGATGACTCAGGATACAGAATCAAGTCAAGGGTGCATGGCACCAAGGTCAAGATTTCACCCAAGTCTTTGAGAAAGGTACTTCAAAAGCTACCTAAAGTTCAAGAAGAAGAGGAGGTGACCACATCTAGGACCAGAGAAGCACTTACCTGGTGTGGTCTTGATCCTAAGATGAAAATAGGATCAGTTTTCAACAGGAAGGGAATGAATAATCAAGGCAAATTCCTGTCTGAAGTTGTAGGCAAAGTTATACTAAGCAAACCAGGAGGACATGACAGGGTGTCAGCCTCTATGTTCAGTATTATGACCAGAATCATCTTCAACCTCAAAACAGACTGGTCTATGATTGTATTTGAGAAAGTGAAGGAAAGTCTGAAGAAGCCCAATCTGGGCAGGATACTAAGTCTCTACCTGGCTGGATCAATTCCAGAGGTAATGAGCACTGCTGCTGGAACTAAAATCAATCACATGAGGAGAATGGATTCAAGGATATTCTCTAGATGGGAAAGAGTGCTGTCCAAAGAAGTTCCAACCCCAGAAAAGCAAGTTTCAAAGAAAGACTCTCCTCCCAGGAAGAAGAGGAAGACTGCTGCTGTGACTCAGGAGTCCTCCAGCAGCTCAGGCAGTGAAGAACATGTTGTTTTCACTCCTGATAGTCCAATAGATGTGGCTGCAGAGAAGTCACCTGCTCCTCAAGAGCCAGCTGAGATCCAGGGGGAGTTGCCTCCAGCTAGCCCCAAGGATCCAAGCCAGGGGGAGCCTCCAGCTGTAGAACATCCCTCTACACTGGAGAGTGAGCAAGCTACACTTATTATCCAAGAGGTACTTTCTGACCTTAATACATTAGATTTTTCTGTAATGGATTCTGATTTGTCTGATGTCCATCAGCACATTCAGCAAGCAAGTACAGAACCAGATGTTGTTCTTCAGGACACATCTGCTGTTGTGCCACAAGTTCCTGATAAAGTAGTTGATGAAACCAGTACATCTCCTGTACAGTCACCCCCTGAATACACAATGGAAGATCTATTTCTGAATCTAGATCAAGAGGATTATGATATGGACAAGAATGCTGCTGATGAAGAGAAGGGTGCTGCTGCTGAGGGGGAGAACTTGGAAGTTCAGGAAGAGCCTATAAGGCTAGATACTGAGAAGGCCCTAGATGTGCAAGCTGACAAACCCTCAAGCCCTAAGGATAGGGTAAATATAGCAAGTACTTCAGAGTCTGAGGATGATGAAGCTGAGCAAGCTAAGAAGAAGCAGTTCTTTGTATTCAAAAGAAGGAGTCAGAGCTATAAGAAAGCTCTACAAACTGCTGCTCAACACTCCCTAGTCCAACAAGCTCCATCAACAGATTACAGCAGCTTAATGGTAGCAATGCAAGTTAAGCTGGATGAGCAAAGGAGGGCCATAGAGACGTATATTGATGAAAGCCAAAAGTCCCTACAATTTGATCTAGCTCAAGATATCAAATCAATAAGGTTTGAAATGAATTTGAATAAGAAGGAAATGACTGACTGCTTCCACAAGGGTGGTAATGCAGTGGTCTATTTGGCAACTCACCAGGAGAAAATCAAGTCTCAAGTAGATGATATAGCACAGAAGCAAGGCTATGTGCTGGAAAATCAATTGAGAATGAATGATAATCTGACAGCTTCTCACAATGCAATAGTCACTGAACTGAAGAGTAAGTCTACTGAACCTTCAACATCATCTGCTGCTGCCAAAGCTGAATTTGATAAAGTATTTCAGGAAGAAATTGCTGCTGTCAAGACTGCCATTAAGGATTCACAGAAGGTCATTTCAGAAAAACTTACCAAGCTTAGACCTTTCTTTAAAGAGGGAATCAGGTACTTGGACAGCCAAATCAGATTCCAAAAGGATGATGTGAGAGATCATGTAGAACAAGAAGTCATAAAGGGGGAGAGGGTATTAGTCAAAGCTAGCTCTGACCATGCCAAATGGATTTCTAATTCCATCAGAGCTACACTGGGCTATCCTCCCCTGTGTGATGATGACAATGTAGCTGAATCTGGTATTCAAAGTGTATATCTTGGAGGAGAGCAACAGGAAGTAGCTCAGGTGATCTATCCACCTCCAGATTTTGACATGGTTCATGCTGATGTAAGCACAATGTATAGTCCAACTGCTGGTAAGCCTAATATTGTTCTGGAAAAGGTTGTTCAACCTATTACAGCAGCTATGCAAGAGGCTTTGGACAAAGAAGAAGAGACTAGGCTATCAAAGAAGAAGTTCAGGGAACTGGCTGAGCAAAAACCAGATTTTGAACAGTGGAGCCCTACTTCTAGGAACATCATTCTCACAGCCTGGAAAGCAGCCAAGGACAATTCTCATGAAAGGAATAAATGGTTCTCAGAAGCAGAATGGAGGAAGCATGAGATCAGGCAGGAAGCCATTGTCCAGTATAGAAGGAAGGCTAAGTTAGGAAAGCTACCTCCTACAGCTGTGGAGCCTAGCAAGTACTTTCCTAAGCCCTATCATTATTTTGAAAGGCAGAAAATCAAGGCTGAAGAACTTAAGAAGAAGGACTCCAAAGGGAAGAAGACTGCTGAAGCTGAGCCTGCTGCTGCTGCTGCTGTAAAGGCCAAAGTGCAAGCTGGAAAAGGCATAGTCATAAAAGAACCAGAGCAGAATTAGACTAAGCTTAGACTGAAGAATGTTGTACTCTGTTACATCTAAACATTTTGTAAATCTTTGAAAATATATTGCAAACAATGTATGAACAATTTTTGATAAATATATATTTCATGATTGTTTAGTAGAATGTGTCTAATTCTTGTTTGTTCTGTAATGCTGTATGAGTATACATGTGTGCTTTATTACATGTTTAAGTATACCCTATTGATATATACCTGCTTTACATCATTCTCTAATTTTTAATTATGAGTGATGTATATCATTGACTAAGGGTTATGACTTCTCCAAATAGGGGGAGATTGTTGGGTACATTGGTCAAATGTACCTGATTTGAAGAAGCCTTCCCTAACTCAATGATATGCATCATAATGTATTTGATGTTTGTTTGAGTTACTTGTGCAGGTTAGGTATACACTGGACTGAAGCTAAAAGTTTCTAAGTCCATGTGTCGACACCCAGAGGAAAAGTGTCGACACTTGAGAAAGCTTGTGTCGACACCCAGACAAGCAGTGTCGACACTTGGAGTCATTGTGTCGACACCTGGGATGAAGAGTCGACACCAGACAGAAAGTGTCGACACTTGGAGCTGTGTCGACACTCAGTGAAGAAGTATGCAGAAAAGCTGTGTCGACACTTAGCAGAAGTGTCGACACCTAGAAGAGCTGTGTCTACACCAGAAAGTGTCGACACTTGGAGCTGTGTCGACACTCAGCAAAAGTCTGCAGAGTCGAAGTAAAAGTGTCGACACTCAACACAATGTGTCGACACTATACTGAAGAGTCAGTATTTGAAGTAAGTGTCGATACTCAACACAATGTGTCGACACTATGCTGAAGAGTCAGTATTTGAAGAAAGTGTCGACACTCAGCACAATGTGTCGACACACAACCAGAAGAGTCAACACTTGAAGAAAGTGTCGACACCCAGCACAATGTGTCGACACTTAGTTGAAGACTCTACACTTGAAGAAAGTGTCGACACAAGGAGCTGTGTCGACACTTAGCAAAGAACAGAAAAGTTTACAAAATATTCTAAGTACAAGTGTCGACACTAAGGGAATGTGTCGACACTCAGCTGAAGAATCAAGATTGAAGACTTGTGTCGACACCAAGAAGCAGTGTCGACACTTGACAGTTTCTACACATAAAGATGTGTCGACACAAAGGAGATGTGTCGACACTTAGAAGAATACAGTTAATGAATGAAGTACAAGTACTTGTGTCGACACTCAATTTCAGTGTCGACACATGCAGAAGAATCTGTGTCGAGACATACAAGGAATTGTGTCGACACCTTGTAGACTTGTGTCGACACTTACACAACATGTGTCGACACTTGGCCTATAAGTGTCGACACTTAAGAACAGAAAGTCTCGACACTATCTGACAGTTAGAGAATTTCAAGAAGTGACTGGTTGACATGACAGCTGCCGATCCAGCCGGTCTACAGCAACTGTCAGAGGAATCAGAAGTTTGTTATGAACCGGACCAACCGGTTACCATGAAGGAAGCCTATAAATAGGCATCCTTAGTTTACAGAAAGGGTTGGTGTTGTGATTGAGAAACAAGAGTTACAGCTTGAGAGAATATTTAAAGTAGTTGATCAGATTAAATCAAGAAGTGATACACAGAGGATCAACACAAGAAGGTCTGTCAGTTCAACTGCAGATCTAAGAAGTTGGAGAGAGAGAGCTCCAATCAAGAATTCAGTCTTTGGAACTAAGGCTGAGAAGAAGGATTCTGAAACAACTGGATCTCAAGAAGCAGAGGTCAAGGAACAACTGCAGAAGATTCAGACTAATTCAGTTCTAACTCAAGAAGCTTTGAAGGAAGCTAAGTCAGTTTGGATCTAACTGAGTTCTTCCAAGAACTCTTCAAGAAACTCTCAACTCCTCTCTTATTTTCTGAGTTGTAGAGTTAGCAATTGTATTTCTATTTTAACTTGTAGGATCCATTGGATCTGAGAGAATTGTAAGCCTATATTATAAAGGCTGGGGGTAGGGCTTGATTGCCTGAGTGTAGGAGTTGAAGAACTCTGAGTGTAGGCCTTAATTGGCTGAGTGTAGGCCTGGGTGGCTGAGTGTAGGCCTTAGTGGCTGAGTGTAAGGCATTGGGCCTGAGGTGTAGGAACCTAGTTGGGTTCTGAGATAGTGGAGAAGTTTGGCCGAATCTAGTACACTGCTAGATAGGCGAAGGGGGAAAGTGGATGTACCCAAAGATTGGGGAACCACTATAAATTAGTGTGTCTGCTGTGGTGTGCTGAACTGTGCTGTGGATTGACTGTTTGATTTCTGTAATTGCTGTTAGTTGTAATAATCTGTGAAATAACTGTTGTGCTGCCAACAAAATTGCAAAAAGGTTTAGGTCACCTATTCACCCCCCCTCTAGGTGTTTAGGTACCATATCTTGCATCACCGCTTCGGCTCTACCTTCACGAATCCGCTCTCGGATCTTCGTTCCGCACTCCGCAGCTCCTATAGCAGCTGGAAGACTCCTCCCTTCTCTCTCCCTTAGGCCTCTCTTCTTTTTCTCTCTTGGAATGAAAGTGAAGAAGGAGAAGAAGATAAGAGGATTTATCTTCTAATTCTCGGCCTCCTAGACACCTGGACAAAGCCCAGCCACTGGATCCAGGAAGAGGGAAACAAATGGCTCAGATCTGGCCAGAAAACCCTGAACACGGCCTGACACGCCCTGTGACACGCCCGTGTCACAGGCCGTGTCCCCCTAAGCGGCAGACAACCGACTCAATCCAACCAGTACACGCCCGTGTGACACGCCCGTGTCACGGCCGTGTACCCGACACGCCCTCAGACACGCCCGTGTCTGAGGCCGTGTACCTCAACAGAAATAATCCCAAATCAACCCGAGACTTCACACGGCCTGGCACACGGCTTGGCACACGCCCGTGTTCATGGCCGTGTGCACCAGGACACGCCCGTGTCCCGTAAACACGCCCTAACCCGAGACGTCGAGCTGAATTTGACGCCTACTGACACACCCTGTGACACGCCCGTGTCACAGGCCGTGTCCTCACTGGAACTCGATACTCGACGATCGTCGCGTAACACTCGTCGAGCATTCGACACGGCATCCGACACGGCCGTGTCCTGGGCCGTGTGCCCCCCTCTCGACGATGTCGAGCGAAAATCGTCGACACCAAGTCCAATCGTCGAGACAACCTCGACACGCCCTGCGACACGCCCGTGTCGCAGGCCGTGTCAACTGACACGCCCTGGGACACGCCCGTGTCCCAGGCCGTGTCACCCATGCCTGAACCTAATTTTGCTCAAAATGATCCTCTTGACTTCGGGGTGTTACAATCCTCCCCCCCTTCAAAGACTTTCGTCCTCGAAATTTGACTCCACACAGCCAAATAGTCACAATATTCTCAAAGCTTACACCGCAAGCCTCCACACACACTAACAAACAGACAACACAACAAACATCCCTAGCTTCCACTTGTGCACATTCAACCACATAAGACCTCAAACAAAACGACAGAATTGATTGGGCACAATCACCCGTGCACTAAGCTCTTATAGAGAGCGACAACATTAGATAGAAACATCATGTACATCAGCCATCAGGTATTATTCATCAAAACATAGTTTCGATACACAGCTTTCAGAGCATCGACATGATTCACATCAGTTCACTTCCTCTCAGCCTCCCGATTTTGAAATTCGCGATTTAATGATAAATGAACCGCTCGAGGCTGAATTTCACCAACTGAGCTTTGCGGCTCTTGCACTTCCATCGCATGCAAGCGAGGTTGCGTCCGGGGTGCAGATGATTCGGCCACTGCTTTCCCTTTTTCTTCATATGACGCACCTGTCTTTTTCTCACTCCCTGGAGGGACATTCCAACAGAATTTTGCTATGTGTCCTTGCTGCCCACATTTATAACAGATACGTGTATCCACACGTCCTGGCCCATACGTCGGGGGCGACGAAACAGTCAACGGCGCTGATTCCACCGGTCTAAATCTTTTCTTCTCTTGTCGTCGAAACTCCGATTCTTTCAACTCAGACTTTTCCCTTGCCAGTTTCTTATTCTCCTGTACTCGCTGCATATCCTTCTCCAAGGCACGGGCTGTATCGACTAACGCCTGGAAGCCTTGGCTCACGGAACTCGAAAGTGCCAACCTCAATTCATCCCGCAAGCCTCCATAAAACCGATTTGTCTTTCGCGCTTCCTCCGCAAAGGTTGATCCCGCATATCTCCCCAATCTTGTAAATTCATGCAGGTAGGTATCAATATCTCGCTCACCCTGCACCAAGCGGAGAAACTCATTTTCCATCGCAATCCTCTGCGACACTGGCACATACTTGGCTAAAAAGATTTGGGAGAATTCCTCCATCGAAATCTCCATTAAACCTCGACCTGCCAAGTGGTGCACTTCAATCTCATCCCACCATAATCTCGCATCTCCTTCCAACAGAAAGTGGCCAACATCACTTTCTGTTCTTCGACCATCCTGATTGCGGTTAGGATCCGTTTTACTCTTGCCAACCAATCTTCTGCCTGCGTTGGTGAAAGCGCTCCACCAAACGTAGGTGGGTGAAAGTGCATAAAACGTGACAAGGCATCGTCACTTGCTTGCACTTCCACCATCTCGGCAGCATGCTCTTGCCTTCCACCAGGTCTTGCCTGTCCAGTTGGTTGTGCTTGTAACACTGCAAGCACCGTCTCCACTACCACCCGTATAGCCTCTGCCGAGGGAGGCATCGGCGCTTCCACGGGTGTTGCACTTTCATCCGACCGCTGGGGCTCAGACGGCCCAGCTCCATCCCTCGCCACCTATCAATGTACAGAACACCATTAAATCCTTCCAATTCATAAGGGTACTGGTACATTGACTACACCCTCACGCACATCATGTGCATGACATACATTCCTAGTGGACATTCATGAGTTCAATTATGTTCTCTCCTCCCAAACAATCTAAACCTGGCTCTGATACCACTTTGTAACGCCCCCACCTGTCACATGACATATAATAGTGGGTCCGGCCGGGGCCCCACGCTATATAGCACAGACAAGCGAAGGAATCACGTGTGGAAATCAAAATCTATGCGTGTCCTTAACTCATTCCATTCTAGCGCAGCATTTTTCTTGTTAACATGAACTCAAACCAGAATGTCCACCCACATATAAATACCACATTGATATAGAACAACACCAGGAATGTATACAACTCACACACCCTGGCCTTATGGCCTTACAAGTTTCTCTTTACATATCAACCATTTCGTACATCGGCACGCAGGCCGGCCACACATGAAATCCAACCACGATTCTTCACATAGCCTTCAAGGACTAAGAACACCAGACTAGCCAATCCACTTATTCTTTCCAAACCACAGCACCTGCAAGTCATCATCCAAGCCAACACAGAAAACAAGGTAACGGTCAGCATTGCTGACCCATTATAACGACCCTACCCCCTACCCGGGGCAGTGGTTCCTTCCCTGTATACAGTGCTTCCTTTTTCATCAAGCATCAGCAAACATCACCAAATCATATCATAGGATCATTCTCTTTCACTATCTAACAAACACACCACATCACAAACGCTGGAGTCCACCAACGCTCCGTGCACTCAGGGCACCTTCTTGGCGTACCGGAATCCACCGTCGTACACCGCTATCTCTTGAGGCTTTAACTTGTTGGTTGACCGGCCCTAGTCCACCAGCTTGCAGGCTGGCGACATCCCGCCCAAGCCACTCAGAGGTCCATCCTCACAGCATCACAAACAGAGCAGACCGACCCACACTCCGTGGTGTAACAAGCCGGGTTTATCTAAGCTCCCCAGGCAATGTCTACCCATCGGTCCCCCTCCTAATCCGATCGACCCACACCATGTGGTGCAGCAACCCGGGTTTAACTCGGCTCCCCTAGCATTGCCGCCCATCGATCCCTTCCTTAACTAGATCAACCCACCCTAGTGGTGTAACAGGCCGGGTTTATCACGCGCTCCCCAGGCGTGCTACCAATTGATCATCTCATAACCAGGAGCTTCACCAAAGCCTCCTCACAATCATCACATCCATACATGCATCACAACAGAAATCCATTTTGCACCTCATCAAAATCACGGAGTCTTCTCCGGTTTACCCATGAACATCATCACCAATCCAGACTACCGGTCCAGATGGGCTTCACACAGCATGCCTACGCCGTACTCCATATTTCCGGCTCTAAATGCAGACACAACAAAGGAATCACTTCCGCGATCCACCTCTTGGTGGAGGATTCCAAGCACATGTATCGAGAAAGGACTTCGATGTCCAAGAAGGAGATCGTTACCCTTGAAGATCGCTTCGGCGCCATGAAGTAGCCGGATGGAAATCACCGCTTCGGCTCTACCTTCACGAATCCGCTCTCGGATCTTCGTTCCGCACTCCGCAACTCCTACAGCAGCTGGAAGACTCCTCCCTTCTCTCTCCCTTAGGCCTCTCTTCTTTTTCTCTCTTGGAATGAAAGTGAAGAAGGAGAAGAAGATAAGAGGATTTATCTTCTAATTCTCGGCCTCCTAGACACCTGGACAAAGCCCAGCCACTGGATCCAGGAAGAGGGAAACAAACGGCTCAGATCTGGCCAGAAAACCCTGAACACGGCCTGACACGCCCTGTGACACGCCCGTGTCACAGGCCATGTCCCCCTAAGCGGCAGACAACCGACTCAATCCAACCAGTACACGCCCGTGTGACACGCCCGTGTCACGGCCGTGTACCCGACACGCCCTCAGACACGCCTGTGTCTGAGGCCGTGTACCTCAACAGAAATAATCCCAAATCAACCCGAGACTTCACACGGCCTGGCACACGGCTTGGCACACGCCCGTGTTCATGGCCGTGTGCACCAGGACACGCCCGTGTCCCGTAAACACGCCCTAACCCGAGACGTCGAGCTGAATTTGACGCCTACTGACACGCCCTGTGACACGCCCGTGTCACAGGCCGTGTCCTCACTGGAACTCGATACTCGACGATCGTCGCGTAACACTCGTCGATCATTCGACACGGCATCCGACACGGCCGTGTCCTGGGCCGTGTGCCCCCCTCTCGACGATGTCGAGCGAAAATCGTCGACACCAAGTCCAATCGTCGATACAACCTCGACACGCCCTGCGACACGCCCGTGTCGCAGGCCGTGTCAACTGACACGCCCTGGGACACGCCCGTGTCCCAGGCCGTGTCACCCATGCCTGAACCCGATTTTGCTCAAAATGATCCTCTTGACTTCGGGGTGTTACATCATCACACAGCTGACTGATGCTTATTAAGTTGTGCTTCAGTCCTTCCACATAAGCTACCTTCTTGAAAGTTACTGATCCAATCTGGACTGCACCATATCCTTTAGTCTGTCCAAAGTTTGAATCACCAAAGATAACTTTGGGTCCAAGCTTGGCTCTAAAGGAAGTGAGGTTGTCCTTGTTCCCTGTCATGTGCTTAGAGCACCCACTATCCAAGTACCATTGCTAGTTAGATGTTGGATAGGTCTTCACCTGCACATAAGACAATTCATTTGTTTTTGACCCAGTTTACCTTGGGCTTATGTTGATAACCTTTAAATTCTGAAATAAAAGACATCCCAGGTTGACTCTTATATCCTTCAGGATGATATCTCCTTGGAGGTATAATCCATTCAGTATAAGGGTTAAAGATTTGGGATGAAGGACCCTTAGGATTGAATTTTGATTTGCCTTTGAAAAAGTTTCCAGAGCTCTGACCTCTGTTCGACGATCTTGGAGCTGCGTTCGACGATCTTGGGTCAGATCGTCGAGCTCCGTTCGACGGTCGACTATGTCTTAGTTCAGGTACTTGAGATCGTCGACCTGAGTTCGACGATTTTGGCTGAGATCGTCGATCTGCGTTCGGCGATCGTCGATCTTCATTCGGTGATCGTCGATCTCCGTTCGACGATTTCTGCTGGGACTTGGTTTTCTTGTGCAGATCAGAATTTTTCCTAGCAACCTCTACAACTCCCTTTCCTTTATCAGAAATGAATTTGATTGGAGTTGTTAGAACTATGGGTTGGCTGGATGAAGCACCCAAGCCCAGTATACTATTAAATCTGGAGTTCACTGTGCTTGTGATGTCCATCAGCTTGATGCTTCTCCCATTAAGGGATTCTTCAAGCTTCTTGGCCTCAGACAGCTCACTTTTTAGTGAACCTATCTGCTCCCTACAGCACTCCAACTCCTGAGAGAGTTTGAGGTTTTCTGACTTTAAAGTATTATGTTCAGATAGATGATTTCTGAGAAAGATAATTTCTTTCTCAGATTTTAGCAGATCTAAACACAATGCTTTAAATTCAGATTTAAAGTTCTCTGAATTAAAATCAAAAGAACCAATTACCTGATCTTTTTCAGGTTGAGTCTCTGAATCTGACTCTGACTGCTCTTCTTCTGAATTATGTGGTGAGGCATTGATTGTCATCATGCAGAACTCTTTCTCTTCTGCATCATCCTCATCATCACTGGAGCTGGATGAGGCTTCTGACTCCTCTTCAGTCTCACTCCAGGATTCAGCAACAAACCCCTTTCTTGTATGTTTGTTTTTGCTTGATGAAGGTTTGCCATTGCCATTCCTCTTGGAGTCTTTCTCCTTTCTTCTTTCTTTCTTGTCCCTTCTGTCCTTATTTTTGTTTTCCAGACAGTCAGGAACTATGTGCCCTGCTTTCCTGCAACCAAAGCAAACAATTTCTTTATTATTATTAATGGACTTGTCATACCTTGACTTATCATGCTCCTTGTATGATCTCCTTCTGAAGTCCTTTCTGGCCATCTTGTAAAATCTTTTGGCCAACAGACTGAGCAGTTCATCATTGCATGTGACTTTGTCTTCAGGCTGATCTTCAGTTGCCTTGAAGGCTATGGTCTTCTCTTTTCTTGTGGCTGGTGAGGCAGCCTTCTGTTCTTCTTCTCTATTCTTGATGAGTTGCTCATAAGATTTGAGCTTACCCAATAGAGCTTCAGTGGTGATCTCATTCAGACTTCTGGCATCCTTAATTGGCCAGATTCTTGAATCCCAAGTGCTAGGGAAGCACATTAGAATTTTGTCATTGAGTTCAGTTAGTGAGATCTCTTTATCTAATGTCCTGAGTTCACTGACAATTAGACTGAGCCTGTTGTACATGTCTCCCACTGACTCAGTTTCTCCCTTCTTGAAATTCTCATATTGAGATATGAGGTGAGATCTCCTATCCTTTCTCTCATCAGCTGAGCCTGAGACTATTTCAGAGAGTTTGTCCCAAATTTCCTTTGCTGAATTGCATTCAGCCACCTTTTGAAATATGTCATCAGACATTGTCTGGGCTAAGATGTTCATAGCCTTGGCATCAACTACCTTCCATCTCTTGATGTCAGCATCTGTTCCTGATGGAGGTGGAACAGCATTTGTACTGGAGTTCTCTGGAGGTCTTGGACATATTGTCAAAACATAGTTAAAAATATCTTCGTCAATAGAATTCATGTACAGTCTGATCCTTGCTTTCCAAAGTGCAAACTTGGATAGATTGCACACTGGAGGTCTGGTGCTAGCATAATCTTTGTTTTGGGCCATGATTTGTGAAAACAAAATCTAATAATAAAATACAAAAGAAAACAGATCTAACTAGGGATCTTTGGGTTCAGGTGTTAGCCTGTACAACCACCAAGGTGTGGTATGTTTAACCAACCTCGCTTTGATACTAATTGAAAGTGCAGCTAGATCTGATATACTCTATAGGGGGGTGAATAGAGTATATGGTGCTTTAAAACTTTTTACAACAATTGTTGTAATAAGAGTGAGCAGGGAAGCAATAATAAATCTAATCACAGAACTAAACTAATCAAAAACTAATCACAGAATAATCAAGGCCAGAAACAAAAAATAAAGACAAGCAAAACCAGAAGATACAAGGAAATATAGTGGTTCCCCTAAACTTAGGTACATCCACTCTTCTACCACCCTAGGTAGGAATCCACTGCAGGATGAGTTGATCATGTGTCCTGGGCACCAATGAGCTTTTGATAAGGTGCTCAAAAACCAAATCAGATTTTTTGATCAGGTGTCTTGCCACCAATGAGCTTTTGACGAGGTGCTCAAAAACCAAGTTCAAACTTTTGAAGGGAGTTTGAGAAACCCTTTACAGAGATGGGGGTGAGAGAGTGATGGCAGTCTTCTCTTTCTCAGATCAGCTGAGAAGACTATGTGGATTGATGGTGTCAAAGCTCCCCCTGAGTCCTTGAGATCTTCAGGAAGAGAAGCTTTGCTGAGGGTGATAGGCCTTCACTAGTTGAGCTCCAGCAAAAGATGATTTCAGCAACAGCTGAAATGTTGGATGTCTGGAGTCTTGAAATATGTTGGCCTTGAACACTTGAAAACTAGAGAGATATGAAGATTTCAGAAAAAGTTGATCTCCTTGGATGTGTGTTCTTGAGATTTCTTTTAGACAAAATATTTTGTTCTTGTTCTGAAGATTACTGATGTCTGTCTATGTATCTCTGTAATCTGTGTGTCTATCTCAGAGATTCAAAAATTCTTCTCTTTTATTCTCTAGTACTGAATGGAAAAATATTCTCTGAGAAGAATAGTCGTTGGTCTGCATTAATGGCATCCTTAATTGTAAAATCTCTTCTAGAGGAAAGTCCACAGAAATATTTCTTGAAAATCCCTTGAAACTTGGTCCAGAAATGAATGAAAACGGCTAGGAAATCTTCAGAATTAATTGCAGAATAACTCCTTAACTGATTTGAAATTGAATCTAAAAACATCCTTAAAGTTATCTGAAAACGTCGAACTGAGCTCTGCTATCGTCGGACTGAGCTCAGCGATATGGACTTATACAACAGCAAAATATCGTCGATCTGAGCTCAAAGATCGTCGAACTGAGCTCAGAGATACAGATCCAAAGCTGAGTCAAGATCGTCGACCTGAGCTCACCGATCGTCGAATGGAGTTCGACGATATGATGAAGTTGAGCTCAGCAATCGTCGAATGGAGTTCGACGATCTGTCGAAGTTGAGCTAGACGATCGTCGATCGGAGTTCGATGAATCATCGTGTTGAGCTCGACGATATGACTTAGTCTCCAAACAGAAAATCCTGGTCTTGAGGGCAGCTTCCAAACCTAGAATTCTAACCCTTAGACTCAATTCTAATTGACCTTTTGAGCTATACAGGAGGTCAAACATTTGTTTCCTAGAGACATAGTGATCCTGACCCAAATTAGTAATAGGGTGTTCCGACACATTCTATTACTCGAGTAGTTCATATACTTACTCGAGTGTGTTGTTACTTACTCGAGTCAAAAACTTAAACTTTTGAAAAAACTCCAATTTTTGACTAACCTTTGAGCCTTGAGCCTTCTTGAAAGTCCAGCTTCGTCTTGTCTTCTTTGTTGAGCATCCCAAGTTATGTTTTGAAGAATGAGAACTTGCTCTCGTCCAGCGGCTTCGTGAAAATATCTGCAATTTGCCTATCTGTAGGGACATATTGAAGGTCTATGTCACCATGCTCTACATGCTCCCGGATGAAGTGATACCTTAACTCTATATGCTTTGTCCGGCTGTGCAATATTGGGTTGTTGGCTATTGCTATTGCGCTGGAGGAGTCGCAAAACAATGGAATCTTTTCAAACTTAATGTTGTAGTCTTCGAACTGATTCTTTATCCAAAGTAACTGTGCACAACAACTGCCTGCAGAGATGTACTCTGACTCGGCCGTTGAGATTGCCACATATTTTTGCTTCTTGCTATGCCAGGAGATAAGCCATTTTCCAAGGAATTGGCAAGTCCCTGAAGTGCTTTTCATGTCGTCTCTGCTACCTATAAAATCTGCATCTGAAAAACCTATTAGTTCGCTATCATTACTTCTTGGGTACCATAAGCCAAGATTTGGTGTACCTTTAAGGTATCTCAAAATCCAGTTCACAGCAGCGTAGTGAGATTCCTTAGAGTTCACCTGAAATCTAGCACAGACATATGTTGAGAACATTATGTCAGGTCTACTTGCAGTAAGGTAGAGCAAGGATCCAATAATGCTTCTGTACTTGGTTTCATCAAAAGGTTTCCCTTTTTCATCCTTGTCCAGAGACATTGTTGAACCCATTGGAGTACTCATCGAGGTTGGGTTCTCCATTCCAAATTTCTTAATTAGCTCTTTGGTGAACTTGGTCTGTGAGATGAAAATTCCATCTTCAGACTGTTTCACTTAAATCCCAAAGAAATACTTCAGCTCGCTCATACTGCTCATTTCAAACTTCCCTTACATAAGTTTTGCAAACTTCTTGCAGAGGTTGTCATCAGTAGAGCCAAAAATAATGTCATCGACATAGATTTGCACTAGCAAAATCTTGCCTTTAATTTCCCTAAGAAATAATGTCTCGTCTATCTTTCCCCTTATGAACTTGTTCTCAAGTAGAAAGCTAGACAGCGTTTCATACCGTGCTCGAGGAGCTTGTTTCAGACCATATAATGCTTTATGCAGTAAATAAATGTAATCAAGAAAATTAGAATCAACGAAACCTAGAGGTTGTTACACATACACCTCTTCCTTTATGTCACCATTAAGGAAGGCAGACTTCACATCCATTTGGTAGACATTGAAGCCTTTGAGTGCAGCATATGCTACGAATAACCTTATAGCCTCTGGTCTTGCCACTGGAGGGTACGTCTGGTCGAAGTCGATTCCTTCTTCTTGATGATAACCTTTGGCGACAAGTCTGGCCATGTTCTTTACTATCGTTCCATCCTCGTCCATCTTGTTCCTGTAGACCCATTTTGTCCCAATGACGTTCTTACCTTCGGGTCTTGGAACAAGCTTCCATACTTTGCAGTGCTTGAACTGGTTCAGTTCTTCTTCCATCACCATTATCCACGATGTATCTAAGTTTGCTTCCTCAAACTTTTTTGGTTCAACCTACGAGAGAAAACTTAAATATAGATTCTCATTAGTTGTACCTCTACGAGTTCTGACACCATCTCGGGGATCTCCTATGATCTGGTCCATGGGATGATCCTTCAAATGTCTGAGCTCTAGAGTCCTTGCATCTGGATTATCTTCTATCACCGGAGTGACTTCTTCATCTTGGATGACTTCTTCATCTTGATCATCAACCTCTCCAATAGGGGTTGGAGTGGTGATCTTGATGAACTTTTCACCTTTGTCTTCGGACGGTTCATCCAAGCTAATTTCTTTCAGCTTTGCACCTGCATCTTCAATAAGCACACAAGAAGAGTTGCATTGCAGCAAGCTCGTCTCATCAAGTACCATATGTATCGATTCTTCTACCACCAGGGTTTTTCTATTAAAAATCCTATATGCCTTACTATGGATACTATAACCTATAAAAATACCTTCAAAACTCTTTTCGCTAAACTTAGTAGTATGATACTTGCCATTGTTTAGCACGAAGTATTTACAGCCAAAAATTCTAAAATATGAGACTGTTATTTTCCTGCCCTTTAGAAGTTCGTAAGGTGTCTTATCGTGGTTTTTGGTTATGAGAGCTCGATTTTGCACGTGGCATGCAGTGTTGACGGCTTCAGCCCAAAAATATTCCGGAAGTGAAGCATCACTCAACATGGTCCTACAGGCCTCTTTGAGCGTTCTATTCCTTCTCTCAGCCACTCCATTTTGTTGTGGAGTACGAGGAGAGGAAAACTCATGAAAGATACCTAAGCTTTCATAAAATTATGTCATGGCCCCAGACTTAAACTCTGTTCCTTTGTCACTTCTGATTTTGACTATGGAGCAGTTGTACTCATTCTGTACTTGCCTGACAAAATTAGTAAAGATGTTGAAGGTATCTGACTTGTGTTTCAGAAAGAACACCCACGCAAAGCGCGAGTAATCATCAACAATTACCAATATATAATCCTTACCTCCCAAACTTCTAATTTGTACTGGACCAAAGAAGTCCATATGCAGTAGATGAAGACACCTATTAGAATCCTTGCCAATAACGCTTTTAAAGGTAGCCCTTGTTTGCTTGCCTTTTACACATGCATGACAAGGTCTATCTTTGACGTACTTGACATTTGGGGCATCACGTACTAAGTTCATTGAAAATAATTTATTTATAGTTTTGGAATTAATATGTGCTAATCTCTTGTGCCATTGGTCACCAAGAGACGCACTATCTTTTGCTAAAAAGCACACTGGTGTCAAAGAGTCAATACAAATGAAATTCAAACACAAAATGTTTCTGCTTCGAGTGCCGGATAGAATCATTTCCATATTGTTAATAGATTTTATCAAGCACTTGTCAGTGTGAAACTCAACTATGTATCCTTTATGCAGAGTTGGCTTATGCTTATAAGATTATGTTCCAAACCTTCAACGAAAGCCACATCTGAGAAGGATACATTACCGTTAATAATCATACCATAGCCTCTAGTAATTCCACGGTCTGAACCTCCAAAGATGACCTTCGGTCCGTTCACAACTGAAGTAAAATTCTGAATAAGGCTTCTTGTCTCGGTCATATGCCGAGAGCATCCACAGTCCAAATACTAGATTGGCGTTTTGTTGGCCTTTGGACATTCCTGCAATCACAATCAGTTAGCCTTAGGAACCCAAATATGTTTGGGTCCTTGGTCTCGGGTTAGAACACTCCCCCTATGAATATTAGCATTAGGAGTGGTCTTCCTCATATTGCCAACATGTGGGGTTGCAGCATTTCTAGGATTAAACCAACAATCAATGGCAAAGTGACCAATTCTGCCACAACACCAACAGTCAAATCTGTTGTATCTTCGCCTTAAGTTCTCCTGCTTGACCTTTTGGAATTGTGGTCTAGCAGGGGCAGCATTCTTGGAGTAAGATGCCTCATGATGATGGAAATCACATGGCTTTTTCTCCTTTACAGGCTTTTCTACAACGGGCTTTGCCTTTGGTGCCTTCTTGAAGTTATGGCCATGATTGAAAGGGTCATAGATCTGAAGAATGACTTCTTTATAAGGTGCCTTAAAGACACTTTCGCCAAAGTTTCTATGTCGAGTCCATCCTTGATAACGGGACTTTGGCTCTACATAGGTAGGCCTAGCAAAGTGCTCGTAGGATGAGTCAAAATCAAACTCATTTGAAGGAAATATAACCTTCTTGAACGTGGTCTGATCTTGAGGGGCTTTCCCCTTCTCTTTGGATAAGGACTTTTTGGAGGCCTTATTCTTTCGTTGAGCCTTATTTCTCCTAGAGGATTTACTAGGAGCTTCTTCATGGCCTAATCCAGCACCCTTGGCCTTAGCTGAGAATTCAGCAACGAATGGAAGAACTGTATTGGGCTTCGAGAAACTTTCAAAAAGTTTCTTTTCAGCAACAAGTTGGGCTTCCAGTTCCTTGATGATTTTCTCTTTGAGGTCAAGGTGCTCAAGAGACTTGTTATATTCTTCAATAGCATTATTGAAGTTTACTTCGAGCGAGTCAATCTTTGCGACTTTCTCTCTCAAGATGCTCTCTTCAGCTTTGAGAGACTTTATCTCTTTAGCCTGAGTTTTCACGACTCGGCGACATTTGTCGTAAGCCATGATTAACTCCTTATATTGGGCCATGAGTTCTGACTCATCGTCAGAAGATCTATCCTCACAATCATGTTCAGAAACTTCAGAATCAGAGAGAGGAGTATGAGAGTTTACCTTCCCAGTGAGCTGGGGCTCTTGTTCATCATCAGTTTGAGCCATGAGTCCAAAATAGGCTTCTTCTTCTTCAATCGACTCAGATGAGTCAGAGTCACTAAGAGATTTGCCCTTTTTGGCCATCAAGCTCTTCTCTGTCCTCATCTTGTTTTACGAGGACTTCTTTTCCTCTCTTCTACCACCCTCCTTCTTGTGAGAGCAGTCAGCGATGATGTGTCCTGGCTTATTACAACAATAACAAACAATGTCAGTCGAAATATGTTTGTTCTGTTTAGAATTATACCTGTCATGGCTGCTTGAGCCTTTTCTTTGCTGATCACCATCGCGTCGTGATCTTCTATAAGAGGCATCCTTGCATTTCCATTGCTTCTGCTTGTTCAAGAATTTCTTGAACTGCCGAGAGAGTAGTGAAAACTCTCCTTCTGATAGTTCAGAGCCTGAGGTGCTTGGCTCTGAGGTTTCTTCTACACTAACTTCTGGTGTTGGAGTAGGAGAAACAACCTTGGACTTCTTAGAGGTGTCTGCCTTTAAAGCAACAGACTTCTCTTTGAATGCAGACCTGTTTTTCTCTTCTTCAGCCTTCCTGGTGTTGAGTTGGAGCTCACAGGACATCAGCTTCCCGAAGAGATTCTGAGGATCTATCTCGGCCAGTTTTTCAAACTCCCTTATAGCACAGACCTTGTTATCCCATTCCTTAGTCAGGGATATCAAGAACTTATCATTTAGCTCTCCATTAGTGAAGACTCTACCATAGACCCTTAGCCCATTCACTATCTTGAAGAAATTTTCAAAGGTGTCAACAATGGTTTCTTTGTTTCCTTGTCGGAAAGCCTCATACTTCTGATTTAGAAGGGATCTTCTATCATCCCTTACTTCTTCTGTACCTTCCATCAGGGTAACTAATGACTGCCACATCTCCTTTGCAGACTGGCAGTGAATCAGATTTTACAGCATTGAATCATCGATTGCACTTGCTATGATATGTTTCGCCTTTTTGTCCAATGAGACAAGTGCAATCTCATCCTTATCTAGATCCATAAGTTTCTTGGGGACTTTCTTAGTTGGATCTATAGTGGAGACGGTCATGGGAATATAAGGACCTTCTTCAACTATCATGAAGATCCTTGGATCCACAGCTTCCATGAAGAACTTGATTCTCTCTTTCCACATAAGGAAATTATTTTTGTTGCACAAAGGAAGCTTGGCAAAATCTTTAGCTTTGTCCATTTTGTAGATCTCAAATGACAACTATTTAAGGATCTGATCAAGGTGTTAACCTTTTAACGATCAACATCCCTCTGATACCAATTGAAAGATAATAGTTGCCAACCTAAATCACCTAGAGGTAGGTGAATAGGTGAGTTGTGCGTCTTTTTGTGGAATAAAAAAAATCTCAACCAAGGCACATATCTATCTACAAAACAAGCAAACACATACGAGGCAAGATTTATAGTGGTTCCCCAACCTTAGGTACATGCACTTTCCCTCACTGATCTAGCAATACACTAGACTCGGCTACTCCACTATCTCGGATTGGAAAACAATCCTACCCTCGGAACAATGTTCCTACAAACTCGATCCACAAAACCGATCTACACACCGAAGGCAAAACTTTCTACAATCTCGGAGTGGAAAACTCCTACACTCGGAGAAAACGTCTCCTACAATAATAAAATAAAGTAGTACAGAAATACAAACAGTAAATTCTCTTGTTCAGATCTGCAATAGAAAATCAGAAATTCCTTCTTCTAGGCGTGCGGCTTTATCAGAATATTGAATAAGAATCTCGGCAATATCAGATCTAGAACTTCTCAACTTTACACGATCGAAAGAGAAGATGAAGCGTTGAGCAGAGATCTCGATCTGTAGAGTCTTCTTAATCAGAATCCTCTGAAAAGAAGAAACCCTAGCCGGTCAGAAATCAGCGATGGCGGCGGCGGCGAATTTCCGGTTCTTGCAGAGAGAGAGAGAGAGAGAGGAGACAGAAATCTTCTTAGAGAGAGAGTACGACTGCAAAATCTCTTAGAATAATTTTCTTTGAAAACTTAGGGTTTGTCAGTTTGACAAGACCTTTTATAGGAGAAGAAAAGATTAGCCACAATTGCGTCATTATGAAAGACACGTGGACCAATCACGTCAACGTTTTAGAAGAAGACCGTTAGGTCTGGACTTAAAGAATTTCTGAAAAAGTCAAAGTAAATTACTCGAGTCAAGCAGAACTACTCGAGTATATGCAACACTACTCGAGTAGGTAGAAGATGACTACTCGAGTACATGAGAAAAATTACTCGGGAGAAAAAGAAATCATTACTCGAGTACATGGAGTCAACTACTCAAGTAAATAAGAATGAGAAAGACTCAGTTACTCGAGCAACAAAAATGACTTACTCGAGTACTTAATTACTTATACGAGAGGTGGAGTAAATTACTCGAGTACAAGAAATACTACTCGAGTATATAAGAATGAACTACTCGATTATATAAGAGACTACTCGAGACAAACATTTAGAAAATTTCTGGAACAGGAAAAACTGAACTACTCGAGTATGTAAGATAATCTACTCGAGACATAGGGAATTACTCGAGTATATAAGTTGAATTACTCAAGACAATTAGAACTACTCGAGTATATAACATGAACTACTCGAGTAATTCACTTAGAGAAATTTTCTGGAGGGGGAATCTGGATTACACGAGTAAGAGCACTTGACTACTCGAGTAGTAGATGAACTACTCTTGTATATGATTTAGACTACTCGAGTAAGTAGGAACTACACGAGAGTCAGAATACAATTAACTCGAGACAGAATATAGAACTACTCGAGTACTCTATAGTACTACTCGAGTATATAACTTAGAAAAACTTTAGAAGAGAATTCTGTAAACTCGAGAGGTAAAAGGAAACTACTCGAGTATATAAGATGAACTACTCGAGAGCCATAATTGGACTACTCAAGTATATCTTAACTACTCGAGTAAGTGAATTACTACTCGAGTATACACTCAGTAACTTACTCGAGTAAGTAAGGAACTACTCGAGTACTTTACTTAGGAAAATATTTCTGACAGAATTTTTCTTCTTCTAAGGTGAAATCAGCATCAAGTCTTTTCCTATAGTCCTAGAGCTTGAATATGAAGTGTATCCCAATAGAGAGGCTACACATGAGTCAACACTTCGGAACACACAATGACGGATTATATTGTATGGTCCTGTGTTTGGTCACCCATTGTAGACTGACATTGGTCTACACTTCCCATAACAATTCCTGCACACACATAACTCAAACCAAACATCAAATACAACTTAATTCATCTTAGTTCAAGGGTGACTTAATCAAATCTGGGTTAATGTGGATACAATACCCAACACTCTGCTTTTGTATTTGTCTCCTTCCAAGCTCTCATCTTTTCAGCATTGCCAGTAGTAGCCTCTTGTCTTTCTGCTCCGCATACTACCTCCCAAAGGACCTCGCCAAGAAGAAAGCTCTGCATACAAGACTTCAACCTATCAAAGTTCTTCTCACAGTGGTCAACGAGATAGCCTGACGCCAAATTAATATTCTCAGAACTATCAAGATCACACCTTGATCATGCGGAAATTTTCCCGGACCTTGGAGTGAGCAGGGGTTATCTCAACTTAAGTCAGTCACAACCAGAAACACTTGTAGCACAAGAGTCTTTATTGATTAACAATAATCTTATTTACAAGGCGAGACATACATGGAGAGACATGATTCACCAAAAACCACCACATGGAAAGAAGAGACTACAAATACATGACAAGTCAAACACAAGCCGCGCGGACTCAGCACCAAGCCGCCGGTCTACTACTGTGGAGTCCGTACAATCTGCCAGGTCGCCAGACCTCAACCCAAGCCGCGCGGACTACCCCTTATTCCAATTCTAGCTCTAGCCTCCGATCTGCAAGCCTCCTAACCGCAAGGTCGCCTAGCCGCCAGACCGCACAAGCTGCGATGCCGAATTGAACAGTCCGCCTGAAGTATGTGACTTTTGAAGCCCGAACCAAGTTGCCAAAGAGAAGACCGTCTATTCGCTGTTCGCGACCTGTTGTTTACCGACTGTTGCTTAATCGTAGAGTCCGTACTATCCCTGACTGCAATCAGAACCAAGTCCTGGCTTTCCAGCGCTATCCGCACAACCTACACAACACAACCCAGTCAACTCTAACAAACCGCGCGGATACCAAAATCCAGTCCGCAGCAACTATGACGGGCTCACTTACTGTTCATTCATGCATTAGGTTCTCTATTCCTGATGCGACATGGATCCTATTTATTGGCACAATGAGGAGTGTGGTCACTGACCTAGTCGATATGATCACCACCACATCCTGCAGCAAGAACACGTGTCTGCAAAGCCCGCAGATACACACCAGTTCGCCGGTACCTGTGTAGGATAGCCAGTCCGCCATAGGTTCACCAAGGACGGACACATCGCCAGTCTGCCTTGTCACAAAAAGGCCAAGCCAATGCCAATGCTTCACCAAAGACGGACAACAACACCAGTCCATTTTGTCGCCAAAGGCCAAGCCAATACCACCACAGCCGGACTCTGCAACAACATTCTGCTAATCCGCGGACACAGCTCTAGTCCGCTTATCCCGAGCCCACAGCCTCGCCACCAAGGCAAATGCCGGACTCAGCGGACACAGCTTCAGTCTGCTTATACTACAAATACCTCCAGTCCACATATCCCGCAGACTGCTCCAGTACGCATATACCACATGCTACTCCATTCCTCATATCCCGCAGACTGCTCCAGTCCGCATAACCTGAGTCCATCCATGCCAGCAAGGCAGCTGTCGGACTGACTGGACCCAGCTCCAGTCCGCACGCAGTTGCGGATGCATTCTCCAGTCCGCTTCCTCCAAGAAACCAAGGCACACGACACTGCTGTCGTGCTTAGCGGACTGAGAAGCAGTCTGCGCTCCACTGCTCGATCTCCCAGACTGAGCCAAACCTGGACTTGGTTTAGAACCAACCATGTCCACACCACAGGCCACAAGGGGTAGTCCGCACTTACTAGCGGACAATAGATTCAGTCCTCCTGCACCAACGAACTCAAGTATCAGTCCACACTGACTGGCGATCTTTGTGGTTTCCACTTGCCGCTTCGCCAGAGCAAGACCAAGGCTTCTGCCAAGCCGGTCTGCCGAGCTCCAGTCCTTCCGTCCTCTTCTTGTCAGACTCCGCAGATATAGATGTTATCCTCCTAGTTACTTCCTGGGATCCAACTGCTTGCTGAGCATACACTGGCTTGGCAAACTGCCGCTACTGTTCGCGTAATCTGCGTGAACAGACCGCCCAGGCCGCCACCGAACAAGCCGTCTGCACCAGCCCTACCGACCTGGCTGTCTGCCAACCCTGTCCGCATAGTCCGCGTGGATAAGTTGCCCAAGTCCTCAATTCACAAACTTTCAGTTCACAATTTTCAGTAGGGGGTACCTCAGAAGGCATGCTTTTTTTGTGCCCCGGTCTTCCAGCGCTTTCTAAGGTAGCCTTAGCTCGAATTTTGGCTAATGGTGGGGAAGCGCTCTAAGATCTTCCGGGTGTGTGGTGGGACCTCCACGCCAAGCCCTTGGGTCCATTACTTGTTCTATTTCCTTAGTCGTTTGGCTCGCGGGGGAGTAGTAAGTGTGCGATCGCCCCTACCCCAAGGGTGAACTCCACAAGAGACTGAATTCTAGGTTTCAACATTTTTGGTGTTGTGAGCATGGAGAGTCGTCATCACAGAAAACCTTCGACAAGCTCGATGACTGGAGTAGAAGGGCATGGTGCGGATAGAGCCGACTCGCCTCCCCCTCCCCCTCTCTCCATAGTGGGGATGTTCGAAGACTTCAGGAGGGAGGTACTCGGCCTCGTCAGGTTCGCACTCGGTGTTGTTGCCAGTGCTCAACACTAGCAGCACCTGTACTCGCAGTCCCGACCCTCAGTGCGGACGCACCAGGCAGGTAAGCCGGGAAGGAGGTTGTAGAGGAAGCAAGGGAGAGGGACCTTCCCCGGCGACTATTGTTCCCCGGTTCAGCGAGTGGAGGTCGGTTTGGTGAGATGGGGGTGTGAGATCCTCCGACTCGCCCAGCAGGGGGAGGTAGCCCCTTCAGTGAGTTGGTCTCCTCTGCGCCAGTTCCAGAGGGGTTCAGGGAGCTATAGATGTCCTACTACACCGAGAGCGATGACTCAGTCCAACACATCCAGTGGCTCGAGGATGTGGTGTCGATAAGGCAAATATGAGATGCCTTTAAATGCGGACTCTTCGTCATCACCCTTAAGGAGAAGGCGAGAGAGTTATTTCACCATCTGTCGACCAACTCAATCTACTACTTCGAAGACCTCTACCTAGGGTTAATGTTGAAGTTCACCACTTCCAAGAAAAGGAAGGAGTCGGAGTCCCTGTTCCACAGCAAGCAGGGGGTGAACGATTCCTTGGGGAGATACGTCGACCGGTTCCAGGAGGAGGTTACCCAGGTCCAAGAGATGCCAGAGCACACCCTGATGATGACGTCTACCTTGGGGCTGCAACAAGGTTTCTTTTGGATGGAGCTGAAGATGGTGACACCTCTCTCCTACGAGGAGATGATGGAGAGGGCGGCAAGGGAAGTTGAGGGTGATGCGTTAAACCCTGAGTTTGTGAAGAAGCTGGCCAGGTGGGCCACGAAAGAGGAGAAGGGCCCAGGAAGTGGCCGAGGGTAGGAGGTGAGGAGAGCGGAACCCCAACAGAGGGAATAGCAGCTTTTGGGAATTGTGCCCTACAATGTTCCTCAGGATTTGAAGAGGCATCACCAATCATGCTATGGAGCATAATGCATTTGATGTGTGCTTTAGTTCATGCATGCAGGTAGTCCATGATTGAACAAGTGAAGAAAATGTGTTTGGTGGAAAACTCAAATTTCGTCGAGCTCAGCTTACAGTTCGTCGAGCTCAGCTCACAAATCATCGAGCTCAGCTCACCGTTCCTTGAGCTAAACTCTGAAGCATGATATTCAATATTTGTCGAGCTCAGGTTGCAGTTCGTCGAGCTCAGCTCACAGATCGTCAAGCTCAGCTCACCACACCTTGAAATAAATTCAGAAGCTTGGTTCAAACTAAATTCGGCGAGCTCAGCTCATAGATCGTCGAATGCAGCTAAAGCCAGAAAAACTGACTAAGACAAAAAGTGCTGAGATAGGTGAGATAGCTGAGAAGAAAGCGCTGAGACCGCTGAGAAGATAGCGATGAGACCGTTAAGAAGAAAGCGCTGAGATAAAAGGTTGTCTCAGCAATTAAGAATAAAGCGCTGAGACCGCTGAGAAGAAAGCACTGAGACAGAAGCTTGTTTCAGATGTTAATAAGAATCCGCTGAGACAGTTGAGACAGAACCGCTGAGACAAATCCAGAGAAAATTCACAAGTCCAGAAGCGCTGAGAGCCAAGACAGATGGCATTGAATGACTTAACATCACTCAACGCTTTATGAATTTCTGAAATATTTTCCAAGTCCAGATGGTGATTGTTAACTAAGAAATCGGCGATCCGTGCCAAAGGCAGCCAGCTCGCTAGTCACGGCCTGCTCCTGGTTCCTCCCGGAGGTCGTGACGTCTTAGGGTGGACGGACAGAATTTTCTATCCGCTCAAGCCGCACGACTTGGGTGGTCTCAGTGGTCTAACCGCCCAGGCCGTGTACCTTGTTTCTTTGGTCGGCAGGTGCCGCGGACTGCTCCTGCAGTACGCCCCTGTAGGTCGCGCCCCTTATCAGCTTAACCGCAGGTTTCTCAACAGGAGCCCCCCTTGCCGGACTCGGATGTGTATCCGCACAGGCCAGTAACAAGCCTCTACTTAGCCTGCTCCAGACAGGTGACATCCAATGTTGACGGACTCAAAATGTTTATTTGCCCAGACTGCTTAAACCGTCAAACAAAAGTGGTGACCTGCCCCCAGGCCGCCAACCAGCTACCTCCATTTCCACCTTGCTAACACGCGCGGCTTGCCTCTTCAGTCAGGCAGGTCACCCATCCCTTATCATCCAGCAGCATGGGCAGCCAACATCATCAGTCCGCCTAAGAAGCGCGGAAGCTCCAGCCGGCTACCCGCAAAAATCAACAACATCCAGTTCCTCGCGAGCTAGGCAGACTCGAAGTGCAGTCAAGCCTTCCAGTCCACCTAAATTGGTGAACCCCAACTCCAGCTCCTCAGCAACAGTAGGGCTCATCCTCTTTCCAGCATCGGCGGACTCCGCTTGTCAGCAGGCACGGACTCGGCGGACTCGGCGGACTCGGTGGATTCGCTATGCAGCCCACCATTCCCCAGCCTCCAGCACCCGCTTCTCTCCAACAGCAGGGTCAACCTCCCTCAACCCGCAGTCTTGGCGCGGGCTCGAACTGTAGTTGCAGACTCCTCCCAGCCCGTCAGGCAGTAGAACCTCCTCAAGGCAGTCCCAGACCGCGCAGCCTCGTGCGGACTCTGCGGAATCCGCAGATACCTGTTCATCTCGCACCCTTTGCGCGTGCTCAGCTCAGCAGTGATGGACTCCGCGGATTCTCCTCGTAGTCTGCCACTTGTCATCCAGCTCCCGCCTCCTAGCAGCAGGCGGGTAACTCCCTCAGCCCGCACAACCTTTGCGCGGACTCGATCAGCTCAGTAGGTACGGACTCTTCCCAGTTCGCCCTCAGAAGGACTAGTTCCAGAAGCAAGCCACAGTCCGCGTGGCCTATTATGGACTCAGCGGACTCCATCCTCTTCTTGCACCAGTTACCGTCTCATCGGGGGTAATGTCACCGGAAGCCGTTACATCCTCGGGACTATAAATAGACCCCCATGCCTCTCATTTGGGGGAGCACACAACATCGCCAAGGTGCTCACGCTCGAAGATAGCCCACAACAAGCTCAAGCTAGCAACCTCCTGCGGACTCCATTTTACAGTCTGCTCCTTCTCTTCCATTAGCCGTGCACGGCCTGCTGGCTTAAGTTGCCAGACCGCGCGGCCTCCCCTATGCTCTTATTCGCGCGGACTGCTGACCTAGCTCTCCAGTCCGCACGGCCTCTCCTGACACTCTTTCCTTAGTCGCCAGCTACACCTTTGTACCCCGTTTTTTTGCTTTCTTTTAAAGATGTAATAGCAAGCTGTAATAACTCAATATTAATCAAACGAAAGCCCGTCGCAAGATTGGCATTTAATCCGCGGCGGGCGAAGTCTATTGTTGCCACTGCTAGCGGCCCCCTTTCTTCTTCTCAGCTCAGCTCAACTCTCTCGGCATCAACATGCGAGCACAACCGTCGAAGTAACCGTCTGCTCGACAGCTCCTGATCAACCTCCTTTGCTGATCATCAACCATCCTGGCTGTTCTCAGCAAACCTCTCCTCTATCCCCGTAACCCTCAGACAAGCGCTTGCTCCACTCTCGAGCACTCAGAAGCTTCTTCTCCTTCTCCTCAACCCCGCAACCTTCATCCTCTTCTTCACCTTGCCCGTGAGATCGAACCCTCCTCTGTGTTAACTAGGAGGTGCCGTTTTCGAGCATCAACAGTTCACACGCGACCTTCAGATCCGAACAGACGGTGAAAACCAACAGTTATCCATGTCAGATCATCATTCTGCCGAGAACCTTGCTCAATCAAGTCCTAGAGATGATCCTCTCTTAGAGGCCTTTGAGCAATCGTATCGTGAGAATGCTCAGCAGTTCCAAGCAATCAATCAAATGCTTGCTGTGATCACACAGCGATTAGACACTCAACCTGCAGCAGCTCTAGTTGCTCCAGCTGCTCCGATCAATCCGACCCCAACATTGGAACATCAACAAGCTTATCCTCCAGCTTGCCCACCAGTCTTTCCTCGTTATACAACAACCTTTCCACAAGGGACTGCAGCGCCTTTGCGAGCTCAAGATGAAGAGTTTACAGCTCATCAAAACTTCTTCTGGGAAGCAGCCCAGGGAAGTCCTGCAAGATTTCTCAACTTTTAGGGAAGTCATCCTTACCCTACAGCTCCTGCCTTTGCTCCTCCTACAGCAGCTTTTCCCTTTTATCCTCCTGCTTCTTTCACAGCTACAGCTTAAGCTCCCTTTTATCCTTATGATGTAGGAGAGCAGGAAGAGCCTTTGCCGTTTATAGAGAATGTTCATCATGAACCTACTCCAGCCAATTTCAAAGAGCCTCAGTTACCGATATACACTGGAGAGACTGATCCGGTGAAACATCTTCAAGCCTTTGAATCAGCCGTTGCTCTTAAAACTCTCTCAGATACAACTAAGTGCAAACTCCTTGTCACAACTTTTGATGGTCAAGTGTGGGACTGGTTCTATGGTCTTTAGCCCTCACTCCATCACTTCCTTTGTTGATCTTCGAAGGGAGTTCTTGCTCAGATTCTCTACCTCAACCAAGAGAAATGGCGGTCCAGAAGCCCTCTTTGAGATCAAGCAGCGTGAGAACGAGACTTGGTCTCAGTTTGTTGATCGATTCCAGATAGAAATCTTGGACATCGAGATTGCTGACCAAGAAATGTACCGAGTAGCTCTTATCCACGGTCTTCGTGAAGGGCCGCTCAAATTTGAAGCCAATGTCCGAGCACCAAGAACATACCAAGAGTTGATTGCCTTAGCCAACTCATACATCCAAGGCGAAAAGAGCAACCCAGGCTTCGTCTCAAGGTTTCTATCAGAGAAATATCCTTCTCACAAGAAGCCTCCAAGATCTCCTCGGAAAGATTTCCCAACTCACTCGAGGAGGGAAAGAAGATTTCAACGCCATCGATACCCTTTCCCGAGCCGTGATCGTGCTCAAGATCAACTACTACCTGGCCCATCTTCGCAAACAGCTGCGGTCCATCAACAGCAAGACGATGACTTGTATGAGTCTGAACAAGATGAAGCCATGCTACAAGTAAGCCAAGTCATGAAGGATAGGGCTAACTGCAAAAGGCCTTATCGGCCAGCTAATCAAAGATCTAGAGACTCTGATCCATATTGCGAATTCCACAAAGAGCCAGGCCACCTGACTGAGAACTGCCGAGCACTCCGCCAACTGGTGCAAAGAATGCTCCGGCAGGGTAAGATGTGTGACCTGCTTCCCAAAGATGATTGTCCTAATCCAGCAACCTCAAAGGGCAAAGAAGTTGTGGACATTCCTTGCAGCTCAAGAGGAGTGAGCCTAGTCGAATAGCACCCTCTCCTTATTGTTAACAATCCTGTTGAATGCTTTGATGCCGATGATGAGGGCATGCTTGGAAGACTATTCTAAGCCGACAAAGGACTTTGTAGTTCTTCAAATTTTTTCACAACCATGATGGGTTATCTCTACTCTTACTCTTTGAACATTTTCTTTACAAAACACTTCTAAGTATTCATTCTTGCTTTTCAATAAAGTTTTCATCACGGATCTCATACTGACACAGTTCCCTTCTTGTAATACCTCTTCCTCCATTTTCTCTTTGCCAAAGAGATCGCTGAACCAATGAGATATCGCCAAGTCTTATTGTTCCCTCCATAGATTGTTCTCTGGCACGACCGCTAAGACCACATACTGTGGGGAGTGTTCACATATGTGCAGTGAGAGCCATTCAATCTACGATGTTGGGCTTCAGACTTCTGATCCTAGCCGGCATCTGACACAGAGTGTGTGCTAGGGAGGCCCCATGTGTTAGCTCTACTGTGCTTCGCAAAGGATACGTCATAGTTACGATTATCTTTGCTTGGCAAGCAATGACGATCAATCGTAGCCTTTCCTCTTCGATCATCTCACAATTATGACGGTCGAACACTCTATAATACTCTCCATCTGTGCCTTCGTGGGATCCACAACTCCGCAGATCTTTCCACAGACAAGCAATGCTTTAGGCCACTTGGCGCAACTAGTCTCATTGATTAGTGATGCTTGTAGCCAAGGCAAGAGAGCAGTGCATCTGCCGCTTCCTTCTTAGGATTTTTTGTGCACGTCTCCCTTTTGTGCTCTGTCAAGGGAGTATAGCTAGTCCGCTCTTAGTAGGACTATACTCGTGATGACCTTTCTCAGGAAAGCGATGCATAAGGCCCACGGGTAATACCTGTGGCAGCATCCAACCTTCTTTGGTCACTTTCGAGTATAGACCTCTTTTTTATCAACTGCATTTTTTCATAGGTGAACAGGTTAAATCCGACCTACTAAAAGGATTAGCAAACATCCATTTTGCTTACTCTCATCTTTTATTCACTTCTTGCTTAAGCTCTATCAGATGATGATTCACAAAGCTGTTCATTACTTTTGTCAAATGCTAATGGAATCAAACATTGATCAATGAATCTGACTTTCCTTGATTAACAAGCCATGCAAGCAGGGTCTAATTAAGATGAATTCTTATTGATCTGGACTCCATATTGAAGATATCATATCTTAGTACAACTACCATTGCGGTCTAATATTTATTCAGATTGGCAGAATGCATCAAGCTTTTTTCTCTACCAATGTGTTCATATCCATCATATCATATCAACAGTCAACATTCGACTTATTAATCTGGACTTCATGCTAAAGATATCTCTAATATAGACAGAAGATCACTATTCGGGTTTGATCTTCATTCAGTTACCAACAGAGTTCATTGAGCATTTTCTCTGCTATATGGTCATATCTATCTCATCTCATCAATAGTTAGCATTCGCAAGTTCCGCTCAGGTACTTGCAGCTTAGCTCACTATTTTATGTCGGCTGCCCACTCTTCTCTTTGTAGTGATTAGCAGGCACCTGCAATCCCTACCCAAGTACTTGCAGCTTAGTCTTTTCATCATATCTGCTTCTAACTATTTTTTTGTAGAGATCAGCAGATACTTGCAAGTTTCTTCACAGGTACTTGCAAGCTACTCTCAAATATTTTGTCTGCTTCTAACTCATTTCTTGCAGAGATCAGCAGATACTTGCAAGTTTCTTCACAGGTACTTGCAACTTACTTTCATATACCATATCTGCTTCTAAACTCTTTTATTGCAGAGACCAGCAGATACCTGCAAGTTGCCTTCAAGTATTTGCGGCTTTTTTCTTTACTCCCATATTTGCTTCTAACTTCTCCTTTGCAGAAACCAGCAAAAACTGGCATGTTTCTTTCAGGTACTTGCAACTCATTTTTCTCTCTTGCATACTCATCACTCTTTCTTTTGTAGAGGATAACAGGTGTTTGCAAGCCTCCACCAGGTACTTGCAAGTTATTATGCTCCTATGTTTTCCTCTCACTTTCATTTTGCAGAACTCAATAGAAGACACATCTTCTTCGTTTTGTAAAGGCAAACCCAGGTACGCGCAAGGTGTATCTTCAATACATGCCTACACTAACTTTTCTCTTGCAGGAAAATGATAGGCATTGGCAAACTACTACTAAGGAGAGACATCAGGTTCTATCTCTCCTTGTCGCCTTCCTTTCCTTTGTGGTCGATCATGATTTTCGTGGGTCTCCAACTTTTTCGAAGCTCCCTTCGGAACTTAAAAAAGTGCGGGGATTATGTTAACCCAGAAATCGGCGATCCTTTCCAAAGGCAGCCAGCTCACTAGTCGCGGCCTGCTCCCGGATCCTCCTGGAGGTCGCAACGTCTTATGGTGGGCAGACAGAATTTTCTGTCCGCTCAAGCCACACGACTTGGGCGGTCTCAGCGGTCTAACCGCCTAGGCCGCGCTCCTTATTCCTTTGGTCGGCAGGTGCCACGGACTGCTCCTGCAGTCCGCCCCTACAGGCCGCGCCCCTTGTCAGCTTAATTGTAGGTTTCTCAACAGGAGCCCCCTTTGTTGGACTCGGATGTCTATCCGCCCAGGCATGCAACAATCTGCTACTTATCCCGCTCCTGACAGGTGACATCCAATATTGACAGACTCAAAATGTCTATCCGCCCAGACCGCTCAAACCGCCAAACAAAAGTGGCGATCTTCCCCCAGGCTGCCAGCCAGCTACCTCCATTTCCACCTCGCCAACATGCGCAACCTGCCTCATCAGTCCGGCAGGTCGCCCATCCCTTGTCATCCAGCAGCCTGGGCAGCTAGCATCATTAGTCCGCCTAAGAAGCATAGGCGCTCAATGCGGCTACCCGCAAAGATCAACAGCATCCTGTTCCTCGCGAGCTGGACAGACTCGAAGTGAAGTCAAGCCTTCCAGTCTGCCTATATTGGTAAACCCCAGCTCCATCTCCTCAGCAACAGCGGGCCTCATCCTCATTCCAGCATCGGCGGACTCTGCTTGTTAGCAGGCGCGGACTACGCATACTCGGCGGATTCGCTATGCATCCCGCCATTCCTCAGCCTCCAACACCCGCTTCTCTCCAGTAGCAGGGTCAACCTACCTCAGCCGGCAGTCTCGGCGTAGGCTCGAACTGTAGTGGCGGACTCCTCACAGCCCGCAAGGCAGCAGAACCTCCTCAACGCAGTCCCAGACTGTGCAGAATCGTGCGAAGTCAACGGACTCCACGGATACCTCTTCATCTCGCACCCTTTTTTGCGTGCTCAGCTCAGCAGCGGCGAACTCCGCGGATTCTCCTCGCAGTCCGTCACTTGTCTTCCAGCTCCCCCATCCTAACAGCAGGAGGGTAACTCCCTCAGCCCGCACAACCTTGGTGCGGACTCGATCAGCTCAGTAGACGCAGAATCTTCCCAGTTCGCCCTCAGCAGGACCAGTTCCAGAAGCAAGCCCCAGTCCGCGCGGCCTATTGCTGACTCGGTAGACTCCATCCACTTCTCGCACCAGTTATCATCTCACTGGGGGTAACGTCACCAGAAGCCGTTACCTCCTCGGGCCTATAAATAGACCCCCACGCCTCTCATTTGGGGGAGTACACAACATCGCCAAGGTACTCATGCTCGAAGATAGCCCACAGCAAGCTCAAGCTAGAAACCTCCTGTGGACTCCATTTTCCAGTCCACTCCTTCTCTTCCCTTAGCCGTGCGCGGCCTGCCGGCTTCAATTACCAGACCGCGCGGCCTCCCCTCTACTCTTAGTCGCGCGGCCTGCCAACCTAGCTCTCCAGTCCGCGCGGCCTCTCTTGGCACTCCTTCCTTAGCCTCCAGCTTCAGCTTTGTACCCCTTTATTTGCTTTCCAGTCCGCGCGGCCTCTCTTGGCACTCCTTCCTT
The DNA here is from genome assembly GCA_039583875.1 of Platanthera guangdongensis. Classification (NCBI taxonomy): domain Eukaryota; kingdom Viridiplantae; phylum Streptophyta; class Magnoliopsida; order Asparagales; family Orchidaceae; genus Platanthera; species Platanthera guangdongensis. The sequence goes on from CM077166.1 coordinate 143,989,927, forward strand.
AGCCTCCAGCTCAAGCTAGAAACCTCCTGTGGACTCCATTTTCCAGTCCACTCCTTCTCTTCCCTTAGCCGTGCGCGGCCTGCCGGCTTCAATTACCAGACCGCGCGACCTCCCCTCTACTCTTAGTCGCGCGGCATGCCAACCTAGCTCTCCAGTCCGCGCGGCCTCTCTTGGCACTCCTTCCTTAGCCTCCAGCTTCAGCTTTGTACCCCTTTATTTGCTTTCTTGTAAAGGTGTTATAGCAAGCTGTAATAACTCAATATTAATCAAAAGAAAGCCCGTCGCAAGAGTGGCATTTAAGCCGCAGCGGGCGAAGTCTGCTGTTTCCACTGCTAGCGGCCCCCGTTCTTCTTCTCAGCTCAGCTTAACTCTCTCAGCATCAACCTGCGAGCACAACCGTCAAAGTAACCGTCTGCTCGATAGCTCCTGATCAACCTCCTCCACTGATCATCATCCTTCCCGGCTGCTCTCAGTAAACATCTCCTCTATGATCGCAACCCTCAGACAAGCGCTTGCTCCACTCTCGAGCACTCAAAAGCTTCCTCTCCTTCTCCTCAACCCCACAACCTTCATCCGCTTCTTCATCTTGCCCATGAGATCGAACCCTCCTCCGTGTTAACTAGGCGGTGTCGTTTTCCTGCATCAACAGTGATGACCATTACTGATGTCATCAAACTCAACTTACATGTAGCAGTTGCGGGAAAGCTGCAGTGGCGCCAAAAGCTGCTTTGTCCTTTTCTGAAGGAGGTGGGGCTCACTAATCCTTGGCTAGGCCCACACACATTTGTGTTGTTGATTCAAATTAGCGCACATAAAAAGGAAAAAGAAAAGGGGATTAGGGTAACGAAGAACAAGCAAAGAAAATACAAAAAGGAAGAAACTCGCAGGCGGCTGGACTTGACCTTCTTCAGCAAGCTTTCATGCCAAGTTCAGAAAAGTAAGCCAGATGGTTAAGGAAGATAGCTGAAGCTCTTCAAGCTTAGCAAGATAGTTTTGTCCTGAACAAAGAAGCGGATTCATCCATTCAGCAAGCTGATAGCTGCTCATCTGTGCAGTAAAGGACAAGTTAGGCGTAGAAGAAGACTCATCCCTTCTAGAGCAAGAGAGAGTTGGACTGATATTTGCTCAGTCCAGTAGAGTAGACTCAGAGATTAATCTCTGAATCAATTATTTTATTTTTTCTTAACATCCTGTATTAATTTTCCGTATGATTCAGGTTATCTGAATCTCAGTGTATGACACTTTGTGTCTGAGTTGTAGGTGACTAATTAGTCACTAAGATAGGATCTAAGTGTGGATCTAAGATGTAGGGCTTAATTTCCTGATGTAGGAGAGTGTTGCTCTCTGAGGTAGGATCTAAGTGTGGATCTGAGGTAGGGCTATCCTCCCAGCCTGAGTATAGTGCCTTGTGCCTGCGGTAGGTTATTGGAGAGTCACTGAGATGTAAGTGACAAGTGTGTCACTGAGTTGTAGGCCTTAGAAAGGCTGAGCTGTAGGTACCTGGAATGGTACTGAGTTGTAGCAGTGCTGCAACACTCTGAGAGTAGGGTTGTGTGCCTGTAGCTATAGGGCTGAAGAGCCTGAGTTGTAGGCCTTAGAAATAAGGCTGAGGTAGGTGATCAGTGGATCACTGAGCTGTAGGAGCTCTGCAGGTCTCTGAGGTAGGAACCCTTGTGGTTCTGAGTTTGGGTTCTGAAGTGAACCTATGTGTAAGGCTAAGGGCCTGAGGTGTAAGCTATGATGAACATATTGTTGGAGTTTGTGCCTAGTCCAACAAATCAGTTGGATAGGTCGGAGGGAAAGTGGATGTACCCAATTAGGGAACCACTATAAATCTTTGTGTGCTTGTTTTCTATTTTATTGCAGGTGCTAAGGACAAGCTCTAGATAGATCATCTTAGAAATCAGCAAAAGAACTAAGAAAACATCAAACACCTATTCACCCCCCTCTAGGTGATTAGCTAACCTTAAGTTAAATAACTTTCAGCAGCAACAGCAACAGCCTAGGTGGGGGCGTCAGTAGTAGAATAACCAGCTTGATTGGAGACAGCCAGAATGGCAAGACCAAGGCCAGCGTATGGGTTTCCACGGAGGATACCTCCGCTAGGGAGGCCTGGGTCAGTATCACCCTCTAGGATGGAGGCAGGACCAAAGACCCCCTCTCCCCGATCAGCATCAGGACATGATAATAGCCATGCAGAGGAGGAGGTGTCAGCAGAGGAGGAGAAGGAAAGTTAGGGTGGAGTTGCCCTTCTACGAATTTCACCAGGAAGAGGGGCATGTCACATCCACGTGCTCGAAATTCCTTGAAATGAGAGGGAATAGGGAGTAGCAGCAGTAAGGCCTCTAGGAAGTGCGGATTGAGGAGGTCCTGCCTCGGGCAGAGGAGGACAGGTGTGAAGACCGGGCGGACGTTGACACTATGGGATGGATCAGAGTGATCCATGGGAGGGGGTGAGGGGGATTGAGGCTGTTGGGTACATTGGAATAAATGTACCTGATTTGAAGAAGCCTCACCATACTCAATGATATACATCAATGTGTATTTGATGTGTTTTGAGTTTATTTGTGTAGGTTAAGTAATTATAGGGAAAGCTGAAAAGTTTCTAAGTCCATATGTCGACACCCAGAAGAAAAGTATCGACACTTAAGGAGACTTGTGTCGACACCCAGAGAAGCTGTGTCGGCACTTGGAGTAGTTGTGTCGACACCAGGGATGTAGAGTCGACACCAGAAGATAAGTGTCGACACATACAGGCAGTATCGACACACGATGAAGAAATGTCTAAAGAATCAGTGTCGACACTTAGATGCAGTGTCGACACACAGAGGAACTTTGTCGACATCAAAAGTGTCGACACTAGGAGGCTGTGTCGACACTCAGCAAAACATCAACAAAGTTCAAGTACAAGTGTCGACACTAGGAGGCTGTGTCGACACTCAGCAAACTTCAACAAAGTTTAAGTACAAGTGTCGATACAAAGGAGATGTGTCGACACTCAGCAAAAGTCTCAACACATGAAGAATGTGTCGACACAAAGGAGATGTGTCGACACTCAGCAAAAGTCTCAACACATGAATAATATGTCGACACAAAGGAGATGTGTCGACACTCAGCAGAACCTTCAACACAGAAGGCATGTGTCGACACAAAGAAGATGTGTCGACACTTAACAAGTTCAACACAAGAAGATGTGTCGACACAAAGGAGTTGTGTTGACACTTAGCAGAAATCAACTAAGTATTGAAGAAGAAGGACTTGTGTCGACACACATGATCAGTGTCGACACATGTTGAAGAAGCAGTGTCGAGAAGCAATTTCTACAACACAAGGAGTTGTGTCGACACCATGAAGGCTAGTGTCGACACTTAGTCTACTTGTGTCGACACTTGGTCTATTTGTGTCGACACATAAATACTATCTGTCTCGACACTTTCAGACAGTTACAGAAAATTCAAGAAGTGACTGTATGACTTGACAGCTGCCATTCCAGCCGGTTTACTGCAACTGTCAGAGCTGTCAGAATGTTGTTAGAAACCAGAACAGTCGGTTACCTTGGAGAAAGTCTATATAAAGACCCTTCTCCTTCGACAGAATTGATGAATTGAAGATTGAGTATTGGATTCATTGAAGATCTAACAACACTAAAAGAAGAAGTCCTTCAAGTGAAAATCTAAGAAGTTGGAGAGAGAGAGAGCTCCTTCTAAGAAGACAGCTGTTGAACCAGGTTGTGTAGAAAGTTTCAGATTGAGATCTGATTCTTAAGTCAGCAGTGATTGAAGATCATCTGCATAGAGTTTCAACCCTACTGTGTTTTAATTCAAGAAGCTTTGAAGAAAGCCAAGGGAGGTTGATATCAGCAAAGTTCTTCCAAGAACTCATCAAGAAACCAGTCAACTCTTCTCTCTCATTCTGAGTTGTGGGTATATACTTTGTAATTTTAATTTCTTGTAGGATCCTAAGGGATCTGAGTTGTAAGCCTGAAATTATAAAGGCTGAGTGGTAGGGCCTGTGTGCCTTAGTGTAGGAGATTCATTTCTCTGAGTGTAGGCCTTGTTTTGGGCTGAGTGTAGGCCTTGTTAAAGGCTGAGTGTAGGTCTTTGTGAAGACTAAGTGGTAGGGCTGTGTGCCTGAGTTGTAGGAGTGGGATCACTCTGAGTTGTAGGAACCTGTTTGGGGTTCTGAGCTGTAAGATCTGTGGATCTGAGAAGTAGTGGAGAAGTTAGGCCGAATCTAGTACACTACTAGATAGGCGAAGGGGGAAAGTGGATGTACCCAGACCTTGGGGAACCACTATAAAATCTATGTGTTCTCTGTGTGTGCTTTATTCTGTGATTGTTGTGGTTTATGTGATGTATTGTTGTGAAGAATTGCATATAATTCTGTGTTTTTGCCTTTAAAGTTTAAAAAGATTAAGTGCACCTATTCACCCCCCCCCCCTCTAGGTGTTTAGGCACTAGTTCTTTCAAGTGGTATCAGAGGGAGGTTACTCAAAAAGGACATAACTGTCTGAGTAAAGATCCTGTAGGCAGAATCAGCATAATCAAGAATCAAGAAAATGGGTTCAACTGAGAATCACAAAGAACTAGGATCCATGAAGTTACCAATCTGCAGAAAGGAGATCTTTGGCATTTGGAAAGAAAGGGTTAGACTGTTTATGGAAGCCTCAGACCCAAGAATTTACATTACAGTCAAAGAAGGGACATATGTGCCAATGAAAGTATCTGTGCTAGATGCAAATCAGAGAACTCCAAAAGATTATTCAGAAATGACAAAAGGTGAAATAATTCTGGCCACTATGGACAAGAGGGCACAAAATATCATTGTAAGTGCAATTGATGATGCCACATTTCAGAATCTGATTCATTGTAAAACATCAAAAGAAATGTGGGACATACTGATAGTCTATATGGAAGGGTCAGAAGAGGTAAGATAAGACAAGAAGTCTTTATTGAATCAAGAATATGAAAGCTTCAGACAAGGTAGGTCTGACAGCATAACTGAGTGTTACAAGAAATTCTATAGGATAGTCAATGAGTTGATGTCTTATGGAAGAGAGTTCAGCAATTATGAATTGAATGATAATTTCTTGAGATCCATGACTAAGGACTGGGATACCAAGATTTGTGTCATAAGGGAAATGTCCAAATTAGCAGACATTCCTCCTCCAACATTATTTGGAAAACTGTTATCATATGAGATGCAGTTAATGGTAATAAAGGAGGAAGAGAAGACTACCAGAGTTGAGCACAAAGAAAGAGCTGTGGCTTTCAAGACAGAAGCCACTAGGAAATATAAAAGTAAGTCTTCATCTCCACCTCCAAAAGTTGCTGAGACTGAGACAGATGAGTCAGAAAGCAAGAATTCTGAAAGCAGTGAGAGTGATGAAGATTTTTCAGCTTTCACTAGACATTTTCAGAAGTTTCTTAAGAAGAAACAGTGGAGGTATAAGCCATCCACTTCACAGAAGTTATCAAAGAATGAAAGAAGAAAGTCCAGGAAAAGTAAAACTACATCCTCAAAGATAGTTTGTTATTGTTGTAACAGACAGGGACATGTTGTTGCTGACTGTCCAGAGAAGAGGAAAGAGTCAATTGATAAGAAGAAGACTCAAATCAAGGGAAAAAAGGAAAGGTCCTTTGTTGCTAAGAAGGACAAAAGTCTGTCTGATATGTCATCTTCAGAATCAGATTCAGAAGCTGAAGCTTATATTGGACTGTTTGCTGAAGAAGAGGAAGATGAGTTCATACAATTAATGAACTCAATATATGAGTATGAGGACAATCAGTGCCAGGGACTGATGGCCTTATCAGAAGGAGACAAAATCCAGGATCAGCCTGGACCAAGTCAGGTACAAAATTGTTCTGTTAGTTCAATTTCTAGTACTGAGTCAGATTCAGATACATCAGCATCAAGTGATGTTAGTGGATCTGAATCTGAAGGAGATATTCATCAGTTGATTGATGAATATAGAGTAGTGTTACAAGCTTTGAAGAAAAGCAAATCCTTGGGCAAGAGTCAGGCTAAGGAGATTGCCAGTCTTAAAGTTGCTGCAACAGATTTTGACAAGTTGCTTGATCAGAAATTAAATGAAATAGCCAGACTGAAGCACATTACTGTTATTCAGATGAGTACTATAATATTTAAAAATGATCAAATCAGAAATCTGAAGATTAATCTTCAGAAAGAAAGAGATATAGTAGCAAGTTTTTCTAAACCAAAGTCTGTTCTACCTTTGATAGATGAGTTTGCACCTCATAAGGGTAAAACTGGATTGGGGTTTACAAAACCTGCTTAGACAGTCAAGTCCAAATCTAAGGGCAAAGCCCCAGTACTCAACAAGGAGCCTGCTGTAGACAAAACAGGCAGGGTTGTACCTAAACAAAGGTACAACAGATTTGAGTGCTGGTGTTGTGCCAAGGTAGGCCACTTTGCTATAGATTGTTGGAACAATTCCAGTGCCAAGATGGGTAGCAAACTGCCTGCTAGAAAAGCTACAGGTAGTTTTGTCAAGAGTCAGACTAACTTGCACCAAGGACCCAAGACGTTTTTGGGTTATAAGGTTAAGTAATCTGTTTTGCAGGTGAGTCCAAGTGGCCATGCCCCAATATGGTACTTGGACAGTGGATGTTCCAGGCACATGACTGGAACTAGGGGATTGCTGAAGGACTATACACTAATCAAGGATGGTCCTAAAGTCACCTTTGGTGGTTCTGAAAAAGGAATCATCAAAGGCTTTGGTAACATTTCTAGCAACCTTATTACAATTACTCAAGTGGCTTATGTTAAAGGTTTGAAACACAACCTCATTAGTATAAGTCAGCTGAGTGATTTAGGATATGACATCTCATTTGTCAAAGATGGTTGTCATATCAGGAGGTCAAATGATCAAAAGATCATTCTGACAGGTTATAGAAAGAGAAATGTCTATTGTCTAGACATTATGTGTGAGAACAATGTTTCTCCTGTGTGTCTTGTAGCTGATGAGAAAGTCTCTCATTGTGTCAAATGGCACAAGAGGCTAGCCCATCTTAACTATAAGATAATTGGTCAACTCTATAGTAAAGAGTTAGTGAGGAATGGTCCTCAGGTTAAGTGTATTAAGAATGGGATATGCTCAACTTGTCAAAAGGGCAAGCAGACCAAATCCACCTTTAATAGAATTGAGAACAAAGATGTTGTGAGGTGTCTATACCTCTTGCATATGGATCTCTTTGGTCCTATGCCAGTTCACAGCCTAGGTAGGAAGGTCTACACATTTGTGGTTGTAGATGACTACTCAAGATTTTCCTGAGTGTTCTTCCTTAGACAGAAATCTGAAACTCCAAGTATCTTATACAGCTTTGTTAAACAAATTCAGAATGAATTGGACAGTACAGTGGTCAAAATCAGAAGTGACCATGGTACTGAATTTCAGTCTGACAGTATGACAAAACTATGTGAAGAGTTTGGGATATTTCAGGAATTTTCCTCACCAAGAACACCTCAGCAAAATGGTATTGCTGAGAGGAAAAATAGAACCTTGATAGAGGCTGGTAGAACCCTATTGAGTGACACATCTCTCCCAGAATATTTCTGGGCAAAGGCAATCAATAATGCATGTCATGTAATCAATAGGGCTACTATCACCAAGAGCCACAATAAGACCCCCTATGAGATTGTGAAAGGCAGAAAACCAAATCTATCCTATTTCAGGATCTTTGGTTGTAAATGTTATATACTTAACAATGGTAAGTCTTACTTAACCCAGTTTGCTGCCAAATCCCAGGAGGGGATCTTTGTTGGGTACAACAATAACAGTAAGGCTTATAGGGTCTACAACTTGACTACTCAAGTTGTAGAAGAGTCAGTACATGTAGTGTTTGATGAAGCTAGACTCATTAACAATGAATTGTCTAAAAGTGTTTGCAGCTCCACAGGTGTGACTGAGAAGTTGAACAAGCTCACTATAGAAGAAGGACCTACTGCAAGTCAGCAAGTAGAAGAAGGTGGTTGCTGTCCAGGGGGAGTACAAGATACTCCTGTTGCTGAAGAAGACCAAGAGGAGCAGCTGAATGAAGAAGCTAAAGGTGTACAACCAGAAGACAGGTTGCCTCCAGCAAATAGACATCTAAAAGATCATCCAGCCAATCAAATTATTAGTGATCTCAGACAAGGGATACAAACAAGGAGCAGGAATCTAAGTTCAGTTCTCTACTCTAGCTTTCTATCCCAAGTAGAGCCAAAGAAAGTTGAAGAAGCAATCCTAGACCCTCATTGGATTGAGGCTATGCAAGAGGAGCTAAACCAGTTCAAAAGATGCAATGTTTGGGAGCTAGTTCCTAAACCCAAGGACCACAACATTATATGAACTAAGTGGATCTTTAGGAACAAGATGGATGAACATGGAGTTATTATGAAGAACAAAGCTAGACTGGTTGCTAAGGGATATAGGTAGGAAGAAGGTATTGACTTTGATCAAACCTTTGCTCCAGTAGCCAGACTGGAGGCCATAAGGATGTTTCTTGCCTATGCAACCTATCAAGAGTTTAAAGTATACCAAATGAATGTTAAGTCAGTTTTTCTGAATGGAAATCTGAAGGAAGAAGTCTATGTAGAACAACCATCAGGTTTTGTTGATTCTATCAAACCTAATTATGTTTATAGACTTAGGAAGGCTTTGTATGGGTTAAAACAAGCCCCTAGGGCTTGGTATGAAACCCTGTCTAGTTTCCTCATTGAGAACAAATTCTCAAGGGGGAAAATAGACAAGACTCTATTCCTTAGGGAATCCAGAGGCAAGATTATCTTAGTCCAAATATATGTAGATGACATTATATTTGGGTCTACAGAAAGTGGTCTTTGCAGAAAGTTTGCAAAACTTATGCAAGGACAATTTGAAATGAGCAGTATGGGGGAACTTAAGTTCTTCTTGGGTCTCCAAGTTAGACAGACTGAGGATGGTTTATCCATATGCCAGTCTAAGTTCACCCTAGAGTTGATAAGGAAGTATGGTATGGAATCATCCAGTACCATGAAAACTCCTATGGGGTCAAGCATGTCTCTAAGCAAAGATGATGCAGGGAAACCTGTAGATGAGACTTTGTATAGAAGGATAGTTGGCTCCCTATTGTATTTGACTGCTAGTAGACCAGATATCATGTATGCTACATGTGTCTGTGCTAGGTACCAAGCTTGCCCTAAAGAATCTCATTTGACAGCAGTCAAAAGAATTTTGAGATATCTAAAGGGCACACCTTATCTGGGCCTTTGGTACCCTAGGAATGGAGACTTTATACTGACAGGTTATTCAGATACAGATTTTGCAGGCTGCAAGGAAGATAGGAAGAGTACAACTGGTACCTGTCAATTTCTAGGTGGAAGGCTGGTGTCATGGAGTAGCAAGAAGCAAACAAGTGTGGCTATCTCCACAGCAGAATTAGAGTATGTTGCTGTAGGAAGTTGTTGTGCTCAACTTCTATGGATTCAACATCAGCTAGAAGACTATGGTATTCAAGTAAGTAGAACACCTTTATTTTGTGATTCTACTAGTGTTATTTCTATTGCAAACAATCCTGTCTCCCATAGTAGGACTAAGCACATAGAAATAAAATACCATTTTCTAAGAGAACATGTGGAAAAAGGAGATATTTCACTAGAATATATTAATACAGATAATCAGCTAGCTGACATGTATACTAAGCCCTTAGATGAAATCAAATTCAATAAATTTAAAATTGAATTAGGGATGATAAACTTAGAATAGTTTACAAAAAAATTGGCTAAGTAAAATGGTGTCGACACACAGAGTTGTCTGTGTCGACACATAGAAGTGGTGTCGACATTTCAGAGAAATGGTGTCGACACATCTAGGAAGTCTGTGTCGACACTTCAGTGAATTAGTGTCGACACATGTAGTGTAGGTGTCGACACATCCAAGGTGGTGTCGACACTTAAGCTTTACACAGAATTAGTCTGGTAAAGTCTCGACTAAGTGTCGAGCTAAGTGGTGTCGACACATATACAAGTGTCGACACATATATTCTGTCGACTATACTTGTGTCGATACATAGTTGTCGAGACATTATAAGTAAGTGTCGACACTTTTTAACAGTGTCGACACAATTTAAGTATTTTGACGCGCCCTTTCATCTTCAATTTTAGAAAGGTATAAATAGGTTTTCTCCATTGTTTGTCGACACGCTCACCAAAGTTTCGAGACCAAACTTGTGTGTCGACATCTCTCTTCTCTAATTCAAATTTCTTCAAACCCTAATGGCGCCCAAGCTAGAAGAGAATGTTAATGAAGGATATGAACTCGTGCGGCACGCATTTGATGATGCGGAACCCGAGATCAAAGGCGTGGTAACCCTAATTGCTGAATCTGGACTGGAATACCTTGTTTCAGAACCCATCAAGATCTGGAAGAAGGAGGTCCTAGAATTTCTGAGTGCAGCTTCAGTTGATGATACTGGACTCAAGATTAAATCCACAGTTCTTGGAACCAAGGTTAAGATCACACAGAAAAGCCTCAGGAAGGTACTTCAGCTACCAAGAAATAAAGAGGAAGAGGATGTATCTGCTTCTAAGACTAGAGAAGCATTGAGTTGGTGTGGACTGGATTCAAACTTGAAAATTGGATCAGGTTTCAATAGAAAAGGAATGAACATCCAAGGGAAGTTCTTGTCTCAGATAGTTGACAAAGTCATCTTGAGCAAGCCTGGAAGACATGACAGAATTTCAGCTTATATGTTCAGTTTGATGACAAGGATTATCTTCAAACTTGATACTGATTGGTCTGCAGTTGTGTTTGAGAAGATAAAAGAAAGTATGAAGAAGCACAATCTGGGAAGAATTCTGAGTTTATACCTAGCTGGAAGTATTCCAGAGGTGATGAATCAAGCAGCTGGATCTAAGATTAACCACATGAGGAGAATGGATTTGAGAATCTTCTCTAGGTAGGATAGAGTACTGACCAAAGAAATGCCATCTCCAGTAAAGGACACACCACAGAATAAGAAGAAAAAGAAAGTCATTGTGACTCAAGAATCCTCTAGCAACTCTGAAGAGCAAGTTGTCTTTACTCGTGATGATGAAAAAACTGGAAATGTTAGTCAGTCTCCAGCAAGACAAGAAGAAGCACAGAGGCAGGGGGAGCTACCACCAGCAAGCCCAATTCACCTGGATCCACCCCAGGGGGAGCCTCTACTTGTGGAAGAGCCAACTCCACTAGAGAGTGAACAAGCTACTCAAACCATACTAGAGGTAATAACTGACATTAATCAATTAGATTTCCTTATAGAGGATGAAGTTTTGTCTGATTCATTACCTAATGTTCATCAGCAAACGTAGATACTCCCTCAACCCCACGATGTTGTCATGGAGGACACATCTATTGCTGATCATGTGGTTGATGAGATAAGAGATTCTCCAGCCCTTCCTCAACATGAATTTACATTAGAAGAACTGTTTCCTGATCTTCTACAAACTGATTTTGAGAAAGAGAAAGCTGCTGCTGAGGGGGAGGAGATCCATATTGAGGGGGAGCAAGTGGAGATTATAGAAGAAACTACAAGCAAAGAGACTGAAAAGCCAAAGGATGCTGAGGAATCACGAAGGACTGAGAAGGAGTTACCTCCTAGTCCTAAAGAAAGAGTGGATATTGCTAGCACATCTACTTCAGAGGATGAAGAGGCTGTTAGTGCAAAGAAGAGGAAGTTTCAGGTCTTCAAAAGAAGAAGCCAGACTTACAAAAAGGCTTTACAAATAATTGCACCACAACCTGCCCCATCTACTGACTATAGTTCATTGATGGTGGCTTTACAGATTAAGCTTGATGAGCAAAGGCAAGCTCTGGAAAAATATGTAGATGAAGGGAATAAATCTCTGCAGTTTGATCTTGCACAAGACATCAAATCTATCAGATTTGAAGTAAATCTTAACAAGAAGGAAATGACTGACGGCTTCCATAAATGAAGAAATGCAGTAGTCTATCTGGCCACACATTAAGAGAAACTAAAGACAAAACTTGATGAGCCAGAAGTGAAGCAAGGCTATGTCCTGGAGAACCAGATAAGAATGAATGATAATTTGACTGCTTCACATAATGCAATAGTAACTGAAATGAAGAATATGGCTACTGCTCAGTCTACAGCAAGTGCTACTGCCAAGGCTGAATTTGACAAACAATTGCAAGAGAGCCTAACTGCTGTTAAAACTGCTATTGAAGACTCTCAGAAGGCTATAACTGAAAAGCTCCAAAGGTTGAAACCTTTCTATAAAGATGGAGTAAACTATCTGAATGCACAGATAAGATTTCAGAAAGATGATATGAGAGATCACATTGAGAGAGAAGTCATAAAGAGGGAGAGGGTATTAGTCAAGGCAGGCTCTGATCATGCAAAGTGAATTTAAAATTCCATCAGAGCCACCCTGGGATATCCACCCTTATGTGATGATGACAATGTTGCAGAGTCTGGAATCAATCCTGCATATCTTGGAGGGGAGCAAGCTGAAGTTGCTCAAGTAATATACCCTCCACCAGACTTTGACATGATCCATCAAGAGATATAGTCAATGTACAGTCCTCCTGAGGGAAATTAGAATGTCATCATAGAAAAAGTTGTTCAGCCTGTGCCAGAGGCAATACTGAAAGAACAAGAGGCCTTCTTAAAGGAACAATTAAAGGAACAAGAGGCTCAATTGTCTAAGAAAAGATTCAGAGAGCAAGCTGAATTGAGACCTGATTTTGAACAATGGAGCCCCACTTCCAGGAATATCATTTTGACTGCATGGAAAGCTGCTAAGGACAATGTCCTGGATAGAGGAAAATGGTACTCTGAACAAAAGTGGAGGAAACATGAGAATAGGCAAGAGGCTATTGTTCAATATAGAAGAAAGGCTAAGATGGGAAAGCTACCTCCTACTGCACAGGAGCCTAGCAAGTACTTCCCAAAGCCTTATCATTATTTTGAAAGGCAGAAGATCAAGGATGAAGAGCAGAAAAAGATAGATCTTAAAGGGAAGAAGCCTTCCGATGACAAAGATGCTCAAGTTCAAGCAAAGATTCAATCTGGAAAGGGCATAGTTATCAAGGAGCCTGAGCTGCCTTAGGATGGAAATTTTTCTTAAGTTTACTATGTGTAATCAGTTGCATTCAACTTTCTGTAAACTTTTGAATAATGAAAATGTTGAAGTTGTTAGAACAATGTGATATGTGTTAAATCTATTATATTACTGTTCTGAGATATTTGTGTATACATGTTTTGTTTATACATGTTTATGTACTTTCCCTGTCATTTAATATTGTTTTACATCATACTGTGAATTTGTTATGTATGGTGTATATCATTGACTAAGGGTTATGACTTCTCCAAATAGGGGGAGATTGTTGGGTACATTGGAATAAATGTACCTGATTTGAAGAAGCCTCACCCTACTCAATGATATACATCAAGGTGTATTTGATGTATTTTGAGTTTATTTGTGCAAGTTAAGTAATTGCAGGGAAAGCTGAAAAGTTTCTAAGTCCATGTGTCGGCACCCAGAAGAAATGTATCGACACTTAAGGAGACTTGTGTCGACACCCAGAGAAGCTGTGTCGACACTTGGAGTAGTTGTGTCGACACCAGGGATGCAGAGTCGACACCAGAAGATAAGTGTCGACACATACAGGCAGTGTCGACACACAATGAAGAAATGTCTAAAGAATCAGTGTCGACACTTAGAAGCAGTGTCGACACCCAGAGGAACTTTGTCGACATCAAAAGTGTCGACACTAGGAGGTTGTGTCGACACTCAGCAAAACATCAACAAAGTTCAAGTACAAGTATCGACACTAGGAGGCTGTGTCGACACTCAGCAAACTTCAACAAAGTTTAAGTACAAGTGTCGACACAAAGGAGATGTGTCGACACTCAGTAAAAGTCTCAACACATAAAGAATGTGTCGACACAAAGGAGATGTGTCGACACTCAGCAAAAGTCTCAACACATGAATAATGTGTCGGCACAAAGGAGATGTGTCGACACTTAGCAGAAGCTTCAACACAGAAGGCATGTGTCGACACAAAGAAGATGTGTTGACAGTTAACAAGTTCAACACAAGAAGATGTGTCGACACAAAGGAGTTGTGTAGACACTTAGTAGAAATCAACTAAGTATTGAAGAAGAAGGACTTGTGTAGACACACATGATCAGTGTCGACACATGTTGAAGAAGCAGTGTCGAGAAGCAATTTCTACAACACAAGGTTTTGTGTCGACACCATGAAGGCTAGTGTCGACACTTAGTCTACTTATGTCGACACTTGGTCTATTTGTGTCGACACATAAAGACCATCTATCTCGACACTTCCAGACAGTTACAGAAAATTCAAGAAGTGACTGGATGACTTGATAGCTGCCATTCCAGCCGGTCTACTGCAACTGTCAGAGCTGTCAAAAAGTTGTTAGAAACCGGAACAGTCGGTTACCTTGGAGAAAGTCTATATAAAGACCCTTCTCCTTCGACAGAATTGTTGAATTGAAGATTGAGTATTGGATTCATTGAAGATCTAACAACACTAAAAGAAGAAGACCTTCAAGTGATGATCTAAGAAGTTGGAGAGAGAGAGAGCTCCTTCTAAGAAGACAGCTGTTGAACCAGGCTGTGTAGAAAGTTTCAGATTGAGATCTGGTTCTTAAGTCAGCAGTGATTGAAGATCATCTGCATAGAGTTTCAACCCTACTGTGTTCTAATTCAAGAAGCTTTGAAGAAAGCCAAGGGAGGTTGATCTCAGCAAAGTTCTTCCAAGAACTCATCAAGAAACCAGTCAACTCTTATCTCTCATTCTGAGTTGTGGGTATATACTTTGTAATTTTAATTTCTTGTAGGATCCTAAGGGATCTGAGTTGTAAGCCTGAAATTATAAAGGCTGAGTGGTAGGGCCTGTGTGCCTGAGTGTAGGAGATTCATTTCTCTGAGTGTAGGCCTTGTGGAGGGCTGAGTGTAGGCATTGTTAAAGGCTGAGTGTAGGTCTTTGTGAAGACTGAGTGGTAGGGCTGTGTGCCTGATTTGTAGGAGTGGGATCACTCTGAGTTGTAGGAACCTGTTTGGGGTTCTGAGCTGTAAGATCTGTGGATCTGAGAAGTAGTGGAGAAGTTAGGCCGAATCTAGTACACTACTAGATAGGCGAAGGGGGAAAGTGGATGTACCCAGACCTTGGGGAACCACTATAAAATCTGTGTGTTCTCTGTGTGCTTTATTCTGTGATTGTTGTGGTGTATGTGTTGTATTGCTGTGAAGAATTGCATATAATTCTGTGCTTTCTGCCTTTAAAGTTTAAAAAGATTAAGTACACTTATTCACCCCCCCCCCCTCTAGGTGTTTAGGCACTAGTTCTTTCAGAGGCTTCCCGGAAAGCGAGCCTCCACACCATAGGTCGAAATGAGCGTTGGCTACACATCCTAAAACCCTCCCCTAGAAATGAAGATCACCTTCTCGAGGAAGGATATGGCGGATCATGAGGATCCCTTTTGCGACGCGCTGGTCATCCAGACAGCCATTGAGAGTTTCAGTTTTTCCTGAATCCTCATTGACAACTGGAGTTTGGTCAACATCATCTTTAAGAAGGAGTTCGGTGCGATGAAGGTGGATGCGAAGAGGGTGCTGGCCTCGGATGGGCCCCTTTTTGGAGTTTCATGGGAGAGTAATGAGGTAGAAGGAGGAGTGGGACTCCATATTACTCTTGAGGGCAGTCACGTAGCTGCAGGTTCGTCATCGTTGATGCCCCCAGCAGCTACAATGCCATCTTCGGGCGGCCCATCATTAGCACCTTCCGCTGCAGCACCTCATCCTTGAATCAGTGCTTGAAGTTTAGCGTTGAGGGGATCTAGGTCCGGGTTCGAAGTGGCACCAAGATGGCCATGGAATACTACATCACTGTTGTGAACTCTATCTCCTAGCAAGAGGGGGACAAGGAGATGGAGTGGAGGATGGAGTAGGCGGAGAAGGAGGTCGGTGGAGAGGAGATGGAGGTGGAGAGTTGCACTTCGGTGGAGGTGGTAGGAGGAGTCCAGGAGGAGCCGACCGAGGTAATGGACATGTAGGAAACGATGGAGGCGGGGGAGATACTTGTCCCGTAGGAGAGGGATATTGGATAATGGGGGGAGCAGTTTAGGCTGGAGGCTGTAGGAGAGGTCGTGGAGATATAAGTTCTCACCCAGGGAGGCAGGGTGGAGAAAGTTCGCATCAGCAACGGGCTGAACCCTGTGGACCAGTAGAGGATGTTGGCTTGCATCCAGAGGAACTTGTACATCTTCTCTTGGAACGCAACAGAGATTCCAAGGATCGATGAAGATGTAGCTTGCCACCGCCTCAACCTGGACCCGGAAGCCCGCCCCATCCAACAAAAGAAGAGGTCCGCTGCTGACAAGCTGGCTGAGCCCATTAGGATGGAGGTGGCCAAAATCCTCAAGGCTGGCTTTGTATCCGAAATACAATACCCTGACTGGGTCTCCAATGTATTTATGGTTAAAAAATGAAATGGCCGGTGGCATATGTGTGTCGATTTTTCTTTACTTAATAAATCATGTCCCAAGTACTATTATCCCTTGCCTTAGATCGACGCGTTGGTTGACTCAGCCATCGGTTTTCCTGTAATGAGTTTTCTATATGCATTTTTAGGTTACCACCAGATCAGGATGCACCCCCCAACATCAAATATGTCTCCTTCATCACGTGGGATGGATGCTTCTGCTACAAAATGATGTCATTTGGGCTGAAGAATACAGGGGCGACGTACCAAAAAATGATGGACAGGGTCTTCCGAAAATAGAAGGGGAGGAACCTGGAGGTGTACGTAGATGATCTTATGATCAAGATTCGATATGTAGAATCTCACATCCATGACCTGAAGTAGACCTTCACCACCTTGCGCCAGTACAAGATGAGGCTGGACCCCAAGAAGTGTGTCTTCGGGGCCAGCAGGGGAAAGTTCTTTGGCCACCTTCTCACCCTCGTGGGGGTGGAGCTGAATCCACACAAGGTTAAGGCGATCATGGAGTTGGGGTCGCCTCAAAATGCTAAGGAGGTGCAGCGGCTGACAGGAAAATTGGTAGGGCTAAGCAGGTTCCTTTCTAGGGCTGGGGAAAAGTGCTCCCCGTTCTTCAAAGCGTTGAGGGGTGGCAAGAAGTTTGAGTGGACTAGGGAATGCGATGAGGCATTCCAGTCCTTGAAGAGGCAGTTGACTCAGGCCCACTGCTCCAAGGGACGAAGGAGGGGGAGGACCATCTTTATATCTTAGGGTCGGAGCAGAGGCCTTGAGCTCTGTCCTAGTCCGGGAATAGGGGAAGAAGCATCTCCCCATATACTATCTAAGCCGGGTCTTGAGGAAGGCAGAGCTTTGTTCTCCCATCTTAGAGAAGCTGGCCTTCGCTTTAGTCATCTCAGCTCGGAGGCTCTGACCTTACTTCCAAGCACACTTAATCCAAGTTGTGACTAACCACCCTCTCCGCAACATCTTCGAGGATGTGGAGCATTCAGGCAGGTTGGCCAAGTGGTTGGTGGAGCTAAGTGAGTTCGATATCTCCTTCATCCCCCGCCTCTCGATCAAGGCCCAAGAAATGACAGACTTCTGGCCGACTATGTTGTCGAGGTGGAGGAGGTAGAACTCACTCGCCTAGTCCCTTGGAAGGTGATGGTGGATGTTGCCTCAGGTAAGCATTCCTTGGGGGTGGGGGTGATCTTGGAAACTCCCCAAGAAACGAAGATCGAAAAACAAAAGTTATCCAATTTTCTATTACTAACAATATGGCCAAGTATGAGGCTGCGATAGCATGGTTGCACCTGGCCAGGGAGTTGGGGGTGCAAGACGTGGAGGTCCTCACTGACTCCATGGTGTGGCTTCCCAGCTTAATGGGGAGTTCGAGGCAAGGGAGCTTACCGTCCAGTAATACTTGACAAAGGTGAAGGGGGTCATCGATATGTTCCACACCATCTCAATCCGACATGTATCGCGGGAGGAGAACAAGCAGTTCAATCAACTGGCGAAGCATGGTCCACGGGTGGGGCGGTACCATCACTGATCTATTCCTCCCTTTCATCGAAGTGGGAGAGCTGATGGAGGTGGATCAATAACCCTCGTGGATGGACCCTTCACAACATTCCTTTCCATATGGGAATATCTGGGGGGGATGGACAAAAAGAAGTTCAGATACAAATCGGTGTACTACCTCATCTGCGATGGGCAGCTGTGCCAAAAGACCCTCTTAAGGATGCGAGCACTTTGCGTATAAGAGAGGGAGGTTCAGAGGACCTTAGAAGAAGTCCACTCCCGGGAGTGTGGGAGTCACTCCGAGAGTCGGACCCTGGAAGGAAGGATTGTTAGGGAAGGGTACTTCTGGTCTACCCTGGGCCGTGACGCTGCAGAATTCCCAAAAAAGTGCCACAAGTGCCAATTGTTTACCCCCATCCAATTATAACTAGTCGAGTGCCTCAGAATCATCGTAGCCACCTAGCCCTTTGACATCTGGGGAATGGATTTGGTGGGACCTTTTTCCCAGGCCAGCGAGTAGAGGAGGTTCTTGCTCGTCATGATAGATTATTTTTCAAAGTGGTTGGAGGTAAAGGAACTGGCCAAGGTGACCTCCCAGGTTATCCGAAACTTTTTTTGGGGAGAAATCATCTACCATCACGGGTTGCTGCATGCCATCGTTACAGACAATGAGACTCAGTTTGCCAGTGTCAAATTCATCAATTTTTACGGGCAGCTCAGGTTGGACCTCAGATTTGCTTTAGTCCACCACCCCAGGAGCAATGGACAGGTGGAGTCGAAGAACAAGATGATCATGAACCTCCTGAAGAAAAAAATGGAGAACTTCAAGGGTAGCTAGGTGGGGCAGCTTCCTTCGGTTCTCTAGGCCCTGAGAACTACTCCAAACACAGCTACGAGAGAGACCCATTTCAAGCTCTCCCACGGGTGCGAGGCCGTGCTTCCAATAGAATTTTAGGTTTGAATGCCTAGGGTGGTCAAGGCAGAGGCAGGCAAGGAGGAGTGGCAAGCTGAGAACGAGGAAAAGCAGCGGCTTTCCCTCGAAACAGTGGAGGAGGTGCGTGATCTCTCTGCCATCCATCAGGAATACGTAAAGAGAAGAATGTCTAAGTACTTTAACAAACACGTTAGGGTCAAATAGTTTGTGGAGGGGGATTTGGTCCCAAAGAAGGTGGATGCGGTAGGAAGGTCAGCCGCAGTTGGAAAGCTCAACCCCAACTAGGAAGGCCCGTACATTGTTGGGGAGGCACTGAGATCAGGAGGATACCATCTTCGGAATGTAGAGGGAGAGACCCTTGATGCGTAAATATCGTCTCACGGACTACAATCCCAATAGGCAAGTGTACCTATTATTTTATAGTATAGTGATAAAAATATATCAAGGTCGTATAAAAACTCGGGGCAGGCAAGTACTATTACTCACAACGACTCTATTATCCTACCGAACGATTGATTGTGTTTTGAAAATAAAAATAAACTACACTTAGTTAAAAGAGAAATAAACTATTGCAAAAGAGTGTTCGATCGACGATTCACTTTGAAATAAAATAATGGAATAATTTAGTTTAACATTCGTAATTTTATAAAGACCGTGACAGATCCGAAAATAAGAAATAATCTCGCTAGAGCATTAAATCTCCTAACTTCTAGACGTTTCGACCGAAATCTCTTTGCAAATCAAAAGGGCTAAAGTCGCATTATCGAGGTGACCCGCACTATTGGATTTGACTCCAATCCGGAGGATTTACGTCGTCCTATCTCTAGGATTGCGTGCAACTCCTTCCTTCCTTAAGTGATCTTTCACATTCACGAGCCTCTCGGCTACTCGAATATGAGATTGGAATCTACAACTGTATACTAGAAATACGGAGTCGATACGATATTGATCAAGGTCGGATCAAAAATAAAAATACCAATGCAACATAAAATGAAAGATATTATTTTATCGCAAAGATTATCGTGATCGGGCACAAACAAGAAAATTAGCTAAGCATTAGAGAGCGAGTAAACAAAAGAAAAGAAAATTGCCTTTCATTAAACAAGAAATAAGTGTACATAACAAAATGAAAAAAATACTAAACTAGTGCTTGGAGAAATGGAAAAACAACAAGGAAATACAAATATTTGAAATGTAAGTTTGCTCTCTAAAATATTCTAACTCTCTACATAAACACTCTACTTTCTACATCCCTTCCTTAAGCTTGAGGGATGGGGTCCTTTTATAGGAGAGGGAGAATGTTCTAGATGGAGAAAATGAAGATAGAAAAGGGGGGCGGCCATGCATGGGAGGAGATGTTCATGCATGATAATAAATGGGAGGGAAGAGAGAGGAGGCTAAATGCATGAATGGGATTTAATGAGATGGAGAGAGAAAGAGTTACATGCATGCATTTTATTAAAAATAAAAATAGAAAGTAGAAATATAAAAGAGGGGAGATGGATGAGATTTAATTGCGGATGAAAGAGGGAGAAGGGGGGGGGGGGTGAATGAGAATTAAAGAGGAGAAAGAAAATAATAAAGGGAGAGAGAGAAGGGAGTGGCCGGTCAATTGATAAGGAAATGCATGCAAAGTGGATACATGCATGCAATAAATGAGAGGGAGAGAAAGAGAGGACATGCATGAATGTGGCCGGCCAATGCAAATGAGTGGGCTGCTTGGTGTGGAGTTTGATGTACGCTCGGGTAGGGTGATTTGGAGAGATGTTGGGCTGCACCATGGAGGGGGGCCAGGCTGCATCAATGTTGAAGTGGGCTGCATGGAGTGAGCTTCATTTGGAGGAGGCTTGGGCTGCACTTGTAGAGGGTCAAATCTTAAAAGGGCTGCACTTTGAGGGCTGGCCGGCTGCATGGTTGAAGTGGCCGGGCTGCTCCAATTATAATCATCAAAGGGCTGCACGTGAGGGCTGGTGCGGCGATGGCGTTGCGACATGATTATTGACAGCATGACGATGGCGACATGAACGGGCACACGACGGCGAACATGACGACCTCTTGCAAAGGTGGCGGTGAGCATAGAGGTGATGGCGATGGCAACATTCAAAGGTGGCGGCGATGGAGCGGACTTTTGCGGATTGAAATAAAATCACCCGAGGCCTGTCGAATTCCTACAAAATAAAATATAATGTTAGAACCATAATTAGTAATTTTTTAAGATAATTTTGTATAAAAATAAAGAAAAGAGAACACGTAAATATCAAAATATAATATAAAATACTATTCAAAATAATAACAGAAATATTAGTCATCAACCCTAAGTCACACCTGGAGCAGTGATGATTTGAAATGTTTCTATCCGTGAAAATATGTATGTACTCTACTTTAATGAATAAAATTCCTTGATGCCCCACCAGTCTTGCTTGTCAAGCTTGTGGCATGTCTTTATCGTGCTGAGTTGTACGATGCCTCTGCCACCAGGCTTCCATCTAGCTGGTAGGCGCGAGGATAGATTGGCCAAAGGAATATCTTCTCGCTCTAGGGTTAGGTCCCAGGATGCTCCCTCTGTCAGGCTTCGACCTAGCTGGCAGGATCGGTATCACCGTTGGAGGTCGTTATGACCCTAGGGATGAGTCCAGTTGATGCTCAACACTCGCTGTCAGGCTCTCACCTAGATAATTGGGTTGGTGGTTGCGCCCTGAGGTTGGCCAAAGGAATATCTTCTCGCTCTGGGTTAGGTCCCGAGATGCTCCCGCTGTCAGACTTCCACCTAGCTGGCAGTGCCGAGATCCCCGTTGGACGTCGTTATGTCCCTAGGGCTGAGTCTAGTTGATGCTCAACACCCGCCGTCAGGCTCTCACCTAGCTGATTGAGCCGATGATAGCACCTAGAGGTTGACCAAAGGAACATCTTCTCGCTGTGTGGTTAGGTCCCGGGATGCTCCCGCTATCAGTCTTCCACCTAGCTGGCATGGACAGGATCCCCATTGGACGTTGTTATGACCCTGGGGCTGAGTCTTGTTGATGCTCAACACCCGCCATCAGGCTCTCCCCTATCAGATTGGGCCGGGGGTAGCTCCCGGAGGTAGGCCAAAGTAATATCTTTTCGCTCTGGGGTTAAGTCTCGAGATGCTCTTGCTATCAGGATTCCACCTTGCTGGCATGGCCAGGATCCCCATTGGACGTCGTTATGACCCTGGGGCTGAGTCCGGTGGATGCTCAACACCCTCCGTCAGGCTCTCACCTAGCTGATTGGGCCAGTGGTAGCGCTCGGAGGTTGGCCAAAGGAATATCTTCTCGCTCTGGGTTTGGTCCCGGGAAGCTCCCGTGTTAGGTTTCCACCTAGCTGGCAGTGCTGGGATCCCTGTTGGACGTCCTTATGACCCTGGGGCTGAGTCTAGTTGATTCTCAGCAAATGTCATCAGGCTCTCACCTAGCTGATTGGGCTGGTGGTAGTTCCCCGAGGTTGGCCAAAGGAACATCATCTCGCTCTGGGGTTAGGTCCTGGGATGCTCCCACTGTCAGGCTTCCACCTAGCTGGCACGGTCGGAATCCCCATTGGACATCGTTATGACCCTGGGGCTGAGTTCGGTTAATGCTTAACACCCGCCATCAGGCTCTCACCTTGCTAATTGGGCCGGCGGTAGCTCCTGGAGGTTGGACAAAGGAATATCATCTCGCTCTGGGGTTAGGTCCACCTAGCTGGCAGGGTCGGGATCCCCGTTGGGCGTCGTGATGACCCTGGGGCTGAGTCTGATTGATGCTCAACAACCGCCATCAGGCTTCCACCTAGCTAGCAAGGCCGGGATCCCCGTTGGGCGTCGTGATGACCCTAGGGCTGAGTTTGATTGATGCTCAACACCCGTCGTCAGGCTTTCACCTAGCAGATTGGTCCGGTGGTAGCGCCCGGAGGTTGGCCAAAGGAATATCTTCTCGCTCTAGGGTTAGGTCCCAGGATGCTCCCGCTATCAGGCTTCCACCTAGATGACAGTGTCGGGATCCCCGTTGGATATCGTTATGACCCTGGGACTGAGTCTGGTTGGTGCTCAACACATGTCGTCACACTCTCACCTAGCTGATCGACCGGTGGTAGCGCCCGATGGTTGATCGAAAGAAAGTAAGACTCTTATTCCAAGGCTATCTAGAATTACATCCGCTGTCATGTTTTCACCCAGCGGGAATGTCATGGGTCCTAGGTGCACAAAGTTTTCAAGACAAGTCTTCGACTAAACTCGTCAACAAAATAGATTCGAAGGCTAAGGTTTTCTTTGAATAAGGGACAAGATCTCGGTAAGATCTCGCCAGGCAAGGGGATCTTGCCAGCCTGACGGAAAGCTAATGCGAGTGCCGAGAGATCACTCTTGCAAGGCCAAGAACTTGCACGCGCATGGGCTAAAA
The DNA here is from genome assembly GCA_039583875.1 of Platanthera guangdongensis. Taxonomy (NCBI): domain Eukaryota; kingdom Viridiplantae; phylum Streptophyta; class Magnoliopsida; order Asparagales; family Orchidaceae; genus Platanthera; species Platanthera guangdongensis. Next base: position 144,013,267 of record CM077166.1, read on the forward strand.
GGGCGAGAACGATGCGAAGTCTAATCCTAAACAAAAAAATTGGCCTAAGGGGGTCGCGAGATGTTTCGGCCTTGAGCTAGGCGAGTGTCGAATCACAGGCATTTCAAAGTAACACGTTACTCGGCATCATAAAGAATAAAAAGCAAAAGTGAGAATTTTTTATAACAGCGTATTCATTCATCTAAAATTTTTACATTGTCAAAATGGGGCAAGGCCCGAAAGAAAGAGTACATGCAGAAGCAAAATAAAAGGGGGAGGAGTATCCTCAGGACGACGAGACCAAATGCTCGCTCTCGTCGGAATCCTCATCCCTGCTTAGCACGGGCTCAGGAATGGGCTGGAAAAGTTCCTGCATCAAGATCTCGGCCGACATCTTCTTGCCGTTGTTGTTGAGGAAGCCAGCCTGTTGCATCATCTGGAGCGCGTACCTATCTACCATGATGGAATGTTCCTGCATCATCTAGTCGATCTCATGTTGAGTGTGCAGCAGGGCCTCCTTCTTTGCGCCTGGGGGAGGAGGAATCATCGAGTCAATCCACTGCTGATTTTGGGCCCTTATCCGCCTATTCTCATCCTCTAGATGCGCGATATGTGCTTCGTTCACCACAATGGTCACGACATCCTACAAAATGACCAAGGCTCAGGAAAATGGTAAACGTTTGGCGAATATACAAGCAAGAGTAATAATTTACCACTCCTGCCTCTCGCAGGGAGAGATCCTTCTTGAAGGTCGCGAGATCCTGCTTCAACTTTTTCACCTCCGAGCTGAGAGAGGATCACGCCGCGCTAACATCCGCCAGTTGTCGTGCAAGGTGGATTCTACGACATGTTGACATATGCGTGAGCTCGAGGGCGCGGAATTGGGTCCGCGAGCTCTCTTAGGCCATTGACTTCGTCAACACCCTGTCATAGTAGGCGGCGCTGTCCCACACATACATGCCGAAGGCCAATGCATAGGACTGGACCGAGACAGTGGCGCCCTCTTGCCAAGAGGGGAGCACGGTGGATATAGAGGCCTTGTTGGCATTTTGATCCGACAACAACAGGGGCTCTTCCCTGTCATTTAGCACATCTTCGCCCAGGCTAAAGTTCCGATAGTCCCTGGGTTCCAGCTTCTCCTATGCCGAGGTCCAGCCGGCCTCTCCCTCCCTCTTCACCACACCGCCGACACCACTTTTAAGAGAGTCGACAATAATCTCCTTGCCATTGCCGACACCAGCATCAGATGGTTCTCAACATTTGTGGGCTTCTCGGTGGCCATTGGCTTCTCGGCAACTTTTGGTATCGCGGTAACTGCCGGTTTCCCAGATGGTAGTTTCTTGGAGGGAGACGGAGGTGTCGGTACAACAAGCTTCCACTTTTGACGCTGGATGCTGACAACGGCTTCAAAGATCTCTTGCAGGCTGCAGCGACAGCCTCAGCATGTGCCAGCTCAGATGAGGGGACGATGCTTTCGGCGAATGGAGGATTAAGGAGAAGATCTCACACCCCTACAAAAGCATTATAAGTAAGAAACGTTTCCATAGTTGATGCCCCATAAACTGGAAAATGCATTCCTTACCCTCCCTGGCAAGAACTGGCAGAAGCGTGTCGACGTTCCTCCTTAGGAAGACGACGTCAAACTCCATCCCAAGAAGGAACTGGTCAAGGTTGGACTCGTGGCTGCCGAGACTGGGGGGGGGGGGGCGATAGGTGGACTCTTCTTGCTAGATCGGCGAGAGGGGAAGGTTGCTGAAATACCTGGAGACAAAAATAAATTTCTTGACCCAGTTGTGGTTTTTGTTGGCGAGACCTTTTGCCTTAAGGTTGTTGCCGGAGAAGAAGGCGATCCCGTCCTTCTTGGCGTGAAAGTTAAACAACTTGCGGAAGACCGGGAGGCTGAACGCCATTCACTCTGACCGCATATAGTAGGCAAATGCAACCAACAGGGCGATGGAGATTGGGTTCAGTTGTGTGGGAACTACCTCGAAGTAGTGGAAGGCCTGGAGAAATTCAGGCCATAGCGGGAGGCGGAGTCGTACTTCAAAATGCTCAGTGGGGATGGCGAGTTCAACTGGAGAGAAGTGGTTGATGGCTTCGTCATCCGATGGATATCGCGCGGTGAAGCCCAGCGTGATGTAAAGGTTGACTATGGAATGGTATTCTGCCGTGGACATGTTAAAGTTTACAAAGGGGTAGTTGACGAATACCGCCGCACACTTGTCTCTACCATCCCCTTCCCCTGACATTTCACCTAGAAGAATGAAAGAGCAAAGCGCGAGTGTGGAAAGAATGCAAAGAAGGTAGAGAAAATATTGAACACGTTGATTAATGTGGTAGGTAAGCAGCCGATTTATAGAAGAAAGTTTGGGCGGGAAAAGACCCTAACATGAAAAAAGTGCGGATAGCACATTCTTGGTTCTCGCCCCAGGTCTATCCTTGGCCTTGGGCGAGATCCCGCACCATCTCACTCGCACCATGGTTTCAAGCAGGAGGAACAACATAAATAAAAGCAACCTCCAGAACAAAATAATGTATACGATAGGACGGATAAAGAAAGCGAGATCAAAAAATAAACCATATTGAATTGTCAACATTCGGCACAAAGGCCGGCAGTTATTTTTACAAAGCTTATAAAATAAAACAAGAGCAGGAGGCGAGTGCCGGTAGGCCCACCAGGGGGTTGTCTTCACCGTCCCCAACCTCCCCTTCCATCTCCCGGCGTGGCACGTGCATAGTGAATAGAGCGAATCTTCTGGAGTACTCGCTGCGCGAGATATAGTTGATCTTCGAGCCGCGCGATATGAAGGACGGGATATTCGGTCCAGCCACCGACCTCTCCTGAAAGATAGGCAACTAGTTGTGTATAGCTATTCTCCAAGCTAAGAAGCCGCTCCTCGGCAATTTCCTGATTCTCCTGCATCCGATTGGCGATCTCGTGCAACAGCAACGATTGTTTCCGTAATATCTCGGCCACCTACCGCTTCATCCCAACAGCATCCTCTGGATTGCATAGGTAGTCGGCAATTGAATCTGGAGAATGAAGGGGCAATATCTCCTCCTCATTAATATCAACGTCAGTGGAGATCTCGCGAAAACCTGTGATAAAAGGTGTTACATATGCTTATAAGAAGGATGGTGAGAAAATTAAATTGTTACCTGATCCGGCACATGCGTCCTTATCAAAAGGATGGAGGGAAGTGCAAGGCCGCCCCTCGAAGGGGGTTTCGAAGGATATATTCCTCTTCCCTAGGCCTGACGGGAATATGGCTGGCTCAGCGACAAGTTTGGGGATAGCATCCACCGGGGGAGGAGCAGAGGCCAGATCTGCAGGCGTCCCACGAACAGGGAATCTCGACATCAGATTTCCCATCCCCGAAGTTCCAAAAGCGGGAGCTGCAAAGAAAAGATAGTTAAGCTAGAGGATAAAAAGCTAATAGTTAAAAGAAGGATTACTTTTCTCCTGTGCAGAAACATCGAGCCGGAGAGGGGGGGGTGATCTCGTGGGCTGCCTAGACATTCCCATTCCCCATCAAGTTCTGTTTAGTACTCACCTCCTCAACTTCTTTCTCCACTGGCGGGACCTGCATGTGGTTACGACGAATCAACATCTTGTCTCGGCAATAAAATGGCATGAGCAATGCTAATCGAATGCAAATACCAAGGATAAATTGGGTGGAGAAGAGTTTCAAGAAGCCAACTCCTCGTTGGCTAGGTCTCGCCGGACCACTTTTGCTTTCTTCATCTTCGAGGATGACCCGGTGCTCTCCGAGAGAGCCAGGGGGCGAGTGAGCCCATCTAGGGCTTATTTTTATCTTGGACAACGTGGAGGCGGTCTAGAGCTTCCTTATAAAGCGACATCACGATGAGTGGTGAGAACGATGATAGAGGGTTAAGGCAGGGGTCATTTGCCACTACCCAGATATTTATATGGCCATTGCAGGGCCCACAAAAGATTCTCTTCCAGATCAGCATCCACTCATCCAATATGTGGGGTTGGATGGTTCTTTTCGAGTTTTATTGAAGCTCGCAAAGAGCTGGGATTGTGTATAATTCCATATTTGATGAGTGGACCCCCATCAGCACTCGCCCAGTAAGGCGGTAGGGTTTGCACTTGTCCAAGGCCTGAAGAAGGGCATTTGGGCAGCCCTGCGAGGGGGTGGTTTAACCATTCTGTGAGTGCAATCTTCACCTAGCACTTTCCTAAGGGTCTCGCATGGCAGCACGCACGCGAGATCTGTTCTCGCTAAGATGGGCGAGTGGTCGTCCAGCCAGGCACTCTCCCCTCAAAATAGATTCAAGGTCGTGAATGCGTTGTGCTCCCGGAATTCGCCGCTTCCTCTGAGTGTTGCTCTCACAGATCTTTCTTCCAGTAGCGTCTAGAGGCAAAATTAATTGGATGCCCTTGATGGGGGTGCAAATAGCCATTCAGAACAGAGGAGTTACGTTGTTGGCAGACCAATTTGGACTGCGTATAGCCATTCAGAACAACGGAGTTACGCTGTTGGCAGACTAATTTGGACTGCGTATAGCCATTTAGAATAGTGGAGATTGGCTATTGGCAGACCATTTTCAGAAATCTATAAATAGACTCAAGGGGGGTACCTCAGAAGGCATGCTTTTCTTGCGCCCCGGTCTTCTAGCGCTTTCTGAGCTAGCCTTAGCTCAGCTTTTGGCTAAGGGTGGGGAAGCGCTCCAAGATCTTCTAGGTGTGTGGTGGGACCTCCACACCGAGACCTTGGCTCCGTTCCTTGCTCCATTTCATTAGTCATTTGGCTCGTGGGGGAGAAGTAAGTGTGCAATCGCCCCTTCCCCAAGGGTGAACTCCACAAGAGACCGAATTCTCGGTTTCAACACCGAAGATGCATTTTAGTGGATTCAACCTCATACTATACTTTTGTATAGTACCGAACGTCTCTACGAGGTCTTCTATATGTGACATAAAAGATTTACTCATGATGAGGAGATCATCGACATAGACTTCAAGATTCGTCCCCTTTTGCTATTTAAACAGGATATCCATCATTCTTTGGTATGTTGCGCCAACATTCTTAATCCTGAAATGTATTACGAGGTAACATTAACAACTGTCATTCGTAATGAAGGAGGTATGAGGTATATCGAGTTTGTGCATTCTAATCTGATGATATCCTGAGAATGCATCTATGAAGCTCTTGCATGAATACCCAATCGCGGAATCAGTTAAAGAATCTATTCGAGGCAAGGGGTAATAATATTTCGGGCATTGATTATTAAATTTCATGGAATCTACACACATACACCATTACCCCCTAGTGTCTTAACCAGTTCAACATTTGACACTAAATCGGGGTATTGGATTTGATGAAACAACTTTGACTTGAGGAGCTTTGCCACCTCCTCTCTAATCGGCCTTACAAACTTTGTCTCCACATCTCTTCTTTTGTTGGATAGGTTTGAATCTAGGGACGATGTTGAGGTGATGACAAGCTATATCAGGATCATCCCCTGGCATGCCCTCCCCGATCCAAGCGAAAATATTCAGATTCTTTAGCAAGTAGGAGATCAACTCATCTTTTTCCTCTGTAAGTAGCTCCGTGTTGATGGAAAGTTTTCTCTCCTCTCCTTCAGCAATGCCACCTTTTGAGTCTCCTGGCTGGTTCCAAGTGAGTCCCTTCTCCGATCTCATCTTCAGCTGGTTCCTCTGCTGCTTTTGGAGGAGGAGTCTTCTCGGTCACATTGACTGTTCGTACATAGCATTCTTTGTTGGGATTATAGCTGAAGATAATCCTGAAATACAAGCATTTAAGCCGCAGTATCAAGTGGAAATAAAAAAGAAGAAGAAGATTGCAGAAGAGAAAGGGAAATTGATGACTTCCACTGCGTTGGCTTATCAGCAGCCCATCAGAGAAAAGATAGAGATAAAGAAGATAGAGCCAAAGAAATAAACTTCCTCTTTTATGGTTCTTGTAATAAATAGCTGCTGTTAGTAGTGATGTGATATGTCCTGTATCAAAGTGCTATATATAAAGCACTACCATCAGTTATATGGATAAAGAAAAAAAAGATAAGTTATAAAGAAAAGAAGAAAAGCTTTTCTTTAAGAGTGTGAGTTGACTTAGTGGTTTTTTTATTTCATCAGTGGTATCAGAGCTCGAGGTTGTGATATTTGTTCTTGGGTTGTTTCATCGGTGATTTCTCCTCATATGGCGTCATCGAGTTCTTCCACCGGACAAACATTTGTGTATGCTGCCTCAAATGTTCCAATTTTTGAAGGAGAGTACTTCAATTATTGGAAGGTTCAAATGAGAACATTGTTTATGTCTCAGTCACTTTGGGAAATAGTAAGGGATGGAATACCTGTTACCCAAACTATAGAAGCTACTCCTCAGAAGGAGATGACTGAAAACATTAAAAAAGATGCAAAAGCACTTTTATACATCCAACAAGGAGTTGGACGCACAATATTTCCTAGAATATTGAATGCTTTAAGTGCTAAGGAAGCCTGGGATCTCTTACAACTAGAGTATGTTGGCTCAGAGAAAATCATAGGCATGAAACTTCAATCCGTATGGACGGAATTTGATAACTTGAAGATGATTCCTACTGAAGATTTCCAAACGTATCTTAGCCGTGTTTCTAATATGGTGAATCAAATCAGGAGCTTTGGGGATATAATTGAAGAAAAGAAGATAGTACCAAAGGTATTGAGGGGCATCCCATTAAAATACAATTATATTGTAACAGCTATTGAAGAATCCAAGGATATATACTCTCTATCCATGATAGAGCTTCTTGGTTCTTTAAAAGCTCATGAAGAAAGGCTTAAATTGTTTGAGCAACCAATGGAACAAGCCTTGCAAACCAAGTTAAAAATTCAAAAGAAAGTTAAACGATCAGTCCCATCCATGGTTTCTCAATCTCATCCACCCTTTGAAAAATATAAAATTCCTGCTAGAGGTGGCGGCCGAGGACGAGGACAGTATGCAGAACCATCTGGTAATCAACAATCCAATCAGGTATTGTATATTATGTAATAGAAATACTCACAATACCAATGATTGTTTCTACAAATGTACACGCTGTAAGAAGCCAACTCATTTCAACAAGGATTGTTGGTTTCAAAATAAAAATAAACAAGAAGCCAAGTATATAGAGCAAAAGGAGGATGCAGGAAAGCCAATGAACATTGAAAACATGTTCTATTCATGTGCAGTAGCAGCTAAGTCTACACAATCAAATTCTCAAGACATGTGGTTTTTAGATAGTGGTTGTTCTAACCACATGACGAACAATAAAGAGTGTTTTCAGAAGTTGTTCACTTCCACTATAACTCAAGTTGTCTTGGGAGATGGAAACAACTTGGACATTAAAGGGAATGGAACAATAGTTGTTCAGACAACAGATGGACAGATAAAGGAAATATCAGATGTTCATTATGTACCGGCTCTTGCACATAACCTCTTAAGTGTAAGGCAACTTGCTCGGAAAGGTTATTCTATTCTATTCACATCTGGGACATGTTCTATCAGAGAACCAAATGGCAAATGTCTGCTAACGATTCAAAAGACGGCAAATAATGTGTTCCCTATGTACCTCACTCCATTAGTGGCAACTGCTCTATATGGACATAATTCAGAGTTAACTTCATTATGGCATCAAAGGTATGGACACTTAAACTTATCTGATTTACATGCTCTTGAAGTAAAGCATATGGTGATAGGAATGGATCCTATTCATCCATCAATAGCAAAGATAGAAAAATGTGAAAGCTGTGTAGTAGGCAAACAGGTTAGATTATCTTTTCCACAAGCAGCATCATTTAGAGCAACCAAACCCCTTGAACTCATACATGCAGACATATGGGGTCCAGCTCCAACTAATTCAATAGCAGGAAATCGATATTATCTATTGTTAGTTGATGATTACTCAAGGATGCAGTGGATCTATATTCTACCATCTAAAGCAGATGCACTGAGCAACTTTATCTCTTATAAACTGCAAGTTGAAAATTACCAAGAGACAAAGATAAAGATTTTAAGAACAGATCAAGGAGGGGAATTCACATCCATAGCTTTCAACAATTTCTGTCAAAATGAAGGAATTAAAAGACAGTATACAACCCAGTATACTCCCCAACAGAATGGAGTTGTTGAACGAAGAAATAGAACAATATTAAACATGTGTCGATGTTTATTACTATCTATGAACTTACCAAAAAAATTCTGGGCCGAAGCCGTAAATTGTGCAGTGTACTTATTGAACAGAGCTCCAACATCTGCACTTCATCAGAAAACACCATATGAGGTTTGGTATCATACGAAACCTCAAGTCAAACATTTGAAAGTGTTTGAGTGCATTGCATATGCTCAAGTTCCAAAAGAATTAAGAGATAAATTGGATGAAAGAGGTGAGAAATGTATTTTTATGGGGTATAGTGAAAACAGTAAAGCATATAGACTGTACAACCCTAACACTAATAAACTCATCCTATCCCGTGATGTAATTTTTGATGAAACAAAGAAGTGGGATTGGATAGAGAAGAAGGATCAGACCACTAGACATGAGGAGGTTACTGAAGATTTCAACTTAGAAGAGGTTGAAGCTCAGCCATCCAGTCCTATTCAGGCACAAGTTCTGCCAACTAATGACACCTCAAGTGGTTCATCATCTCCTACCCCAAAGTATAGGTCATTGTCAGATATTTACCAATTATCTGAATTTGCCTTACTTACTTCAGAGCCAACCAATTTTTTGGATGCTCAAGAAAATCCAATTTGGAAAAATGCAATGAAAGAAGAGTTAAGAATGATAGAGAAGAATAATACGTGGACTTTAGTAGTCAAACCTCCTAATCAGAATATATTAGGATTAAGATGGCTTTATAAAACCAAATTGAAGGAAGATGGCACTATAGCAAAGCATAAAGCAAGATTAGTTGCTAGAGGATTTGCACAAATTCCCGATCAAGACTATGAAGAAACCTATGCACCAGTTGTCAGGATGGAAACCATACGCATAGTTCTTGCTTTAGCAACTCAAATGCTCATGCCCATCTATCAGTTAGATGTGAAGTCAGTCCTTTCTTAATGGAGAGCTAAAAGAAACAGTGTATGTACATCAACCCCAAGGATTTGAAAACACTCAATATCCAGAGCATGTGTATAAACTTCACAAAGCCTTGTATGGCTTGAAACAAGCTCCAAGGGCATGGCATCACAAAATAGAAAACTATTTACTTTCTCAGAATTTTACATGCAGTAATTATGAAGCTTCAATGTATATCCTTCACCCACCTTCATCAGGTATTATCATTCTATGCATATATGTAGATGATATTCTCATAACCGGGACAAATCCAAAAGCAATAGAAAAGATAAAAGATCTTAAACTTACTTTTGAAATAACAGACCTTGGTCATATGAAATATTTTCTAGGAATGCAATTTGTGCAAACACCTGGAAAGATATTTATGTCACAGGAGAAATTTGCAAAGGAGCTTATGCAAAGATATCAAATGACAAACTGCAATTCTACTGCTACACCATCCAATGTTGGTGACAAATTGAGTAAAACAGAGCAACAAAAATCTGGTAAAGAAAATTGGTATAGACAATTGGTTGGATCATTGCTATATCTTACAAAGACCCGTCCAGATATCGAATTTACTGTAAGTCTCATCTCACGATTTATGTCTAATCCTAGTGAAGAACATATTTTAGCTGCAAAAAGACTCCTCAGATATATCAGCGGAACTTACAACTATGGAATAACATATGAAAAAGAAATAGAAACTTTCTTAACTGGATATGTAGATAGTGATTGGGCAGGAGATATCAACGATCGGAAAAGTACTACGGGATATGTATTTCTTTTGGGTTCCAAACCTGTGTCTTGGAGCATAAAGAAACAACAATCGGTAGCCTTATCAACGACAGAAGCGGAATACATTGCTGCTAGTTCTTGTGCCAGTGAAGGTATTTGGCTACAGAATGTAATCAGAGATATTGAAGATCCAAAAGAGAAGAAGCAACCATGGATGTTATGTATCGATAACCAATCCGCCATTCAACTGGCGAAAAACCCAGTATTTCATGGCCGATCTAAGCATATCGATATACGCTACCACCATATCAGAAATTTGGTGAAAGAAGAAGAAGTAAAATTAAAATACTGCCATACTACAACCCAATTAGCAGATCTATTCACCAAAGCACTTCATCGAACTCGATTTCATGTGTTGCGCCAAACCCTCAAAATCGGCCCCATGATTTCAGGATTAAGGGGGAGTGTTGGGATTATAGTTGAAGATAATCCTGAAATACAAGCATTTAAGCCGCAGTATCAAGTGGAAATAAAAAAGAAGAAGAAGATTGCAGAAGAGAAAGGGAAATTGATGACTTCCACTGTGTTGGCTTATCAGCAGCCCATCAGAGAAAAGATAGAGATAAAGAAGATAGAGCCAAAGAAATAAACTTCCTCTTTTATGGTTCCTGTAATAAATAGCTGCTGTTAGTAGTGGTGTGATATGTCCTGTATCAAAGTGCTATATATAAAGCACTACCATCAGTTATATGGATAAAGAAAAAAAAAGATAAGTTATAAAGAAAAGAAGAAAAGCTTTTCTTTAAGAGTGTGAGTTGACTTAATGGTTTTTTTATTTCATCATTCTTGAGCCAGCTTTGGATTACTTCTAACTCTTTATTACTTCCATTTTGCAGCATATTTAATGGACAAGTGAAAGTTGATACCACCACTTGATAATCATTATGCAGAGGCCATCCAAAGATTGCATAGTAGCTGCTCGATGCATCAACTACTATGAATTGTGTTAACTTGGTGACCCCTCCGAGTGTTACTAAGAGTGCAATGCTCCCTATCACCACTTTCCATTTGCCAGAAAAGCCATAAAGTGGCCCTTCGGTGAAAAGAAATGACTTCCCAGTCTTTAGGGCCTTATAAGTTGGCTTGAACATGAGGTTAACTGAACTACCGGTATCGGTCAGAATGTTTTTACAGTGTAGTTTTCAATAATGGCCTTGATCACCACGACATCATTGAAGGAATTTGTAGTTCGGGAAAGTTCGTCTTGGCCAAAGGTGACGACTCACCTAGATGGGATTGAGGAGGAGGTTGCTGCGACCTCCTGGAGGAAGTTTCTTAAAATATTTGACTTCCGCATCGACTCAGACCCGGCTGCTCCATCAATGCAGAAAAGGCAACCGAGAGTGCCTTCATAATCAGCTTCCACGCATTCATTTCCCAGATTGACATTGCTCCAGATTACCGACGTATTCCACCTCTTCACATTCCTAGTGTACCTCTGCTACCTCCTTGCCCTTGGAGGTTGATGGCACAGTAGGCTCTTTGTGGATGAGGTCTTGCAACTTCCCCTCACTTAGAAGCTTCTCCACCAGCAGTCAGAGAGCTCTGCAATCTTCCGTCAGGTTCCCTTTTCTCCGTGATGCTCACAGTATAGGGATTGGTGGTGGAATTTAGAATCAGACCTTGTGGGAGCTAGCCTTCTGTAATCAGGCCCCTTTTGCAGGATCTGAATGACTTCACTCATCAGCCAGTTGTGCTCAGTATAAGAATCTTGACAATCATTATACCAAGGTTAAATAGTTGGTGGCTGGGGAGCGTTATACCATAGCTGGTATACTGGCAGGGCTTGCGGAACATGAGCAAATAGAGCGGGAGTGGTGGACAATTACAGTTTATGATTGTGAACCTGTTGATGGCCTTGGAAGGGTTGATGATGACGAAAATGCCTTCCCCTCCGAGCATGAGGTCGGATGTCTTGGCATGGTTTTCTTGAGGAGCTTGATGTATCCTCTGAATTGACCTTCGCTGTCAGAGATGAGATGTAAGTTGACTTGCCATTTTCTCCTTCTATAAACCCATTGATTAAACTGATCAAATCTTGGTAGGTAGCAGTGTCCTTGGTCATCGCCATAAACATGTGCAGACCTTTCTCGAGGCCATTAATCATTGCCACTTTGTAGTAACCAGGTTCAAAATTCTTCACCCCATGATCTCCTTTTAAAACCATTCGACAAAACGACCTGGTGATTCATTATCTTTCTGCTTTATCTAGAAGAGGGCTGCCGGGCCGCTCTTCCTTGTCTTTGAGTTGGCAAATCTCAACAGAAGTTCCTTCTGAAGTTGTGCAAACCATGTAATTGACTGAGGGTAAATCTCATAGAACCACTCCCAGGCTTGCCCATCAAAGGACGTCACCAAGAGTTTGCACTTCATCATGTTAGATAAACATCTCAGAGCGATACCTGACTTGAATGCCTGAAGATGTGCAATTGGATTTCTCTCTCCAGTATAGAGCAGCAAGCATGCCTCTCTGAAGTTATTGGGAGGTAGCTTCCAACGAATTCTATCAATGAATTGAGAGGGCTCTTCAACATCAGCTGGAATTGGAGATTGACGAGTTGGGCAGACTGCGACAGCTTGATGAGGTGGGTAGCCCTCCTGGAAATCCAAAATTTAGGTCGGGCTGCATTAGGTACTTTCTGGAAGAAGGCTTGCCGGGTGGTAAATTCATCCCCTTGAGGCTGTGGAGGAGCAGTGACTTGCACGAGAGGAGAGAACAGGAACGGAGGAAACTCTAATAGAGTAGTTGGAGTAGTCGTAGGTATTATCGTGGCTTCATCGATCACATCAAGTCGTTGACATATCTCCTTACAGTTTTGTTCGGCTTCCCGGCGGCATTGCTCGAGGGCTTCCCATAGTGCCTCCTCGCTGGGACTAGATCGAACTGAGCATTGAGCGGGTTGGTTGTCCGACATTATTAACCACAAGGTTTCACCGACAAACTCGATCTGAAGATCGCGTGTTTCTGTTAAAGCCAAAAGTCGCACTAGCTGGAGATAGTTGAGAGAAATACCGTGAGTTATCGGTTACTATGGTTCGACGTATGAAATAGGAGGGGGCCGCTAGTAGCGACAACAATAGATTATGCTTGCCGTGGCTAAAGTCACTCACGCGACGAGCTTTCCTTTTATTGAAAAGCAATAGTTACAAAAGGAGGAAAGTAGAAGTCGTGTGAAAAGTAAGACACAAGGCACAAACTAGAGACCGCTGCTCATAACAAGCGAGCTCCTGGATTCGAGTTCATGTGCTTTGGGAATGCTGCTCCACCTATTTGTATGCTTGGGGCTTGCCCAAATGGGCAGGAGTAAAATGACTGGCTACGCGGGGTACAATAGAACTAGGCAGGGGTGACATGAATCAAATTTAAGGGGAAAAAAGAAAGAAGTTGCGCAGCTTGGCTGCTTTCCTCTGGTGCATAACTTTCCCTGATCTACATCTGAGCAGCTTGAAGTATAACCTGCATGGTCTGTCGGAACGGCCTCAAGCGGGTTATGCGGCTTGTGCTCTGGAGCTAGGGTACACTAAACTTGCTGTTGAATTCAGTTAGCTGAGTTAACTTGTGCGGCTTGCATGGGTCTTCTAGAAGGTCACAGGCTCTTGCGTTAACATCTCACATGTTGTTGAAGTTTCTCGACGATAAATCATTTAATTTTGACAATAATTGACTTAAGAGAGATTTCATCTTCAATGAAGAACTTCAAAACAATATTTCTAACTTTATATATCAACAATCTTTGCTTATCATGAGATCTTTTCTATGAAAGTTTGATAATCATCAACACAATGTGTGAATCCTTCAGCACTGTCATGATGATATTTGCACAACTGATCCGTGTCAAAATGATATCATCGTGAATTGTGTATTATCACGATGATATGTTAAGAGCTTGTGTTGCGTTTCCTTATCGAGACGGCTGACATAGAGTGTCTTCATCACAATGTTGGGATAGTATCAACGATATTCTTAACTTGGCACGACGATAATGTACTTAATTTAATTCAGTGAATAAGTAAAGTATCCCTTTAACATTTACTGATCTTTTGACTTACTGAGAATGAATTATATGTTGCTATAATAATCATACACATATCAAACAAGATGATCATCAAATACAATAAGTATTTATCATTGACTTGAGGACTTCTTTAAATCAAGAACTTTGTGGGCAAGGTTCCCAACATGGGTAATAAGGTAGCTCGCCTATATGAATTTGTCGACGCTTAAAAGTTTTTAACTGGAACTCGCTTTATGGTAAGTGAGAAAGAAGCTTGTCCAGCTCATTAAGAACTCACCCAACTTGAAGAGAATATGTGATTTGTCATCTTCGGCCTCCATCTTGCCATCTTGAGGCATGAAATCTTCTTGCAAAATTTTCTTCCGTTGGCTATAGTCAACACCCCTCCACCTCCATTTGAGCTCCACTCTTGGGAGGTGTTGACTCTTCTCCATCTCCTCTAGTTGACATTCACTCTGGAGAGGTATAAACATTTTTGCACCTCCACTAGTTGAGCTCCACTCTTAGGAGGTGTCAATGTTTCTCCACCTCCTATAGTTAAGCTCCACTCCTAGGAGGTGTCAAGTTTTCTTCACCTACTCCAATTGACCTACACTCTGGAGAGGTATCGACATTTGCCCACCTCCTCTAATTGAGCTCCATTTCTGGGATGTGTCGACTCTTCTCCACCTATTACAGTTAAGCTTTGCCCTTGGGAGAAATATAGTTTAGCTCCACTCTAGTGAGGTGTTGACTCTTCTCCACTTCCTCCAGTAGAGATCTATTATAGGGAATGTTGGGTCCATTGATTACAATGTCCTAGATTTGAAGAAGGCCCATAAGTCAATGGTATACATATGAATGTATTTGATGCATGCCCTAAGTTTAATGTATGTAGGCTATTCTCTATTGAACTGATTTGACAGGTAGTCTGAGTCACAAAGATAGATGGACTCATGATAGGATGTTGGCAAAGCAGAAATCTGGCTAATTCAAGAAGCATTGAGTGAAGGCAGTTCACTAAACGCCAAGAGGCTAAAAGCATCGACTAATGCTCAGGTAGTCAAAGTCTCAGTATTGTCAAAGTAAATATCTGGTTAAGTCTAGAAGCATTGAGTGAAGTCAGTTCACTCAATGCCTAGAACCAAAAGTGTCGACAGAACTACATACAGTCAAAGCCTCAGAGTTACTGTCAAAGAAATCTATCTAAGTCCAAAAGTGTTGAGTGAAGGCAGTTCACTCAACGCCTAGTCAACAGACAATTCGACTAAGTACATAAGTGTTGAGTGAAGACAAGCCACTCAACACCTCATCAAGAAGCTATGCAAAGGCAGAAAGCATTGAGTGAAGAAGATGCACTCAACACCTTCATTCAGAGAAATCGAACTAAGTCCATATGCATCGAGTAATGAATGCTCACTCGACGCCTAAGCTGTTAGACTATAAAAGTCTATATGCGTTGAGTGAGGAAGGCTCACTCAATGCACTGAATGCCTGAGATGCAGAATTCTGCTAAGTACTTTTATGTTGAGTGATAAGGCTTCACTCAATGCTTGAGAAGTTAGTCTGGATTTTTCTAAGTCATGAAGTGCTGGCTCATGCTGACATCAGCAGAAATTCAAATATCGCGGGATCTGCTCGCTAGAAGACAAAAGGCGCTGCTTGCCTTTAGTACAACTATAAATGCAAAAGTGATGGAGAAGTTACCATTTCGGACCAATCCTACTACGCAAAGAGCTGTTGGACGACGGGATACAAAAGTAGAGTTCCGAGGAAGAAAGAAATTAACTTTTGGAAACAAGAGCTTTGAGCTTCATCTTCTTCCTTTTGATTCAGTTGCAGAGCTTGAAGAAAATACTCTTACTGTTGGTCTGAGAAGTTCAGATAGTTAGCTATTGATAGTCAGATCTTCAACAACAAGTTCAGAAAGTTCACTCTCTAAGATAGAACGAGGAGCAGAGCAAGCCTAAGCTACTGTTCATCTTCAAGGCCGCTGCATTAAACCATTCTACTCAAAAGACTTGGAGAAATAGTGCTCTGCAGGTTATTTCACAACATAAGCTGAACAACCTTAAAGATCCATTCTTGGTGCTGTGAAGAGGATAGGACCGAGTCTTCTCAGTTCAGGAAGAGGCATACTTAGAGATCACTTCTCTGGAGTCAATCATAAATAATAACCCACACTTCTTCTATAGGATCTTAATAGATCTGAGTTATAAGCCTAAACTATAAAGGCCGATTTGTAGGATCCTTATGTGGATCTGAGGTAGGGCCTATGTGCCTGAGCTGTAGGAGAGTTATTCTTTGACATAGGATCCTGTAGTGGATATGAGTGTAGGGATAACCTCCTAGCCTGAGTATAGAACTTTGGATAAATTCTGAGGTAGGTGATATGGAGCCGATTACTAAGTTGTAGGAGATTATATCTTTGAGTGTTGGGCCTTGGGCCTGAGGTAGGACTTGGAGGAGTCTAAGAGATCCTGAGGGATCTGTGTTGTATGCTCATTGAGCTGAGTTAGTAGAAGTTGTCCTTGTCTATTACAATGTTAGAAAGGAGGGAGGGTGTAACGCCCCAAAATTTGTAGAGGGACGACCAGCGTTTCTGGCCAAGTTTGGGTCTTAACTGAGAGTCGAACCGGGTTTGTCGAGAGGAAAATTGGTTTCTGGCATGGGGCACATGGCATGGGACACGGGCGTGTCCCAGGGCATGTCAGGCTCCAGTCGATGTTTTGGTCGGGAGGTCGACGATTTTGGAGTCAACGATCGTCGAGCAGAGAACACGGCCTGAGACACGGGCGTGTCTCAGGGCATGTCGAGCCCGTATCGACGATCGGCCCGGGGAGTCGACGAATTTCGCTCGACGATGTGTCGAGACAAGGCACACGGCCTAGGACACGGGCATGTCCAAGGCCGTGCCAGGCAGTCGACGAACTTCGCTCGACGAAGTGTCGAGACAGTGAACACGCCCTGGAGCCCAGGCGTGTTGAGTTAGATACGGGCAAGGACACGGGCGTGTCCAGTACTCGTGTGAGTCTCGGGTTATTTTCGGGGCTGTGTTGATGGAGGCACACGGCCGACCATATGGCCGTGTCAGTTGGAACACGGGCGTGTCAGGTCGAATACGGGCATGTTGGATGCCCGTGTGTTGTTCCAAGCACGTCGATTTTGACGGCGAATGGGGGACACGACACTGGACATGGGCGTGTCGCAGGCTGTGTTCGGCCCAGTTTTAGCATTTCAGGCCCGAATTAAGGCCGTTCGTTTCTTTATTTTGGGATCCAACAGATGGGGGTTGTTTCTGATGGGATATACACGGGATTGGACCCATAGAAACCCTCATTTCTTTTGAATGGTTCTCTTTCTAAGACAAGAGAGAGAGGAGAGCAAAGGAAGAAGAAGAAGCCTAGATCCGGTCACCGGCGGAGCTTCGGAGCTCCAAATCACGAGCCGAGTCCAGATCCGTGGAGGCTAGATCGTTGCGAAGGTCTTCATCCGGCTCTTTTTTCCATGGCTAGGAAGAGGAGTCGGAAGGTAACAACACTTCTCCTCTCGGTTTTAGGATGCATGTTTTAGCATCTTTTATTTTCTAGTTTTTGGGCACCAAACACTCAAATGAGAGGGGTTTGGGTCGCCAAGGTTCAAGATGAACCTCCGGGTCGATTGAGTCCATCCCCGGCATGATTTTTGCTTTAGTGATCCGCCCCGTTAGTGGATTAGGCATGGTGGGTAAAGCCGTAGTCGCGACCGTTAGTCCGACTCAGTGATGTTGCATATGCGGTTTAAGGATTCGTAGAAATCCGCTGCGGAAAGGGGCCGTTTGTGATGTTCGTGTTGTTTGTGATGTTCTCCCCTTTATCCTGCATGAGTACATGTGGCCGGTACCGGACAAGGTTAGATCCTCATTGGCGGTAGATGGTTTCCTTGGTGGACAAGATTAGCTCCTCATTGGAGGTAGATGGTTTCCTTGGTGAACAAGGTTAGCTCCGCATGAGTGGTAGATGGTTTACTTGATGCACGGCAACGCTGCAGTACGAATGAGAGAGATTATGGAGGAAATGTCTTGGTTTGTGATGTGCCAAGGCGTGGCTGTGTCTCCGTGGTCGGCTGGCTATCCCGTGACGTGCAAGTCATGTGTGGAAAGTGTCCCGACAAGACTAGTCCCCTTTGTGTGAGACTGACGAGAACGCCGAGCATGGGACAAGCCCAGGCAATGAGGCCATGAGCGGGTGGGGTCCAGCGAGGGTTCTTATAATCGGTCAGTGTGTTTGGACGGAATCCTGACATGAGAAGTCAGAGTTTGCCGGTAAGCCCAGGTCTGCGACCGTGAGCGGGTGGGGCCTTGGCAAGAGTTTCGTGTGGCGGCTTGTATACCTTTGGGGGATTGTGGTTCCCCTTTGTTTGCGGCTTTATGCCAATGGGGAAATGTTGAGTACCCAAATGATGTGATGTTGTGCTAGATGCATACGCTATAGGGTGTCATGGGTGAAGCCCGGGGGTTGCATTCATGTTACATAGTAGGCCCTATTATTATATGCTCAACAATAGAGAGCATGTATGATGGTTAAGACATCCAAGCCTGTTTCCTTAGTTTCTTTTCTTGCTTATGATTATTGCATAAGAAGTGCTAACTTGCAGGTTGGAGGAATACCCCGGGGTCCGTTAGGGGCGGCCGGGAGGAGATGTGTTTGTTACACAGTTTGAGGTCAGCCTTTGCTGACCCACGTTACTAATAATTTTTACAGGGCAAGGATCGCAAGCAGGAGCTAGCTCGCTGGCCAGAAAGGCCTAAGTCTCATGAAGTGTTAACTTTCTGCTGTAGCACTACTCTTTATGACATTGTATGTTTTGATGCCCTTGGTGACCGGCTTGCATGCCGAGGTAGACTAGGTGTGCTTATGCACTTTCAGGACTGATGTATTATTTGAGTCTGGATTTACTCTTGTTGTAAGGCCTTAAGGCCATTTTGTTACTCTTGTAGACGTGGATAACTTCTAGTCTCTTTGGTTTTTTCTGCTGTGATGTGCTTTGAGTTTTGAGTTTGGGTAGCTAAATCATTTTATAATACTGAAGTCGTGGCGTTTGTATGTTGTGGGGCCCCAGCCAGACCCATATTATACGGTCATTACAGGGGAGGTGTTACATAGGGACATTTGATGTACCCAGATCTTGGGGAATCACTATAAATAACTTGTTTGCTATTGTGTGTTCTTGAAAGCTAACTTAGTACTAAATCACAACACACCTAACAAAAAAGATACTCATTAAAAGACACAATCTATTCACCCCCTCTAGGTGTTTAGCTACTCTTGAAATACAGACTTTCAAGTGGTATCAGTGGGAGGTTGTTCAAAAAGGACTTAACTGTCTGAACAGATCTTCAAGGGTAGCTAAGGATTATCCTTTTGGTTCAGGAGAGAATCATAAGGAGTTGGATTCCATGAAGCTTCCAATCCGCAAGAAAGAAAATTTTGGTATCTGGAAAGAAAGGGTCAGATTGTTCATGGAAGCCTCTGACTCAAGGATCTTCATTACAGTTCAGGAAGGACCCTTCATCCCAACGAAGATTTCTATCCTAGATGCCAATGTCCAAAACCCAAAAAATACACTGAGATGTCCAAGGATGAGGTCATCCTAACAACCATGGACAAGAGGGCACAAAACATCATTGTGAGTGCTATTGATGACTCCACATTCTAGAATGTTGTCCACTACAAGACATCTAAGGAAATGTGGGACAACCTGATTGTCTACATGGAGGGCATTGAAGAAATTAGGTGTTGGGTATTCTATCCTTAATAACCCAGATTTGCATGAAGCCACCCTTGAACTAAGATGAATTAAGTTTGTATTTGATGCCTTTTCAAGTTGATTGCTTGCAGGTTATAATTGCCAAGTGTAAACCAATGTCAGTTTACAATGGGTCACCAAACACAGGACCATACGATGTAATCCCTCATTATGTCATCCATGGTATTGACTCTTGTGTAACCTCTCTATTGGGACACACTTCATACTCAAGTACCTAAGTCATGTGAGAAAGGCTGGTTGCTGGTTAATTTCGTAGAAGAAAATCACTTTTCAGTTAAATAGAATTTTACAAAGTGTTTTACTCGAGAAGAACATTTATTACTCTAGTAAGATTAAAGCTCTTACTTGAGATAGCCTAGCCAGATACTCGAGTAGCAGAAGCTGTTCTCGAGAAAGTCTAGTGTAGTACTCGAGAAAGCCATGCAGTACTCGAGTAGGTCTTGACTCCTCAAGTAATCTTAAAATTTAAGTCAAAATTTTTCTAAGTCCTTTTCTCGAGAAAGCCGAAGACTTTTCTCGAGAAGGCCAAGAATAGTTCTCGAGAACCAGAATTTTTTTCTTGAGAACCAGAAATCTTTTCTCGAGATACCTTCTTGTTCTCGAGTAACAGAAGAATTTTTCTCGAGTAACAAAAGTTTATTTTTCTCGAGTAAGTCTCCTCATTCTCGAGAAACCAGAATTCATCCTCTACATTTTCCTTAAGTATTTCTTTTCGAGAACTTTATATCTTTTCTTGAGAAATAGAAACTACTCTAGACTAATACTTACCTCTCTCGAGAAATGGAGTTCAGGATTTTGAATTTTTGTTAAGTATCAGAAGAATTCTATTCCAAATATCATTAACTTTTGATTGGTCCACATGGATTATCATTAATGATTTTTTGACCGTTATGTCTAACCTATAAAAGGTCTTGTCAGATTCGACCAAACCCTAAGAAGATTTCTTACAGAATTCTGAATCATTTTCTACATTCCAAATCGAGAAGCGTCGCCACTATGTTCTTCATCGCCGATTTTCTCGATCTCAAGGATTCAGACAAGAAGGATTCATTCGATCAGGCTTTCTAACAACTACAAATCTTCTCCTTGATCGTGGTGACTCCAACGTTCTCTCAGATCGAAGAGTTCTCCGATTTCTTCCTCAACCTTTTCTGATAGAGCTTCACAATTATTCAATAGGGAAGAAGTCGAGATTCAGTCAGATCTGTGAAGACAAGTTTGTGTATTTCAATTTAAATTCATTTTATTCTTGTAGGAGTTATTCTCCGAGATTACAGGAGTTACTCTTCGAGTTGTAGGAGTTATTCTCTGGGTTGTTGTACTAGTGATTTTACTCCGAGTTGTAGGAACTTTGTTCCGAGTTGTAGGATTGTTTTCAATTCTTGAGAATAGTGAAGTAACCGAGTCTAGTGTGTTGCTAGATCAGTGAGGTGGAGAGTGGATGTACCAAAGGTTGGGGAACCACTATAATTTTTTGCTTCATCTGTGATTTGCTTGTTTATTTTCAGCGCTTCACTTGTATATTTTTTATTCTGCAAAAAGACGCAGAACTCACCTATTCACCCCCCTCTAGGTGATTTAGGTAGACAACTAAATGTTTTCAATTGGTATCAGAGGGAGGTTGTTTATCAAAAGGTTAACACCTTGAACAGATCTGCTCTTAGTTGTCTTAAGAGTATACAAGCATGGACAGATTCAAGTATTTTGCTAAGCTTCCCATATGCACTAAGGCAAACTTCCCCATGTGGAAAGAAAGGGTGAAGCTCTTCATGGAAGCAGTGGATCCAAGGATCTTCATGATAGTGGAAGAAGGCCCATACATTCCTATGACAGCCTCCACTATTGATTCCACAAAGCAAGTACCAAAGAAGCTGGTGGATCTAGATAAGGATGAGATTGCACTTGTCTCTCTAGACAAGAAGGCTAAAAATATTATGGAAAGTGCAGTCAATGATTATATGCTACAAAATCTCATTCAATGCAAATCTTCCAAAGAAATATGACAGTCACTGATCGTGTTGATGGAAGGCGCCGAATAAGTGAGGGATGATAGAAGATCCATTTTGAACAAGAAGTATGAGGCCTTCAGGCAAGGACCCAAAGACAACATAGCAGATACTTTTGAAAATTTCTTCAAGATCGTCAATGGCATAAGGAACTATGACCGTGTCTTCACCAATGGAGAATTAAACGATAAACTCCTGAGATCCTTAATAATGGAATGGGACAACAAGATATATGCCATAAGGGAGTTTGGAAAGCTAGCTGAGACTGATCCTCAGAACCTCTTTGGGAAGCTGATGTCACATGAGCTTCAAATAAATACAAGAAATCTGAAGAAGAGGGGAACAGATCCTCATTAAAGGAGAAGTCTGTCGCACTAAAGGCTGACAGCTCAAGGAAGGTTAAGGCTGCATCAACTGCTCCTGCACAGGAAGAAAACGAAAAAAGAAGACTCGGAGCCAAGCATCTCGGGCTCAGAACTATCAGATGGAGAGTTCTCCCTACTCTCGAGACAGTTCAAAAAGTTCCTAAGCAGGAAGAAGAAAAGGAAAGGCAAAGACTTTTCCTCCAGAAGATCACGTAACGATGGTGATCGTCATAAGAAAGGCTCAAGTATCCATGACAGGTATAACTCTAAACCGAACAAACATATTTCATCTGACATTATTTGTTTTTATTGTAATAAGCCAGGACACGTAATTGTCGACTGCCCACACAAGAAGAAAGAGGGTGGAAGAAGAGAAGAAAAGAAATCCTCGTATAGTAAAAAGAAATCTGAAAGAAGCCTAGTAGCCAAGAAGGCCAAGTCTCTCAGTAACTCTGAATCTTCTGAGTCAAGTGAGGAAGATGAAGCCTACTTTGGGCTGATGGCACAAACAGACGAGGAAGAAAAAATCCAGTACATTGGGAAGGTAAACTCTCACACCCCTCTATCAGAATCTGGTGCTTCAGACCATGATCATGAGGACTGCTCTTCTGATGATGAGTTTGAACTCATGACTCAATATAAGGAATTAATTAAGGCTTACGACAAATGTCGAAGAGTCGATAGAACTCAGGCCAAGGAGATCAAATCTCTCGAGGCTAAGGAGAGCACTCTGAAAGAGGAATTCACAAAGAAGGACTCACTCAGAGAATAATTCCATGCCACAGTCGAAGAATATAATAATGCTCTCGAGCACCTTAACATGAACGAGAAAATCATCAAGGAATTGGAAGAACAACTTGCCGCTGAAAAGAAACTGGTTGAAAGTTTCTCCAAGCCCAAGACAGTCCTTCCATTTGTTGCTGAATTCTTCACTCAGGCCAAAGATGCTGGCTTAGGCCATCAGGATGCCCCTAGTAAATCTTTTAGGAGGAATAAAGCTCAAAGAAAGAATAAGGCTATCATGAAAGCTTTAGCTAAGGAAAGGGGAAGGATCACCATGATCAAACGTCGTTTAAGAAGGTCATCTTCCCAACAAACGAGTTTGATTTTGATTCATCATGTGGATATTTTGCCAGACCTACTTATGTTGAGCCTAAGGCATGATACCAAGGATGGACATGTCCACGAAACTTTGGTGAAAGTGTCTTCAAGGCACCTTATGAGGAAGTACAAATGAAGTACTATGGTTCATACGTTCATGGAAATAATATGAAGAAGGAACCTAAGTCCAAGCCAGTTGTACCCAAGGAAAAGGTTATGAAAAAGGCTTGCGAATGCCATCATCATGAGGCTTCTACCTCCAAATCAGCTGCACCTGCAAGGCCACACGTTCAAAAGGTCAAGTAGGAGACTTGGAAAAGCTACAACAGGTTTGACTGTTGGTGTTGCGGTAAAGTTGGTCACTTTGCCATAGATTGCTGGTTTAATCTCAGAAGTTTTAAAACTCCTCTAGTTAATTATGTGAGACAGACCACTCGTAATGTTAACACTCCTAGGTGGAGCAGGTTGACAAATAAACAAGGACCCAAACGCATTTGGGTTACTAAGGTAAACTGATTCTATTTTTGCAGATATGTTGAAAGGCCAACAAAATGCCTATCTGGTATTTGGACAGTGGATTCTTTCGGCACATGACCGAGACTAGAAGCCTACTTCAAAAGTAGTCTCCAGTTGTGAATGGGCCAAAGGTTATCTTTGGAGGTTCTGACAGGGGAATCATAAAAGGCTATGATATGGTTACTTACGGTAGTGTATCCTTCTCAGATGTGGCTTATGTTGAAGGATAAGAACATAATCTTATAAGCATAAGTCAGCTCTGTGATAAAGCATACACAGTAGAACTTCATGCATACAAGTGCTTGATAAAATCGGTAGATAACTTAGAAACGATTCTATTAGGCCCTCGTAATAGAAATATATTCTGTTTGAATTTTATTTGCATAGTCTCTTTTACACCAGTGTGCTTTTTGGCAAAAGATAGTGCATCTCTTGGTAACCAATGACACAAAAGATTAGCACATATAAATTACAAAACTATTAATAAATTATTTTCTCTTAATTTAGTACGTGATGCACCCAACATTAAGTGCATTAAAGATAGACTTTGTTACACATGCATAAAAGGCAAGCAAACAAGGGCTACCTTTAAAAGTATTATTGGCAAAGATTCTAATAGGTTCTTAGACCTACTTCATATGGACTTGTTCAATCCCCCACAAATTAGAAGTTTGGGAGGTAAGGATTATACACTTGTTATTATAGATGAATACTCTCATTTTGCATGGGTGTTCTTTCTAAAACACAAGTCAGATACTTTTGATATTTTCACTAATTTTGTCAGGCAGATCCATAATGAATACAACTATTAAGTTGTCAAAATCAGAAGTCACAATGGAACAGAGTTCAAAACTGGGGCCATGATAGAATTCTGTGAAAGCCTAGGTATCTTTCATGAGTTTTCCTCTCCTCGTACTCCTCAACTGAACAGAGTCACTGAGAGAAGGAATATTACACTCTTATAGGCCTGCAGAACCATGTTGAGTGATGCCTCACAACCAGAATACTTCTGGGCTGAAGCAGTCAACACTGCTTGTCACGTGCAAAATAGAGCACTCATAAATAAGAACCATGATAAAACACCTTATGAACTACTAAAGGGCAGGAAACCGACTATTTCATATTTTAGAATCTTTGATAATAAATGCTTCATACTTAACAATGAGAAGTATCACACCACTAAATTCAGTGAAAAGAGTTTTGAAGGTATTTTCGTAGGATATGGTAGCCATAGTAAGGCATATAGGATTTTTAACAAGAAAATCCTGGACATAGAAGAATCTATTAATGTTACATTTGATGATATGAGCTTGCTACAAAGTAGCTCTTCTAGCTTGTTTGTTGAAGATACAGGTTCAAGACTAAAGGAATTAAGCTTGGATGAACCAGCTGAGGAATAAGATCAAGAGTTCATCAAGGTCACCACTCTAACCCTAATTGGAGAGGTTGAACACCATGATGAAGATTTCATTCAAGCTGATGAAGTCACTCCAGTGGTAGAGGAAGCTCCAGTTGCAAGGACTTTAGAGCTCAGACACTTGAAGGATCACACAATTGATCAAATCATAGGAGACCCTAGTGATAGTGTCAGAACTCATAGAGGTACAACTAATGAGAATTTGTATTTGAGTTTTATCTCACAGGTTGAACCAAAGAAGTTTGAGAAAGTAAACAAGGATGCATCTTGGGTAATGGCAATGAAAGAAGAACTAAATCAATTCAAATGTTGCCGAGTCTGGAAGCTTGTACCAAGATCCAAAGGAAAGAATGTGATTGAAATAAAATGGGTCTACCGAAACAAGATGGACGAAGATGGAACAATAATCAAGAACAAAGCCAGACTTATCGCCAAAGGGTACAAACAAGAAGAAGGGACTCATCTCATAGAGCATATGCTGCATATGCTGCACTCAAAGGCTTCACTGTCTACCAAATGGACGTGAAGTCAACTTTTTTTAATGGTGACATAAATGAAGAGGTGTATGTGGAACAACCTCTAGGTTTCATTAATCCTGAACATACTGATTTTGTTTATTTATTATTTAAAGCGTTATACGGTTTGAAACAAGCTCCACGAGCTTGGTGTGAAACGCTGTCTAACTTTCTTCTTGAGAACAAGTTCACAAGGGGAAAGATAGACAACACAATATTTCTTAGGGAAGTAAAAGACAAGATTTTGCTAGTGCAAATCTATATCGATGACATCATTTTTGTCTCTACTGACAACAACCTTTGCAAGAAGTTTTCCAAACTTATATAAGGAAAGTTTGAAATAAGCAGTATGAGAGAGCTGAAGTATTTCTTAGGACTTCAGGTGAAACAATCTGAGGATGGATTTTTCATCTCTCAGAGAAAGTTCACCAAAGAGTTAATTAAGAAATTCGGAATGGAGAGTGCAACCTTTATGATGACTCCAATGGGTTCAACTTTTCTCTGGATAAGGATGAGAAAGAGGAACCTTTTGATGAAACCAAGTACAGAAGCATAATTGGATCCTTGCTCTACATTATTGCTAGTAGGCCAGACATCATGTTTTCAACATGTGTGTGTGCTAGATATCAGGTGAACTCTAAGATATCTCATTATACTACTATAAAGAGGAATTTGAGATACCTTAAGGGCACAACAAATCTTGGCTTATGATACCCAAGAAGTAATTATAACGAGTTAATTGTTTTTTCAGATGCTGATTTTACAGGTAGTAAAGATGATAGAAAGAGCACTTCCGGGACTTGTCAATTCCTTGGAAAGAGACTCATCTCATGGAGCAGCAAGAAGCAAAATTATGTCGCAATCTCAACGGTCGAGTCAGAATATATTTCTGCCGACAATTTTTGTGCACAATTACTCTGGATTAAGAATCAACTTGAAGACTATAACTTGAAGGTCAAGGACATTCCACTATTCTGTGACTCCTCCAGTGTAATTGCAATAGCCAATAACCCAGTCTCTCACAGCCGAACAAAGCACATAGAGCTGAGGTACCATTTCATTAGGGAGCATGTGGAGCATGGAGACATCAATCTCGAG
Organism: Platanthera guangdongensis; assembly: GCA_039583875.1. Lineage (NCBI taxonomy): Eukaryota > Viridiplantae > Streptophyta > Magnoliopsida > Asparagales > Orchidaceae > Platanthera > Platanthera guangdongensis. The sequence goes on from CM077166.1 coordinate 144,039,931, forward strand.
TATGTTCCAATTGACATGCAGGTTGCAGACATTTTCACGAAGCCCCTGAACGAGGCCAAGTTCTCGTTCTTTAAAATAAAACTTGGCATGCTCAACAAGGAATGCTGAAGAAAAGGGCCACACAACAAAGTTCTGAATCAGATTACTGTTCAAAAATCAAGAATATCCTAAGTCTGGACTTCAGTTCTCGAGACAAATTTATTACTCGAGAAATGGTATCTATACGCGAGAATAACTTCATTACTCGAGTACAGACTTCATTACTCGAGTCCCTACCTTGTTCTCGAGAACATCAGACTTCATTATTCGAGTACAGACTTCATTACTCGAGTCCCTACCTTTCTCTGAAGAACATCAGGCTTTGCTTCTCGGAAAAGGTATGCCTACTCGAGAAATGATCTTTCTCTCGAAAAATCAGATGCAAATTTTCTCTAAAGTTCAAACTTTGATATTGGCACCCGGGCACTCCAACCACCTTACTTCAGGTATTTTCATGATTATTCCTTTCTTTAATCATCAAGATTTAGGGTTTATATAAATAGATTAAATCCAGAAAAATAAAAATCCCAGATTTCAAAATCTTCTTCTCGAGAAAACCCTTCATCTTCCTCATCACCACCGCTTCTCCCGCGAACTACCCTGTTCATCTTCTCGCCGACTATAAGTCTTACAATTCTTAAATTAATGGCTCCCACATCAAAGTTAGGCATCGACAACGAACTTATTTCAACTGGAATCACCGATATTTCTAACTACTTCAGAAATGTCCTTATATTGCTCGACACCGCCAGACTATCTTTCGTTCTTCAACACCCTTGCAGAGTTCTTATTCATGATGTAGAAGAGTTCTTCCAGAATGCCAAGATCAAGCAGAATGGCAAAGTTCTGAAAAACATGGTTAGGGACATCAAGGTCAAAATGACTTCCATCTCTGTTTCTCAATTTCTGTGACTACCGATGATTGACATGGAAGATGATCTAATAAGTACAGACTATGAAATGGCTTACGACTTTTGTGGTCTTACCGATTCAACGGTCACAATCTGCCAAAAGCACATTAATACAGAGAGCAAACTTCTTGTAGATATTCTGGGAAAAGTCCTTTTCTACCACACCAGTTCCATTAGCTACATCACCACAAAAGTTTTTGATATGATGACTGTTGTAATCTGTAGAAAGAAGTTTCAATGGGGGATGATGATTTTCGACAACATCAAGGAAAGTATAAAAAGCCCCAACTATGGAAGGTTTTATCACTTTATCTAAATCAGATGATGCCAAATATTTTCATCTTGGATATGGGCATGGCCCTTCATCACATGAAAAAGGTCTCAATTTCCTCCATCGAGAGATGGGAAATCAAGCTTCAAAAACCAGACCAAGCTCCAAGGACAGATGAAGATGAAGTCAGGAATCCATTTCCCTTCTCTCATCAAATAACTGACACAGCTGATCCACTTATTGAGGGGGAGCCTGCTCCATCTATGCAAGTGCAGTCTACTCAAATTCAAACTCCAGCCACTGTCCATACAGATACTCAAGCCCAATTCACAACTACACCTTCTGCTGTACATAAAGTTTTAGAAGAAGAAATAGATCCATCTGCTGCTGCCAAGGAAATTTCTATCATAGAAGATAGCTCATGATTTATTGTTGCAGATCTACCTGATCCAAAAAATTTGACTGATGCCCAAGTAAATGATCATATTTTGTCTATAGCAGATGAAATTGACCAGATGATAGGGGAACGCACCTCTAAAGAGCCTCTATCCCCTCTGCCTGAAGAAAATCCATCTACACAAGAAAAATCTCCTCAACCAAAAAACCATCTGAACCAGAACCATCTAAGCCCAAGTCTCCTAGTGAGGATGTGCAAGATGAAGAGTTAGTCTCCATTTCTGATTCTGAAGAAGAAGTACCTCCTGAAGCTGCTGAACCTCCTCTTCCAAGCCTATACTTCAACATTCCCACTTTCCTAGGTCGTGATGCTGAAGATAAAATAACTTCTGCTAGAAGAAAATAGATTTCTACATCTACTGTGCTCATTGAAGAAATAGTATCCTGGACAGCTCCAATTCAACCTCCTCCACCTCCTCAAACTGAAATCATTCCTAAAGATACTATATTGAGTAAGATAGAAACCTTGCTGGCCGAACAAAGAAAGTACTTTGATACCTCCATTCAAGCTGTCACTGATAAAGTCTCTGCTTTAGAAAGTGAAATGAGTCGAGATTTCCATAAATGCAGAACAATACTGATGAATTCAAAAGGCTCTTATAAATTTGAGGCAAAGCTATAGACCAAACCATTACTAGCATTGGTGAGGTAATGGATCAATCTGTCACTCTAGCTAACTACCAGATTCAATTGGAAAAGAAAGCTCAAGAGCGCAACTTCAAGACATGTGAAGAAGTTGGCAAGTTCAAAGAAGAAGTCGTAGACACCCTCTTTGTAGAAGTCAGAAAGTTGGAGGATAAAGTAAAAGAATAGCTAGATAAGAAAGTCCAAACGATGAAAGATCTATGGGATAATCAGCTTAAAGAGGTTCAAACACCAGTGCTTTAGGAAATTAAGAGCACAAAGCTTTATACTTATGACACTTCAGTGTGGATGCACAATCTAATCTTCCCTGAATTCTCAGTTGATCCCAATACAGCCCCTCCTTCCAGCCTAGATGTTCATAGGCCTACATTCTCTCCGCATCCAGAAATTTATGAAGCTCCACCTCCTGAAACATATTCACAAGTCTGGAATTCTGAACAAGCTGATGTGCCTCCACAAATACCTCCTCAAATTCCTCCTGAAGTACAGATACCTAAAAGAAGAAAGTATGGTGAAGGTTCTTCTACCAGCAGGTCCACTCCTATGCCAGAACATGCAGAAAGAGAATTTGTTGAGGTATGGAGCCCTACATATAAATCCTTTATTCTGGATACTTTAAGACTTGTAGTGGAATTCAGTGGACACAAGGACACCTACTACTCTCATACTGAATGGGTGCAGTATGAAAAATCCATGACTCTAACAAGGCTACATGATAAGAAGTATAGTCGAGATGATCTTACTGCTCCTCCCAGACAAGCCAAGTACTTTCCAAAGCCATTCATGTACTTCCAGAGATAAGAAGACAAATAGAAGAGGTAGCATCAACAACAGACCAAGAAATAATTGAAGATGATCAGAAGAGTGATATATGAGATTTTGTGGATTAGAAATTTTCTTGGACAATATATATATATATATATATATATATATATATATATATATATATATATCTTTAAATTTTGATGATTTACATCTTCTGTTTCATAGCATTTTTTTTCATTTACTCTGCTTATTAGTTATTGTATTGGTTTATATTGTTGTAATTCACCTTAGTGTAGATGGTTCTGTCTTCTACAAATATGGGGAGATTTGTTGGGTATTGTATCCACAATAACCGAGATTTGTATGATGTCACCCATGAATTAAGATGAATTAAGTTTGTATTTGATGCCTTTTCTAGTTGAGTGTTTGCAAGTTATAATTGCCAAGTGTAGACCAATGTCAGTTTACATTGGGTCACCAAACACAAGACCATACAATGTAATCCCTCATTATGTGATCCATGGTGTTGACTCATGTGTAACCTCTCTATTTTGACACACTTCATATTCACGTACCTAAGTCATGGGACAAAGGCTGGTTGCTGGTTTCATAGAAGAAAATCACTTTTTAGATAAAAAATTTTTTACTTAGAAGAAAATCACTTTTTAGTTAAAATTTTTTTTACTAAGTGTTTTAATCGAGAAGAACATTTATTACTCGAGTAAGATTAAAGCTCTTACTCGAGATAGCCTAGCTAGATACTCGAGTAGCAGTAGCTGTTCTCGAGAAAGCATAGTGTAGTTCTCGAGAAAGTCATGCAGTACTCGAGTAGGTCTTGACTCCTTCTCAAGTAATCTTAAAATTTAAGTAAAAATATTTCTATGTCCTTTTCTCGAGAAAACCGAAGGCTTTTCTAGAGAAGGCCAAGAATAGTTCTCGAGAACCAGAAATTTTTTCTCGAGAACCAGAAATCTTTTCTCAAGAAACAAAAATCTTTTCTCGAGATACCTTCTTATTCTCGAGTAACAGAAGAATTTTTCTCGAGTAACAAAAATTTATTTTTCTCGAGTAAGTCACCTCATTCTCGAGAAACCAGAATTCATCCTCTACATTTTCCTTAAGTATTTATTCTCGAGAACTTTATACCTTTTCTCAAGAAATAAAAACCACTCTCGACTAATACTTACCTCTCTCGAGAAATGGAGTTCAGGATTTTGAATTTTCGTTAAGTATCAGACAAATTCTATTCCAAATATCATTAAATTTTGATTGGTCCACGTGGATTATCATTAATGATATTTTGACCGTTATGTTTGACCTATAAAAGGTCTTGTCAGATTCGACCAAACCCTAAGAAGATTTCTTACATAATTCTGAATAATTTTTTACTTTCCAAATCGAGAAGCGTCGCCGCTTTGTTCGGCATCGCCGATTTTCTCGATATCAAGGATTCAGACAAGAAGGATTCATTCGATCAGGCTTTCTGACAACTGCAAATCTTCTCCTTGATTGTGGTAACTCCAACGTTCTCTCAGATCGAAGAGTTCTCCGATTTCTTCCTCAATCTTTTCTGATAGAGCTTCACAATTATTCAAGAAGGAAGAAGCCAAGATTCAGTCAGATCTGTGAAGACAAGTTTGTGTTTTTCAATTTAAATTCATTTTATTCTTGTAGGAGTTATTCTCCGTGATTGTAGGAGTTACTCTCTGAGTTGTAGGAGTTATTCTCCGAGTTGATGTAGGAGTGATTTTACTCCGAGTTATAGGAACTTTGTTCCGCGTTGTAGGATTGTTTTCAATCCGAGAGAATAATGAAGTTGCCGAGTCCAGTGTGTTGTTAGATCGGTGATGTGGAGAGTGGATGTACCCATGGTTGGGGAACCACTATAATTTTTGGTGTCATTGTGATTTACTTATTTATTTTTTGTGCTTTGCTCGTATAATTTTTATTCCGCAAAAAGTTGTAAAACTCACTTATTCACCCCCTCTAGGTGATTTAGGTAGACAACTAAACATTTTCATTAAGGATGATAGAAAATCGCTACTTAATCCGGCATATGAGGCCTTCAGGCAATGCAGAAAGGACAACATAGCTGATTGCAATTAAGAGTTTTTCAGACTGGTCAATGAGCTTAGGACCTATGTCAGGGTCTTCAGCAATTATGAGCTGAATGATAGGTTCCTAAGATCTCTAACCAGAGATTAAGACACAAAGATTTGTGCCATCAGAGAAGTTGCCAAGCTTGCTGGAACTCATCCTCACAATTTGTTTGGAATGCTGCTTTCATATGAGATGCAACTATCTGGTAGGAAGGAGGAGCAGACCACCATCAGGTCCCATGCCAAGGAGAGGACATTAGCCTTCAAGGCTGAGACCTCTAAGAAGAGCAAGGAGAGGATTGCCTCACCCCCAAGGAGGCTAGCTTATTCAGAAAGCTCTTGAGTCCAGCTCATCTGATAATAACATGTCAGATAGAGAGTTTGCTGCCTTCTAAAGGCAATTTCAGAAGATGATGAAGAGTAGGTAGTGGAGGAACAATCCTTCCTCCTCATCACATTACAAGAAGGATCACAACAATTCTGAGAAGAAGTTCTCCAAAGGAGATAGGTATGATTCAAACCCAGTAAACATACTTCTTCTAAAATTGTTTGTTATTATTGTAGCAAGCCTGGGCATGTCATTGCTGATTGCCAAGTAAAAAGAAAAGAGATAAGTGAGAATTAATATCACCACCATAAGGGAAAGAAGGAAAATACCTTCATTTCTAAGACTGAGAAAAGCTGGAGCCAAACTGACTTAGCATCTTCTGACTCTGAAGAAGAAGATGAAGCCTATATATGGTTGTTTGCTACTACTGCTGAAGAGGATGAGAACTATCCAGCTGCAAGGATAGGAATTAGTGCCCCAATATCATAAGTTGATAGTGACTGTGATGAGGAACTCTGCCTCATGGCTTTATTAGAAGATAGTAAGGACATTTCTATTCCTGATGAGGTACATTCTATCCCAAGCTCTTCTTCTATCTATGAGTCTGGCTCAGACTCTAATATATCCACTTCCTCCAGTGGGGATGACGGATCAAACTCTGAAGAAGATGTTAACCAATTGATTGATAAGTATGCTGTCATTCTGGATGCTCTGAAAAGGAGCAAGAGGCAAGTCAAGAAACATGCTGAGGAGATTATCTCCCTACAACTAGCTGCTTCCCTACAGTCTGAATCAGCACCCTTGCTTGATTAGATGAGGAGGGAAGTGAGCCAACTAAAGACTATCTCAATCATCCAGAATGGGACCATCAGCCAGAAGAATAAGACCATTAAGGATCATGAGGAGAAGCTCCTCAAAGAGAGGATGCTAGTGGCTCAATACTCCAAACCTAAATCTATATTGCCACTCATTGATACCTTCACCTCCCAAACTGATAAGAAGGGGCTAGGCTACATTAAGAGGAATACTATAAGAAGGAATATGAGTAAGGGCAAGGCTTCAATTCAACCTGATATAGCTTTTGAGAAAGTTCTACTGCCATCCAACAAATATGACCAAGAGAGTATATATGTTCATTGGTTGAATGGAAGATCCAATGGTGTGAACAAAAATGCTCACCGCTATAGTAGAAGGAAGGGCATGGGTTTGAGTGCCTTTAAGGATGCCAATGACGAAATTCAGATGGCCCATCATGGAACATTTGTAATTGGTGACAATGCAAGAAGAACTGAACCAGTTCAAGAGATGCAAGGTCTAGAAGCTGGTTCCCAGACCACAAGGACATACCATCATTAGGACCAAGTGGATCTACATGAATAAGCTTAATGAAAATGGTATTATAATAAAGAATAAAGCTAGACTAGTGGCCAAGGGATACATACAAGAGGAAGGTATTGATTTTGATCAAACCTTTGCACCAGTAGCTAGATTGGAAGCTATAAGACTATTTCTTGAATATGCTGCACATAAAGGATTCAAAGTCTACCAAATGGATGTGAAGTCAGTCTTCCTAAATGGTGACCTAAAAGAAGAGGTCTATGTCGAACAACTCTCAGGTTTTGTAAATCCTAACTCTTCGGATTTTGATTTAAGCTTAGAAAAGCATTGTATGGGTTGAAGCAAGCTCCAAGGGCATGGTATAAAACACTATCTAGCTTTCTCATTGAGAAAAAATTCTCAAGAGGAAAGATAGACAAGACATTATTCTTAAGGGAAGTCAAGAGTAAGATCATCCTAGTCCAAATTTATGTACATTGCATAATCTTTAGGTCTACTGATGATGGTCTCTGCAAAACGTTTGCTAAACTTATGCAGGAGAAATTTGAGATGAGCAGTATGGGTGAACTCAAGTACTTATTGTGCCTCCAAGTAAGACAGTCTGAGGATGGTCTTTCCATCTCTTAGTCTACGTTCACCAAGGGATTGATTAGAAAATTTAGAATGGAGAGTGCTTCCATAATGAATTCTCCTATGTGGTCAAATGTGTCATTACACAAGGATGAGATAGGAAAACCTGTTGATGAAACCTTGTATAGAGGCATAATTGGTTCCCTCATCTAACTTACTGCTAGTAGGTCAGATATCATGTATGCTACATGTGTTTGTAATAGATACGAGGCCTTTTCTAAGAAATCTCATTATTCTACAGCTAAAAGAATTTTGAGATATCTCAAGGGCACACTTGATCTTAATCTCTGGTACCATAGGAATAATGACTTTGATCTAACTGGATATTCAGATGCAGACTTTGTAGATTACAGAGAAGACAAAAAAAGCACCTCTGGCTCCTGTCAATTTTTAGGAAGGAGGCTTGTATCTTGGAGCAGCAAGAAGCAAATAAGTGTTGCAGTATCAACAGGTGAATCAGAATACATATCTGCTGGAAGTTACTATGCTCAACTATTATGGATCCAGCTTCAACTCCAGTACTACAACCTTAAGTTAAGTAGAACTCCCATGTTTTTCTGATTCTACTAGTGCCATCTCTATTGCTAGGAATCCTATATCTCATAGCAGGACTAAGTATATAGAGATTAAGTTTCATTTTATTAGAGAGCATGCGGAATGTGAGGACATCACCCTTGAGTATGTCCCCACTGATAAGCAAGTGGCTGATATCTTCACCAAGCCACTAGATAAAGCAAGTTCAACACCTTCAAATTTGAATTTGGTATGATGAACTTGATATAGCTTCAGTAGCTCTTAATGCATTTTTTCTGTTGTAGCAGGTAGTATAATTTCTTGCAGGATAACAAAGGATTGTGGACTAAGCATCCAAACATCGAGTGTGCTGAATTTAAGTGCTAGGGCGTCGAGTGCGGCGAGATAATATCAGGCTTCAAGTATGCTGAGTTTATGTTTCTAGGCGTCAAGTGAGTCGAGATAACTTCAAGAATCGACAACGTTGAGTTCGTCAAGTCCACTCAACGTATTCTCCCAGGGACTTCATTTTGCGGCTATCTCAAGGGATTTATCTCAGCCATTGATACTTCATGATTATAAAAACAGGTATGTGCCTCTCCACATTCTCAAATAGGGGTTAGTATAAATAGAAGGGTGTGTGCTTAGAACAAAATACACTATTGCCTCACCCTTTTCTACCCATGCGTCAAAATGACGAAAGCTCAAAAAAACTACAGAAATTCATAGAAGCAATGACATTGAGAGGATTTAATTTCCTATTTGATGGATCAGAGTTAGTGAGAAATTGGTTCAAGGATGAACCAGAGGAAGTTTAGCTCGTTCTCCACCTCTTGCAGGTCACTGACCTAGAACACATTCTTTTAGAGCCGTGTCTGATATGGAAGAGGGAAGTGCTTGAGTTATACTCGCACGCTAAGGTCGACTCATCCTCCACTAAAATCAGGTCATCCATCAGTGGAAATAAGGTTAAGATTACCCCAAAAGATTGAGCAAGGCACTGCAACTGCCCAAGTTCAGGCCATCAGATGAAGAGGATGAACTGTACTAAACTGATGTCAGATCTGCCCTGAAGTGGTGTGGACTATCAAAGCACTCCACTGAATCATTTTTGAGAAAAGAACTGGAAATAAAAGGAAAATTTCTAGCAGATGTTGTTGGGAAGGCTCTGATGTGCAAGACAGGATCTCATGATAAGATATCCAAGAAGATGTTCAGGTTGATGACAAGAATAATTCTTTCTAAGAAAACAGACTGGGGAAAGGTACTTTTTGAAAGAATAGTAGAATGCATCCCAGAGCCAAACTTGGGAAGGATTCTGTCTCTGTAATTCCCTCATTCATCCCCAATGATGACCAAATTGCTAGAGCAAGAGGCAAGTAAGTTGCTGAAGAAGAGGATGAAATAAGACTCAACACAAAAAGATATAGAGAAGAAATGGAGACCAGGACAGAATTTGATTGATGAGGGTTAAAACTCCAAACATTATTTAGGACGCGCGGCGCCCCGGGCGGTTTATTTAGAAAAGTAGAAGTCGGTTTTATTTAGGAAGACGGGGCGCGCAGATTTATTATTTGGATATAAAACAGTTGAAATTGAGTTTTAACGAGAGCAGGCAAGTGCACCTATCACGTGTAGTACAAGATATTCCGGTTAGGAATATCGGGGTCGTATTGTTCTCGGGGTCGGGTTGATTATTTATACTCTTCCCTAGAGGGGACTATTATTTTACCGAAAATTATCTTGTCGAGATATTATATATATATATATATAAACAGAAAATAAAAGCATTAAAATGGAGCCGATGAATAACTTAGCGTAACTGTATCTAAAAGAATTTGAACTAAAATACACTTTTAATAAAAAGAGATCCTAAATTCTAAATTAATTAATGCGGAGACTTGGTCGTGGAGGTTCCACTAAAATGAGCTCACCTATCTCTAGGACTATCGCTCACCTGAACAATAAGATTATTCGATCGGGCTCTCGTCTGACGAAGGATTCCTCTTAATGCCCTCATTACGCTAAGAACCCCGTTATTTGGCGAGGAACCCGATCCGATAGAATTCTGCGCCTCCTCTATCAAGGGTTAATGCGGAACTCCATTTACCAAGTGTTATCGGTCCATATGCACGAACTATCGGCTAGCTATCGTATAGACTACGGAAATAGAGCCCACACATCGATATGTGGTTTTACGCATCGTAAACCTGGGGTAAACCTTATGTAATTTAATTAATATGAAAAACATGACCTTTAATTATTTAAAGCAATTTTATTTGTCCCAATGATCTTCGATACTGAAGGGCTAAGAGTGGTTAGCCACTCATCGGAATGAGGACGGCTTGCGGAAAGATAGTGATAAAATGAAAGCAAAAAATAAAGCTGTAAAGAAAGCGGTAAATGAAAGCACTAAAGAAAGTAGTAAATTCCGAGGCCTACTCAAACGAGTAGGCGGGAAATGAAAGCAGTAAATTTCAAGTCCTACTCAAACGACTAGGCGGGAAATGAAAGCGAGACCAACTCAAACGAGTAGGAGAAAATAAATGCACACACGCACACACTCTACATAAATGAAAACACCCACTCTACTGAAAATGAAAACTCCACTCTATAGAAATGAAAACACACACGCACTATACTTGTATAAAAACAACACACCCACACACTCTACTTAAAATAAAAACACACACACACACACAACAGAAATTAAAATGCACACACGCACTCTACATAAATAAAAACACACCCACACACTCTACTGAAAATGAAAACGCACACACACTACAGAAAGTAAAACACACACACTCTACAGAAATAAAAAAAAGCGATAAACATTATCTCATACACACACGCACTCTATAGGAATGAATAAAAGCTATAAAAAATATCTCATACACGCACGCACACATACGAAAAAAGTGAAAAACAAAGTTATCTAAAAATTAAAACAACTATATTTCTACCGCTAGAATTTGGTAGAAATGCATAAAAAAACAAAATAAAAATTAAAGGAGCAAAAAGTTTTGCAAATAAAGGGGAAATCAAAGTGCTTGAAAAATTAAAATAAATACATTTCTACCGCTAGAATGTGGTAGAAATGCATAAAAAGAAGACAGAAAAATTAAACGAGCAATAGTTTAAAACAAAAATCAAAGTGCTCGAAAAATTAAAATGACTATATATTCATTCTTATAACTCTGTAAAAGTGCTAAAAAAGTGGAAATAAAGTAAGAAGAACGAAAAAGTTTTACAACGTAAACGAGAAAATCTAAGTTAGAGAAAAAATGAAAACCACCTTGAATACATTTTTACAGATTTATAAGAATGAATTAAAAGCTATAAAATCGTTAATCAACCAAAACTAAGTAAAATTAACTAAGCATGAAACCTAATCTCATACACACACACACACACCATTTTAAAAGAACAAAAAAACAAAAAAATAATTAAAAATAAGATTGCCTAAGAGAGGTGCTTAGATGGAATCCAAAATCATATAAAGGGAGAAAAACACAAATTTTATTAAGTAAAAATGAGTTACAACGAAAGCTAAAAACCAAAACTAAAGTGAGGGGGAGAAATTTCCCTTACATAGCCTTGAAATCATATAAGCAGCCAACCCTAAGCAAAATGGTTCCAAAAAAGAAGAACAACAGTTCATACAAAAAATTTTAATTTATAGTCAATATTTTCAAAGTAGACGCCCTAGGTCACGCGCGTGTAATGGGGGCGTGTAAGAACTGTTCATGAGTTGGTGCTGAGATTTGATGGCTGGTTTGACTTTATGGCTGTACACGTGGACGGTCACGGGCGTGACTCTGCTGACACGGGCATGTAGCATGGGTGTGTCAGGAAGGTCGATCTGGGGACAGTGTCGTGTCAATTCGTCGTCGACAACATCTTGTCGTGCCAGGTGGAGAAGTCACGCCTGTGTCGCATCTTGACACAGGTGTGTCGTGTAGGTGCGACGAACTTCGATCACAAATCATTGAGGGCATGACACGGGCCTTGGTCACGACCGTGTCATATTGGACACGGGCGTGTACTTGGGCATGTTTAGTAATTTCTTTGCCGGCGGTTGGTTTCAGTCGGAATTAAGGTTACACGCCCAGGTCACGGGCGTGACCTGAAGTACACGGGCCTGTAACATGAAATTTGGACAATTTCTGCAAAATTTCAGAAAAATAAAATAAATTAAGTAAGAATAAAAATTTTAAAAAGGAGCATTTTATTTAACAAAATTAACTAAAAGTAATAAAAATGAACTAAGACGACTTAATTAATGTACATAAAAATATGTATATTTACAACTCATCATTGAGCAATGGAGTCCTCAATATAGAACTATCATATTGACTGTCTGGGTTCAAATTAAAACCAAGAAAACTGACAGAGGAAAGCTGTATAGCTCCCTAGAATGGGCAAAGCTAGAAAGTAATGAACAGGCAAGAATAAAAAGAAGAGTCAAAAAGTCAGTTGCACTGCCACTAGATGCTGTGGAGCCCAGCAAGTACTTTCTTAAGTCATACACTTACTTTGAAAGGCAGAAGGAGAAGAAATCTGAAGATCAAGTATAGGCTGTCAAGAAACAAAGCAGAGGCATAGTTATAAGGGAACCTGAAACATAGAAATATTCTTAGTTTTCATTAAGTGATGTAGGAGAGTGATCATTTTGTTTTATGCACACTGTCTAATCATGATTTCTATCTTTATTGGAAATCATATTTTTGTGTGTGTATAAATTGTTGCTCTTTTCTACTATGATGTTTATTTGCTAAATAAGATAGTGTATATCATTGACTAGAGTTTTGACTTCTTCAAATAGAGGGAGATTATTGGGTCCATTGATCACAATGTCCTAGATTTAAAAAAGGCCCACAAGTCAATGGTATACACATGAATGTATTTGATGTATGCCCTAAGTTCAATGTATGCAGATTATTCTCTGTTGAACTGATTTGATAGGTAGTCTGAGTTACAAAGACAGATGGACTCATGACAGGATGCTGACAAAGCAGAAATCTAGCTATGTCTAGAAGCATTGAGTGACGGAAGTTCACTAAAGACCAAGAGGCTAAAATTGTCGATTAATGCTCATGTAGTCAAAGCCTCAGTATTACGAAGCAAAAATCTGGTTAAGTCCAGAAGTGTTGAGTGAAGTCAGTTCACTCAACGCCTAGAACCAAAAGTTTCGACAGAACTACATACAATCAAATCCTCAGAGTTGCTATCAAAGAAATCTGTCTAAGTCCAGAAGCATTGAGTGAAGGTAGTTCACTCAATGCCTATTCAACAGACAATTCGACTAAGTACAGAAGCATTGAGTTAAGACAGGCCACTCAATTCCTTATCCAGAAGCCAGGCAAAGGCAGAAAGCATTGAGTGAAGAAGATGAACTCAACGCCTTCATTCAGAGAAATCGAACTAAGTCCAGGTGCATCGAGTGATGAAGGCTCACTCGACGTCTAAGTTATTAGACTATAAAATTCCATATGTGTTCAGTGAGGAAGGCTCACTCAATGCGCTCAACACCTGAGATGCAGAAGTCTGCTAAGTACTTTTGCATTGAGTGCCAAGGCTTCACTCAATGCCTGAGAAGTCAGTCTGGATTTTTCTATGTCCAGAAGGATTGACTCATGCTGATGTCAGCAGAAATTCAAATATCACGGGATCTGCTCGCTAGAATAAAAAAGGCACTGCTTGCCTTTAGTATAACAGTAAATTCAAAAGTGATGGAGTAGTTGTCATTTCCGGCCAGTCCTACTACGCAAAGAGTCGTTGGACGGCATGATACAAAAGTAGAGTTGCGAGGAAGAAAGAAATTAACTTTTGGAAACAAGAGCATTGAGCTTCATCTTCTTCCTATCGACTCAGTTGTAGAGCTTGAAGAAAATTCTCTTACTGTTGGTCTGAGAAGTTCAGACGGTTAGATGTTGATAATAACATCTTCAACAACAAGTTCAGAAAGTTCACTCTCTGAGATAGAAGGAGGAGCAGAGCAAGCCTAAGCTACTATATGTCTTCAAGTCCACTGCATTCAACTCTTCTACTCAAAAGACTTGAACAATTAGTGCATTGTAGGTTATTTCACAACACAAGCTAAACAACCTTGAAGATTTATTCTTGGTGTTGTGAAGAGGATAGGACGAGTCTTCTCAGTTCAAGAAGAGGTAGACTCAGAGATCACTTATCTGGAGTCAATCATCAACAATAACCAACAATTATTCTATATTATCTTAACAGATCTGAGTTGTAAGCCTAAACTATAAAGTCCAAGTTGTAGGATCCTTCTGTAGATATGAGGTTGGGCCTGTGTGTCTTAGCTATATGAAAGTTATTCTTTAAGGTAGGATCCTGTATTGGATCTGAGTGTAGGGATAAATTCCTAGCCTGAGTGTTGGACTTTGGATGAAGTCTGAGGTATATGATCTGGAGCAGATTACAGAGTTGTAGGAGATTATATCTCTGAGTGTACGGCCTTGGGCATGAGGTAAGACTTGGAGGAGTCTGAGGGATTCTGATGGATCTATGTTGTAAGCTCATTGAGCAGAGTTTGGAGAAGTTATCCTTATCTAACACACTGTTAGAAAGGTGGGAGGGATAGTGGATGTACCCAAACCTTGGGGAACCACTATAAATAACTTGTGTGCTGTTGTGTTTCTTGAAAGCTAAGTTAATACCAAATCACAACGCACCAACAAAAAAATATAGTCATTAAAAGGCACAAAAACCTATTCACCCCCTAAGTGTTTAGCTACTCTTGAAACAAAGACTTTCAAGGAGGAGTTGAATTTATTCCCCCTCTAGTTTAGCATTGCTTCTGGGAGGTGTCAACTTTCTTCCTCTAATTGAGCTCCACTCATGGGAAGGGAATTGAGTGTCATATCATCCAGTACACATATCTCAAAACCACGGGTCCTAAATTGTTTTTTCAAGCTTGTGTCAAGCCCAAAATAGCGGGGATATGATTGTTTATAACACTTAATTTTTCGAGATCAAAAATGTTTAAGGAGGTGGATATTCACAGACCATTCAGCTTGGCAGCCTAGTTGTTATTCATAAACATCTCCAGGAGAGTACTCAACATCATCAAGGAAGAGAACATGCAGGTATTTGTCCAAGCGTGAGTGAAAGATAAGGTTATTCTAATCACCTAGGGGGCGATTAGGCGTGTTAAGATTTTTATGCTTTTCTTGACTTCTCTTTAGTTGACCACAATATATACTCAACATAGTATAGTACACCAAGATATATAGTGGTCCCCAATTATGGGTACATCCACTTTCCCCCTTCACCTATCTAGCAGAGTGCTAGATTCAACAAATTTCTCTAATTAAGTTAGATCCAATGATCTTACATTCAGAATCTTTGACTTTTATAACTCCCGAACAATAATAGTTCCCTACCTAAAACCTTCAACCACAAGGTCTTATCACTCAGGCCAATAACAACCCTACCTCAATCTCTACACCCAGAGATCAATACTCAGATCCTCTCCAAAGATCCTACCTCAGATCATAATTGTCCTACAACTCATATTCCAACTAGAATCCTATAGCAGACTCAGATCTAATAAGGACCCTACAATTATCGAGAAATTATAATAGATTTAACACAAACAAAAACACTCGAGTCTTCTATAGAAGTATAATGAAGGTTGAAAGTCCACCTAGTGTCGGCTATGTGCACCTATGGGGGGGGGGGATAGGTGACGTGTGGTTCTTTTGCGGAATTTACAGATGTACCTGCACAATAAAAACAACAAACACAGCACACAGAAAACACAGCAAATTTATAGTGGTTCCCCGACTTGGGTACATCCACTTTCCCCCTTTCGACCTATCTCCCAACAAGGGACGACTCGGTCACTTCACCAACGGGATTGAAATCCAATCCCTGCACTAACGGAAGGAGCCCTTCCACACGTGAGAGTCAACACTCCCACAAGCGGGTTGCACCCAACCCTTCAACTCGGAACAACAGTTCCTTTATAACGAAATGAAAATGTAGAATGTACACGTGATACAAACTTCTTTTGGAGACTACGGTGTTCCTCTTTGTTCGACGACGTGTTCTTGAAGTCGATGAAGAGTCTACGACCTTGGTCTCTCTTGGAGAAGATCTCCCGAAACGGCGG
The DNA here is from genome assembly GCA_039583875.1 of Platanthera guangdongensis. Taxonomy (NCBI): domain Eukaryota; kingdom Viridiplantae; phylum Streptophyta; class Magnoliopsida; order Asparagales; family Orchidaceae; genus Platanthera; species Platanthera guangdongensis. The sequence continues at coordinate 144,056,066 of CM077166.1, forward strand.
CGGCACACGAGCGGCGGCTAGCTTCGGGATCGGCGGCTACGATGAAAAGTGGCTGCAGAACTTGGAGATCTAAACTTCGTAGCGAAGCAAGCTAGGTCTACCAACGGTCACTCTAGGATCAGTCGTCTCGATCGATTCGGACAGGGGAGTTTTCCCGGTCAACAAATCGAGAGACAAGAGATCTCCGGATAGACGCGTGAGACTCAAGCCTTGCTAAGCTTCTGTCACGGAGATCGGGAAGAAGAGCGATCAGCAGCGGCGACCACTTGACGCGAGCGGCGGCGGCGGAGCGGAGCGATTTTCGCGAAGTTAGGGTTACGTCGCGCGCTGGATTTTCTTTCTCTCTTATCCGTAGATGTACTGTTCAAATACCTGTGTATAAATACTGTAGGATTCTCAAATATGACCGTTTGTGGGACCCACAAATGAAATCCCAAAATCCGGTTCAAACAAATCCAGAAGCAGAATCCGGTTCAGCAGCATTCTGAGAAAACGCCAAGTAAAAGTCGGCGAAGAGAATCGCAGACGATTCTCGACGAATCGGCTGAAGATCACCAAGTGATTCTCGACGATTCGTCGAGAATCGTTTGTGATTCTCGTCGAATCACTTGTCGATCTCAACGAATTGGACTTTGTATTCATGGGCTGCTTGACCACTGGTTCGGCGGGAATTACAAGTGATTCTCGTCGAATCGTACTTGGCACCATTTTGAGATGGCCAGAAGGGTCGGCGAGAATCACTTGGTGATTCTCGTCGAATTTGCCTTGGACGATTTTTCGTTCTTCCACCTAGGAGCTGCTCCTTGATCCTCCATGCTCCTTGTTTCTCTTGCATATGAGCGTCCCTGTACTTGAAAGTAAGTGCACTCCAATAGAGAGAGTACACATAGGCCAACACACTGATCTGCTCAACGAGGGATTACGTCGTGCAGACCCGTGTATATTGACCTACGCACCCTGACATTGGTGTGCACTTAGCGTGGAGAGACTGCAAGTACAACTTGAAGGAGTTTATCAAATACATTGTGAATTCATCTTAGCTTGACAGGTGGCTTCCTCAAATCTAGGTAATCGTGGATACAATACCCAACAATCTCCCCCTATTTGACGAAGCCAAAACCCTACTAGCTAAGATGAATAACACCTATCATAATAATTATAGCATTTAAAAAAAAATTAAATATGCAACTCAAGGGAATATATGTAATCAGAACAGGACTTGAATCATTCACACATTCAAGAATATATATATATACCAAGAGAAATATATTCACATATAATTCAGAACTGTTCATACGACAGTAATAATTATAAATGTTCTTAATACACCGTGACCAGCTATAAAATAATGACTATTGTCCTTAGCTACGTCACCCTTAAGAGTTTGCGCCAAGTACTTTTTGCTCTGCCTTTCCATGTATTCCTTGGGCTTCGGTAGTACCTAGGAGGAGCAACTTTGTCTGGATCCTTGTTGTTTCTGAAGAAAATGTTGCGCTTCGCTTCAAATGCTTTGTGCGTCTCCCATTCATACAGGCTATATGCTTCATTTCGATTTATCTCTCCTCTTTCTTGCAGCCGGAAGGTGTCTAAGATGATGTTCCTTGAAACTGGGCTCCACCTTTCGTTTCTTACATCCTCCTCACTCAGTCTGATCCTCTTTTGAGTTGGTGTCCTTTGATGTCCCTTCCTGAACTTTCCTCTTTCCCCTTGCTTTAGCTAAAGCCTCCTGGTCAAACATACTTCTCAGCTTAGATTGGAGATGGCCCTAGCGTCAGCTTCATCAGTGAAAATATCAGCAGCACTTGTACTTACATCCTCAGCAATATGTACTTCCTCAGCAGCCTTAGAAGTCTCAGGAACCTGAACACCGGCAGGTTGGTCAGTAGGACGACGCCTAACGTGCCCAGTGCCTGTTGTAGCATCCACCAGCAACTCTCATAGACGTATTTACTTGATTGGGCAAAGTTTGCATCCATGCTTTCTTGGAGCTCGGCCAGCTTAGCGATATACTCCTTCTCCCCCTTTTTGGCTTCGTCAGCTATGCAATTGGCATATGAGTGCAAGGAGTCATCAATATGCTTAGTTGTCTTGCTGAATTCAGTGATTAGGGCCTGCTGATTTGCATTTAAGTGACCATGTTACCATCAAATTTCTGAATATTGTTGGCCACAACGTGTGCGTTCTGATTGACAACAGCCAGAGTATCAGTAGCCTTTTTCAAGCCGGCCATTAACAGTGTGACAGCTTCGCCGGCCGCGTTATATTTTTCTTCGAATTTCTTCTCCATTACGTCTAGCTTATGTTGATTGCCACCATATTCTTCAGCATGAGATCTTCAGAAGTCTTAATCTCTTGCCAGCATTGTTTTCTGAGCTTTATCAAAAGAGGTTTTAAGCTCATTCACGATGCCCTGAATTATATGGACAGTGTGAATGGCTAGGTCATCTCGTAATGGGATACCCGGAGGCACTTCTTGGCCTTGCTCTGGCTCGGCAGCAGACGCATCAGTAGAGCTGGATACCATCACAGTCTCTATGGGAGGAATGTTGGTGGCCTCATTTACCTCCCCCTCCACTGGTGCAGACTTATCAGTAGGAGGTTCATCAGTATCCAGAGACTCAAACACTTCATGGCCCTCATTCACAGCGTCCTCTCCGTCCGCATCTAAAAAATTCATCCACATCAGCAGCTTCTTCCTCTTCTTGATCAGCAGAGTCCAGTGTTTCAGCTTCAGTTCCTTGAGTATGTCTGTTCAGGACCTCCTCATCCTCCAACCCAGGTTCACTTTCTTCATGAACTTCGGCCACCGCATCCCTGGCCACCTGGCGATGTCAGATATTATCCATATGAGAGGGTAGAGTCTCCCCCTCGATTCCTGCAGTCAGGGTATCAGGAATTTCACGGGGGGAGGCTGCGGGAGATACTTCCTCATGCTCTTCTACAGCAGGCTGTCCGATGCGCCGCTCCCATCGATCAAACACAGTAGCATCCATCTTTTTCAAGTAATGGAGAGGGACTCTTTGCTCATGTCGAATTTGTCCGTTGAGCTGGTTGAGATATAGACTGATGATGCGGCCGAAGCTTGGAGTGCCCAGAGTGTCCTTGATCTTTTGAAACAGCAACTCTCCCCAGTTGAACCTCTTCTGCAGACCACAGCTATGAGAATTTTGAACATATCTCGGAGATATGATCATGGGAGCCTGGCTTGCAGATGAGTACTTTTCCTATGATGTCAGATAGGAGCTTCCCTTCTTCATTCATCTCTTTTCGCTTTACTGATCGAGTGCCTCTGGGTAGACCGCAGAACAGGAGGGTTCTGGCTTTGTCCTCGTCCTCCAAATAGTCTTCCGGCTCCGCACTTGAAAGCTGCAGGTAGCGTGTTAGCTTACTGGCAGACATCTTTACCTTAGTCCCAGCCACCTTGCTCTTGATGATGGAGTCTCTGTCTCGAAGCCTTGCGGTAGAGAAGAACTCCAGCACTTCTTTTCTAAAACTTTGCAAGGATGCTCCAATACGAAGGTTAGTCCGGCTTCTTCCAGCATGAGAATGATGTTCCGGAACTCGTCTGAGGCATGAGAGCAAACCAGTGCGAACCAGCTCGCAACCAGAAATCAAGCCTGCAGTCGTCCTTGGGGCCATTGAGGATCTAGAAAGAAGCCCGACTCTAAACATTAGTGAACATTCAAAAGGAAAACATCACTTGGGTTCGCCTTGGAGCCATTGAGGAGGAGGTTACCTAAGGGCTTACACGCAAGTGAGTGAAGAGCTTCGGGAAGATCTTCGGTGGAGGGAAGAGTATCCCGAGGGGTGCGGCTAGCCTAGCTAGAACCTTGCCGTGAGAAGAAGGTCACAACACAGCAGCGATTCGACGACGTCGACGAGAGCGTCGGGAGGGCTGCGGGTGTCGGGGAGAGTTCGCGGAAGTGCCCGTGCGCGAGTCTTAGGGAGTTCTCTTGCGCGAGGGTCGTCGGGTGGGCTCTTGCGCGAGTCGTGAGGAAGGCGAACAGGCGGAGATGGTCTTTCGGCGGGATTTATATACGTCGTCGGGATCTTATGGAAGCGAGCGGTCGGGAGCTTCTTCGGCGGGATGGATTTGTCTAATTCGGCGAGATGTAAAATGGGTCGGCGGGATTCGGAGTAAATATTGATGTTTTTCTTGACTACTTTGGGAAGCATTGCACCATTTTAGAGATTTTCCGATGTCAAGTTAAAAAAGGAATGATAAATACAAGTATATTCTAAAGTCAATCTATTTGAATTTTACTGAGGTTTTGCAAAGTCTTCTAAATGTCAATTGTATGTTGTCGAGATTCACAACGACATGTCTTCGAATGTCAAGTTAATACAAGATTAATAAATACAGTTTATTATAACGACAATCTATTAGGATTTGAGCGAGACTTCTTCAGACACTTCTTGATGTCAATTGTGATGTGTCAAAATTCGCAATGACATATCTTTGTTATCCTTTTATTGATGTGTAATGGTTTGCATGCCTCGTGATAAGCATAAGTATACGTATACACAAGGATAGAAATATATATATATTTACTTTGAATAAGGATGCATCATGACACAAGTCCTTGAACTGATCAAAATTACTGGGATATGGAGAGTCATCGTCTTAGTCCCACAGGTAGAACATATTAGTAGCTTAAAGTGAGTATGCTCAACAGGTAGCACATCTGATTGCAGACGCTTGTTCCAAGTTAGCTTGTGTGCCACGTACTGTCTAGTTCCCAAGGTATTCACGGGGACCTAGACTATCCTGCAAGACAAAATTACTTTACCTTAGGAACCCAAGTCATATTGGGTCCTAGGTTTCTATTAGCATAAGCATGCAACTGCCTTCCTTCGGAAAACCTGTCTGGAAGACTACCCCTGTCCCTCGAATGTGGATAAGCCCTTGCTGTGGGCACTGAGGGGTTGTGCCAACAGTCAATGGCAAAGTGTCCCACTTTGCCGCAGCACCAACAAGAGTGAATGTTATATCGCCGTTTTCGACCTGATCTAGTGACGGATGTAGTCACGGTCCTAGGTCTAAAAGGGATAGAGCATGTTCTTGTTGCACAAATTCCTTTCGTCGAGGCATGATGAAGGGTGGAACGAATGCATGATGTGAGCGTTATGAGGCCGAGAAGGCGGTGCCATTCTTTCAGGCATCTTCCTTGCTGAGGCTCCATGACACCTGACATCATTACTTCTATTCTCCCTATCCCATGTCCTCGAATGGAGAGAATTCTTCTGTGAACTAGGACTGCAGATCCACACTTGTTGTGGCAGTGGCCGTGAATACAAAGGGCTCAGAATGAGCCTTAGGTATTTCCTCATGGGTGGCCATGACGCCTCTTGCACTATGGACGTTTCCACATGGGGACAATTCACCCTTGCAGTGACCACGATTATTCCTGTGGTCATACCTGAAGGCATGATGAGTTGCCTTCCCGCTTGGAGTGGGAGGTCGGAACACCGTTTCCCCATTTCTCCATCCCTGGATAATCCCGGGAGATCCACCGGTTTCTTGTTTTCTCTTTATAGCATCAACTTTGGAAAAGTTAGATACTATACGTTTCTCATTTCTAGACTATTCTCTAGAGCTGAGATCTTAGAGTCCTTGACCTTGTTGGACGCCAATTGGAGAACCAACAAGATCTTCAGTCGAGCAATCTCTCGAGCTTGCTCCTCAGCAAGTAGATTGCTTTCCTGAAGGGCTCTCTTCAGGGAATCAGTATTTTCTGGAGGGGAGCAGTTCTGTCTTCAGAAAAGTCAAAAGATGTGGGACAGGATGAAGATGATACCTGCTCATCTGGGTTATTGTCATTAGAATCAGTGACCAATGTTTCGTCCTCGTCGGAGCTGCTTTCCTCACTATCTTCTTCAGTCTCTGACAAGGATACTGGAGCTCTGATGCAATCCGAAGGATCCTTGCATCATCTTCAGAGGTGAGGACCCCCACATACGCTTCATCCTCTGATTGGCAGCATATTTCAGCATTCTCTGACCCCCCATCAGCTCTGAGATCGTCATCCACAGAGATTAGCCGTTTTACATTTTCCAACCTGGAGTGAGAGGCTCCAGACCAGACATCCATAATAATTTGTCGAATCCTCTGGTCCAGTTGGAAAAGTGAGAGTCCATCTCTGTCATCTCAGCAATGCACATGGGCACTTGGATCCCCGAGTCGGAGGCTTCATGGGGATAAACGGACCCTCTTCCAGGATGAGGGATGCTCGTGGATCGATGGCATCCAGGTGAAATAATACTCTCATCCTCCAGATGGGATAATAATCCTTTGAGCATGCAGGGAGTTTGAGTGGCAATACGTCATAATCCAGATCCATGCTTCTTACACTGGGGTGCAGGATTCTGCTCAAGGTGTTAACCTTTTTGAAGAGCAACCTCCCTCTGATACCACTTGAAAGTCCACCTAGTGTCGGCTATGTGCACCTATGTGGGGGGGGGGGGGGATAGGTGACGTGTGGTTCTTTGCGGAATTTACAGATGTACCTGCACAATAAAAACAACAAACACAGCACACAGAAACACACAGCAAATTTATAGTGGTTCCCCGACTTGGGTACATCCACTTCCCCCCTTCGACCTATCTCCCCAACAAGGGACGACTCGGTCACTTCACCAACGGGATTGAAATCCAATCCCTGCACTAACGGAAGGAGCCCTTCCACACGTGAGAGTCACACTCCCACAAAGCGGGTTGCACCCAACCCTTACAAATCGGAACAACAGTTCCTTTACAAACGAAATGAAAATGTAGAATGTACACGTGATACAAACTTCTTTTGGAGACTACGGTGTTCCTCTTTGTTCGACGACGTGTTCTTGAAGTCGATGAAGAGTCTACGACCTTGGTTCTCTCTTGGAGAAGATCTCCCGGAACCGGCGGCGGCACACGAGCGGCGGCTAGCTTCGGGATCGGCGGCTACGATGAAAAGTGGTTGCAGAACTGGAGATCTAAACTTCGTAGCGAAGCAAGCTAGGTCTACCAACGGTCACTCTAGGATCAGTCGTCTCGATCGATTCGGACGGGGGAGTTTTCCCGGTCAACAAATCGAGAGACAAGAGATCTCCGGATAGACGCGTGAGACTCAAGCCTTGCTAAGCTTCTGTCACCGGATAGATCGGGAAGAAGAGCGATCAGCAGCGGCGACCACTTGACGCGAGCGGCGGCGGCGGAGCGGAGCAGCGATTTCGCGAAGTTAGGGTTACGTCGCCGCTGGATTTTCTTTCTCTCTTATCCGTAGATGTACTGTTCAAAATACCTGTGTATAAATACTGTAGGATTCTCAAATAGACCGTTTGTGGGACCCACAAATGAAATTCCCCAAAAATCCGGTTCAAACAAATCCAGAAGCAGAATCCGGTTCAGCAGCATTCTGAGAAAACGCCAAGTAAAAGTCGGCGAGAATCGCAGACGATTCTCGACGAATCGGCGAGAATCACCAAGTGATTCTCGACGATTCGTCGAGAATCGTTTGTGATTCTCGTCGAATCACTTGTCGATTCTCAACGAATTGGACTTTGTATTCATGGGCTGCTTGACCACTGGTTCAGCGGGAATTACAAGTGATTCTTCGTCGAATCGTACTTGGCACCATTTTGAGATGGCCAGAAGGGGTCGGCGAGAATCACTGATGATTCTCGTCGATTCGACGAGAATTACCAAGTGATTCTCGCCGATTCGGCGAGAATCAATTGGTGATTCTCGTCGAATTTGCCTTGGACGATTTTTCGTCTTCCACCTAGGAGCTGCTCCTTGATCCTCCATGCTCCTTGTCTTCTCTTGCATATGAGCGGCCCTGTACTTGAAAGTAAGTGCACTCCAATAGAGAGAGTACACATAGGCCAACACACTGATCTGCTCAACGAGGGATTACGTCGTGCAGACCCGTGTATATTGACCTACTGCACCCTGACATTGGTGTGCACTTAGCGTGGAGAGACTGCAAGTACAACTTGAAGGAGTTTATCAAATACATTGTGAATTCATCTTAACTTGACAGGTGGCTTCCTCAAATCTAGGTAATCGTGGATACAATACCCAACAAAGGTTTCTTCTTCCTTGATCAATTCTTGAAGATTTTAGCTTAGAAGGTGTTGGTCTGAATAAGGAATAATTTTTTGATAGTGAGAAAAATATTTAGAAAAAATGAAAGTCTTGAAACTGGAGAATAGTTGACTATTTCCTCTGAGATTTCTCTAGAGGGGGGAGTGAATAAAGATTAAAATTTATTTAAAAATAGCTATATAATTCACAGAATTTGCTAATATACAGGTTGCGAACCTGAATAAAAATAGATAATTCAAGTCATAGCATAGATAAAAATTAAATCACAGAATAAAGCACAATCAAAGAAGACACAAGAGATATAGTGGTTCCCAAAAATTTTGGTACATTCACTCTTCTACCCCTTGAGGGGAATTCACTATCACAGTGCCCGAGTATTTTGATAAGGAGGCTCTTATAACCAATCACCAAATCTTTTGATAAGGAGATATTAAACCAATACAATCTGACTATTTTCTCAAGTAGAATCTCAGAACCTCTAACTGAATCCTTTGAAGAGGGATTCTAAAAACTCTTTTCATAAACAAAAAAGTTAATTGAATAGAAAATGAAAAAGATCAGAGGATTTAGTAATCTTCTTATGAGTCCTCTCAACAGAATCCTGAGGACTTTAGGGCACTTTGTGAATTGATATCTGGTATTCTAATGAATCCTTAATTAAAAAAATCTTAAGGATTACAAGCTCTTAATCCAGATTATCCTTCAAATTTCTCTATATCTGACGCAGTAATTAATAAGCCCATGAGAAGAAGAAGAACATATTCTCTTTTTAGAATCAAGAACAAAGATGATGATCGAATGATTTAAGGAAGAACTCCAATTGTAGATGATATATTATTATCCTTCTCTGTCGAAATCTATCTTCCAACACTTCGATCTAATATGAGTGTGATGATTGTTATTATTGACCCTCTCTCTACTTCTCCCAATGAATCTTTATATGTTCTCTCCCTCTCTCTCTCTCTCTCTCTCTATATATATATATATATATATATATATATATATATATATATATATATATATATATATATATATATATATATATATATATATATATATATATATATATATATATATATATAAACAAATACTTTAACGTCTCCACAAATCAGTTATTCATTTCAAACCTTTCTTGAAATAATTCTAAAATAATCTTTAAAACAGTTGTCATTAAGAAATTTATTTGACATAGCATCGAGTTAATATAGATGTAGCATCGAGTTCTATTTTTATTGAGACAATCTGGCAATTAAGTTCTATAATCGATGTTGATCGATATCATATCAGAGTATGTGTAGACTTGATCCTTCAATTAATAATGATTTGTTATGTTCAATTACTCTGACTTGTACTTAAAGTAGCGTTGAATTTTACTGGACGCATATTGACATTTCATAACTTTCATTTTAAATTTAGTGTGCCTTTCTCATGTCCTTTATACCATTGACACCCTAGAAATTCGAAGAACATATTACCAATGACACCCTGAAATTTTTGTAAAATCACTTAAAGTAATTTGTTAAGGTATATCATAAGGGTTTTCCCTACAAACTTCCCCTATTTAGCTTAACAAGTTTTACAAAATTAAAATGATGATTCTACAAAGACAAATTAGTAGTATCACAAAAATTTTACTTATATACAACATGTAATGAACACAGATTAAATTGAAAAATGACAAAAACATGAGATACAATTGAATATATGAGGCTTTGAAGTGAACTTTGTAAACTGTCAATCATAGTTCTCAAGAGTGTAACTTCAAAACATATTTGTTCTAAGATTTAACTTTTCTGTTTTCTAGAGAACATCACATGTAACATCCCAATTTGAGCTAGCCCCCCCCCCCGAGTAACTTGTGTCACTATGTTGGGTACATTTACCACAATGTATCAGATTTGAAGAAGGCCCACAAGTCAATAATATAACAATTCATGTTTTGATATTTGTTTAAGTTTACATGTTTATGATATTGTTAATTATTTGATTTGACAAGCCAAGTAGATCAGAAGTGTGGCTGGAATGAAGTCAGCATGGTTAAGGAAGTCAGGGAAATGACTAAGTACAAAAGCATTGAGTGACTACACATCACTAAAAGCCTGAGGCCAAAAAGCATTGACTACTTTACTATCACTCAATGCCTCTGTGGAGAAGCTCTGAAATATATCTAAGTATATATGCATCGACTGAAGAACTTACACTCGATGCATTCTCAAATAAAAGTATGCTAAGCACAAATGTGTCGAGTGAAGGACTTTCACTCGACGCCGTCTCAACAAAATCTGTCTAAGTACAAATATGTCGAGTGAAGGACATACACTCGACGCTTTCTCATAAAAAATTGACTAAATATAAATGCGCCTAGTGAAGGACTTAAACTCAACGCCCTCTCTATATAAGTGTTAAAGTGTTGGTGTTACCATTGTGATCTGCAAGTGATCAAGCATATAGTCTCACTGCTAATGTAATATGAGTCTACAGAACCGCACATAAGAGGGTTTGGAGAAATTGGAGGAATGGACTATGTTGGTATTACTCATATATGATGAGTGAAGGACTTAGCACAGCCAGGAGTCGAGTGCGTCGAGTACGCTCAGCCAGGCGTTGAGTGTGTGGACATCACTCAGCGCTTAATCAAGTCAAATGTTGATTCATCGAGTTAGGCGTTGAGTGCATTGAGTCTACTCAACTCTTTGTCGAGCCAACTATTGATTCGTTGAAGCAATGAGTGTGTTAGTTCACTCAACGATTCATCGAGTCAATTGCTGAGGACACTGCATGCATTGAGTGCATTGTGACCACTCAACAATTCGTCAAGTCAAGTGTTGATTCATCGAATTGATATTCCATATGTTACAGGACTGCAGATAGCAACGACTTTCTGCAGTTTATTGCTTTGGGTATAAATAGAAGATGTCTTAGGGTTTTTACTATACTGCACTGTGCTAAGTGTAACACCCCCATCCATCATATAACATATAACAGAAGGTCCGGCCGGGGCCCGATGACATATACTACGGACAAACCAAGGAGTTACTAAATTGAAACCATAATCCAATATTTTGCATCGTAACACAGAGTGCATTCTAGCAGAAATAATTTAAAGGTTATAAATAGAACCCAACAACTGCGTGAATGTCCACGACCACAACTAGGAATGTAAATCAAATACACAAATAAGGTATTGGCCTTAAGGCCTTACATTGTTCAAATTTAACTAAAATGTGTTACATACTTTGGTACGAAGGCCTACCACACTTGAACGATAAAATAAAACAAGTATTCGCTTCTGCCTTTAATGGCCAGCACAACATTTTAGGGCTCCAGCCCGCTACTTCCCGCTTGGCTCAGCACCACCTGCACGCAACATTCCACCACAAAGGTGGCAAACAAAAGCAACGGTCAGCATTAGCTGACGAAATTATAACGACCCCACCCCTCACTCACGGTGGCAGTGCTCCTTCTCTATAGGCATTAAGCTTAAACAACACTTGGCAATCAAAACGTGCAACTTAAGCACCGTTAGCCATAGATGTTGGCGCAAGCGCTGAATGCCCGGTGCTCCCAAACACACTCTTGGTACACAAGACCTCAAGGGTCACACCACCGTTCACTGATGGTCAACAAAATTTGAGCTTTTAGTCTCATAGGGACACCACCAGAGACCACACCTCAAGCATCTGGCAAAGTCATAATGATTTGCAGATCCACTACATGACTCACTCCAAGACGAACAACAAGGGTTGGGTGCAGTTCAGCCTTTTCCTGTGCTCAAATCATCAGGCGCTTCAGCCACAATTCGAGTCGGCTTCCCCTTTCCCATTTACGTACAATTCATAACCCTATTATGAACTTAGGTTAGCTCTCAATGCTACCTAAATGAGCAATTTTAGCTCATGCTCAACCAAAATATAACCCATAATTCTCCCAGAGATAGTCTTCATAAGAAATAGCCCACATGTCTCCCAGAGACAGGCTTCGCAACCAAACATAGCTTGTAAGAAGCTATTGTCAGCGATAGCGCTACCGCCATGCGGTAGGGGATAGACTATCGATTCTTCTCCTGATTCGGGTGTTTTCCTAGAGACTACCCCCAGTGCTCTGAATACAGTCATCTGCACACCCGTAACTCCAAAATCTATGCGATTACCACGCAGTCTTCTCCGTCATACAAACATACAAACATCACCAATCCAGACCAACCAGTCCAGATGGGCTTCATACAACATGCCTATTCCATACTTCGATTCCGGATCTAAATGCAAACTAACATGGATACACGAATCTACCCATCGGGAGAACCACATCCTCATGTTTGTGGAGTGCCTACCCTCTATTGCCAAAAGAAAGGACTTCACATGTCCAAGGAAGAGGATTTTTACCCTTAATGTACGCTTTGGCGCCATGGAAGAAATCCAGACGGTTGAAAACGACCACTCTGACTTTCCCTCCGCAAATCCAAAATCGCCTTGCAAATCTGAAACCCGAAACACGAACGATGGCAAGATTTCCCTTCTTTCGACGCTGTTACTCCTCCAAAAAACCAGGGCAAACTCTCCAACTCTAGAATAATGAACAGGAAACGGCCGAACCAGACATATATATAAATATACCGCTACGCGGTAGCTAGCTACCGCCATGCAGTACCTCCTTGTTTCACGTGTAACTGTCCAGGACCTCCAATCACAGGCCAACACTTGGCCACGCCGTTACAGATTCACTATCGCCACGCAGTAATATTCTAACGCCGCACGATTGCCGTCATCGATTACAACACAACACCCACTGCTGTCGCAGTGCGATAACTGCTACCACCACACCTTAGGATCCCGAGAGCCTCACGTGTTCCGGCAGTGCGATAACTGTAGTGCGATAGCTGCAGCTTAATTGGTGATGAGAGTTGAAAGAACTCCATAGTTAAGCGTGCTCGGGCTGGAGTAGTACTGGGATGTGTGACCTCCTGAGAAGTCCACGTATGGCCCAACTTAACTGTCGAGTTCGCTCATAAAAGGGAGGCTGTGGCTACCAACAACCCGCCTGTGGAGGGAGAGGGGTTGGGGTGCTTGGGATGTAGCCCCGTAGCGTCGCCTAGAGCGGAGTCGTGACGCTGTCACGTTGGATCGGTTAGGGACGTTACAAAAAACGTGTACGTTTTGTAACAGCCTCCCCAGCCCACAGCTCGAAAGGACGACCACCGGCACCCCCAGAACCATGCTCGAAAGGGTTCAGCCTAACCAGGTCTGCAGACCATGCACCCCAACCCCTCTCCACGCCTGTTTATCAGCAGCGGCGGGTTGTTGCCACTGGGGATCGAACCCAGGACCTTGATAAGAGAGCTTTACGCCACTCCCTCATCACCAGCTGAGCTGGTTAGGTCTGCAGACCATGCACCCCAACCCCTCTCCGCGCCTGTTTACAGCTCAGCTGGTGATGAGGGAGTGGCGTAAAGCTCTCTTATCAAGGTCTTGGGTTCGATCCCCAGTGGCAACAACCCGTCATTGCTGATAAACAGGCGTGGAGAGGGGTTGGAGTGGATGGTCTGCAGACCTGGTTAGGCTGAACCCTTTCAAGCATGTTGCTGGGGGTGCCGGTGGCCGTCCTTTCGAGCCGTGGGCTGGGGAGGCCGTTACATCTGTGACTTAATGCATCCACAACCGCATTAATTTTTCCAGGAACATAATGTATGTTGAAGGTGTAGTCCCCAAGGAACTCCATCCACCGTCGGTTATGCATGTTTAAGTCCTTCTGATCCAATGTGTACTTAATGTAAGGCCCCCCTCCCGGAACACAAAACACGGTACGAAGGGGTTCTTATGCCCAGAACAGCCACCTTGCAGTAACATTAGTACACGTGCCAACCTGTACCACAAGATGCATATCCTGCCGGCTATAACTAATATCAACCAAATGCCAACCCAACCAAAACATAACAGAAACCAATCCACACATAAGTAATATAAGTCCAAAAGTACATCAATAAAAGAAGCTACAACAAGCTTCTAGAGTATCAGAGTATAACTAAAACATGCCCAAAGGGCTACATCAAAATCTCTCAAAACTCACATCGGTAACTGACGGTAGCGATGGCACCATCCCTTCAGGCCCTATCGTCCTGGCATGACTGTCCTGCTTCATAGTTTGCGTCTGCTCTACCTGCTGGGTTTCCTCCTAAAAAGAAAGACATAGCAACCATTAGTCAAAAAGAGTAAGTGGCTTTCACATCCGCTCCCCCGGCGACTCCTTGGCACCGGGCGGAGAAAAGGAACAGGGTACAATATATAAATTGTGATAAGCAGGTACAAGTAGGTGAATAAGTACATAAGTCGTGAGCAGCAATAGCAGAAATGTATAACATCATTAACATCAGTCTACTCTAGCAATTCTACACAAGCTATATCAATCCATCAAGTATATAAATTTACAAGAAAGTAACTTAACTTATAAGAATGCCCATACAGACTTATAAGTTAAGGGTCGGTTTAGCAGTGAAGTAACTCATCGTATAGGACTGCCCATATTAACTTATACAATGAGTATCTTGTTATGCAATGTATTGTAATGGTATGTATGCAATGCAATGACTCAACAATGATCTCTTATATGCAATTGCTATGTCGACACAGACTTGTAGTTCCCACTTTCCGACCAGGTAGCTAACCTCTCAGGCGTCAACCATCGTGGCCAGACGGTGACAGTAGAGCGGGCTTCTCTACTACTGAGCAGGTATCCACACTATCTCGCTTAGGCCTCTGTATGGCTCAATGCTAAGAACACAACAACGGAGCTCACATGCGTACTACGGCTCAGTGGGAGTCTCGGGTAGATGTGCACCGAGAATGTTGGATCCCTAGTTTGATTTGAGCTAGGTTCACTAAGTTAGGATCTTGTGACCCATCATGTATAGCCAGGGTCATAGTTGTGTCCTAGAGTCTAGGATAAGTCCTTAGTTTCAACATCACATGGACCAGCCATCATCAGACTGCAAGAGACTCAAGACTCCGAGATTTTCCAGATACTTAGTTAAATGAGTTCGACGTTCGTCGAACTCAGGTCGACGATAGTCGTGCTCAGCTCGATGATCTTAGAGAAAATTCTCTGAGCTGAGCTCGACGAACTTGATTCTCAGGTCGACGATCTTTCGACTCTACCTTCAACATTCTAAGTCCAGACTTTGTTCTCTTGACTCAGGTCGATAAACTTAGTTCTATGCTCGACGAATTCTGGGTTCTCTACTTCAACTTATTACTCCAGAAGTTTCTCAATTTTTCTAAGTCCAGAATCATCTTCAGTCGATGAATTCAAGATTCTCAACTCGACGAACTTTGACCACTTTGGCTAGAGTTATCCAGCAAGAGTTAGTGGTTCTCAGCTCGACGAAACAGATTCTCAGGTCGACGATTTCTGGGTACTTCAACACTTCACTCAAGAAGTTTGTGTCGACACCAGAAGCAAGACTTTTGTCGACACCAACAACAATTGCGTTGACACAGAGGACTTATGTCAACACACTCCAGATTTCTGTCAACACAACAGCCATGTTGAGATAAGAAGTAATTATGTCGACACCCAGGACTTGTGTCGACACATTCCCCAGATGTTCTGTCAACAAGTTGTCAGGTCGACGAAATCAGCTATCAGCTCGACGAACTCCATACACAGAATAAGCAACGTTTATGAAGAGTGCAGTTCTATTTTCAGCTTGACGATCTTGGAACTCAGCTCGACGAATAGAAGCTGTCTAATCAACAAAAACAACTTCTCAGCTCGACGAACTGTGGACTCAGCTCGACGATTTCTGTTATATGTTCGATGAATCCAGACTTAGTCATTTCCAGTCTTCTGTCCCTTTCCTAATTCAATAATTCCTAAGTAATTAATGCTTCAATATTCTCTGAATATAACCGTTAGATAAAGCATTAATTATGGTCTTCTCCAAGATTATTGCTTGTCGTTTTTTCATGGGACAGTTGAGGAAATAAATCAATGCAGTTTATTCTCAAGGCCGTCAGCATTGATTGCAGAGTAATTCAAAGTACGAAAGACAATTTTGACAGCAAATATAAAAGCGATTTTCTCTCTTTTCCTACATACAAGAGCAGAATACACATAGAAGAGGAGAATAGAACGTACATACATAGACAGAAATCAGTCTGCAACAAGAAACTCTCTGCTCTCTCTCTTAGAACTCTGATACAACAACTCAAGAAGCCCTAGACCAGAAGAACATTTGTTACCTGAAGAAGAAGAAGAACAATCAATCAAAATCAAGAGTCTTCATTCTTCAACTCTCCAGGACACTTCAAAGGACAACAACTATTCCATCTGTCAAGAAGTTCCTGAAGATCTTTCTGGTCAAGGCTTAAATATTGAAGACCTATCACCCTGAAGCAAAGCTCCAGATTTCCCTGAACCATTCTACATCACACGGGGGAGCCATTTGCTAAAATCATATCCACAAGTCTTCTCAGTTGTATATTGAGAAAGAGAAGACAATATCATCTCTAACCCCCCACTGTATAAAGGGTTATAACTCCCTTCAAACGTTATTCTTGGTTGTAAGTCACCTGACCAGAAGACTTGAGGTTTGGTTTTTGATCACATGATCAAAAGCTCATTGGTGTCAGACACCTGATCAAAAATTTGAGTGGATTCCTACCAGGGTGGTAGAAGAGTGGATGTACCCAGGTTGGGGAACCACTATAAATTTCTTGTGTTGTCTGGTTGCCCCTTCCTTTTGTCCTTGCTGTGTTTGTGCCTTTTAGGATTGTTGTGTTTATATTTTATTAACTTATTTATGCACTTTCAAAATTACAGCAAAAGCTGTAAAAGATTTTGAGGATTTAAGAATACTCTATTCACCCCCCCCCCTCTAGAGTATTTCAGATCTAACACATCACTTTCAATTGGTATCAGAGCAGGATTCCCTTGGTTGTACAAGCTAACCCTTGAACTAAAGATCCCGAGTTAGATATGTATTTTCATTTCTATTAGATTTATAGTCACACAGCATGGCATAGAACAAGGAGTATGCAAGCACCATACCTCCAGTATGCAATCTGAATAAGTTTGCCATCTGGAAGGAAAGAATTAAGTTGTACATGAACTCTATTGATGAAGATATCTACAACTTCATTTTGACAGGTCCCCATCAAGCATCTACTTTTGCAAAATCTTCAAGCACAACTGCAGTTCCACCACCTGAGTGGACTGAAGCCTAGAAGAAGGCAAAGATTTCTGATGCCAAGGCAATGAATATACTGGCACAAACAATATCAGATGATATATTTCAAAAGGTGGCTGAATGCACCTCAACCAAAGCCATTTGGGACTCCCTAAATCAAATGGTGGCAGGATCAGCAGATGAAAGAAAGGATAGGAGATCCAATCTCATATCCCTGTATGAGAATTTCAAGAAAGAAGAAGCTGAGTCAGTGGCTGATATGTACAATAGGTTAAGCTCAATCATCAATGAGCTAAAAACCTTGGACAAGAATATCACCCTCACTGAGGTGAATGATAAGATCCTTATGTGCTTCCCAAGCTCATGGGATTCAAGGATCTGGCCTATCAAGGAGGCCAGAAGCCTAAATGAGATTTCCACTGAATCTCTTTTAGGAAAGCTGAAGTCCTATGAACAACTGATAAAATACAGAGAGGCAGCTGAGCAAAGAACACATCCTCCAACAAGAAAAGAACAAAGCATTACATTCAAGGCTGTTGAGGAGACAGAGACTTCAACCACAAATGAAGAGCTGATGTGTCTTTTTGCCAAAAGATTCTACAAAATGACAAAGAAAGACTTCACGAGAAAGTCATCAAGGCAGGATGACAAATCAAGGTATGACAAAACACCAACTAAAGAAGTGGTGCGTTTTGGTTGCAGGAAACCTGGACACTTCATCTCTAAGTGTCCAGAGAATCAGAAGAAGGAGAAGAGAAGAGAGAAGGACACAAGAAGACAACACAACAACAGGCCTTCCTCCAGCAAACACAAGAAGAAGGAGAAAGGTTTTGTGGCTGAATTTTGGAGTGAAACTGAGGATGAATCAACATCCTCCAGCTCCAGGGAAGAGGAAGAAGAGGCAAGGGCCAATGAAGTCTGCCTCATGGCCATTGATGCCTCCGGGAGCCATTCAGAAGGAGAAGATTCAGATAATGAAGCAGTTTCAGACTCTGAAGCTGACCAGGAATTATCTTCTTTTGATTACAGTTCTGATTTATTTAAATTTGAATTCAAAACCATGTGCATAGATTTAATTAACTCAGAAAAGGAAATCAAGACTCTTAGGAAAAAATTAGGAAACCTAGAAAATGTTAATTCTGAGAACAATAAGTTAAAGGATGAATTAACCTTAGCTAATGAACAAATCATACTATTAAAAACTGAGTTATGTGAGGCTAGACAACTTGAGGAAACTCTCAATGGGCGAAGCCTCAAGTTGAACGACATCACAAGCATTGTAAATGTCAGGCTTAATGGCAAGCTGGGATTGGGTGCTTCACCAAGTTTGCCCCCCATCCTCAAGAAAAATATTCTGACTACCCCTATTAAAATTGTTACTGCAAAAGTGAAAGAAATAATGAACTATAAACAAAGCAAAGAACATATTCCAAAATCAATAGGTCAAAACAACAAAAATCAAAAAACCACAAGTAAAAACAAGGTTCAGCAAAATTCGTCGAACTCAGATCGACGAAATGTTGCCAGTTCGTCGAACCCCACTCGACGAATGCTGAACACAAACTATAGCTATAATTATTCATCTAACTGCGATCGACGAACTCTATATGGTTCGTCGAGCAGAGGTCGACGAACGTGGGACACAGAAAATGAATATGTTCATTCTCTGGGCAGAGATCGACGATCTCAACCCAATTCGTCGAACTCTGGTTGACGAACTTATAGAAACTCATCGAACCCAGAAAGACTTAACAGGAATGTTAATTATAACAACAACTCTAATAATTCTAAAAAACCATTTAACCCTATAGCTGATTGAGTAATACCAACTAGAAGATATCACCCTCTAGGATATAAATCTCAACCAGAATTCTCTGTTATATCTAGCTTTTCATATCAATAATACAAAGGACCCAAGGTAACCTGGGTCAAGAACAATTAATTGTTTTTTATTGCAGGTGAAGAGTTGTAAAGTAAATAATCAAACATTGTTCCTGGACAGTGGATGCTCGAAACATATGACTGGCAGCAAGGACATCTTAACCAACTATAAGTCCAAGCTGGGACCAAAGGTTATCTTTGGTGATTCAAAATGTGGCTAGTCTGAAGGTTTTGGAGAGGTAAAGATTGGAGCAGTCACTTTCAAGTAAGTGACATATGTCAGTGGACTCAAGCATAACCTCATCTCCATAAGTCAGTTATGTGATGAAGGTTATCAGGTACACTTTAACTCATCTTCTTGCACTATTGCTAATAAGGAAAAACAAACTGTTTTAATTAGGAATAGACAAGGTAACATATACTTAGATGATTTTCTTTCTGCCATGTCTGATATCTGCTTACTTAATATAACTACTAATCAGAATGATTTATGGCATAAAAGGCTAGGGCATGTAAACTTGAATAACATTGCTTGGATATCAAAAGACAACCTTGTTAGAGGTTTACCTTCTGGTCCCTACAAGAAGGAAGGCCTTTGCAAGGCTTGTCAACTAGGCAAGCAAACTAAATCTAGTTTTAAATTTGTTAATAAAAGTGATTCACCTAGGATTTTGTATTTGCTACACATGAATCTCTTTGGACCCATTGCTGTGCAAAACCTAGGAGGGAAATCCTACACCTTAGTTATAGTGGATGACTTCTCAAGGTTCACTTGTGTGTCCTTTCTGAGATCTAAGTCAGATACCTTTAAGGTTCTTACAGATTTTCTCAGGAACATACAGATTGAGTTCTCTACTCATATTGCATTGATCAGAAGTGATCATGGCACAGAGTTTGAGTCTCTTCTTATGCATGAGTTCTGTGAGAAGGAAGGTATCAGACACGGCTTCCAGCTCTTATAACTCCCCAACAAAATGGGGTAGCTGAAAGGAAAAATAGGACGCTAATTGAAGCTGCAGGTACATTACTTGCAGATGCTTACATGCCACTAATCTTTTGGGCAGAGGCTGTAAACACTTCAAATTATGTCCTTAACAGAAGCCTGATACATAAACTAAAGAATAGGACTCCCTATGAATTACTTAAAAGGAAGCAACCTAAAAGAAAATATTTTAAAGTATTTGGATGTATATGTTATATTCACAACAACAATAAAAGATACATTAGAAAGTTTGAGGCTAAGGCTGAAGAGGGAATCTTTTTAGGATATTCCCAAGTAAGCAAAGCCTATAGGGTTTTTAATAAATCATCTCTAAAAACTGAAGAATTTATTCATGTTATATTTGATGAAGCTAACATGTCTTGCATGGAGAAAGAGATTTCTACCAAAAGCACTTTGCAGGTACCTCACTTGTGTGAGAGTTTGGATGGACTTATCCTCACCCAAGAGGTTCCAACACATCCTTCTCCATAGGTCATTAAAGAAAGTGAAGATGAAGGCACTAAAGGAATTAGTCTTCCCCCAACAACAAATATAATTCCACAAGAGGAATTAGTTCCTACCTGCTGTTGCAGAACCAACTCCACCCACTGATCTTGTCACACTAAGGGATCACCCCAAATATCAAGGGATTGGAGACATATCAGCAGGTGTATATACAAGGCATCAACTCAACCAAGATTTGATGCAATGCCTATTTTCTCTCTCAAGTTGAACCTTTATCCATCCATGATGTAGAGCAAGATCCTCACTGGATCATTGCAATGCAGGAGGAATTAAACCAATTTGAGAGATGTAGAGTTTGGGATTTGGTTCCCAGACCCCAAAACTACCCAGTAATTAGAACCAAATGGCTTTACAAAAATAAGCTAGATGCCCAAGGAGTGATTGTGAGAAATAAGGCTGGGCTTGTTGCTCAAGGATATAGGCAAGAGGAAGGAATAGATTATGACCAAACCTTTGCACCTGTGGCAAGGTTAGAGGCAATCAGAATATTCCTTTCCTATGCAGCCTTCAAGAAATTCAAGGTCTATCAAATGGATGTGTAGAGTGCTTTCCTGAATGGAGTACTAAATAAGAGGTTTATGTTGAACAACCTCCAGTTTTGTCTCTCCAACTCACCCCTCTTATGTTTTTAAATTGCATAAAGCCCTCTACAGGTCTAAAGCAAGCTCCAAGAGCTTGGTATGAGACCTGAGCTAGTTTTTTGTTAGAACATAAGTTCATTAGAGGCATAGTAGAAAAGACACTTTTCACTAAACATCATAAGGACCAAATACTGTTAGTGCAAATATATGTGGATGACATCATATTTGGGTCTACTGATTCGAAATTGTGCAAGAGGTTCTCTGAACTCATGCATTCCAAATGTGAAATGAGTAGCATGAGTGAGCTCTCCTACTTCCTTGGTCTCCAAGTGAAGCAGCTCCCTGATGGCATTTTCATCTCCCAAGCTAAATATGTAAAAGAGCTTATCAAAAAGTTTGGGATTGCTAATGCCTCAGCAAAAAAAACACCTATGGCTATAAATACTGTAATAGACTCTGATGCACATGGGAAACCTGTTGAGCAGAAATTATATAGGGGCATTGTTGGATCCCTATTATATCTTACAGCTAGCAGACCTGATATCATGTTTGTCACATGCCTTTATGTTAGGTTCCAAGTGAACCCTAAAGAATCTCATCTAGTTTTCTTAAAAAGAATTTTGAGATATATAAAGAGTTGTCCTAGTCTAGGCCTATGGTATCCCACTGAATCAGAATTTGAGTTAACTGGATACTCAGATGCTGATTCTACTGGATGCAGGGTGGACATGGAAAAGTACTTCAGGAACCTGCCAGTTCCTGGGTATGAGATTAGTATCCTGGTTTTGTAAGAAACAATCATCTGTGTCTACCTCAATTACTGAGGCAGAATATATTGCAGCTGGCAGCTGTTGTTCCCAAATGCTATGGATTCCAAATCAATTACTAGACTATGGTCTCAACTTAAATAATTCAACTCTACTTTGTGATAACACTAATGCTATTGCCATAGCACATAATCCAGTCCATCACAGTAGGACTAAGCATATAGACATTAGACATCATTTCATAAGAGAGTGTGTAGACAAAAAACAAAATTAAACTTGTCTATATCTACACTGATTTACAAAGAGCTGACATTTTCACCAAACATCTGGATGAAAGAAACTATCTATTCTTTATAAATCGCTTGGAATGATCAATGGATAAGACTTAGTTTAGTTTCTTTTTTGCACTCGACGAATTTTCTAGAGTTCGTTGAACGGAGCTCGACGAACTAGGGAAAGTTCAGGAGGTATTCATCGAACGGAGGTCGACGAAATCTCTGTGAGTGAAGTTGTTTTCGTCGAATGGAGATCAACGAATCCACTTCAGGAAACATTCATCGAACGGAGCTCGACGAAATGTCTTCAAATCTTCAGACTGAGCTCGATGAATTATTTAACTCTAAATTATTTTGTCAAACCCAGATCGAAGAATGTTTTAATATTCGTGGAACGGAGTTTGTCGATTCATATTCTGGACAACCTTATATCTAGGTTTTCTTCGACCTCTGTCCTGCGCTTTCTGTTCACTTGCACTTGATCGCCGTTTTTCTCTCTTGTAGGTGATTTCATGGCGATTGCAGCGGAACATTGGATGCGATGAAGTTCGACACCGGCTTCGATGTCGACTTTGATTCTTTTCAGCATTTGGACCCGATATTTCTGAATATTCTGGAACTTCTGGAAGGGCAGCAACTGAAGAATCAGATGTCAACAAGGATTAAGATAACTGAAACTGAGATTAGAGAATGGGTCTACACATCTTCAACTGTAATGCCCCGAAACTCAAAGGAGCGACGGGGGACATTTTGGGCCAATTTTGGGTTCTGGCTATAGGCACACGGCCTGGGACACGGGCGTGTCCCAGGGCGTGTCAAGCCTGTGTCGACACTCAGCCGGGAAGTCGACATTTTGAGCTCGACATTGTGTCGAGACTGGGCACACGGCCTGCGACACAGGCGTGTCGCAGGGCGTGTCGACCCGTGTCGACACTTAGCCCGCGAAGTCGATACTCTGCGTTCGACGAAGTGTCGAGAGATGGCAACATGGCATGCGACACGGGCGTGTCGCAGGGCGTGTCGACCCGTGTCGACACTCGTCCCGGGAAGTCGACACTTTGCTCTCGACATTTTGTCGAGACAAGGCACACGGCCTAGGACACGGGCGTGTCCAAGGCCGTGTCATCAAGTCGACGATCTTCGCTCGACGAAGTGTCGAGTGTCGAGACCGTGTATACGGACTAGAGCCCAGGCGTGTTGAGGTGACACAGGCAAAGACACGGGCGTGTCCTAGAACCCGTGCAGTGCTCGGGTTGTTTTCGGGAAAAAATGATGGGGGTACACGGCCGGCCACACAGCCGTGTCAGGTGGAACACGGGCATGTCAGGTCGAACACGGGCGTGTTCGATACCCGTGTGTTGTTCCAAGGCGAGCCAATTTTGACGGTGAATGAGGCACACAGCCCTGGACACGGGCGTGTGCCAGGCCGTATGCGGTCCAGATTGGGCATTTCAGTCCCCGTTCGTTTCTTTATTTTGGGATCCAACGACTGGGGGTTGTTCCTGATGAGATATACTCGAGATTGGACTTAAAAACCCTCACTTTTCATAAGTTGTTATCTTTCTAAAAGCTTAGAGAGAGAGGAGAGCCAAGGATGGAAGAAGGAGCTAGATCCGGCCATTGGAGGAGCTTCGAAGCTCCAAATCGCGAGCCGACTCCGGATCCACGGAGGCAAAGCTAGTGCGGTGCTTTTCATCCGCTTATTTTTCCATGGCGCCAAAGAGGAAAGCTAGGGTAACGATTCTCTTATTGAGCATGAGTAGCTCTCCTTCTTTGCATAGGAAGCCCGCTCTCGCGAGTTTGCGGAGAGTTGGAGGCGTTCCTTCAGGTAAATATGTGAAGTCCCTGTTGTTTAGAGTCCGTAAGCGAGAACGGACATAGGCATGATGTGTGAAGCCTACCCAAACATGTTGGTCTGGATCAGTGATGTTGCATTGCATAATGCCGGAGAAGACTTCGTGCTATTGGTTATTTTTCGGGTTTTCTACACGGTAGATTGCAACATGGAGCCTTGGGGATTAACCCAAAGGTACACCCGGAAAACTGGGCGGATGCGTGATCTTGCCAACTTGGTGGCCTGAGTGCCAACTTGAACATAACCGAGTTATGTGAAATGTGATGGAAACGGGACTCGAGAGAAGTTTGACCTGCGCATATGGTTTAAATTACCGTTGCGGGCGCATATGGTTTAAATTACCGTTGCGTTGTGAGCACGGGTTAGATGGAACCGTACCCGTTCTATGTCGTTCGGATTAGATCCGTTGGCATAGATGAGAGTCTTCGGCGGTCTATGGTTTTAATTACCGTGACCCATGCCAGGAAGACAAACTGCTCATTGATTGGCCGTCCAAAGGGATGGTGGTGAGTCGTCAGACTTAGACTGCGTTCACCGAGAATGTGCCCTAAGTGCACGGGGTGTGTGGCCGTATGAGCCTACGCCTGTGATGAAATGAATATTGTTATATATTGCTCGCTTATGCTAATGAAATGCAGGGAAGGAGCATCGCCGCCCCGAGTTAGGGGCGGGATCGTTATAATTTGGTCAGCATTGCTGACCGTTTCCTTGGTTTGCCACCGTGCGGTGGTTTGTTGCTTGCAGGTGCTGCTGGACCAAGCGGTCAATAGCGGGCTAAAGCCCAAGTGCGAAGCCGGCCCTCGAAGGCCTAATTGGAAGTGTTTACTATTATATTCATGTGTGACCGACCTGCGTGCCGTGGTTTGTAAATCATGTAATATCAAGTGAAACACTTTGTAAGGCCTTAAGGCTTGTGTCGGTATTTGTATAACATTCATATTTTGGATTAGTGGACATTCAAGCTTTAGTGCTGGGTTCTTATTTGCAACTCATATTAATCTGCTTCCGCTAGAATGCTCTGTGTAGGACGTTGTGATTGGTTGGATGGTTTCCATGAGTACCCACCCGGTCTGTCTGTGGCATACGGCGTCGGGCCCCGGCCGGACCTACTGTTATATGCTATGCGACGGATAGGGGGCGTTACAATTTGGTATCAGACTACTGGTTTTGATCGGGCTTAACATGAATTCGTGGACGAATTCTTTTTAAGGGGTGGTGAGCACATTGTGTGCGTAATCGTTATAACAGTAAAAGAACCAATGAATGTCCACTTAGGAATGAAAATACACGTGTTTGAGTAACCTGCGTGTTCCTATAATTGCTGTTTGCAATTTTATTTGGTCGCTTAACGGTGTTTTGTACCACCATAGGTGACCAGAAGTGGTGTTGGGCCATCAGAACGTCGGGTTTCTGAGGCTAGCAGTGCACCAGATGTTGCTCCTGCAACACCTTTATCGACTGAAAACATACACTTGGTGGCAGAAGCTGTGTTGGCCGTGATAAATGCGCAGCCTACAAGGCAAACGCAGCAGCCCGCTCCTGTGATGGAGCAGGAACCTCTTCAAGAGGCTGAGCCGAGGAGAGTGGAGTAAGTGGTTGTGGAACCGGTGGTGCCAAGGAGGGCAACAGAGAGGCAGCTTAAGCATGTTATGAGCTTTAACCCTCCGGTATTCTCGGGGTTGGTAACCCCATCTCAGGCTGAAGACTGGATCTCCAGGGTGAAGAGAGTCATGACAGCAACGGAGACAGAGGAGTGGCAAATGACCACCATCGCTACGTTCCTTCTGGACGGTGAAGCGAGAATGTGGTGGGAAGGGTTGGAGCTGCACTTACTGAGAGATAGGCAACTTGGTGATGTCTCGATGGAAGATTTCTCGAGATTGTTCTTTGCTAGATACCTTCCTTTGACGCAGAGGATAGCGTTGGAGAACGAATTTCTGAAGTTGGTTCAGGGTGAGAAGAGCGTGGATGAATATCTCCACGAGTTTACTCATTTGAGTCGATATGCTAGCTCCACCATCACGGATGAGGAGCATAAGACGAATCGATTCTACGAAGGCTTGAGGGATGAGTTGAGATTACTACTCTCGGGGCCGATGACGCAGGGTTTCTTAACCTTGGTCAACACGACCCGGTCCTTGGAGAAGGACATGAAGAATGTTCAGGCAAAGAAAGGCTTGGGCGAGAAGAAATCTGGGTTCAAAGTGCCGACTACTTCAAAGTCTGGCTATCAAAGATTCTTTAAGAAGCATAGGACTTCGGGTCCAGCTCCTTCTGGTGCTTCTGGGGCGACTACGAGTCGAACCCCGGGCGCGTGTTTTACTTGTGGAAAGACGGGGCACTTTGCCCGTGACTGTTGGAGCGGACGTCCTAAGTCCGAGAGAAAGCCGGGATCTACTTATGAAGAGAAGGGCAAGGCGGTGGAGTCGACCGCATCCCACTATGCTCCGGCCCAACCAAGGGTGTATAATCTTGGCCAACAGGAGGCCATCAAACAGGCTGATGTGGTGACAGGTACGGTTTAAATTATAGCAAGTCAATTTCTTTAAATACTTGTTATGCACATGTTACCTTACCACTGCTTGTTTAGGATTTGTATTGATTTGTGAAAATCCGGCACGATCACTCTTCGATACGGGAGCTTCACACTCCTTCTTGTTCGAAGGATTTATATCACGCATCGGAGTCCCTTCTTCGATGGCGAAGGATAAGTTGGATGTGTTGTTGCCCAATGGGTGTTCGATGCGAGCGGATAGGATCTGCGATGTTAAGATTCGTATTGGGAATCAGGAGTTCGACCTGCAGGCGTCTTTACTCCCGTTGGTTGAGTTCGACGTTATATTTGGCATGGACTGGCTCTCGGAGCAGCAAGCCTATATCGATTGCGGTCGGAAGGAATTCAAGCTGGGAGCAAGTCGTGAGACGACTTTTACGGGCTTAAAGGGGTCGAGCAAGACGTTGATGTCTGCTCTTCAGGTGGGGAAGGCGGTTCATGCCGGTGCAGAACCGTTCTTTACACTAGTGGAGGTTGCAAAGTCGAAGCCCGCGTTGGATTGTATTTCAGTGGTATCGGAATACCCTGATGTGTTCCCCGCAGATCTTCCTAGAGCCCCGCCTCAGCGGGAGATAGATTTTACGATTGAGCTAGTGCCAGGTGCAAAGCCTGTGTCACGATCTCCTTATCGGCTAGCGCCTAAGGAAATGGCGGAGCTGAAAGTTCAACTGCAAGAGTTGTTGGAGCAAGGGCATGTGCGCCCGAGTTCTTCTCCTTGGAGCGCACCGGTCCTCTTTGTTAAGAAGAAGGACGGAAGCTTGAGGCTATGTATTGATTATCGGGAGCTTAACAAGCTGACGGAGAAGAACAAGTACCCGATCCCCCGGATTGATGATCTTTTTGATCAGTTAGTCGGGTCGACGGTGTACTCGAAGTTAGATCTCAAGGCTGGGTACTATCAGCTGCGAATAAGGGAGAGTGATATCCCAAAGACAGCGTTTAGTACGCGATACGAGCATTATGAGTTTACGGTCATGCCGTTTGGGCTGACTAATGCGCCGTCAGTGTTCATGGATTTGATGAACAGGACTTTCAGGGAGTACTTGGACCATTTCATGATCGTCTTCATCGACGATATTTTGGTGTACTCGCAAAGTGAGGAAGATCACTTCAAGCATCTTCATTTGGTTCTGGAGACGCTAAGAAGAAATCAGTTGTATGCCAAGTTCTCGAAGTGCGAGTTTTGGCTATCCTCAGTGGCGTTCCTAGGGCATATAGTGAGTGGAATGGTATTGCTGTGGATCCGGCGAAGATTGTTGCGATACGGGAGTGGCCTGAGCTTGTTACGGTAGCGGAAGTACGGAGCTTTTTGGGGCTTGTCGGCTATTATAGGCGCTTCGTAGAGAACTTCTCGCGGATAGCGTTACCTCTCACTACTTTGACGAGGAAGGAGCATAAGTTCATTTGGACGCCGGAGTGCGCGCGAGCTTTCGAGGAGTTGAAGTGTCGGTTGACCATGGCGCCTGTGCTGAGTTCGCCATATGGGACCGAAGGATATGAGATTTACAGTGATGCTTCGGGCAGTGGTTTGGGTTGCGTGCTACTGCAACACGGGAGTGTAATAGCTTATGTCTCGAGACAGCTGAAAGTGCACGAGAGGAATTATCCGGTCCATGACTTGGAGTTAGCGGCCGTGATTTTTGCCTTGAAGCTGTGGAGACACTATTTGTACGGTGTGAAGATTGATATCTACACCGATCACAAGAGCCTGAAGTATCTTATTGATCAGAAAGATCTGAATATGCGGCAGCGTAGATGGATGGAGTTCCTGGGGGACTATACATTCAAGATCCACTACGTGCCTGGTAAAGGGAATGCGGTTGCGGATGCATTGAGTCGCCGAGCCCCAGCTCAAGCCAATTAGCTATCGGTGCATGATGAGCGGTTGGTGCGGGAGTTGGAGGTGTTGGAGATTATTTGTGTGGACATGCAATCAAGTGCTGAAGCAGTTCTGAATTGGACTGAAGTCCAATATGACCTGGCTGATCGTATTCGGCAGGCTTTGGATATGGATGCTCATATGAAGCAGTTCATGGTGGAGGCTCTGGATGGGTCAAATTCCCAATTCGTTGTGGAGGACGGATTACTTTGGAAGGACGGTCGTCCGTGCGTCCCAAGTGTGGGTAATTTGCGGGTGGAGTTGTTGTACGAGGCACACCATACCAAGTACTCGATTCACCCGGGGAGCACAAAGATGTACCGTGATGTGAAGAAACTGTTTTGGTGGCCGGGTTTGAAGAAGGATGTGGCGCTATACGTAGCGAAGTGCCAAACTTGCGCCTTGGTGAAGGCGGAGTGCCAAAAGCCGGGAGGATTTCTTAAGTCCTTGCCTATTCCGGAGTGGAAATTTGACGACATCTCTATGGACTTTGTGCACGGTTTGCCAAGCTCGCAAAAGGGGAACGACGCCATTTGGGTGTTCGTGGATCGGTTAACGAAGGTGTCGCATTTTATTCCGCATAGGAAGGATGATCCGGTGGAGAAGTTGGCAAAGCTTTATGTGGATAACATAGTACGGCTTCATGGTGTGCCCCGCAGCATCGTGAGTGACCGAGATGGGCGGTTCACGTCCAATGATTGGAGGCTTGTGCAGCAAATGTTGGGAACAAAGCTGAAATTCAGCACAGCCTTCCATCCACAAACAGATGGGGAGACCGAGAGGGTCAATAGAAATATGGAAGACATGCTCCGCATGTGTGTCTTGGATTTTGGAAAGCAATGGGAAGACCACCTTTATTTGGTGGAGTTCGCATACAACAATAGCTATCAAGCGAGTATTCAGATGACGCCTTTCGAGGCCCTATATGGTAGAAAATGTCGCACGCCGTTGTCTTGGTTAGAAACGGGTGAGTCAAAGTTGTATAAGCGATCGGAAGTGGAGGGTGCTACTTCTTTATTGAGAACCATTCGGGAGAGGTTGCTTGTCGCTCAGGACCGGCAAGCGAAGTACTATAATGCCAAGCACAGGAACGTGGAGTTCGCTGTGGGCGACTATGTGTACTTAAAGATCAAGCCGTTCAAGGGTGTCTCGCGGGTGCGGCGATTGAAAAAGCTAAGCCCGAGGTACCTTGGGCCGTTTGAGGTTCTGGAGCGAGTCGGTGAAGTGGCCTATCGGTTGAAGCTTTCAGTGGAGCTTAGTGGTTTACATGATGTATTACATATTTCGGTGCTTCGGAAGGCAGTGCAAGAGCCTACGCAAGTGATCGCGATTGATCAAGTGTCGGTGGATTGTGGGCTGACGACAAAGGTCAAGCCCGTGCGGATTGAGGACTCGGAGGTCAAGCGGCTACGCAATAAAGAGATCAGGATGGTCAAGGTCCGGTGGGACAATTGCGGTCGTGAGGAGCTCTCTTGGGAGTGAGAGCAGACTATGCTTGACGAATATCCGGAGTTGTTCCGCTCAGGTACAAATTTTGGTTTTGTACATGTCTTTCCTTTATATAATTTCGAGGACGAAATTCTTTTAAGAGGGGTAGAGTTGTAACGCCCCGAAACTCAAAGGAGCGACGGGGGACGTTTTGGGCCAATATTGGGTTCTGGCTGCAGGCACACGGCCTGGGACAGGGGCGTGTCCCAGGGCGTGTCAAGCCTGTGTCGAAACTCAGCCGGGAAGTCGACATTTTGAGCTCGACATTGTGTCGAGACTGGGCACACGGCCTGCGACACGGGCGTGCCGCAGGGCGTGTCGACCCGTGTCGACACTTAGCCCGCGAAGTCGACACTCTGCATTCGACGAAGTGTCGAGACATGGCACACGACCTACGACACAGGCATGTCGCAGGGTGTGTCGACCCGTGTCGACACTCGTCCCGGGAAGTCGACACTTTGCTCTCGACATTGTGTCGAGACAAGGCACACGGCCTAGGATACGGGCGTGTCCAAGGCCGTGTCATCAGGTCGACGATCTTCGCTCGACGAAGTGTCGAGTGTCGAGACCGTGTACACGGCCTGGAGCCCAGGCGTGTTGAGGTGACACGGGCAAAGACACAGGCGTGTCCTAGAACCCGTGCAGTGCTCGGGTTGTTTTCGGGGAAAAATGATGGGGGTACACGGCCAGCCACACGGCCGTGTCAGGTGGAACACGGGCGTGTCAGGTGGAACACGGACGTATTCGATACCCCTGTGTTGTTCCAGGCGAGCCAATTTTGACTTGCGAATGAGGCACACGGCCCTGGACACGGGCGTGTGCCAGGCCATGTGCGGTCCAGATTGGGCATTTCAGTCCCGAATCAAAGCCGTTCATTTCTTTATTTTGGGATCCAACGGCTGGGGGTTGTTCCTGATGAGATATACCAGTGATTGGACTTAGAAACCCTCACTTTTCATAAGTTGTTATCTTTCTAAAAGCTTAGAGAGAGAGGAGAGCCAAGGAAGGAAGAAGGAGCTAGATCCGGCCATTGGAGCAGCTTCGAAGCTCCGAATCGCGAGCCGACTCCGGATCCACGGAGGCAAAGCTAGTGTGGTGCTTTTCATCCGCTTATTTTGCCATGACGCCAAAGAGGAACGCTAGGGTAACGATTCTCTTCTTGAGCACGAGTAGCTCTCCTTCTTTGCATAGGAAGCCCGCTCTCGCGAGTTTGCGGAAAGTTGGAGGCGTTCCTTCGGGTAGATATGTGAAGTCCCCATTGTTTAGAGTCCGTAAGCGAGAACGGACATAGGCATGATGTGTGAAGCCTACCCGGACATGTTGGTCTGGATCGGTGATGTTGCATTGCATAATGCCGGAGAAGACTCCGTGCTATTGGTTGTTTTTCGGGTTTTCTACACGGTAGATTGCAACAGGGAGCCTTGTGGATTAACCCAAAGGTGCACCCGAAAAACTGGGCGGATGCGTGATCTTGCAAACTTGGTGGCCTGAGTGCGAACTTGAACATAACCGAGTTATGTGAAATGTGATGGAAACAGGACTCGAGAGAAGTTTGACCTGCGCATATGGTTTAAATTACCGTTGCGGGCGCATATGGTTTAAATTACCGTTGCGTTCTGAGAACGGGTTAGATGGAACCATACCCGTTCTATGTTGTTCGGATTAGAGCTGTTGGCATAGATGAGAGTCTTCGGCGGTCTATGGTTTTAATTACCGTGACCCATGCCGGGAAGACAAACTGCTCATTGATTGGCCGTCCAAAGGGATGGTGGTGAGTCGGCAGACTTAGACTGCGTTCACCGAGAATGTGCCCTGAGTGCACGGGGTGTGTGGCCGTATGAGCCTACGCCTGTGATGAAATGAATATTGTTATATATTGCTCGCTTATGCTAATGAAATGCAGGTAAGGAGCATCGCCGCCCCGAGTTGGGGGCGGGATCGTTATAATTTGGTCAGCATTGCTTACCGTTGCCTTGTTTTGCCACCGTGCGGTGGTTTGTTGCTTGCAGGTACTGCTGGACCAAGCGGTCATTAGCGGGCTAAAGCCCAAGTGCGAAGCCGGCCCTCGAAGGCCTAATTGGAAGTGTTTACTGTTTTATTCATGTGTGACCGGCCTGCGTGCCGTGGTTTGTAAATCATGTAATATCAAGTGAAACATTTTGTAAGGCCTTAAGGCTTGTGTTGGTATTTGTATAACATTCCTATTTTGGATTAGTGGACATTCAAGCTTTAGTGCTGGGTTCTTATTTACAACTCTTACTAATCTGCTTCCGCTAGAATGCTCTTTGTAGGACGTTGTGATTGGTTGGATAGTTTCCATGAGTAACCACCCGGTCTGTCTGTGGCATACGGCGTCGGGCCCCGACCGAACCTACTGCTATATGCTATGCGATGGATAGGGGGCGTTACATCAACTACAGAGTAGAATACCATGATTGGAACAATTGCGGGTAACACCATTTCTCTATCTCTCGCCGTTTTGACTAAAATATTTGGTTTGAGTAATGCAGAAGATGAACTGGAAATTGAGAATGAGGAATATGATATGATGTTAAGCATGATGGGTTATGCCGGAGATAACCCTAATAAATTGTTGAAGAAGCATTTATTTGCAGAATATAAATTTCTGGCAGATATTGTTGGGAAAGTCTTGCTAGGAAAGCACACTACACATGATTATATAACCAGGCATCAGTGTCTGGTTATGTGTGCAGTGGTTAATAAGAAGCAAGTGGCTTGGGCTCAGATCATCTTTGATATAATCAGGAAAAAGAACACTAAAAAGGAAGTTTGTTTTTGAAGGATCCTAGGGATCTTCTTAAAGGAAAAGGCTGCTGAATCACTGGTATCCCCGACCATATTCATAAATACCAGCAAAAGGCTAACATGTGCCTTATTTGGCAGGTGGTATAGGACAATCTCCAAGCACTCTAAGGCTTCAAACTCTTCCACCACAGCTTCTAAGAGTACAAGGGCTGTTAGAGCCACTCCCCACCCTGCCGAAGAGATCATTCCACCCTCATCCCCATCTCTTCCAGCACTCCAAACTCAACTACCCATCTACACCCCACACAACAGTCCTACCTCAAAATCAGACTCTACAATAACCCTCCTCCACCATATCCTCTCCTCCACAACAACAACCACAACCACAACCACAACCATCTGTTCCTGTTACCTCTCCTGCCTCCTCTCCAACCCTAGATCTTACCAACATCCCCTCATCCCCTACTCAGGAATATCATCAACCCTCCCTTTCTCCAACACCACCTTCATCTCCTCTTCCACCATACTTGTCCTCCATACCATCCTTCAATCTACTATCATCTCCTCCCACTTATCCTCCAAATAAATCCCCACAGGATGTCCAAATGCAAGATGCTCCTCCTCCATCCTCACCAACATTTACCATCCCTCCAGATGTTTCCACCCAACCACCATCTGTAACACCAACTGCAACTCCACCACTGGATCCCTCCACCATCTCATCTATCATTTCTCTCCTCACACCCCTCCTCAAAGCTCTCATAGTAGAGGCCATTACACCTCTTGCTACTTCCATTTCCTCTCTCTCTGCCCAGATCTCTGCCGTTTCTGCTACCCCCTCTTCATTTAGGGGCCTGGCTCCAGTTATTACTGAAATCAGGTAGGGGGAGATGCTTGATGAAGAAGCTGCAGCAGCTCCAGCAGTAGCAGCAGTTTCAGTTTCAGCAGCTCCAGCTCCAACAGATACAGAGGCAACAACAACAGAAGATACAAATTTTATTGATTTTATTAATTTTATTGAGACTGGCATGGATATAGAAGAGTCAACTCCAGAAGTGATAATTACTGTTGGTGATTTCATCATTAATCCCATAGTAGATTTAGAATATTTGTTGAAAATTTTTGATACTGCATTTTTGAGCTTCCCTCCAGCAGATTATACTAAGCCAACTTTGGCTATTGTTCTATATTCTTCCCCTATCAGTCCTAAAGTTTCCAAGCAACTAAGAGACAATTTTGTTATTCTAGACCCTATAGTCATCCCATCTCCTCCAGAAATTATTTCTGCCCCCAGTTTTGTTATAGATGACTCTCCAATGCCAGGTATTGATGCCTTGATCTTGGCTAACATTGAAGAAGAGAATAAGGCAGCTACTGAAAGCACTGTCAGAGTTTGTTCTCCTATTCCTGTTGAAGTTTCTCCTCTAGATCCATCTAAACCTGAGAAGCCTATCATTTCTGCTGAGGCCCTGAAGGCTTTAAATGATATATATGATAATCCTCAGGGATCTGATGATGATGATGAGGATGAGGATTCTGATGAGGATCCAAAGAAGAAGAAAGTGTCTAAGAAGAAGAAAGCACCTCTTCCTCCTGCTCCAAAACAAAACCAAACCAATGACACTCCCTACTATATTATTCAGAAGATAACTCCATATAAAGGGATTCCAGCTTGGATGTGGTTATCTAAAAATGAACAGAAAGAGAGGAAGAGAAGCAGAAGATACTCCCCTCCTCCAACTCAGAAATACAGAAGGGACCCTCCTCCTCCTCCACCTCCTCCAGCTGCTGGTGCTTAAGGCACAACTTCTCAAAGGCCCACTCATTTCAAACTTATCAAAGAAATCAGAGTAGGCTCTCCTCCTCAAGCAGCCAGTAAAGACAGTATCCTTCTGGCAAGCAGCAACATCAACAACAAACACAACAACAATTCTCTGAACATCAACAAGCTGAAAGCTCCAACAGACCTCCTCCTCCTATTCCTTTTGAAGATCCAGAGACAGCTACATCAGCTATGATAGCTAGGTTCCAGGAGCTGGTTGGCATTTTCATGATTAACAAAGCTAAAGCTGAAGGAAAGGATCCCTCAGAATATACAACAATGTCAAAATACAAGAAAGAAGAGCTTAAGAGGTATGAGAAAGCTAACAAGTTTTTGAATGTTGATGATTATATGAAATTGCACCCAGAAGCAGTAGTCCCCAGAGCCACATCTTTGAAGATTATAGTGGCTGCTGATATGACCATGATCAAAGTGCAAGCTTCTGATCCAAATAGAGAGATTGTTTTTACCAAGCCTAGAGACAAGAGCAAAGAAGAAAAGCTAAAAGAAAAGAAGCAAAAGAAATGAGTTCTGAACTGGTTAATTTCTGCTTATGATTATAACTGCTTTGTTATTTCTGAACAAAGCTTATATATATATATATATATATATATATATATATATATATATATATATATATATATATATATATATATATATATCTGGTGCATACGTTCATTTTTTTCTGCTAGATATATATTTTTCTTGCTTTGTTTATTTTCAGTTTAGTATGAGTCTGTAATTAGTGACCTCACCCAAATAGGGGGAGATTGTTGGATCCCTAGTTTGATTTGGGCTAGGTTCACTAAGTTAGGATCTTGTGACCCATCATGTATAGCCATGGTAATAGTTAGTTCTAGAGTCTAGGCCAAGTCCGTAGTTTTAACATCACATGGACCATCCATCATCAGACTGCTAGAGACTCAAGACTTAGAGATTTTCCAGAGACTCAGTAAAATGAGGTCGACGTTCGTCGAACTCAGGTCGACGATAGTCGTGCTCAGCTCGACGATCTCAGAGAAAATTCTCTGAGCTGAGCTCGACGAACTTGATTCTCAGGTCGACGATCTTTGGACTCTACCTTCAGCATTCTAAGTCCAGACTTTGTTCTCTAGACTCAGGTCGACGAACTTAGTTCTCCACTCGACGAATTCTATGTTCTTCTACTTCAACTTATTACTCCAGAAGTTTCTCAATTTTTCTGAGTCCATAGTCATCTTCAGTCGACGAATTCAATATTCTCAGCTCGACGAACTTTGACCACTTTGGCTATTGTTATCTAGCAGGAGTTAGTGGTTCTCATCTCGACGAAACAGATTCTCAGGTTGACGATTTTTAGGTACTTCAACACTTCACACCAGAAGTTTGTGTCCACACCAGAAGCAAGACTTGTGTCGACACCAATAGCAATTATGTCGACACACAGGACTTATGTCAACACACTCCAGATTTCTGTCAACACAACAGCCATGTCGAGACAAGAAGTAATTATGTCGACACCTAGGACTTGTGTCGACACATTCCCCAGAAGTTCTGTCAACAAGTTGTCAGGTCGAAGAAATCAGCTATCAACTCGACGAACTCCATACACAGAATAGGCAAAGTTTCTAGAGAGTGCAGTTCTTTTTTCAACTCGACGAATAGAAGCTGTCTGGTCGACGAACACAACTTCTCAACTCGAAGAACTGTGGACTCAGCTCGACGATTTTTGTTATATGTTTGACAAATCCAGACTTAGTAATTTCTAGTCTTCTGTCCCTTTCCTAATGCAATAATTCCTGAGTAATTAATGCTTCAATATACTCTGAATATTACCGTTAGACAAAGCATTAATTATGGTCTTCTCTAGGATTATTGCTTGCCATTTTTCCATGGGACAGTTGGGGAAATAAATTAATGCAGTTTATTCTCAAGGCCGTCAGCATTGATTACAGAGAAATTCAAATTTCGAAAGACAATTTTGACAGGAAATATAAAAGAGATTTTCTCTCTTTTCCTACATACAAGAGCAGAATACACATAGAAGAGGAGAATAGAACATACATACACAGTCAAAAATCAGTCTACAACAAGAAACTCTCTGCTCTCTCTCTTAGAACTCTGATACAGCAACTCAAGAAGCCCTAGACAAGAAGAACATTTGTTACCTGAAGAAGAAGAACAATCAATCAAAATCAAGAGTCTTCATTATTCAACTCTCCAGGACACTTCAAAGGACAACAACTATTCCATCTGTCAAGAAGTTCCTGAAGATCTTTCTGGTCAAGGCTTAAAGATTGAAGACCTATCACCCTAAAGCAAAGCTCCAGATTTCCCTGAACCATTCTACATCACAGGGGGAGCCATTTGCTAAAATCAAATCCACAAGTCTTCTCAGTTGTATATTGAGAAAGAGAAGACAATATCATCTCTCACCCCCCACTGTATAAAGGGTTATAACTCTCTTCAAAAGTTATTCTTGGTTGCAAGTCACCTGACCAGAAGAATTGAGGTTTGGTTTTTGAGCAACTGATCAAAACCTCATTGGTGTCAGGCACCTGATCAAAAATCTGAGTGGATTCCTACCAGGGTGGTAGAAGAGTGGATGTACCCAGGTTGGGGAACCACTGCAAATTGCTTGTGTTGTCTGATTGCCCCTTCTTTTTGTTCTTGTTGTGTTTGTGCCTTTTAGGATTGCTATGTTTATATTTTATTAAGTTGTTTATGCACTTTCAAAATTACAGCAAAAGCTGTAAAAGATTTTGAGGATTTAAGAATACTCTATTCACCCCCCCCCCTCTAGAGTATTTCAGATCTAACACATCACTTTAAGAGAACCATGCCCCGATCTGGCCTATGTTGTGACCCGAAAGGAGCCTCAGAAAAAGCACGAGGACCATGTCCAACCGTTGACTTGGCATGGATGGAGCCCCGGGAAATGAGCACCGAGGACCAAGCCCAACTGCCCAAGGTCTAACTGTCAAGTCCCGTCGGTGTGACGACTGGCGAGCCCGTAGACCTAGCACACTATCCCTAACCCAGGATTACGACACCGCATGTCCACTCACACCGCATGCAATTCCACATTACCGTGGCACAGAAGGAGCCTCGGATAAAGCATGAGGACCATGCCCAACCGTCCATTATTGTCTCTTTTCAACACCATCCGAGCCAGTGCGGTCAAACACCCGCACTTACATCCATCTACAATGCTACCCATAGGGAGACACCACTCTAAGCATTGGATTACTAAACTCATTCTGTTAAAGAATTATTCACATGGCCATAAGATTAGCATCCTACACTTCACTACCAAATGATTTCAACACATTGTTAACATGATGTGCATTTCTATTGATTCACCAAATTCTACCAGATCATTTTGTTTAACATGCTTCACTTTGCCATTCGATTACGTGGGATACATTCCTCAAATTTCATCATTCATTGGACTATGATGGTTAAACATAAAAGAGTTCACCCAACCTCAATGTAAATTTGCTACATCGTCTCTACCGATTCCAAACCCAACTCTACACCTACCCCA
Organism: Platanthera guangdongensis; assembly: GCA_039583875.1. Lineage (NCBI taxonomy): Eukaryota > Viridiplantae > Streptophyta > Magnoliopsida > Asparagales > Orchidaceae > Platanthera > Platanthera guangdongensis. The sequence goes on from CM077166.1 coordinate 144,094,234, forward strand.
AAATTATAGTTGCTGGACACCTTCTGGAGAGCGACTTCGACCGGAGATTCCTGAAGTTACAGGAATTCGATGAAGGCGTGTAACACCTCGTTGGAAATGTCTTTCCATGGGTTACAACTTTCATGTTCAGACCATAACCGAGATCCGAGAGTAACACACTTGAAATCGGCTTTACATTCCGCTGCATACAAAACACAATTTTTGCACTATTGGTTTGTCGGCCGTTAATATCGTTCAGGCTTTCCCGTGGCTACAGACTTCGCCCGAAGTTGTGCAACCACTCGTAGGAAAGGTATTTGCAAGGGCTTCGACTTTTGTGTTTAGTCAAAAGCCCATTTATCGCCATATCACACCTAAAAATGGCCAAGAAGATCGCTGCGTGCAGAACACAGATTCTGCACGCATCTTAAGGCGAAATGAACGGCACCAGTTCATCTTCCTCCTCAAGCCGATCTTCCCCAAATCACATCCCGACTTCCTCCTCCCTTATTTACCCTCAAGAAGTCCACTTGTCTTCACAAAACCATCCCCCATCATCTCATAGAAGGAGGGAGAGGTTGAAGACTTCTAAACCCTAGAACACAAGTCCTAGCATGGCCTTACCTAGGAAACCTTCTCCTCCCAAATCTTGAATCTCTTGAGTCGATATCTCTCCATAGAAATAACTAAAGATCTAACACCAAGGGAGATGGGAGGAAGCTCACCTCATTTCCGGCATTTCCACCATTTCTTGCCAAGGATCTTATCACTCTCCTCGGAGGCATCTTCTTCTCCTCGGCAGCGGCGGTCCTTTGTGGGATGTAGATTGGCTCTAGCACCTCCTTCCTCTTCTCGAGCAGTTTTCTCCCTCAGAAAGGGTGGAAGAGGAATGAAAAATGGCTAGGGTTTCTCTTCCCCCTTATATGGAAAAATGACACGGGTAGGGACATGCCCGTGTCCTTACCCGTGGCCTGCTCGGGCGAAGCGTCGTCGACGGTTCGACTGCCGTTTCGATACACAAACAGGGGTAGGGACACGCCCGTATCTCTACCCGTGTCTAAGTGACACGTCCGTGTTGCTGACCATGTCTTGCTCGGGATATGCTTTGTCAAGTTCTTCGTGACACACACGGGTAGGGACACTCCCGTGTCTCTACCCATGTCCTACTCAGGTCACATTTCGTCGAGCTCTGCTCGACACACACGGGTAGGGACACGCCCGTGTCTCTACCCCTGTCCTCCTCGGGACAAATCTCGTCGAGCTCTACTCGACACATACGGGTATGGACACGCCGTGTCTCTACCGTGTCCTCATACACACCGGTGGTGACAAGCCCATGTCGATACCCATGTCCTTCCTTGGAATAACTCGAGTCACTGGTTGGACACACACGGGTAGGGACACGTGTCCGTGTCCTCATACACATGGGTAGTGACACGCTCGTATCACTACCCGTGTCCTTCTCTGGAATAACTAGAGTCGTCGACTCGAGTACTGGGTGGTCACACACGGGTAGAGACACGCCCGTGTCTCTACCCGTGTCCTTCTATGGGCTGACTTCACCTCGCTTACACTAATGTAAGCCTAGCTGCCAGCACTTCCTTGAGCCCAAATTACCTTTTCTGACTCAAAAGCACGCACGAGGGGCCTAGTGCGAATCGGGACGTTATACTTCAAGCTCTTATGATTAGTGTAAATGTCGACCTTCACAATGTACAAATAGTGCCTCTAGAGAATAACCACGAATATCACGGCCGCCAACTCCAAATCATGGATCAGATAATTCCTCTCATGCACCTTTAGTTGGCGCTAACTATAAGCTATTACTCTCCCATGCTGTAACAAAACACAACCTAAGCCGCTGCCTGAAGCGTCGCTATAGATCTCAAAGCCTTCTGCCCCACGTGGCGAGCATATAATAGGAGTTGTGGTCAGATGACTTTTCAGTTCTTCAAAAGCTTGAGCACACGCTGGCAACCAAACAAATTTCTGATCCTTCCTCATTAGGGTCGTGAGAGGTAACACTATCCGTGAGAAGTTCTCTAGGATGCACCTGTAGTAGCCGGCAAGCCCAAGAAAACTCTGTACTTCCGCCACAGAAGACAAAACAGTCCACTCCCGTATAACAACCTTTGCCGGATCCACCGCGGTACCCTCACCACTGACAATATATATGACCAAGGAATGCTACAGAGGATAACCAAAACTCATACTTAGGGAACTTGACATACAACTGATTACTTCTCAAGGTCTCCAAAGCAATATGCAAGTGCTCCACATGATCTTCCTCGGATTGGGAGTATACCAGTATATCATCGATGAACACTATCATGAACCGATCCAAATACTCCTTGAACGTGCTGTTAATTAGATCCATAAACACCGATGGTGCATTCATCAGCCCAAAATGCATGACTGTGATATTATAATGCCCTTATCAAGTACTGAACGTCATCTTGGGAATATCACTTTCCCTAATTCTCAGTTGATAATATCCAAACTTCAAGTCTAGCTTCGAATACACAGTCGATCCAACTAGCTGATCGAACAAATCATCGATCCTTAGAATCGGGTACTTGTTCTTCTCTGTTAGCTTATTGAGTTTCCGATAATCAATACATAGTCGCAGACTTCCATCCTTCTTATTCACGAAGAGGACTAGGGCCCTCCAAGGTGACAAACTTTAATGCACAAACCCCCGCTCTATCAATTCCTGAAGCTGCGCCTTCAACTCTACCATCTCTCTCTGTGCTGAGCGATAAGGAGACCGCGACACTGGCTTGGCACCAGGAACGGCCAACTCAATGGTGAACTCGATCTTTCTCTGAGGTGGGGATCCAGGGAAATTTTCTGGGAAGGCGTTGGTAAATTCCGACACCACAGGAATACTGGTCAAGTTAGGCTTGGGCTTCTTCGCCTCTAAAAGAGTGAATAACAGCTCTGCACCCTCAAGAACTACTTTAACTACTTGGAGAACAGACATCAGTGTCTTGCTCACACCCTTCAAACCAGAGAAAGTAGTCTATTGGCTCGTATTCAACCACAGCTTTACAGTCTTAGAAGCGAAATCAATGTACGCACACTGCTCCGAGAGCTAGTCCATGCCAAAGATCACGCCAAACTCTACTATTGGCAGTAGTGATACTTCCAAGTCAAAAGTTTGGCTTCCAATCAACACTTTAACGCAACAGGCTCTATCTACGAGCATCGAACCCCCATTAGGTAGCAACACATCCAATCTATCCTTAGCCACAAAAGAGGGCACTCCATTGCGAGACACAAAGTCCTCGGATAGGAAAGAGTGTGAAGCTTCTGTATCAAACAGTACTCAAGACGGATATTCCATGACCACGAAAAAGCCTAAAACATGACAGTCATACGACGAAGGCATATGATGCAAGTTATGCAACTAAGATCTAACACATACCTGTCACCACATTGCCCTAATTGATGGACTCCTGCTAGCCAAGGTGATATACTCTAGGTTGGGCTGGAGATTGATGGGATGCGGTTGACTCCACCACCTTCCCCTTTTCAGCATAGGACGCTCCCGCCTTCTTGCCTGACTTTCAACTCCAATAGTTGTGGGCCATATGCCTCAGCTTTCCACAAGTGAAATAGTGTATTGGGCCTCCACACTGAGATGATGCGCCGGAATTAATCGACGAAGAAGCTGGTCTGGAAGGTCTGGCCTTCTTGTTCCACTTTCAGTGCCCAGTCTTCCGTAGTTTTGGTACCTTGAACTCTGGTCTCTTCATTGCCAAGTCATTCTTACTATGGACCCTCTTCAAATCTTATTCCAGAGAACATGACATATTGACTAGGGTTAGAAAGCCCTACGTGATCGGACCTGAGAGCAGCAATCTCAGATCATCGTGCATTCTATCGTAAAATCGATTGGTTTTGCGCTCCTCATCCGAAAAAGAGGAGCCAGCATAACGTCCTAATCTTGTGAACTCCTGTAGGTTGTCGTCCACACTACTCTCTCCTTGAGTCATCCTCTGGAACTGATTCTCCATTGCTATTTTCTGTGTTGTCGGGACAAACTGTGCCAGAAATAGTCTTGAGAACTCATCCATCGATACGTCGGTGAGTTGTCTACCAGCCAAAAGATGTAGCTCTATCTCATCCCAAAACAGCCTTTCCTCGCCGTTTAGGAAGAAAGTAGCTATTGTAGCCTTCTGCCACTCCTTAGTATCCATAGCTGACATGAATCTCTTTACCCAAGAGAGACAGTCCTCAGCTAGCGTTGGGGTTCCCGCCCCCAAGAACACTGGTGGATTAAAGCTCATCACGTGATTTAACTTCTTTTTCGTAGCTCTTATCTGCACCACAGGCTCTACCACTACCTAATCTGCCACTATGGGCTCTACTACGCCAAGCAACTCTTGACCTAACCCAGGGGCAAGAGGATGCACTTGCCACCTCGGTTGGGCATTGATCACAGTGAACACTATTTCTGCTACAATTTGTATGGTTTCTGCAGAAGGAGGGGTTGCAGGCGCTTCGTTAGGCGCACTACTCTCCGCGAAGTGCTGTTGTTGTGACTGTTGGGTCCGGCGTTCCTTCACTTGATCCGTGGCACTCTGCTACTTATTAAAGAAATTAAGTAGCACCCTTTCCAACAGTCCGGTTTTTGGAATAGTTGGGTATGCGCTTGATCCTACATTTGGTATCAGAGGGAGGTTACGGGTTCAAGACCCGGGGGCACTATAAAATCCCGATTTTTCCCTTCAACATGTGTGGGTCTGGCGGGTCAGGCAACCGTGGACATGTGGTAACCCCACCTCTGAGCCGTGTGGACCATGTGGTAACCCCACCTCTAAGCCGACAGGTTGTGCTGGATGCCGGGGGGGCATTGTTGGGTCTGGCGTACCTTCACTTAATCTGTGGCACTCTGCTACTTATTTAAGAAATTAAGTAGCTCCCTTTCCAACAGTCCGGCTTTTGGAATAGTTGGGTATGTGCTTGATCCTACAGTGACTGCCCCATACTGCTCCTAGTCACCTATAGTTGTAAAAGCACTCGATTAGGCAACAAATAGATTACCAAAGTGCAATCATTGGAACACTCAGGTTCCTCAAACATGTGTATTTTCATTCCTAAGTGGACATTCATGGGTTCTTTTATGTTATAACGGCAAAACACATACTAGTGCTCACCACCCATTAAAAGAATTGGGCCATGAATTCTAGTAAGGAAGACCGACACCAGAGTCAGATATCAACTTATAACACCCTCATCCATCACATAACATATAACAGAAGGTCCGGCCAGGGCCTGACGCCATATACTATGAATAGACCAAGGATTTACTAAATTGAAACCATAATCCAATATTCCCCATCCTAACACAGAGTGCATTCTAGCGGAAGTAATTTAAAGGTTATAAATAGAACACGACAATTGCATGAATGTCCACTACCACAACTAGGAATGTAAATCAAATACAAAAATAATGTCTTGGCCTTAAGGCCTTATAGTGTTCAACTTTAATTAAAATGTGTTACATACTTCGGCACGCAGGCCGGCCACACATGAATGATAAAGTAACACAAGTATTCACTTTGGCCTTCAAGGACCAGCATAGCATTTCAGGGCTCCAGCCCGCTACTTCCCGCCTAGCTTAGTAGTAACTACACGCAACATTCCACCACAAAGGTGGCAAACAAAAGCAACGATCATCATTAGCTAACCAAATTATAACGACCCCACCCCTCACTCGGAGTGGCAGTTCTCCTTCCCTTTAGGCATTAGCTTAACAATACATGACAATCAAAATGTGCAACTGCACTGTTAGCCACAGACGTTGGCGCAAATGCCCGACGCCCCGTGCTCTCAGGAAAACTCTTGGTGCACAAGACCTCACGGGTGACACCACCGTTCACTGATGGTCAAAAACGTTTGAGCTTTTAGTCTCATAGGGCTACTGCCAGAGACCACGCCAAGCCTCCGGCAAAGTCATAACAATCTGCAAATCCACTGTATGACTCACTACAAGACGGACGACAAGGGTTAGGTACAGTTCAGCCTTTTCCCGTGTTCAAATCGCCAGGCGCGTCAGCCACGACGCTGGTCGGCATCCCCATTCCCATTTTCGTACAATTCATAACCCTATTATGAACTTAGGTTGGCTCTCATGGCTACCTAGCTGAGCAATTTAAGCTTATGCTCAACCAAAATATATCCCACAAGTCTCTTAAAGACATGCTTCACATGCAATAGGCTTCGCAACTAAGTATAGCTTATAGAATGCTATCGCCGAGGGTAGCACTACCACCGCGCGGTAGGGGACAGACTATCGGTTCTTCCCCTGATTCAGGTGTTTTCCTGGAGACTACCCCTAGTACTCTCAATGCAGTCATCTGCACACGGCCGTGTCATTTAGACACGGGTAGAGATACAGGTAGAGAATAAACATGGTCAGCAACACGGCCGTGTCACTTAGACACGGGTAGAGATACGGGCGTGTCACTTATTACAATTAAACGCACCCGCACTCATTCAGACATATAACAAGAGACAGAAATAAAACTAAGTTACACATAATAGAAAATTGCATAATTGATATTTGCAGGTCCCACTCAAACGAGTGGGGGCGGGAAATAAATGCTGAAAAGTGCATAATTGAAATTGCAAATCTCACTCAAACGAGTGGGGGCGGAAAATAAAAGCTGAAAATTGCAAGTCCTACTCAAATGAGTAGGACTGAAATGAAAGCGAGTCCTACTCAAACGAGTAGGAGAAAATAAATGCGATTACAGGGTTTTCTTAAATATTTACATCAAAATAAGGTCTGACCATTTAACTCCTAGCGAGTAGGCGGGAAATTAAATCCATCCATTTAACTTAAGTGAGTAGGCGGAAAAATAAAGAATGAAAATTACAAGTACTACTCAAACGAGTAGGACTGAAAATACAGTGCAGCCATTTAACTCAAGTGAGTAGGCGGAAAAATAAAAGCTACACACGCTTGCTTAAATAAAATCTAGCCATTTAAGTCAAATGAGTAGGCGGAAAAATAAAAACAACACACGCACTCTACTTGAATAAAATCCAGCCAATTAACTCAAATGAGTAGGCGGAAAAATAAAAACAACACACACACTCTACTTGAATATAACTACTCACGCACTAGACATGAATAAACACACACACACACACACTTGCATGAATTAACTAAGACGATAAAGATTATCTCATACACTCACGCACTCGGGCGAGAAATAATTGAGAAAAACAAAGTTATTGAACAATTAAAATGACTGCATTTCTACAGCTGGAATGCAGTAGAAATGCATAAAAAGGCAAAATAAAAATTGTTTGAGCAAAAAGTTTTCGAATTAAAGTGAGAAAGGCAAGTGCCCGAAAAATTAAAACGTTTACATTTTTACCGTTAGATTTTGATAAAAATGCATAAAAAGTGAAAATAAAAATTGTTCGAGCGAAAATATTTTTTTGAAATTACTTAAAATGAAAGTTGATGAAAAATAAAAATAACAATTTATACATTCTTATAGCCATGTAAAATGATTTAAAAAGTGGGAGTAAGCTAAAAAGAAGCAATAGTTTTATAATTAAAACAAAGTAAAAGCTAAGTTAAGAGAGATGAAAACCACCTTTTTAACGTTTTACAAGTTCTTAAGAACGCATTTTAAAGCATGAAAATCCTAAGTATAACCAATTTTTAAGAGTTTGAGAATGCAATCGGCCATAATAACAGCTATAAATTTTGTTATTATGATAGTAAAACAAATTGTTTTTCATTTTAAAACATAAATTTTGCAATGTTTAACTCATACACACACACACACGCATAAGAAAATGAAATTAAAAGTACTTAGGATTTATGAAAAGGAGGCCTTTAGAGATTTTTCAAAGCATTAAAAGGATGAAAATAAAAGATTTTATTAACAAAAAAGGTTGATTACAATGCTTTACAACTTGAAAAGGAGGGGGAAAGATCCTTACATAGCCCCAAAACTAGCTCCAAACGGCAGCCCTTAGCATCAAAACGGTTCAAAAATTTGGAACCCTTAACTCATACAGCAGCTGCCTTTTTATAGGCAAAAATATCCAAGTACACGCCCTCCGACACGGGCGTGTCGGGGGGGCGTGTCAGCACTATTTAACAGCTGAATTCGGTGATCTGACGGATTTGACGGCGATTTGACTTTGCGGCAGAAAATGCGGCGGTCACGCCCCAGGTCACGGGCGTGACGGTGGGCATGTCGTTCGGCGCTTAAAGGCGTTGTTGACTTCGGGATTCGCCGGCGCTAGTTTGTCGGGCGAGGTGGAGCAGTCATGCCCCAGGTCACGGGCGTGACGCTAGGTGTGTCAGGTTGAGTCGACACTCGACAAACGTCGAGCGGAAAATGTCGAGAGGAAAATTCGTCGAGCGGGAAGAGGAGTCACGCCTTAGGTCATGGGCGTGACGGTGGGCGTGGCGCAGAGTCGACGTTCGTCGAGTTGAAATCGTCGAGCACGATTGTCACGGGCTTGGGTCACGCCCCGTGTCGGGTGACACGGGCGTGTCCCGCTTTTCTCTTCAAAATTGGCTGCTTCACGGGATTTTGAGCTGTTACGCCCTGGTCACGGGCGTGACATGGCATTTTTTTGCAGATTTTGATTTTTACCTACAGAACAAAATAAAATAAATTCGCAAAATATTTACAATAAAAGAAACATTTTATTGAACAAAAATAAGTAAAAATGACAAAAATAAAGTAAAACGACTGATATAATGTACATAAAACTAGGTATATTTACCATTCATCAGGTAGCTAAAAGGAAAAATAGGACACTCGTTGAAGCTGCAGGTACATTGATTGCAGATGCTTACATGCCCCTAACCTTTTGGGCAGAGGCTGTAAGCACATCAAATTATGTCCTGAACAAGAGTTTAATTCACAAACTAAAAAATAGGACTCCCTATGAATTACTTAAAGGGAAAAAACCTAAAATCAACTATTTTAAAGTATTTGGATGTATATGTTATATTAACAACAATAACAAAAGATACATTAGAAAGTTTGAGGCTAAGGCTGAAGAGGGAATTTTTCTAGGATATTCCCAAGTAAGCAAAGCCTACAGGATTTTTAATAAATCATCTATAAAAATTGAAGAATCTATTCATATTACATTTGATGAAGCTAACATGTCTTGCAACGAGAAAGAGATTTCTACCAATAGCACTTTGCAGGTACCTCACTTGTGTGAGAAGTTGGATGGACTAAACCTCACCTAAGAGGTTCCAACACATCCTTCTCCACAAGTCATTGAAGAAAGTAAAGATGAAGGCACTGAAGGAATTGATCTTCCCCCGACAGCAAACATAATTCCACAAGAGGAATTAGTTCCTAATACTTTTGCAGAACCAACTCCATCCACTGATCTTGTCACACTAAGGGATCACCCCAGATATCAAGTGATTGGAAACATATCAGCAGGTGTACAGACCAGGCATCAACTCAACCAAGATTTGATGCATGCCTATTTTCTCTCTCAGGTTGAACCTCTATCCATCCATGATGCAGAGCAAGATCCCCACTGGATCTTTGCAATGTAGGAGGAATTACACAAATTTGAGAGATGTAGAGTTTGGGATTTGGTTCCAAGACCCCAAGACTATCCAGTCATTGGAACCAAATGGGTATACAGAAATAAATTGGATGCCCAATGTACAATAATGAGGAACAAGTCTAGGCTTGTTGCTCAAGGATATAGGCAAGAGGAAGGAATAGATTATGACCAAACCTTTGCACCAGTGGTAAGGTTAGAGGCAATCAGAATATTCCTTACCTATGCAGCCTACAAGAGATTCAAGGTATATCAGATGGATGTGAACAGTGCATTCTTGAATGGAGTACTTAAAGAAGAAGTTTTTGTTGAACATGTAACACCCCCATCCTTCACATGGCATATAACAGAAGGTCTAGTTGGAACCCGACGCCATATACCATAGACAGTCGGAAGGGTTACATAAGAATATTCAAACTATCCAATTAAGACTACTCGTCCTACACAGAGCATTCTGGCGGAAGCTTTTAAAGTTGAAAGAACCCAAAATTTAAATCCAAAAAACATGAATGTCCACAACCACACTACTAGAATGAAACCCAAAATACACTGAAAGGTACATGGCCTTATGGCCTTACAATAGTTCACTTAATAAATAGTGTTTTCCATACATCGGCTCGCAGGCCGGCCACACATGACAAAGATAAAGTACAACTATTCTTTACGGCCTTCTAGGGCCAGCATAGGAATATGGGCTCCAACCCGCTATTTGGTACTCGGCTCCGCAGCACCTGCAAGCACAATTCCACCTCACGATGGCAAACAAAGCAACGGTCAGCCAAAAGCCGACCAAATATAACGACCCCGCCCATTACTCGGGACGACGGTGCTCTTTCCCTACATTTCATTAGCCCAGCTAAACAATAAAGAGCAACTATATATTTCGCCACAGGTGTAGGCTCGCACGACCAAACACCCCGTGCACTCAGGGCACATTAACGATGAATCCTGACACTTCAGCGTCTTCACCACCATCCCAACGATGGCAACCATGTGAGCATTTAGCCTTTCTGACCACCGTCTAAGGCTCTTGACTATACCAACGGCCAGTCCTCTTTTCGGGTCTCTCGCACCGAACCACATAGCCTAGGTCCAATTCCACTTGCCCGTTGCTCACGCCGCCTAGACAATTTAAGTACTACGCACTGGCCAAGCTTCTCTCGGATCCCAAAATTTCCAAACAAACACATAACCCGGTTATGTTCAAGGCCGGTTCCCAGACCGCCAAGTTAGCAGAACAACGATTCCGCTCAGTTTTCCGGGTGCACCTTGGAGCTAACCTCCAAGGATCCCTGTAGCAATCTACCGCGTAGAAACCCGAAAACTCAAAGCACAGAGTCTTCTCCGGCAAAACATAACAAATGCAACATCACTGATCCAGACAATACACGTTCGGGTAGGCTTCACACACAATGCCTATGCCCGTACTTTGATTCTGGACTCTATATGCAACACAAGGGGGACTATTCACATCAACCCCAAGGAACACCATGCACTCACCGCACACTCGCGGGAGCGGGATTTCCTATGTAGAAAGAAAGAGCTTCACATGCTCAAGTAGAGAATTGTTACCCTTGTAGTGTGCTTTGGCGCCATGGAAAAACTACACGGATGGAAATCTTCGCAACAAACTTTTCTCTACGGATCTGCACTCAGATCTCAAAACGGTGCTCTGATGCTCCGCTGGCTGTCGGAAAACACTTCCTTCATCCTCCTCTTTCCAACTCCTTGAGAGAGAGGATGGTTGGAGAGAAATGAAGGATTAACTCCCCTATTCCCGGCCTTAACAGAGCATTAAACCATCTGGGCCGTTGGATCTTATTTAAAGAAAACGAACGGCTCAGATCCGCTCAAAATCTCCAAACCTGGGCCGAACATGGCTTGGCACACGGCCGTGTCCCAGGCCGTGTGCCTCGATCTAGGCACGATCAACGAACACAGAATAACCACACGGGCAAATACACACCCGTGTCTCACCTGACATGCCCATGTCGGGTCTCTCGACACGCCCGTGACCGGGGGCGTGTCACGCATAACCGCCACGCCAATCGACACGACCCAACTGAACACGGGTACTAACATGGGTAGGCACACGCCTGTGTCAAATGACACGCCCGTGTCATGAAATCGTGTTCCTGGCCGTGTCCTTCTCGGGATGAAAACAGCCAAAAATCACCAGCTAGACACGGCCTTGGACACGCCCGTATCCTAGGCCGTGTACCCCTATACACGTACCAAAAATCCCATTTTATGCGACCGACTCAAATACAATTTTCGGGGCGTTACAAATCTCCCCCACTTAAGGAATTTCGTCCCGAAATTAAGCAAAGGTACACGAATCTAAATAATACCTGAGTGGAATAACTCGGGATACTCCTCTAACATAGCTTGCTCTCGCTCCCAAGAAAGCTCCTCCCGTCCGCAGTTATCCCAACGACTTTAACCATTCGGACCTCCTTGTTGCGGAGTCATTTCACTGCAACATCTTCAATACGTACTAGCTTGACCCTTGTTGTTAACTCATAATCAACCGGTACTTGATTGTCCGCAATGATCTGCGAAGGCTCTTGCACTGCCTTACACAACACCGACACGTGGAACACATCATGTAGCCCATTCAACTCCACCGACAGCTTCAATATACGCCGTCTCGCCAACACGCTCCAGGATTTCAAATGGTCCAAGGTATCTCGGACTCAGCTTCTTCAAGCGTCGAACCCGCGATACACCCTTGAACGGCTTGATTTTTAGATACACCATGTCACCAACACTGAACTCCACGTTCCTATATTTGGCGTTATAGTACTTTGACTGTCTATCCTGAGTGATCTTCAACCTTTCCTTAATTGTATGCACCATTGAAGTGGCGTCTTCCACCGCTTGACGTTTATACAACTTCGATTCGCCTGCCTCCAACCAAGACAACGGCGTACGACACTTCCTCCCGTACAAGGCTCGAAAGGCGCCATAGCAATGCTCGCCTGAAAGCTGTTGTTATACACAAACTCCACCATATACAGGTGATCCTCCCAATGCTTTCCGAAATTTAGGACGCACATGCGAAGCATGTCCTCCATAGTCCTGTTGACCCTCTCAGTCTGACCATCCGTCTGTGGATGAAAGGCTGTCCTGAAACTCAGCTTAGTTCCCAACATACTATGCACCAACCTCCAATCCTTCGACGTAAAGCGTCCATCTCGGTCACTAACAATACTGCGGGGCACACCATGCAACCGTACAATATTATCCACATAGAGTTTGGCTAACTTTTCCACCGAATCTTCCTTCCTGACAGGAATAAAGTGCGACACCTTTGTCAACCTATCTACGACCACCCAAATGGTGTCATTTCCCTTCTGTGACTTCGGCAAACCATGCATAAAATCCGTAGATATGTCATCGAATTTCCATTCTGGGATAGGTAGGGGCTTCAAGAAACCTCCGGATTTCTGGCATTCCGCCTTCACCAATGCATATGTACGGCACTTCCCACTTAAATTGCTACATCCTTCTTCAAACCTGGCCACCAGAATAACTTCTTCATGTCTCTATACATCTTCATGCTTCCGAGTGGATTGAGTACTTGGTATGATGAGCCTCATACATCAACTCCTCCCGAAGATTATCCGCACTAGGAATGCATAGGCGATCGTCCTTCCTTAGCAAACCATCTTCAACAACAAACTATGAATTTGACCCATCCGTAGATTCATCCAAGATCTGCTTCATGCTGTTATCCTGAACTAAAGCCCGCCGAACTCTATCCGCTAGGGCACACTGCACCTCTGTCCAAAACAGTTTCGCCTCGGCACTAGACTGCTTGTCGACGCAAGATATCTCCAAAGCCTCCAACTCATGGACCAATCTCTCATCATGTACCGATAACCAGTTGGCCTGCACCGGAGTCCTGCGACTCAACGCATCTGCCATTGTATTTCCCTTCCCAGGCACATAATGAATTTTGAAAGTGTAATCCCCTAAGAACTCCATCTACATACGCTGCCTCATGTTCAGATCCTTTTGATCCAACAGGTACTTCAAGCTCTTATGATCGGTGTAAATATCGACCTTCACACCGTACAGGTAGTGCCACCAAAGCTTTAGAGCAAATATCACGGCCGCTAACTCTAAGTCGTGGACCGGATAATTTCTCTCGTGAGCCTTCAATTGTCGTGAACCATAGGCTATCACTCTCCCATGATGTAGTAGAACACATCCCAAACCACTGCCCGAAGCATCACTGTAGATCGCGAACCCTTCGGTTCCACTTGGCGAACATAAAATAGGCGTCGTGGTCAACCGCCTCTTCAACTCTTCAAAAGCCTATTCGCGAGTTGAAGAGGCGGTTGACCACGGCATCCTTCCTAGTCAACGTCATGAGTGGTAGCGCTATCCGCGAGATGTTCTCTATGAAGCGCATGTAGTAGCCAGCAAGCCCCAGAAAACTCCGAACCTCTGCCACTGTAGTCAAAGAAGGCCACTCTCGTATCGCCACTATCTTCGCCGGATCCACAGCTATCCCCTCTCCACTAACAACATGACCAAGGAATGCTATCGAGGATAACCAGAATTCACACTTGGAGAACTTAGCATACAACTGATTCCTCCTCAACGTCTCCAACACCATGTGTAGATGATTGTAATGGTCCTCTTCACACTGCGAGTACACCAGGATATCATCGATAAATAGTATCACGAAACGATGCAGGTACTCTATGAACGTCCTGTTCATCAGATCCATAAATACGGATGGCGCATTCGCCAACCCAAACGGCATGAACGTGAACTCGTAATGCCCAAACCGCGTACTGAATGCTGTCTTTGGGATGTCGCTCTCCCTTATCCTCAACTGGTAGTAACCGGACTTCAGATCTAACTTCGAATATACCGTTGACCCAACCAACTGATCAAATAGATCGTCAATCCTGGGGATCAGATATTTGTTCTTCTCTGAAAGCTTGTTCAATTCCCGATAGTCGATACAAATCTGCAAGCTCCCATCTTTCTTTTTAACAAAGAGAACTGGCGCGCTCCAAAGCGATGAACTTGGACGCACATAACCTTGCTCTAGCAACTCTTGCAGTTGCACATTCAACTCTGCCATCTCTCTTGGCGTTATCCGATATGGAGAGCGCGACACCGGTTTGGCACCCGGTACCAGCTCAATGGTAAAATCAATTTCCTGCTGAGGAGGGGCTCCTGGGAGATCATCTAGGAACACATCGGGATATTCGGACACAACTGGAATACTGTCAATACTTGGCTTAGGCGTCGAAGTCTGCACTAGAGTGACAAACAGCTCTGCCCCAGACCGAACTGCATTGAACACCTGAAGGGCTGACATCAAAATCTTATCCGACCCCTTCATGCCCGCAAAAGTAGTCTCCCGATCAGTGTTCAGACCCAACTTAACTTCCTTACGGTTGCAATCAATGCATGCACCCTGCTCAGAGAGCCAATCCATACCGAATATTACGTCGTACTCTGCCAACGGCAAAAGCGACGCTCGCAAATCAAACTCCTGGTCTCCAATCTGAATCTTCACTACGCAGATCCTATCCGCGCGCATTAAGCACCCATTGGGCAACAACACATCCAACTTATCTTTTGTCATCGAGGATGGAACTCCGATGCGCGATACGAATTTTTCGGACAAGAAGGAATGCGATGCTTACGTATCAAACAGGGCTTTCGCCGGAAACTCAAAGATCAACACAAAGCCTAGCACCAACAAAAGTAAGCTAACAAATACGAAGGTAACAACTATAAAAGTTAAACCACTGAAATTTAACTCATACCTGTCACCACGTCCGCTTGCTTTATGGCCTCTTGCAGTCCAAGGTTGTAGACTGTAGGCTGGGCTGGAGCATGATGGGACGCGGTTGACTCAACCGCCTTCCCTTTCTCCTCATAAGTCACTCCAGACTTCCTCTCGGACTTTGAACGTCCGCTCCAACAATCACGAGCAAAATGCCCCGTCTTCCCGCAGTTGTAGCAAGCTCCTGGGACTCGACTTGTAGTTTCCCCCGATGCATCAGCCGAAGGGGCTGAGTTCGAAGTCCTTCGCTTCTTGTTCCATCTGCGGAATCCTGACTTATTATTTGGCACCTTGAACTCAGACTTCTTTTCTCCTGGGTCCTTCTTCTCTTGAACTTTCTTCACAACTTTTTCCAAAGACCGGGCCGAGTTGACCAAGGCTAGGAATCCTTGCGCCTTAGGCCCAACAAGTAGTAGCTGTAGATCGCCACGAAGGCCCTCATAAAATCGGTTGGTCTTCCTCTCCTCTTTCGTAAACATAGCCCCAGCATACCGACCCAACCGTGTAAACTAGTGGAGGTACTCGTCCACGCTTCTGGCTCCCTGAGTCATCCCAAGATACTGATTCTCCATCTCCAACTTCTGAGCAGAGGGTACAAATCTGGATAAGAATAGTCTAGAGAATTCCTCCATCGGCACATCAGCAAGTTGCCTTCCCACTAGAAGATGAAACTCCAACTCATCCCACCACAGCCTCGCTTCACCCGCCAAAAGAAAGGTCGCTATGGTGGTCTTCTGCCACTCCTCAGTTAATGTGGCTATAAACACCCTCTTCATCGAAGAGAGCCAGTCCTCAGCTTGAGCTGGCGTTCCAACACCATCGAACCTCGGAGGATTAAAGCCCATTACATGCTTAAGCTGCTTCTCCGTAGCTCTCCTCGGCTCTACCAGATCAACTGCTACGCGCTCCACCACTCTCGGCTCTGCCGCCCTTACTGGTTCTTGCGCATTCGTAGGAGGTGCGTGATGCATTTTCCCTGCAGGTTGGGCATTTATCATTGTGAATACCGCCTCAGCCACCATCCTGATGGTTTCCGCTGAAAGAGGTGTTGTAGGCACGTCCCTTGGTGCACTACTTTCCGCTGATTGCGGATGCTCTGACTGACCAGCACCGCTCCTAGCTGCCTATAGTAGCAAAGACACATGATTAGACGACAAACAAATTGCTAAAAGCAATCATTGGAACACTCAAATTCCACAAAATAAGTGTATTTTTCATTCCTAAGTGGACATTCATGGGTTCTTTTTGATGTTATAACGATGGCGCACACATGTGCTCACCACACCTTAAAAGAATTCGCCCACGAATTCATTTAAGCCTGACCGTAACCAGAAGTCTGATACCAAATTGTAACACCCCCATCCGTCACATGTCATATAACAGAAGGTCCAGCTGGAACCCGACGCCATATACCACAGACAGTCGGAAGTGTTACATAAGAATATTCAAACTATCCAATTAAGACTACTCGTCCTACACAGAGCATTCTATCGGAAGCTTTTAAAGTTGAAAGAACCCAAAATTTAAATCCAATAAACATGAATGTCCACAACCACACTACTGGAATGAAACCCAAAATACACTGAAAGGTACATGACCTTATGGCCTTACAATAGTTCACTTAATAAATAGTGTTTTCCATACATCGGCTCGCAGGCCCGCCACACATGACAAAAGTAAAGTACAACTATTCTTTACGGCCTTCTAGGGCCAGCACAGCAATATGGGCTCCAGCCCACTATTTGGTACTCAGCTCCGCAGCATCTGCAAGCACAATTCCACCGCATGGTGGCAAACAAATCAACGGTCAGCCAAAATCTGACCAAATTATAACGACCCCGCCACTTACTCGGGACGGCGGTGCTCTTTCCCTGCATTTCATTAGCCCAGCTAAACAATAAAGTGCAATTATATATATCGTCATAGGTGTAGGCTCGCACGGCCAAACACCCCGTGCACTCAGGGCATATTAACGGTGAATTTTGACACTTCAGCGTCTTCACCACCATCCCAACGATGGAAACCATGTGAGCATTTAGCCTTTCTGACCACCATCTAAGGCTCTCGACTATGCCAACGGCCAGTCCCTTTTTTGGGTCTCTCGCACCGAAACACATAGCGTAGGTCCAATTCCACTTGCCCGTTGCTCACGCCGCCTAGATAATTTAAGTACTACGCGCAAGCCAAGCTTCTCTCGGATCCCAAAATTTCCAAACAAACACATAACCCAGTTATGTTCAAGGCCGGTTCCCAGACCGCCAAGTTAGCAGAACAACGATTCCGCTCAGTTTTCCGGGTGCGCCTTGGAGCTAACCTCCAAGGATCCCTGCTGCAATCTACCGCGTAGAAACCCGAAAACTCAAAGCACGGAGTCTTCTCCGACAAAACATAACAAATGCAACATCGCTAATCCAGATAATACACGTCCGGGTAGGCTTCACACACAATGCCTATGTCCGTACTTCGATTCCGGACTCTATATGCAACACAAGGGGGACTATTCACATCAACCCCAAGGAACACCTCGCACTCACCGAACACTCGCGGGAGCGGGATTCCCTATGTAGAAAGAAAGAGCTTCACATGCTCAAGTAGAGAATCATTACCCTTGTAGTCCGCTTTGGCGCCATGGAAAACCTACACGGATGGAAATCTTCGCAACGAACTTTTCTCTACAGATCCGCTCTCAGATCTCAAAACGGTGCTCCGATGCTCCGTTGGCGGTCGGAAAACCCTTCCTTCTTCCTCCTCTTTCCAACTCCTTGAGAGAGAGGATGGTTGGAGATAAAGGAAGGATTAACTCCCCTATTCCCGGCCTTAACAGAGCAGGAAACCATCTGGGCCGTTGGATCTTATTTAAAGAAAACGAATGACTCAGATCCGCTCAAAAATCTCCAAACCTGGGCCGAACACGGCTTGGCACACGGCCGTATCCCAGGCCGTGTGCATCGATCCAGGCACGATCGACGAACACAGAACAACCACACGGGCAAAGCCACGCCCGTGTCTCACCTGACATGCCCGTGTCGGGTCTCTCGACATGCTCGTGACCGGGGGCGTGTCACGCATAACCGTCACGCCAACCGACACGAGCCAACTGAACACGGGTACTGACACGGGTAGGCACACGCCTGTGTCATGAAACCATGTTCCTGGTCGTGTCCTTCTCGGGATGAAAATGGCCAAAAATCAAAAGCCAGACACAGTCTTGGACACGCCCGTGTCCTAGGCCGTGTACCCCTATACAGGCACCAAAAATCCCATTTTACGCGACCGACTCAAATACAATTTTCGGGGCGTTACAAAACAACCTCCAGGTTTTGTCTCTCCAACTCGCCCTTATCATGTTTTCAAATTTCATAAAGCTCTTTATGGTCTCAAGCAAGCTCCAAGAGCTTGGTATGAGACCCTAGCTAGCTTTTTGATAGAGCATAAATTCATTAGAGACATAGTAGATAAGACACTTTTCACTAGACAACATAAGGGCCAAACTTTATTAGTACAAATTTATGTGGATGACATCATATTTGAGTCTACTGATTCCAAATTATGCAAGAGGTTCTCTGACCTCATACATTCAAAATTTGAAATGAGTAGCATGGGTGAGCTCTCCTACTTCCTTGGTCTCCAAGTGAAGCCGTTTCCTGATGGCATCTTCATCTCCCAAGCTAAATATGCAAAAGAGCTTATCAAAAAGTTTGGGATGGATGATGCCTTAGCAAAGAAAACACCCATGGCTACTAATGTTGTGATTGACTCTGATGCACATGGGAAACCTGTAGATCAGAAATTATATAGGGGCATTGTTGGGTCCCTAATATATCTTACAGCAAGCAGACCTAATATTATGTTTGCCACATGAATTTGTGCTAGGTTCCAAGTGAACCCAAAAGAATCTTACCTAGTTTTCTTAAAAAAGATTTTGAGATATATAAAGAGTTGTCCTAGTCTAGGCCTATGGTATCCTGCTGAGTTATAATTTGATTTAACTGGATTTTCAGATGCTAACTTTGCTGTATGCAGGGTTGATAGAAAAAGCACCTCAGGGACTTATCAGTTCCTTGGTATGAGGTCAGTATCCTGGTTTTGCAAGAAACAGTCATCTGTATCCACCTCAACTGCTGAAGCACAATATATTGAGTAGTCAGTTGTTGTTCTCAGATGTTGTGGATCCAAAACCAACTCCTAGACTATGGTCTCAACTTAAATAATTCAACTCTCTTTTGTGATAACACAAGTACTATAGTAATAGCATAAAATCCAGTCCATCACAGCAGGACTAAGCATATAGACATTAGACATCATTTCATTAGATAGTGTGTGGACAAAAACAAAATTAATCTTGTCTATATCTACACTGATTTACAAAGAGCTGATATATTCACCAAACCTCTGGATGATAAAAATCACTTATTTTTATAAATCAGATTGGAATGATCAATAGAGAAGACTTAGTTTAGTTTCTGTCTGCACTCGATGAATTTTCCAGAGTTCGTCGAATGGAGCTCGACGAACTAGGTATAGTTCGAGAGATATTCGTCGAACGGAGGTCGACGAACTCTCTGTGTGTGAAGTTGTGTTCGTCGAATGGAGCTCGGCGAATCTACTTCAAGAAAACTTTCGTCGAACGGTGCTCGACGAAATGTTTTCAAATCTTCAGGCTGTACTCGACGAATTATTTAACTATCAATTATTTCATCGATCTCGGGTTGAAGAATTTCTTAATTTTCATGGAACGGAGTCTGTCGATTCATATTCTGGAAAACCTTATATCTAGGTTTTCTTTGACCTCCGTCCTACGCTTTTTGTTCCCTTCCACTTGATCGTTGTTTCTCTCTCTCGCAGGTGATTTCATGGCGATTACAGCGGGAACATTGGCTGCGATGAAGTTCGACACCGGATTTGATGTTGACTTTCATTCATTTCAGCATTCAGATCCGATATTTCTAAACATTCTGCAACTTCTGGAAGAGCAACAACTGAAGATTTTGATGACAACAAGGATAAAATTATCTAGAACTGAGATACGAGAATGGGTCTATACATCATCGACAACAGAACAAAATATAATGATTGGAACATGGAATTAGTCCCTATCTCCCGCCGTAGTAACTGAAATCTTTGGTTTGGATAATGGAGTAGAAGAACTGGAAATAGATTCCGAAGAATATGATATGATGTTGAGTTTGATGGGTTATACTGTAGATAACCCCAATAAGTTGTTGAAGAAACATTTATCTGCAGGCACACTGCACATGATTATATTACCAGGCATCAGTTTTTGGTCATGTGTGTAGTGGTTAACAAGAAGAAGGTGAACTGGGCACATATCATCTTTGATCTAATAAAGAAAAAGACTAATAAAAGGAAGTGTGTTTTGGAAGGATCCTAGGGATCTTCCTGAAGGAGAAGGCTGCTGAATCACTGGTCTCCCCGACCATATTCATTAATTCCAGCAAGAGGCTCACTTGTGACTTATTTGGCAGGTGGGAGAGGACCATATCAAAGCCATCCAAGGCTTCAACCTCTTCCACCCCACCTTCTGAAAGCATAATGGCTGTTAGGGCCACTTCCCACCCTGCTGAAGAGATCATCCCCACACCTTCATCCCTTCCAGCAACTCAACAACAATCACCCTCCACAGTTCATACTCCCTCTCTTCAACCACATCAACAACTCCAACAACAACTTCAACCACATCAACAACCACAACCCTCTGTTCATGTTCCTACTACACCTACATTACCTGCCACCTCTCCACCAATAGACCTTACTGACTTCCCTTCCTCACCCACCCAGGAATACCATCAACCCACTCCATCTCAATCACCACAATCCCCCCATGATATACAAGCCCCAACACCACCTTCATCTCCTCTCCCCACACTTATCTTCCCTCCCATCCTTCAATCTATTATCATCTCCTCCCAATACTCCCTCTCCTCACAATGCATCTTTCCACGATGCCGACATGCAAGATTCTCCTCCTCCATCCTCACGAACATCTACCATCCCTCCACATGTTTCCACCTCAACACCATCTGCCACTCCATCACTGGATCCCTCCACCATCTCATCTGTCATTGCTCTCATCAAACCCCTCCTCAAAACTCTAATAGCTGAGGCCATTACACCTCTGGCTACATCCATTTCCTCTTTATCTACCCAGATCTCTGACCTTTATGTTTCCCCCTCTTCATTTAGGGGCCTGGCTCCAGTTATTACTAAAACCAGGCAAGGGGAGATGCTTGATGAAGAAGCTGCAGCAGCTCCAGTGGCAGCAGTTTCAGTTTCAGCAGATGCAGAGGTAGCAACTGTAGTAGATACAGAGTTTATAGATACATATTTGATTGATTTCATTAATTTTATTAAGACTGACATGGATATAGAAGAGTCAGTTCCAGAAGAAATAATTACTGTTGGTGATTTCACCATTAATCCCACAGTAGATTTAGCATATTTGTTGAAATTTTTTGATACTGCATTTTTGTGCTTCCCTCCAGCAGATCATACTAAGCCATCCTTAGTTATTGTTCCATATTCCTCCCCTATTAGTTTAAAAGTTTCCAAGCAACTCAGAACTCTTTTTGCTGCTCCAGAGCCCATAGTCATTCCATCCCCTCTAGAGGCTATTTCAGCTCCCAGTTTTGTTATGGATGATTCTCCAATGCCAGATCTTGATGACTTGATCTTGGCTGATATTGAGGAAGAGAATAAGGTAGATGCTGAAAGCACTATCAGAGTTAGTTCTCCAGTTCCTGTTGAAGTTTCTTCTCCAGCTCCTATTGCAGTTTCCCCTCCAGCTCCAGTTCCCACTCCTTCTCATGTTACTGCTCAGGCTGAAAAACCAACTGATAAGTCTATACTAAAGACCATTGATGCCTTATATGATAATCCTCAGGGATCTGATGATGATGAGGATGATAATGAGGATGAGGATTCTGATGAGGATCCAAAGAAAAAGAAAGTGCCTAAGAAGAGGAAAGCACCTCCTCCTGCTCCTAAACCAAATCCAACCAATAACACTCCCTACTATATTCTTCAGAACATAACTCCATATAAAGGGATGCCAGCTTGGATGTGATTATCTAAAAATGAACAGAAAGAAAGGAAAAGAAGTAGAAGATACTCCCCTCCTCCAACAAAGAAATACCGAAGGGAACCTCCTCCTCCTCCTCCAGCTGCTTGTGCTTCAGGCACATCTTCTCAAAGGCCCACTCAATTTCAAACTTATCAAAGACATTAGAGTAGGCCATCCTCCTCAAGCAGCCAGAAAAGATAGTACCAATCTGGCAAGCAGCATCAACCTCAACATCATCAACAACAACAACAATTCTCTGAACATCAACAAGCTAAAAGCTCCAACAGACCACCTTCTCCTCCCGTTCCTTTTGAAGATCCATAGACAGCAACATCAGCTAGGATGGCCAGTTTCCAGGAACTGGTTGGCCTTTCTATGATTAACAAAGCTATAGTTGAAGGAAAGGATCCCTCAGAATATACAATAATGTCAAAATACAGGAAAGAAGAGCTTAAGAGTTATAACAAGTTTTTCAATGTTGATGATTATATGAAATTGCACCCAGAAGCAGTAGTCCCCAGAGTCACATCCTTAAAGATTATAGGGGCAAATGATATGACCATGTCCAAGGTGCAAGCTTCTGATCCAACTAGAGAGATTGTTTTTACCAAGCCTGTAGACAAGAACAAAGAAGAGAAGTCAAAAGAGAAGAAGCAAAAGAAATGAGTTCTGATCTATTTTATTTCTGTTATGTTTTAAACTATTTTCTTATTTCTGAACAAAGCTTATCTGTACATATATATCTGTTGCATGTGTTATTTATCTCTGCCAGATATATGATTTCTTGTATTGTTTATTTTCAGTTGAGTCTGAGTATGTAATTAGTGACCTCACCCAAATAGGGGGAGATTGTTGGATCCCTAGTTTGATTTGGGCTAGGTTCACTAAGTTAGGATCATTTGACCCAACATGTATAGCCATGGTCATAGTTGTGTCCTAGAGTCTAGGCCAAGTCCTTAGAATCAACACTGCAAGGAACAACCATCAACACTGCCAGACACTGAAGACATAGACAGATTTCATACTAAGTAAAATGAGTTCCACGTTCGTCGAACGCTGCTCGACAAAAGTCTTTTTCAGCTTGACAATCTCAGAGTAAATTCTCTAAGCTGAGCTCGACGAACTTGGAACTCAGGTCGACGAACTTTGGACACTATACTTCAACACTTCAAGATCCGAAAACATCTATTAATTCTAAGTCCAGAGTCAGACTTTGGTCGACAAACTTAGTTCTCAGCTCGATGAACTTGGACCACAGTCTAGGCAAGGCTTATGTATCAGTTATAAAGTTCTCAGCTCGACGATTCTGAATCTTAGTTCAACGATGTCTGGATTCTTTACTTCAACTTCTTATAGCCAGAAGCTTCTCTATTTTTCTAAGTCCAGAATCATCTCCAGTCGACGAACTCAGGATTCTCAGCTCGACGAACTCTGACCACAATTGCTAGAGTAATCCAACAGCAGTTAGTGGTCCTCAGCTCGACGAAACCAATTCTTAGGTCGACGAATTCTAGATACTTCACTTCAACACTTTCATCCAGAAGCATCTGAAATTATTCGAAGTCCAGAAATATTGTGTTGAACTTTAGTCTACGAAACCAGTTATCAGCTCGACAAACTCCATACACAGAAAAGGCAAAGTTTCTAGAGAATATAGTTCTTCTCTCTGCTCGACGATCTTGGAACTCAGCTCGACAAACAGAAGTCATCTAGTCGACGAACTCAGCAACTCAGCTCGATGAACTGTGAACTCAGCTCGATGATTTCTGTTATCAGTTTGACAAATCCGGACTTAGTTATTTTCCATCCTTCTGTCCCCTTCTTACTGCAATAATTCCAGAGTAATTAATGCTCAAATATTCTCTGGAATATAACCGTTAGATAGAGCATTGATTATGTTCTTCTCTAGGATTATTGCCTGCCGTTTTTCCATGGGACAGTTAGGGAAATAATTCAATGCAGTTTATTTTGAAGGACGTCAGCATTGATTGTAGAGGATTTCAAAGTTTCGAAAGACCATCTTTGACAAAAAATAGAAAAAGTGATTTTATCTCTTCTTCCTGTAGACGGACTGAACAAGATAGATAGACACGCAGAGAAAACGACAATTACTCTGAATCAAGAAACTCTCTACACTTTCTTCCATAGATTTCTGAGACAAAAAGAAGCCATATATCTGAAGATCATCAGCTATCTGAAGAAGAAGAACACAGAATCAAAATCAAGAGTCTTCTGTCTTCAACATTCCAGGACACTTCAAAGTACAACTACAACTTTATCTGTCAAAGAAGTTCCTAAACAGCAGCTGATCAAGGCAGAACTACTGAAGGCCTATCACCCTGCAGCAAGGCTCCATCTCTTTGAACCATTCTATACCTCAGGGGGAGCCTTTGCTAAAATCAATACCCACAAGTCTTCTCAGTTGTATATTGAGAAAGATAAGACAATATCATATCTCATACCTTCACTGTATAAAGGGTTATAACTCCCTTCAAAAGTTATTCCTGGTTGCAAGTCACCTGACCAAAAGAATTGAGGATTGGTTTTTGAGCACCTGATCAAAATCTCATTGGTGTAAGGCACCTGATCAAAAATCTCAATGGATTCCTACAAGGGTGGTAGAAGAGTGGATGTACCTAAGTTTAGGGGAACCACTATAAATTCTTGAGTTATCTAGATTGCCCTTTTCTTTTGTTTATTGTTGTGGCTGTGTTAGTTGTTAGGTTTATTGTTTATGCTTTTAATTTTATTCTTGTACTAGATAAAATCAATTGAAAATTTTATAAAACCTGAATACTCTATTCACCTCCCTCCCCTCTATAGTATTCCTGATCTAACAGCTCACTTTCACATTTAAATTCCATCCTTCCAAGAAAAAGTTTCATAGATATAGACTATATAAAAATTAAGAAAAGAAAAACTATAACTAGAACACTAAGACACTTAATTACCTCAGGCGTGGTTTTCATCAGCAGCAAGCCCGCTCACACACTCTTCGACACCGGTGCTTCACACTCATTTATGTCAGAAGATTTCGTGAAAGGACTGGCAGGCATGGAGAAATTCACAGGAAAGATGATGAGGGTGCGTCTACCCGATGGATCAGAGCTAATGACCTCTTATCATTGCAAAATGGATGTGGAGATCGGAGGGAAGGCGTTTGAGGCACCAACGACGATCCTGAGGATGTGAGACTATGATCTGATCCTGGGCATGACATGGTTGCACTAGAACCTTGCCCAGATTAACTACTTGGCGAAGAGGATCAGCGTGAGGCATGAGGACTCCGTTATTGTTATAAAAGGTATTATACCAGCCCCCCACATAATATATTCATCTATGTAGGATGTCAAGGCCCACCTATAGGGAGACAAAGTCTATCAAGTTCTTTTCGAGATTGTCGTAGCCAAGGATTCTATTTCAGATATTCTAGTGGTGCGGGACTTTGCCGATGTATTTCCGGAGAAGCTACAACGGCTACCCCCGCACCGGGAGAAGGACTTCCAGATTCAGCTCATACCGGGAGCTAAGCTGGTATCCAGGGCTCCTTACCAAATGGCCCCAAAGGAGTTGGTGGAATTTCGAAGCCAGCTTCAAGAGTTATTGGAAGCCGGGTTCGTTTGGCCTAGCTCTTCACCATGGGGAGCTCCGGTGCTATTCGTCAAAAAGAAGGACGGGACACTTTGGTTGTGTATTGATTACCAGGGCCCTGAACAGGCTGACGGTCCGGAATACGTATCCCTTGCCAAGGATAGATGAGCTATTTGATAAGCTCGAGGGAGCTCATTGGTTCTCAAAGCTGGACCTAAGATCGGGGTACTACCAGCTACACATTCAGGTGGAGGACATCCCGAAGACAGCCTTCAGCAGTAGATATGGACTGTACGAGTTTACCGTGATGACCTTTGGGCTCACGAACGCACCCTCCGTATTCATGGCCTTGATGAACCAAAGAATATCTGAATGTCTTTGTCATCGTATTCATTTACGACATCCTTATTTATTCGAGGACTAAAGAGGAGCACAGGAGGCATCTGGCTTTGACTTTGGAGAAGTTCCGAGAGCATAAGATGTATGCTAAGTTCACCAAGTGCTAATTCTGGCTAAAGGAGGTGTCCTTTTTGGGCCATGTCATCAGTTGAGCAGGTTTGGTAGTAGATCTGGCGAAGGTCTAGGCAGTATGAGATTTGCCACCGCTGAAGATGGCCACGGATGTTCGGAGTTTCTTAGGACTTGTCGGTTATTACCGAAGAAGGAGTCTCCTTTTATTTGGACGCCATAATCTGAGTCTGCCTTTCTGGAGCTGAAAGGTCGGCTTACCTCGACCCCCATCCTTGCTCTTCCATCAGGGAAGGAAGGATTCCAGGTGTACACGGATGCTTCCTATTCGGGGATGGGTGCCGTTCTGATGTAGAACGAGCACGTGATAGCTTACGCGTCCCGTCAGTTGAAGAAACACGAGCAAAATTACTTGGTGCATGACTTGGAGATGGGAGTGGTCATCTTTGCCATAAAGATCTGGCGGCACTACCTCTATGAGGTCCACTGTGATATATTCTCAGACCACAAGAACTTGAAGTACGTGGATACGCAGAAGGAGCTAAACATCAGACAAAGATGCTGGTTAGAGTTTTTGTCGGACTATCAGTACACCATGCACTACCATCCCAGGAAGGCAAATGTGGTGGCAGATGCTCTGAGCTGGAGAGCAACTACATCAGGAGCAGGTCTCAGCTGATGGCCTTGGAGTTAGTGAAGATGTTGGAGGATATGCTGATGGAACCCTAGTTCTGATTTGGGTAAGGATCATTATTAGGTTTGCTTAGATTGACCCAAAATGTATAGTCAGGTCATAGGTATATTTCTTTTGTAAGACCCCCCCCCCCTTACCAAGGAGGGCCACCGGGTCTTATGCCCAGAACCGCCGCCTTACGGTGGCACTAACGCACGGGTTAGTCGACACCGCAACACGCCAATCCTGTCGGCTAGTACGATCATTATATACCTGTAGGCCAATATGAGAAGAAGAAGTAAAGCAATATATAAATCCACTAGTCTACAAGTCACATAGTACAATCGTATATATAAAATGAAAGGTACACAATATAGTCCACAGAAGAGTACAAAAAGAAAGAGTAATAAGGGCTTATGCCCAGTACATCAAATCCACTCTCTCTCAAAAATGAAAACGGAAGCTACACTAATACATCAGAACTCGTCCCACTTGAGGACGCACAGTAGTGGTAGTAGGCTGCTGAAGCGGTATCTGATCCTCAAGTCCTGCCTACTCGACGTGCTGGTGCTCCATCTCCACGGGCTCCTAAAAATAGTATGGTCACCGACCATTAGTCAAAAAGACTAAGTCGTTTCCTCCGCACCTCGCCCCACAGCTCCTAGGTACCGAGCGGGAGGATGAAGCGGAGGACAACAAGGGGTAGCAAAAGTGGAAGCAGGTGACAGAATCTAACTAGCGGTTGTAATAAGTAATATTGAGCTACTCTAGCAGTTCTAAATATAGTACAAGTAGTAAGTAAGAGCAGTGCAGTAAAGGAGTAAAGAATAGTAGTAAGAGCAAGTAAATAAACTATTCTACCATTATACTATCATCACAAAAGTACCCTAACTTATATAAATGCCCACACAAATATATAAGTTAGGATTTCCAGGAAATTTAACTTATCATATAAAAGAGCCCATACTAATTTATATGATAAGGATCTATGAAGCGTATGACCTAGTATGAATGAATGTTATGATGCAATTTTATGCACAGGCAAGTGCAACTCATACACAATGACTCTGTGATCACAGACCTTTAGTTCCCACTTTTTGAGAGCTAGCATCACTCTCGGGTACCACCGCTGTGGCTACGGCAGCAGCGGAGCGGGCGTCTCCGCTTCTAGGCCGGTAAGCACACTACCAAGCCTTAGACCCCTCTCATACGCCTCTTTACACGTCTAAGGTGCACTCTAGAGTCTCGCGTACGTACTTTGCTGACAACCCGTCAGTCTTGTTGGGTCGGATGTGCGTTATCGGGGATCGTCCTCCAGACCGCAGTGTAAACAACCCACTGGCCCCTCTAACCCTCACAACCGCCTGGTGCACCGTACTGCCATCGGTGTGACAAACGGCCAGTACTGCATGCCTCGCCATTAGATTTATGCACATGCAAGTATTTTACTCCGAGCCTTCCGCTCGCAGGACCAAACCCGTCCTAAAAACCCTCAAACCCACCCGTGTGAGAACGCACAGTAGTGCCTTTATACCAATTCCCTCAAACCCTAAATGGGTGAGCATATATCATGAATCTCTCCAACCCTACACGGGCGAGACGGTATAATAAATGTCCTAACCTATTAGAGTACTCTTGTCTACGGGTTATTATACTTAGTGATTTAAGGTTAATCCCAGGACTGCCCCCGGTATTCCCTGTGAAGGGCTCTCAAGGGGCACTAGGAACTGTGTTGGGATTACGCCCAACGTGCCCTTTCGCAAGGATATTTACTTTAGTTGATGGCTATCCATGTTTCATCCCAGCTCTCTTTGTTGCTCTGGAACAACCCTAGTGACTTAAGATGTTACCGGGAAACCGACGGTCTTCCGTCGACCCCCACTCCAGTTACTACCTAAAGACTTGCAATTTTAACCCCATCACTAAGACCATACTACCCACCAGGGATTATTCATATTGCACTCTCTTATTTCTTCCGATAATCAATCCTCTGGTAACCCGTAAGGCAAGACCTATTTATGTAATATGCAAATCATGTCCTATTATTACCCAAAAATGGAATCTTCCAATCCTTAAGGCATCTTGCCCCTAAATATTTATCCTAGGGTGGTATGGGCTAAGTGAACTATCCTATGAATTCTCATAATTTTCCTTGGCCAAATAATCCCTTAATTAAATCTTTTGAATTAATTACTAGGTCACTTTACACATGAAGTAGTATGATTGGACATCCACTGACCTAGGTAATTTTTCTTGAGTTGTATAATGATAAACTATTACTGTCTACAGAGTTTCATAATTTTCCTTTGATATTTATGCCAATTCCTTATTTAATACCAAATTCACATAATTTCCATTTTCGAAATGAAGTACAGGTAATATGTAATCCAAAATTCCAGGAAAATTACAGAACATATAAAACATTAATTTATGACTATTGGCAGAGTTTCATCAACTTTTATTGTGTAATAGCCTATCAATTTCCATTTTTACATATTTACCAAAAATGCCATTATATTAATTTAAAAACTATTAATACACCCATTAATTCTGAAAAACTTATGCAAGACTAATAATACAATTTTACAGCACTAGAATTATTTCCAAATTTTTCTGAGGTGCATATCCATCAATTCAAGAATAAATGAAATAAGGGTAAAATGGGCATTTTAAGATATTTTATTCCAAAAGTTCTTCAACCAGAAAGATCAAATTTTCCTAAGTCAAATGTAACCTTATCTACATCTTGGCAAAGTTTGAGGATTTGTGCTTGAGGAAAACCTATTTTTCAAATTTATTTTCAAAAGGAGCCATATTTTTAAAAATTCCAATTAATGGTATTTTTGATTCCAAAAATCCCATAATTAATCTGAGGGGTGACATTTACCCTAATGAACCACTGTAAACAAATCCAAGATTTTTGAATGCCTCCATTAGGCTGAATACACAATATTTAAACTATTGCTATTAGCACCCAAGGTAATATGTACACCAACACATGCAAGTGGATTTTCCCATCATGCAGTGATCCAAAAGTGCTGAAATTTGTATCATGCACTAATGGTGTTCCCAAGGACCCACCCCCAAAATTTGGGGCCATGAGGAGTCATATAGCTCCATATATGTCATTTATTTACATTTTGAAATTATGACCAAAACTATAGGAAACATTGTTTCAAAAATTCCTAAATTTTCTCAGGGGCTAGGTATGCCCTAATCATGCATGTACAAAAATTTGGGGCCATGGTGATTGCTGGTTTGACTTGGGCATTCAAATGAATTTCTGCCATAGTGTAGGACCAGTCCTAGGAGAAATGTCCTACAGGCCAGAATACTAGACCAAAGTTAATGATTAAGATGTCAAATTAAAGGTAACAGGTAAGGTACATTTTTCATTCAGGGATCAGTTTCTGGAGATGCAACTAAGAGGCCTAACAATGGCATGCAATGTCACTAAATAAGTGTGACATGATATTTACTATTCATAATGATTAAAATTAAACTTATATTTAATATCTGCACGAATCTTGAAGCATCTATGAACGGGATCCATTCATCATCCCCACTGGATCAACGACTGAGATTCACCTTTCCTGGACGATGTTTGCTGGCGGTTTCCGGCCAGCTGAGGCGGCGCCACCTCCGGCCAACGGTGCCATCACCTTCACGGTGGTGGTGGCTATCGTTTCCCGGTGATGGGGCGGCGGGAGACGGCGGCGACGGTGAACCCGAGCGGTTTCTAAAGCTTGGAAAATTCACATTTTTCTCCCATGGCATCGGGCTCAGTTGAGCCCGATATCTCACCTAATCGATCTAGGATCCTAGTACGGGTAGAGGTGAGGTGAAACGAACCTGGATTGGGGCTTGGCTGCAGGTCAGGCGGCGGTTTGCCATGGTGGTGGTGCGCCGGCGAGCTCCTCCCCGATTCCTTTATTCTCCATCGTTTTCCATGTTCCAGCACTCGAATTCCACTCCTTTCCACCTCCTGAAGCTAATGGTGAAGTCTGTTTGGGCTGAGTATGGCTGTATATGGAGATACTACCTATGTGAGCTTGGTTTGAGCTTTGGTTGCTCCGCCCATGCATGCCAGGTGGCTCTCAGCCCCTATTTTCTTCTGGAATGATGAGAGGAGGTCGGCCAGCAGGTACTGGGCAGAGAATTGCAGCTGAAGTGGCGGCCATGTGGCCACCATTCCCTTTCATCCCCATTTCTCTCTCCTCTTTCTCTCAAAATCTCATTTCTACCCCTTTGCATGCATTCTCTCTCCTGATTTAGAGGGGTAGGGCTGGTCTTGTTCACTTGGGCTGGCCATGGGCCAAATTTGGTGGGCTTGGTCCAAAGGAGGGTGGCTTGGTCTTCATTTCACTCTTTTAGGTCAAATAGTTGACTTGTTGACTTGGAGAGTTGACTTAGTCAACATGGTGGGTGGGCTGACCCTACTTGGTGGAAATGGGTCTAGTGGAACCACCCAACTTGGGTTGGGTCATGGGGGTGCCCTACTTAGGCTAAATTGGCTTATGAGTGTGGGTTTGACCAAATTAAGCCCATGGTTGACTTGGGTCAATTGGGGTCAAACTGTTGACCTAATGGCATGCCCTAGGGTGCACTTAGATTGTTTTTAGGGTTAGGGAAATGTGGTGGGGTCATGGTGTGGCTAGGGTCCTTATTTAGGCTAGTTTGACCTAGTTTGACTTGGTCCTATAGTGGGACCCACATGGCTACAACCCACTACCTAGGGTCAGACCTAGCTAATTTCCCTAAATTCACCCCATGCCTAACACAATCTAAGTTGAGGGGTCCAAAAGTAACATGGGATGTTAAAAATTCCAATAAACAAGAAAATAATTTTGTCCCCGAAATTTAAGTTCGGGTCTACGGGGTTCTACTTGCAAGAATTTTTAAGAAATTTTAAAACATAACTTGAAAGTACCTGATGCGAATAGCTCCGGTTGTTGCCCCTGCATCAGATCACTCGGCTCCCAGGTGTGCTCCTCCTGTCCATGGTTGGACCACATCACCTTCACAAGAGGGACCTTCTTCTTCCGCAACACTCGGATGGCTGTATCGTCAATCCGGATCGGCTCCAATCTAACTGATCTGTCAGGCTCTACCGGTCCGGCTGTAGTAGTAATGTGCTGCTCCGGCCGAAGGAGAGCTCTTCGCAAGGAAGGGACATGGAAGATGTCATGTAATGCACCCAACTCCGGTGGCAGCTGCAGTCGGTAAGCTAAGGGGCCGATCCGCTCCAGGATCAGGTATGGCCCCATGTATCGTGGACTGAGCTTCTTGTGCCTCCGCACCCGAGAGACACCGTGTACTAGACGTATCTTCAAGAATACTATGTCTCCAACCTGGAACTCCACCTTCCGGTGCCGAGCATCATAATACTTTGCCTGCCTGCTCTGGGCCTCTAGTAGCCGATCCCTGATCAATCGAATCTGAACCTCAGTATCCTCTATATAATCAGATCCAAGAGCCCTGGTATCCACATCCTGAACCCATGATAGCGGTGTCCGACATCTCCTCCCATAAAGTGCCTCATATGGAGCCATCCTAATGCTAGCCTGATGGCTGTTATTGTACGAGAACTCAATCAGTGGCAGCAGCCTCTCCCAAGGCTTCCCCGTATCCAATATGCATAGTCTGAGTAGGTCCTCCATGGTCCGGATGGTCCGCTCGGTCTGTCCGTCGGTCTGCGGATGGAAGGCGGTACTAAAAGTAAGCCGAGATCCCAAGTAAGCATGCACGGCCCTCCACTCGCTCGAAGTGAACCGACCATCACGGTCCGAAACAATCGTCCTGGGAATGCCATGATATCTGACGAACTGCTCCACAAATAATCTCACCAGAACTGCAACTGGGGCATCCTTCCGAACTGGAATAAATCGCGCTACCTTGGTCAGTCTATCCACTATGACCCATATAGAATCATGCCCAGAGTGGGAGCGAGGCAATCCGTGTACAAAGTCCATAGCAATGTCCTCGAACTTCCATTCTGGAACTGGCAGTGGCTGTAGTAAACCTCCCGGGATCTTGCATTCTGCTTTCACACGCTGGCAGGTCTCGTAATGGGTCACAAAATCCGTGATCTCCCTCTTCATCCCGGGCCAATACATAGACCTCCGCAAATCTGCCCACATCTTGGTGATGCCGGGGTGCACTGAATATCTGGAGCAATGAGCCTATCTGAGTATGTCATCCCGGATACTGCCCCCTGCTAGTATGTAGATGCGCCCACGGAATCGAAGAAGATCATCCTGTAGCGTGTAGTCCTCCACCTTGCCCCTCTCCAGGGCACTAAAAATCGGCTGTAACGCAGCATCCAGCCTCTGATGTGTTCGGATGCGCTCCTGTATATCATCGCCACTGATCACTGAGCTCAAATGCTCTCGATACACTACTGGCTCGATCTCAGATACCATGGTAATGTGCATGTCCTCCATCATCTGTAGCAGCTCTATAGACATCAACCGGGGCTCCGGTCCAGAAGTGCCGGCCCTCCTGCTCAAAGCATCTGCTACTGTGTTCGCTTTTCCCGGATGGTAGTGGATCTTATAATCATAGTCACAGAGGAATTCCAGCCATCTCCTCTGTCTCAGGTTTAAGTCCTGTGTATCGATATATTTAAGATTCTTGTGATCTGAAAAGATGTCACAATGAATCCCGTATAAGTAATGCCTCCATATCTTTAGAGCGAATACCACAGCCCCGAGCTCTAGGTCATGTACTGGATAGTTATGCTCATGCTTCTTCAACTGTCTTGAAGCATAAGCAATAACATGTCCATGCTGCATCAGGACTGCACCCATCCCCTGGTAAGAGGCGTCCGTATAGATCTGGAATCCTTCGCTCCCGGATGGAAGCGCAAGAATGGGGGATGAGATGAGTCGGTCGTTCAGCTCCTGAAAAGCCGTCTCGCACCGCTCTAACGAAACAAAATCTGCATCCTTCTTCGTCAAGGACGTGAGGGGGAGTGCAATCCTCGAGAATCCCTCCACGAACTTGCGATAATACCCTACTATTCCCAAGAAACTGCGAATGTCAGATGCGGTCTTCCGCCGTGGCCAATCCCTCACTGTCTATATCTTGGCTGGGTCCACTACTAATCCAGCCCCACTGATCGTGTGCCCCAGGAAAGCCACCTCCTATAGCCAGAACTGGCACTTTGAAAATTTTACGTACATCTGGGACTCCCTCAGCCTCTGCAAGACCTGCGCCAGGTGCTCTGTATGCTCCTCCTGAGTCCGAGAATATATAAGAATGTCATCGATGAATACAATAACAAAGCGGTCTAAGAAGGGCTCGAATACACGGTTCATTAGACTCATGAATACGGCAGGGGCATTCGTGAGCCCAAAAGGCATCACCGTGAACTCGTATAATCCATAGCGTGAACTGAATGCCGTCTTCGGTATGTCCTCTTCCCTGATACGGAGCTGGTAGTAACCGGATCGCAAATCTAGCTTGGAGAACCAGAAGGCTCCCTGCAGCTGGTCAAATAACTCATCTATCCGAGGCAGAGGATAGGTATTGCGGACCGTTAACCGGTTCAGCTCCCGGTAATCTATGCATAGTCGCAATGACCCGTTCTTCTCCTTCACAAAGAGAACTGGCGCTCCCCACGGCGATGAACTGGGCCGCACAAATCCTGACTCGACTAGCTCCTGTAGTTGAGTCCTGAAATCTGCTAACTCCCTGGGAGCCATCCTGTAGGGTGCCCGGGATACCGGCCTCGCTCCCGGTACTAGCTGAATCCTGAAATCCAAGTCTCTAGCAGGTGGTAGCCCGGGCAATTTCTCCGGGAATACGTCGGAGAAATCCCGGACCACCGGAATATCTGAAATAGTCATCTCTGCTCCCACCATCTCAAAGCAGATAAGATAAACTTCTTCACCCTGCTCGTGGGCCTTCACAGCCTGTACAAAAGATAACAATAGGTGGCAGATAGGCTGAATACCTTCAATGATAACATGAGAGTCGTCATGCCTTAGCGTGATCCTCCTGGACGGACAATCTATCTGAGCATGGTTCCGATGTAACCATGTCATGCCCAAAATCAAGTCGAAGTCCTGCAGCTTCAGAATAGTTGCTAGCGCCTCAAATGCCTGGCCGCCAATCTCGGCTTCCATATCACAATGTGTAGTGGTCCGCAGCTCTGACCCATCGGGTAGACGCACCCCCATCTCTAGTCCAGGAAACCTCTCCACGCCTTCGAGTCCGTCGATGAAGGCCTCAGATACGAATGAGTGCGAAGCACCCGTGTCGAAGAGAGTATGAGCGGGCTTGTCGCTGATCATAACTATGCCTGAGGTTTGTTTACGTTAAAATTAACTGTTATCCTATAGTTCCAGGTACTATATATAATTGAAAATTCAAGAAATTTAATAATTAACTTTAAGTACCTGTGATAACCTCCTCGGGGTTCCTCTGCTCTGTGAGGTCCAAGGTGT
Source organism: Platanthera guangdongensis (assembly GCA_039583875.1). Taxonomy (NCBI): domain Eukaryota; kingdom Viridiplantae; phylum Streptophyta; class Magnoliopsida; order Asparagales; family Orchidaceae; genus Platanthera; species Platanthera guangdongensis. The sequence continues at coordinate 144,129,873 of CM077166.1, forward strand.
ATATCTGCTCCTGCTCGCGTCTCCTGCCGTGATATCCCCGGCCTCGGCCTCGTCCTCGGCCTCGGCCTCGGCCCTGCTGTACTGGGGCCACTGGAGGTGGAGGAGGAGGAGGATGGAATCGATAACTGTGCCCGGGCTGGCAGCATCCGTAACAAACTACCTATCGGTGGCCTCGATCATCCTGTCTCCTCGGATCATGCATCTATAGAGGTGGGGGAGCCAATGCTGGAGGAGGCCCCTGCTCCTGCCTGAAGTTGGGACGACGACGTCCCCCACCCTTCTTGTATCTGATAGTCCTGCCTCTCTGAGAGCCCCTGCTGCTCTCTCGTGATGTCGACCCATCAAATGGTCTCTTCCCTCCGGCTCGCACCATCAGCTGGTCAGCCTCCAGCTTCTTTGCCATCTCGATGATCTGCCTAGATGTGCCATGAGAAATGAACAGCAAGGCCTACCTCAAATCGTCCCTGAGGCCCCGGTAGAACCTCTTGGCATACCTCCTATCATCAGTATCCTGAATCCATACGAACCTGGCCAAATGAGAGAACTCTCTCTGATACTCGATCACCGATCTAGTCCGCTGCCTGAGGTTCAAAAACCTCTCCTCCAAGGCATCTCTGTCCGTAGCAGAGACGAAGTGCTCCAGAAATACATCGCCAAACTCCTCCCATGATATCTCTAACAGTTCAAAGTCCGCATATGTAGACTCCCGCACTGATTTCCACCATCTCTTTGCATGAGCCTCTAGTGTAGAGGTGGCTAGAGGTACTGCCTCGCCGACCAGGCAGCTGATGTCTGCTAAGATCTCGTGTATGGCCTCTAGCCATTCCTCCGTATTTACTGCATCCTCTGTCCCACGGTACGTCGGTGGGGACATGCTCTTGAATGCACTCAGCCAGCTCGACCCCGGATTTGGCTGTGGAGCCGGGACTTGCTGGGATATGAAGGCATCCAGAATCGTCGTCAAAGTCTGCCCCATCTCCGTATGTAGGAATGGAGTGGCAGCTGGAGGGGGAGGAGCCACATTTTGTGGCGCGGCGACCTGTGGAGGTTGTATAAAGGTAAGGTTAAAACAGAACTGGCCTAACTCATTGTACTTTGTGGACCATTTATGTGACTTTTGCACATGGGCACACCACTGCTTCCGCTGCATAGTTTGTCCGCAAACTGATGCTGGGGCGGGGGTGGTCCCATGTTGTGGACTTGTTTCTCATATGATCATTGTTCAAGTGATACCAGTTTGTAAGACCCCCCCCCCTTACCAAGGAGGGACACCGGGTCTTATGCCCAGAACCGCCGTCTTACGGTAGCACTAACGCACGGGTTAGTCGACACCGCAATACGCCGATCCTGCCGGCTAGTACGATCATTACATACTTGTAGGCCAATATGAGAAGAAGAAGTAAAGCAGTATATAAATCCACTAGTCCACAAGTCACATAGTACAATCATATATATGAAATGAAAGGTACACAATATAGTCCACAGAAGAGTACAAAAAGAAAGAGTAATAAGGGCCTATGACCAATACATCAAATCCACTCTCTCTCAAAAATGAAAATGGAAGCTACACTAATACATCAGAACTCATCCCACCTGAGGACGCACAGTAGTAGTAGTAGCCTGCTGAAGCGGTATCTGATCCTCAAGTCCTGCCTCCTCGACGTGCTGGTGCTCCATCTCCACGGGCTCCTAAAAATAGTATGGTCACCGACCATTAGTCAAAAAGACTAAGTTGTTTCCTCTGCACCTCGCCCCGCAGCTCCTAGGCACCGAGCGGGAGGATGAAGAGGAGGACAACAAGGGGTAGCAAAAGTGGAAGTAGGTGATAGAATCTAACTAGCGGTAGTAATAAGTAATATTGAGCTACTCTAGCAGTTCTAAATATAGTACAAGTAGTAAGTAAGAGCAGTGCAGTAAAGGAAGTAAAGAACAGTAGTAAGATCAAGTAAATAAACTATTCTACCACTATACTATCATCACAAAAGTACCCTAACTTATATAAATGCCCATACAAATATATAAGTTAGGATTTCCAGGAAATTTAACTTATCATATAAAAGAGCCCATACTAATTTATATGATAAGTATCTATGAAGCGTATGACCTAATATGAATGAATGTTATGATGCAATTTTATGCACAGGCAAGTGCAACTCACACACAACGACTCTGTGATCACAGACCTTTAGTTCCCACTTTTTGAGAGCTAGCATCACTCTCGGGTACCACCGGTGTGGCTACGGCAGTAGCAGAGCGGGCGTCTCCGCTTCTAGGCCGGTATGCACACTACAAAGCCTTAGACCCCTCTCATACGCCTCTGTACACGTCTAAGGTGCACTCTAGAGTCTCGCGTACGTACTTTGCTGACAACCTGTCAGTCTTTTTGGGTCGGATGTGCGTTATCGGGGATCGTCCTCCAAACCGCAGTGTAAACAACCCACTGGCCCCTCTAACCTCACAACCGCCTGGTGCACCGTAATGCCATCGGTGTGACGAACGGCCAGTACCGCATGCCCCGCCACTAGATTTATGCACATGCAAGTATTTTACTCCGAGCCTTCCGCTCGCAGGACCAAACCCATTCTGAAAACCCTCAAACCCAACCCGGGTGAGAACGCACAATAGTGCCTTTATACCAATTCCCTCAAACCCTAAATGGGTGAGCATATATCATGAATCTCTCCAACCCTACACGGGCGAGAGGGTACAACAAATGTCCTAACCTATTAGACTACTCTTGTCTACGGGTTATTATACTTAGTGATTTAAGGTTAATCGCAGTACTGCCCCCGGTATTCCCTGCGAAGGGCTCTCAAGGGGCACTAGGAACTGTGTTGGGATTACGCCCAGCGTTCCCTTTCGCAAGGATATTTACTTTAGTTGATGGCTACCCATGTTTCACCCCAGCTCTCTTTGTTGCTCTATAACAACCCTAGTGACTTAAGATGTTACCGGGAAACCGACGGTCTTCCGTCGACCCCCACTCCAGTTACTACCTAAAGACTTGCAATTTTAACCCCATCACTAAGACCATGTTACCCACCAGGGATTATTCATATTGCACTCTCTTATTTCTTCCGATAATCAATCCTCTGGTAACCCCTAAGGCAAGACCTATTTATGTTATATGCAGACCATGTCCTATTATTACCCTAAAAATGGAATCTTCCAATCCCTAAGTCATCTTGCCCCTAAATATTTATCCTAGAGTGGTATGGGCTAAGGGAACTATCCTATGAATTCACATAATTTTCCTTGCCAAATAATCCCTTAATTAAATCTTTTGAATTAATTACTAGGTCACTTTACACATGAAGTAGTATGATTGGACATCCACTGACCTAGGTAATTTTTCCTGAGTTGTATAATGATAAAATATTACTGTCTACAGAGTTTCATAATTTTCCTTTGAATATTTATGCCAATTCCTTATTTAATACCAAATTCACATAATTTCCATTTTCCAAATGAAGTACAGGTAATATGTAATCCAAAATTCTAGGAACATTACAGAACATATAAAACATTAATTTATGACTATTGGCAGAGTTTCATCAACGTTTATTGTGTAATGGCCTATCAATTTCCATTTTTACATATTTACCAAAAATGCCATTATATTAATTTAAAAACTATGAATACACCCATTAATTCTGAAAAACTTATGCAAGACTAATAATACAATTTTACAGCACTAGAATTATTTTCAAAGTTTTCTGAGGTGCATATGCATCAATTCAAGAATAAATGAAATAAGGGTAAAATGGGCATTTTAAGATATTTTATTCCAAAAGTTCTTCAACCAGAAAGATCAAATTTTCCTAAGTCAAATGTAACCTTATCTACATCTTGGCAAAGTTTGAGGATTTGTTCTTGAGGAAAACCTATTTTTCAAATTTATTTTCAAAAGGAGCCATATTTTTAAAAATTCCAATTAATGAGATTTTTGATTCCAAAAATCCCATAATTAATCTGAGGGGTGACATTTACCCTAATGAACCACTGTAAACAAATCCAAGATTTTTTAATGCCTCCATTAGGCTGAATACACAATATTTAAACTATTGCTATTAGCACCCAAGGTAATATGTACACCAACACATGCAAGTGGATTTTCCCATCATGAAGTGATACAAAAGTGCTGAAATTGTTATCATGCACTAATGGTGTTCCCAAGGACCCACCCCCGAAATTTGGGGCAATGCAGAGTCATATAGCTCCATATATTTCATTTATTTACATTTTGAAATTATGACCAAAACTATAGGAAAAGTTGTTTCAAAAATTCCTAAATTTTGTCAGGGGCTAGGTATGCCATAATAATGCATGTACCCAAAATTTGGGGCCATGGTGATTGCTGGTTTGACTTGGGCATCCAAATGAATTTCTGCCCTAGTCTAGGACCACTCCTAGGAGAAATGTCCTACAGGCCAGAATACTGGACCAAAGTTAATGATTAAGATGTCAAATTAACGGTAACAGGAAGGCTACATTTTGCATTCAGGGATCAGTTTCTGGAAATGCCTCTAAGAGGCCTAAAAATGGCATGCAAGGTCACTGAATAAGTGTGACATGATATTTACTATTCATAATGATTAAAATTAAACTTATATTTAATATCTGCACGAATCTTAAAGCATCTATGAACGGGATCCGTTCATCATCCCCACTGGATCAACGGCTGAGATTCACATTTCCTGGACGATGTTTGCTGGCGGTTTTCGGCCAGCTGAGGCGGCGCCACCTCCGGCCAACGGTGTCATCACCTTCACGGTGGTGGTGGCTATCGTTTCCCGGTGATGGGGCGGCGGGAGACGGCGGCGATGGCGAACCCGAGCAGTTTCTAAAGCTTGGAAAATTCACATTTTTCTCCCATGGCATCGGGCTCAGTTGAGCCCGATATCTCACCTAATCGATCTAGGATCCTAGTACGGGTAGAGGTGAGGTGAAACGAACCTGGATTGGGGCTTGGCTGCGGGTCAGGCGGCGGTTTGCCATGGTGGTGGTGCGCCAGTGAGCTCCTCCACGATTCCTTGATTCTCCATCGTTTTCCATGTTCCAGCACTCGAATTCCACTCCTTTCCACCTCCTGAAGCTAATGGTGAAGTCTGTTTTGGATGAGTATGGATGTATATGGAGATACTACCTATGTAAGCTCGGTTTGAGCTTTAGGTTGCTCCGCCCATGCATGCCAGGTGGCTCTCAGCCCCTATTTTCTTCTGGAATGATGAGAGGAGGTCGGCCGGCAGGTATTGGGCAGAGAATTGCAGCTGAAGTGGTGGCCATGTGGCCACAATTCCCTTTCATCCCCATTTCTCTCTCCTCTTTCTCTCAAAATCTCATTTCTACCCCTTTGCATGCATTCTCTCTCCTGATTTAGAGGGGTAGGGCTGGTCTTGTTCACTTGGGCTGGCCATGGGCCAAATTTGGTGGGCTTGGTCCAAAGGAGGGTGGCTTGGTCTTCATTTCACTCTTTTAGGTCAAATAGTTGATTTGTTGACTTGGAGAGTTGACTTAGTAAACATGGTGGGTGGGCTGACCCTACTTGGTGGAAATGGGTCTAGTGGCACCACCCAACTTGGGTTGGGTCAAGGGGGTGCCCTACTTAGGCTAATTGGGCTTATGAGTGTGGGTTTGACCAAATTAAGCCCATGGTTGACTTGGGTCAATTGGGGTCAAACTATTGACCTAATGGCATGCCCTAGGGTGCACTTAGATTGTTTTTAGGGTTAGGGCAATGTGGTGGGGTCATGGTGTGGCTAGGGTCCTTATTTAGGCTAGTTTGACCTAGTTTGACTTGGTCCTATAGTGGGCTCCACATGGCTACAACCCACTACCTAGGGTCAGACCTAGCTAATTTCCCTAAATTCACCCCATGCCTAACCCAATCTAAGTTGAGGGGTCCAAAAGTAACATGGGATGTTACATCTTTAGTCTAGGCCAAGTGTCAACATCACATGGATCAGCCTACAACAACCTGTCAAAGACTCAGCCAGATTGTGTCGACACCAGAAGAAAGATTGTATCGATACCAGACAACAAGATTGTGTCGACACCAGATAGCCAGGCTGTGTCGACCCCAAAGAAGTTGTCGACACACAGATCATCTGTCGACACCAACTATGTCGACACCAACAGTAATTGTGTAGACATCAACTTATGTCGCCACATTCCAGCATTCCAGAATTGAAGCAATCAGAAAATCAGCTCGACGATCGTCGATCTCCGATCGATGATCTCAGAGATTATTCTCTGAATTGAGCTCGACGATCTACGAGCTCAGGTCGACGCTTTCTCTTCAGTTCTCGGATATCTCATATCGACGAAATCAGCAGTAGTTCAGCTCGACGAAATCCAGCTGAGTTCGACGAACGTCGAACTCAGGTCGACGATCAGTGTACTCGACAGTTTCTCAGCTCGACGAAATAGAAACTGAGCTCGACGATCTACGAGCTCTGGTCGACGATTTCTAGAAGATTACAGTTGGCGGATTCCATCACATTAGTTACAACTGGCAGCATTAATTATGGCTTAATTAATGGAGATTAGCCATCAGATTTAATGTCATACATTCTCGCGAATATAGCTGTTTGGAGAACAAGTTAATTATGGAATTAATCAGGAGTTAATGCTAATTGATTCCCAAAGCACTTCCCATTCTCGGGAATCAATTAGTCATTACAGTCAGAAGGAATTAAAATGTCTTTCGTACACAAGCAGAAAAAAGGCACATATAGATACAGTGAATAGAACGACAGAAAAGGCTTCCTAGAGAAAAAAGAAGAACTCTGCAGCATCAATCAGATAATCATCATCAGAGTTCTTCATCGGCTCCAAGCTTTCAAGAGACAACTAATCAATATCAGTCTAAAAGCATGCTGACGACATCATCACTGTGAAGGCCTATCACCCTGCAGCAAAACTTCCTGCAAACCTGAACCATTCTCCATTTCAGGGGGAGCATTTGCTAACATCATTGAATCCACAAGTCTTCTCAGTTGTACATTGAGAAAGAGAAGACATAATCACTCTCTCACCCCCTCCTATATAAAGGGTTGTCATCTCCCTTCAAAAGTGATTCCTGGTTGCAAGTCTCCTAACCAAAAGTCTTGAGTTGGTTTTTGGGGACCTGATCAAAACCCATTGGTGTCAGGCACCTGATCAAAAACCTGAGTGGATTCCTACCAGTGTGGTAGAAGAGTGGACTACCCAGATTTGGGGAACCACTATAAATTTCTTGTGTCGTCTGGTTGCCTATCTTTTTATTTTTGTTGTTGTTTTGTGGCTGTGATTAGGTTTAATATTTTCTGTTTTCCAGTTTCCTAATTACTGCACCTTTTCAGTTTACAACAAAAGATGTTACAGCACCTTTATAGGGACCTAACAAATTTTAAATATACTCTATTCACCCCCCTCTAGAGTATTTTATACCTAACCCTCACTTTCAATTCGTATTAGAGCAGGTTCCTTTGGTTGAACAAGCTAACCCTTGAACCAAAGATCCTTTGTTAGATCTACAATTTTATTTTATTTATTTCCCTTTAGATCTTATACACAACATTAGCACAGAACATGGACTATGCAAGCACCAGACCTCCAGTGTGCAACCTAAATCGGTTTTCCATCTAGAAGGTAAGAATCAGATTGTATATGAACTCTATTGATGAAGATATATACAATTCTATTTTGACAGGTCCCCCTCAAGCTTCAACATCTTCAAATACAAATATTGTCCCATCATCTCAATGGACAGATGCCCAGAAAAGTCTAAGGCTTGCTGATTCCAAATCTATGAACATATTGGCTCAGACCATGTCAGATGGCATCTTTCAGAAGGTGGCTGAGTGCACCTCTGCAAAAGCAATCTGGGACTCAATAAACCACATGGTTGCTGGCTCAACATATGAGAGGAAAGATAGAAGATCAAATCTTATCACACAATATGAAAACTTCAGAAAGCATGAAGAAGAAATAGTTGAATTGATGTACAATAGGCTTAGCTCCATCATCAGTGAGCTAAGAACCTTGGATAAAGGAATCACATTGACAGAAGTAAATGACAAAATCCTAATATGCTTCCCAAGCTCATGGGTTACCAGGATTTGGCCAATCAAAGAGGCTAGAAACTTGAATGAGATTTCAACTGAATCTCTCCTGGGAAAGCTCAAATCTTATGAGAAGTTAATCAAGAACAGAGAAGTAGTAGAGCAAAGAACTCCTCCTCCAGCCAAAAGAGAACACAGCATTACTTTCAAGGCTGCTGAGAAGACAGTGGCTGCATCAACAAATGAAGAACGGATGAGCCTGTTTGCTAAAAGATTTTATAATATGGCAAAGAAGGACTTCAGAAGGGAGTCATCCAGAAATGACAGCAAGCCAAGATATGACCAAACCCCGACTAGAAAGAAGGAATCAAGAAGCAAGCATTACTGCAAGCAATCTTCCACAAGCACAAAAGAAAGGACAAAGGATTTGTGGCTGAAACATGGAGTGACACAAAAGATGAATCCTCATCTTCCAGCCCCAGTGAAGAAGAAGAGGAGGCTAAGGCAAAGGAATTTTGTCTGATGGCAATCAATGCATCTTGCAGCAGCTATGATAGAGAATCTGAATATGATGGAGAATCAGATTCTGATGAAGAATCAGCAGATCGAGTAATCTCTAACCTTGATTTTTCTTCAGAAAAATTTAAAACTGATTGCAGGTTATTATGTAATAATTTTCAGAAAATCTTAGTTCAAAATCATTCGTCAAACGGAGATCGACGACATCAATACTACTCGTCGAACTCAGATCGACGAACTATGAACAAATTTTTTGACTTGTACTGTTCAGGAATCTGTGCTCGATGAAATAGATATAATTCGTCGAACAGAGATCGACGAAAATGGACCATAGAAAACAACCATTATCATTCTGTGAATAGAGATCGAAGATCTCATCCAACATCGTCGAACTCAGTTCGACGATTCAACAAGAAATCGTTGATCCCAGATTCTATTAACAGAAATTTTTGTTCTTTTAAAATTTATAATCAAAGTCAGCTTTTTAATAATCCTTTCACTGAGTGGATAAATACCTCCTAGGAAACATCATCCACTTGGATACAAGGATCAACCTAAATGCTCTTTTATTTCTGATTATTATCAAAGAGAACCAAGACGCAAGGTAATCTGGGTCCAGAATTTCTAATCTCTCTTTGCAGGTAAAGACCTATCTTACCACAGAGGAATAGTGGTATCTAATAGTGATCAAAAGAGACATTTCCAGCCAATATAGATGACAATTCAGTGGCGGAAGAGAGAGGTTGTTAACTCTCTAAGTTATGATCCTAATCAGATTTGGGCAAGGCAAAGTGATTTCATGGCAATTCAAGCAGGAACACTATCTGCTCAAATCTCTGCCCTATCTGCTACCCCCATCTTCATTTAGGGGCCTGGCTCCAGTGCTTACTACAACCAGGCAGGGGGAGATGCTTGTAAATGAAGCTGTAGAAATTCTAGCAGTAACAAAAATTCCAGCAGTAACAACAATTCTAGCAGTAGCAGCAATTTCAGCAATAGTAGCAGCAGCAACAACATATTATAAAGATACAGATTTGGGCAAGGATCAACAACAGCTGTAACAGCAGCAACAACAAAAGCAGAAGTACATGATCCAGATTTAATTGTATTTAATTGCCTTGTATTTTGCTTGTATTTATGTAAATAGTGTCCTTACCCAAATAGGGGGAGATTGTTGGAACCCTACTTCTGATTTGGGTAAGGATCACTATTAGGTTTTCTTAGACTGATCCAAAATGTATAGTCAGGGTCATAGGTTTATTTCTTTAGTCTAGGCCAAGTGTCAACAACACATGGATCAGCCTACAACAGCCTGTCAAAGACTCAGCCAGATTGTGTCGACACTAGAAGAAAGATTGTGTCGACACCAGACAGTAAGATTGTGTCGACACCAGATAGCCAGGCTGCGTCGACCCCAGAAGAAGTTGTCGTCACACAGATCATCTGTCGACCCCAACTGTGTCAACACCAACAGTAATTGTGTAGACATCAACTTGTGTCGACACATTCCAGCATTCCAGAATTGAAGCAGTCAGAAAATCAGCTCGACGATCGTCGATCTCCGATCGATGATCTCAGAGATTAGTCTTTGAACTGAGCTTGACGATCTACGAGCTCAGGTCGACGCTTTCTCTTCAGTTCTCGGATTTCTCAGATCGACGAAATCAGCAGAAGTTCAGCTCGATGAAATCCAGCTGAGTTCGACGAACGTCGAACTCAGGTCGACGATCGGTGTACTCGACAGTTTCACAGCTCGACGAAATAAAAACTGAGCTCGACGATCTACGAGCTCTGGTCGACGATTTCTAGAAGATTATAGTTGGCGGATTCCAACACATTAGTTACACCTAGCAGCATTAATTATGGCTTAATTAATGGAGATTAGCCATCAGATTTAATGTCATACATTCTCGCGAATATAGCCGTTTGGAGAACAAGTTAATTATGGAATTAATCAGGAGTTAATGTTAATTGATTCCCAAAGCATTTACCATTCTCGGGAAATAATTAGTCATTACAGTCAGAAGGAATTAAAATGTCTTTCATACACAAGCAGAAAAAAGGCACATACAGATACAGTGAATAGAACGACAGAAAAGGCTTCCAAGAGAAAAAGAAGAACTCTGCAGCATCAATCATATAATCATCATCAGAGTTCTTCATCGGCTCCAAGCTTTCAACAGAGAACTAATCAATATCAGTCTAAAATCTTGCTGACGACATCATCACTATGAAGGCCAATCACACTGCAGCAAAGCTTCCTGCAAACCTGAACCATTCTCCATTTCAGGGGGAGTATTTGCTAATATCATTGAATCCACAAGTCTTCTCAGTTGTATATTGAGAAAGAGAAGACATAATCACTCTCTCACCCCCTTCTGTATAAAGGGTTATCATCTCCCTTCAAAAGTCATTCCTGTTTGCAAGTCTCCTAACCAAAAGACTTGAGTTGGTTTTTGGGGACCTGATCAAAACCCATTGGTGTCAGGCACCTGATCAAAAATCTGGGTGGATTCCTAACTGGGTGGTAGAAGAGTGGAATACCCAAATTTGGGGAACCATTATAAATTTCTTGTGTCGTCTGGTTGCCTATCTTTTTCTTTTTGTTCTTGCTGTGTGGCTGTGATTAGGTTTAATATTTTCTATTTTCTAGTTTCCTAATTACTGCACCTTTTTAGTTTACAACAAAAGTTGTAACAACACCATTATAGGGACCTAACAAATTTTAAATATACTCTATTCACCCCCCCCCTCTAGAGTATTGTAGACCTAACCCTCACTTTCATATGCATATATCCTTAGTCTCCTAGGATGATTTAGAGCTATATACGGAGTACCTGACATCGATGACTACCACCGATGACATTCAGGATCGCATCAGAGACGAGCAGAGGTTGGATGCGATGGTAGAGCTAATATTCAGAGCCTTGGAGGAAGGCCCGACATGAGTTTACTCCTTGAGGGATGGACTGCTATGTTTTAGAGGCAGGGTCTACATACCAGCAGGAGGCCAGATTCGGGAGGATATCATGTCAGATGCACACTGTAGTAGATACTCAGCGCACCCGGGGATCACTAAGATGTCAGCGAACCTGAAAAAGATGATGTATTGGCCACGTATGAAGAAGGACATTATGTATTTTGTGACACATTACGAGGCCTTCAAACTCGTAAGGGCAGAGTGCAAGAATCCGACCGGATTACTATAGCCACATTCGGTGTCAGAGTGGAAGTTTAAGGATATTGACATGGATTTCGTACATGGGTTACCCCGATGTCATGTGGGGAATGACTCGATCTGGGTGATAGTGGACAGACTAACGAAGGTGGCCAGATTCATTCCAGTGGCGGAGGACTCTCCGGTCAGTATATTAGTACGGAGATTCATTGAGCAGTTTGTGTGGTATCATGGAGTACCCAGGACTATTGTTTCAGATCGGGATGGACGATTTACGTCCAAGAAGTGGATGTCAGTTCAGGCCCATCTGGGTCCTCGGTTGACATTCAGCATGGCTTTTCACCCTCAGACTGATGGACAGACGGAGCGCACCAACAGTACATTGGAAGATCTTCTGCGCCTATGTATTTTGGACCGCGGCGAGCCTTTGGAGAGATTGCTGCCACTGATTGTATTTTTGTACAACAACAGCCATCAGTCCATCATAGGCATGGCCCCTTGCAAGGCATTATTTGGACGGAGGTGTAGGACCCCACTATCATGGATTCAGGATGAATATTCTCAGGCACTCGGCTTGGAGTTTGTGGAGGATACTGATGCTCATGTTAGATTGATCCGGGATAGGATGTTGGAAGCCCAGAGCAAGCAGGCCAAATATTACGAGGTGAGGCATCGTCAGGTGGAATTCCAGGTGGAAGAACGAGTATTCTTGAAGATACGGCGGATGCATGGAGTCTCGCGGGTTCGTGGGCGGAATAAGCTCAGTCTGAGATATATGGGGCCTTACAGGATCCTACAGCGGATCGGCCCATTGGCTTATAGACTGGAGCTACCGCCGGAGTTAGTGATATTGCATGACGTCTTCCACGTCTCCTCACTACGGAGGGTTGTACTATGCCCTGAGTAGCTGATTTCCACAAGCAAGGGTCCGATGGCTTTAGATCGATCAGTCAGCTTGGAGTCGATCTGAATCGATGACACGACAGTGCGGGTCTTGCGATGCAAGAATGTTCCGCTAGTCAAGGTTTCGCGGAGAAACCATGGGTAGGAGGAGCATACATTGGAGCCATAGGAGTTGATGCAGCAAAAGTACCCGGAGTTTCTTTTATTTTAGTAGAAACCCCCGTAGGCTTAACCTTAATTTCGGGGGGAAATTTTTTTTATATATATATTGGGAATTGTAACATCCCACAAACAACTAGACCCGTAGGATTTTGTTTTGTCATGACTAGGTCATGATAAAACTATCAGAAGCTCTAAACCAAGTGGGCAATGCCCAAGGTGAAAAATCACCTTGGTTTGCCTATAACTCATCCTCAACATTAGACCTAAGGTTTGACTTTAGGGCTACAACTTGATCTCATGACCCTACCACAACACCCCTAACACCTTGGGTAGTCTATAGGGCCACTTAGGACCCACTGTGGGCAGTCAAAGTGGTTAAGTTGACCTAAGTCAACCCTAACCCTAAATGGGTAAAACTAGCCTACTTAGGGTCAATTGACCTTCTCCCAGCCAAGTAGACCGCACACATGCCCTCCTAACACTAAAGTGAGGTCAATGGGTCACCAAGGACCCATTGGGGTCAACCTTAGTGGCTAAGTTGACCCAAGTCAACTCTAGACTCAAAGTGGTCAAAGTGCCCTTACTAAGGGTCAAGTGACCTCCAATGTGCCAAGTCAACCCTACCCAACCCTACATAGACCTTAGGGGAGTCCAATGGGTCACCAAGGACCCATTGATGGCAACTCAAAAGGTCAAATTGACCTAGGTGAACCCTAGTCTAGGTTAGGTCAAACCTTGCTGAAATGGGCTAACCTAAGCTCATGCCCTCTTTTCACTTGGGCTAACCATATTTCCATGAAAAAAATATGGGTTAGTGTGCTTCCAATAGGTTGGAGTGTTTAGCAAGGCCAATAGGCTGGAGGATAGGTTCCTGCGGTTGAGGCAGGGCAACAGGACAATACTGGAGTATTACCACGAGTTTACTCACCTAGACCACTATGCAGACTCTTATCAGTTGGACGACGCTAGCTACGCCAGGAGGTTCTACAAGGGGCTGCACGACAACATGAGACAGGCCCTCCTCTTTATCTCTGAAGGAAGTGTTGGGTACATTGGTCAAATGTACCTGATTTGAAGAAGCCTCACCCAACTCAATGATATACATCATAATGTATTTGATGTATGTTTGAGTTACTTGTGCAGGTTAAGAAATCACTGGACTGAAGCAAAAAGTTTCTAAGTCCATGTGTCGACACCTAGAGGGAAAGTGTCGACACTTAAGAAAGCTTGTGTCGACACCCAGACAAGCAGTGTCGACACTTGGAGTCATTGTGTCGACACCTGGGATGCAGAGTCGACACCAGACAGAAAGTGTCGACACTTGGAGCTGTGTCGACACTCAGTGAAGAAAAGTGCAGACAGAAAGTGTCGACACAAGGAGCTGTGTCGACACCCAGTGAAGCTGTGTCTACACCAGAAAGTGTCGACACTTGGAGCTGTGTCGACACTCAGCAAAAGTCTGCAGAGACTAAGCTAAAGTGTCGACACCCAACACAATGTGTCGACACTAAGCAGACGAGTCAGCACTTGAAGTAAGTGTCGACACCCAGCACAATGTGTCGACACTCAACAGAAGAGTCAGCATTTGAAGTATGTGTCGACACCCAAAACAATGTGTCGACACACAGCTGAAGACTCTACACTTGAAGAAAGTGTCGACACAAGGAGCTGTGTCGACACTTAGCAAAGAACAGAATTATTTCCAAAATATTCTAAGTACAAGTGTCGACACTAAAGGAATGTGTCGACACTCAGCTGAAGTCTCAACAGAAGAATCAAGTGTCGACACAAGGAGCTGTGTCGACACTCAGCAAGTAACGACAATGAAGACTATGTGTCGACACCAAGAAGCAGTGTCGACACTTGACAGTTACAACACATGAAGATGTGTCGACACAAAGGAGATCTGTCGACACTTAGAAGAATTCAGCAAAAGCTAGAAGAACAAGTACTTGTGTCGACACTCAATTTCAGTGTCGACACATGCAGAAGAATCTGTGTCGAGACATACAAGGAGTTGTGTCGACACCTTGTAGACTTGTGTCGACACTTACACAGCATGTGTCGACACTTGGACTATAAGTGTCGACACTTAAAGACAGAAAGTCTCGACACTTACAGACAGTTAGTGATTTTCAAGAAATGACTGGATGATTTGACAGATGCCGTTCCAGCCGGTCTACAGCACCTGTCAGAGATATCAGAAGTCAGTTATGGACCGGAACAGCCGGTTACCATGAAGAAGGCCTATAAATAGGCACCTACAGTTTACAGAAACTGTGGTTGAAGGTTGTTCAGTGTTGTTGAAGTTGTGCATCAGATTATTGTTAAGGTTGATCACCTTGATGAAGTAATTATTAAAGTGGTACCAAGAGTATCAACACAAGAAGATCTTGCAGTTCAAGTGCATATCTAAGAAGTTGGAGAGAGAGGGCTCCATCCAAGAAATCAGCCTCTGGAACTAGGCTGAGAAGAAGGATTCAGATTCAATTCTGGATCTTAAGTGGCAGAGGTCAAGGAACAACTGCAGAGGATTCAGTCTTATTCAGTTCTACTCAAGAAGCTTTGAAGAAAGCTAAGTCAAGGTGAATCCAGCTGAGTTCTTCCAAGAACTCATCAAGAATCTCTCAACTCCCCTCCTTTAATTCTGAGTTGTAGAGTTATTATTTGTATTACATTTTAACCTGTAGGATCCTTTGGATCTGAGTGATTTGTAAGCCTGTATTTATAAAGGCTGAGGGTAGGGCTTGTTAGCCTGAGTGTAGGAGATAGAGATCTCTGAGTGTAGGCCTTGTTGGCTCAGTGTAGGCCTTGGTTGGCTGAGTGTAGGCCTTGATTGGCTGAGTGTAGGCTTTGGGATAAAGCTGAGTTGTAAGGCTTTGGGCCTGAGGTGTAGGAACCAATTTGGGTTCTGAGACAGTGGAGAAGTTTGGCCGAATCTAGTACACTGCTAGATAGGCGAAGGGGGAAAGTGGATGTACCCATATCTTGGGGAACCACTATAAAACACTGTGTGCTGTGCTGTGATTGTGCTGTGGATTAACTGTGTATGTTTTGTTATTGCTGTTTGCTGTGCAAAAGTAGTCAGAAATCTGTGATATAACTGTTTGGCTGCCAACAAAGTTAGAAAAGGATTAGGTCACCTATTCACCCCCACTCTAGGTGTTTAGGTACCATATCTTTCAAGTGGTATCAGAGGGAGGTTCCTCAAAACAAGGACTAACAGTCTGAGGAGATCCTGTTTGGCAGATTCAGTGTAAGGGAAAACACAGATTCAAGAAATTCAAGAAAATCAAGAAACATGGGTTCCTATGAGAATCACAAGGAATTGGGTTGCATGAAATTACCCATATGCAGAAAGGAGATCTTTGGGATCTGGAAAGAAAGGGTAAGGCTGTTTATGGAGGCCTCAGACCCTAGAATCTACATCACAGTAAAGGAAGGGCCTTATGTGCCCATGAAGATTTCAGTTCTAGATGCAAACCAGAGAACTCCAAAGGATTTCTCTGAGATGACTAAGGATGAAATTGTCCTGGCCACCATGGACAAGAGGGCACAGAACATAATAGTGAGTGCCATTGATGATGCAACTTTTCAGAACTTAATTCACTGTAAAACAGCAAAAGAGATGTGGGATACTCTCATTGTCTATATGGAAGGTTCTGAAGAAGTTAGGCAAGATAGGAAGTCCTTGCTAAATCAGGAGTATGAAAGCTTTAGGCAAGGAAAGGGTGATAGCATCACTGAGTGCTATAAGAAATTTTACAGAATAGTTAATGAACTCATGTCTTATGGAAGAGAGTTCAGTAACTATGAACTAAATGACAAGTTCTTAAGGTCCCTAACCAAAGATTGGGACACCAAGATCTGTGCCATAAGAGAAATGGCTAAGTTGGGGGAAATTCCTCCCCCTACACTGTTTGGCAAGTTATTGTCATATGAGATGCAGTTGACAGTAAGAAAAGAGGAGGAGAAATCAACAAGGACTGAGCATAAGGAAAGAACTGTTGCTTTCAAAATAGAAGTTCCCAGAAAGTGCAGGAACAAGTCTTCAACTCCACCTCCAGAGGTAGTTGAATTAGAGTCTGATGAGTCTGTCAGCACAAAGTCTAAGAGCAGTGAAAGTGATGAAGACTTTGCTGCTTTCACTAGACATTTTCAGAAGTTTTTGAAAAAGAAACAGTGGAGGTCAAGGCCTTCTACATCACAAGGAAAGGAAGACTCTTATCAGAAAAAGAGGTCTTCAAAGAATGACAAGAAAAGGACAAAATCAAGCAAGGCAACTGGTTCAAAGATTGTTTGCTATTGCTGCAATAGACAGGGCCATGTTATTGCAGATTGTCCAGAGAAGAGAAAGGAATCTGGTGACAGGAAAAAGACTCACTTCAAAGGGAAGAAAGAAAAGTCTTTTGTTGCTAAGAAGGAGAAGACTCTATCAGATATCTCTTCTTCAGAAACTGAGTCTGAGGCTGAAGCCTACATAGGGCTGTTTGCTGAAGAAGAAGAGGAAGAATTCATGCAGATCTTGGAGTCAATTTATGAACAAGAAGACAGTCATTGCCAAGGGCTAATGTCTTTGACAGAAAGTGCCAAAATCCTGGAGCAGCCAGGACCCAGTCAGGTACAAGGTTCATGTTCAAGTTCAGTTTCTTGTTCTAGTTCAGATTCAGATTCTTCTTCATCAAGTGATGAGAATGTATCTGAGTCTGAGGAAGATATTCATCGGCTTATAGATGAATATAATGTACTGTTTCAAGCCTACAAGAAAAGCAAGACCCTAGCCAAAAGTCAGGCAAAGGAAATTACTGATCTTAAAGCTGCTGCAACAGATTTTGAGAAGCAATTTGATCAAAAACTGAATGAGGTAGCCAGGCTGAAACACATTACTGTGATTCAGATGGGAACTATCAATTTTAAGAATGATCAAATTAAGTGTCTGGAGAACAATCTTCAGAAGGAGAAGGACTTGGTTGCTAGGTTTTCTAAACCTAAGTCAGTGTTACCCATAATTGATGAATTTGTTCATCACAAGGGTAAAGCTGGACTGGGCTTTATTAGACCTGCAGGGACTGAGCAGTCCAAGTATAAGTCCAAGGGCAAAGCCCCAACATTCAACAAGCCTGCTGTAGTCAAGACAGCCAAGACAGTACCTAAGCAAAGGTACAATAAGTTTGAATGCTGGTGCTGTGGCAAAGTTGGCCATTTTGCAGTGGACTGTTGGCACAATGTGAGTGCCAAAGTGAGTTCAAAACTACCTGCTGGAATGCCAGTAGGTAGGTTTGTCAAATTGCAAACTAACAATCACCAAGGACCCAAGAATACTTTGGGTTCTAAGGTTCATTAATTTGTTTTGCAGGTGAGTCCAAGTGGCCATACCCCTACATGGTACTTGGACAGTGGATGTTCCAGACATATGACTGGAACTAGGGGACTACTGAAGGACTACATTCCAATCAAAAATGGTCCTAAAGTGACCTTTGGTGGTTCTGAAAAAGGAATCATCAAAGGGTTTGGTAACATTTCTTCAAACTTAGTTACCATTACTCAAGTGGCTTATGTTAAAGGGTTGAAACACAACCTAATAAGTATAAGTCAATTAAGTGATGTAGGGTATGACATCTCATTTGTTAAAAATGGTTGTCATATCAAGAGGTCAAGTGATCAAGAGGTCATTTTGACAGGATATAGGAAGAGGAATGTCTACTGCCTAGATATTATGATTGAGAACAATGGTTCTCCAGTTTGTCTTGTAGCAGATGAGACAGTCTCTCATTGTGTCAAATGGCACAAGAGGCTTGCCCATCTTAACTACAAGACAATTAGCAAACTCTTTAGTAAAGAGTTAGTGAGGAATGGTCCTCAAGTTAAGTTTGTTAAAGATGGCATTTGCTCAGCTTGTCAAAAGGGCAAGCAGACTAAATCCACCTTTAGAAGCATAGATAACAAAGATGCTGTGAGGTGTTTGTACCTCTTTCATTTGGATCTCTTTGGTCCAATGCCAGTTCAAAGCTTAGGTAGGAAGGTCTATACCCTTGTAGTTGTAGATGACTACTCAAGGTTTTCCTGGGTGTTCTTCTTAAGACAGAAATCTGAAACACCTAGTGTCTTCTACAGTTTTGTCAAGCAAATTCAAAATGAACTAAATAGTACTGTGGTCAAAATTATAAATGACCATGGTACTGAGTTTCAGTCTGAAAGCATGACAAAACTATGTGAAGACTTTGGGATATTTCAAGAATTCTCTTCACCTAGAACACCTCAGCAAAATGACATTGCTGAGAGGAAAAATAGGACCTTGATAGAGGCTGGTAGAACCCTATTGAGTGATAC
Source organism: Platanthera guangdongensis (assembly GCA_039583875.1). Lineage (NCBI taxonomy): Eukaryota > Viridiplantae > Streptophyta > Magnoliopsida > Asparagales > Orchidaceae > Platanthera > Platanthera guangdongensis. The sequence goes on from CM077166.1 coordinate 144,149,010, forward strand.
ATCACTGCCAGAGTATTTCTGGGCTGAAGCAGTTAACACTGCATGTCATGTTATAAATAGGGCTACCATCACTAAAGGGCTAAACAAGACCCCCTATGAAGTTGTGAAAGGCAGGAAACCAAACCTATCCTACTTCAGGATCTTTGGTTGCAAATGCTTCATACTTAACAATGGGAAGTCTTACATAACTAAGTTTGCTGCCAAGTCCCAAGAGGGAATTTTTGTTGGGTACAGCAACAATAGTAAGGCTTATAGAGTATACAACTTGACTACACAAGTTGTAGAGGAGACTGTACATGTAGTTTTTGATGAGACTAAACTTATTAATAATGAGTTGTCTAGCAATGTATGCAGCCCCACAGGTTTGACAAAGAAAATGGACAAGCTTACTATAGAAGAAGTGCCTGCTGCAAGACAGCAAGGAGAGGAGAGTAGCTGCTGTCCAGGGGGAGAACTACATGTGCCAGTTGCTGAAGAAATACAAGGAGTACAGCATGATGTAGATGCTGAAGTGGTTCAACCTGAAGTGAGGATTCCTCCAGCACACAGGCATCTTAGAGATCATCCAGTAGAGCTGATTATTGGAGATCCAAGACAAGGAGTTCAAACAAGGAGCAGAAATCAGAATGCTGCAATCTATTGCAGCTTTCTGTCACAAGTTGAACCTAAGAAGTTTGAAGAAGCAATACAAGATCCATAATGGACTGAAGCAATGCAAGAAGAGCTTAATCAGTTCAAGAGGTGCAAGGTTTGGGAACTTGTTCCTAAACCTAAAGACCACAATATAATAGGAGTTAAGTGGATCTACAGGAATAAGATGGATGAACAAGGGGTCATCATTAAGAATAAAGCTAGACTGGTTGCTAAAGGATATAGGCATGAAGAAGGTATTGACTTTGATCAAACCTTTGCTCCAGTAGCCAGACTGGAAGCCATAAGGATGTTCTTGGCCTATGCAACCTATCATGGATTCAAGGTATACCAAATGGATGTCAAGTCAGCATTCCTAAATGGTAATTTGAAAGAAGAAGTCTATGTGGAGCAGCCGTCAGGTTTTGTTGATCCAACTCTACCTCATCATGTCTATAGACTTAGGAAAGCTTTGTATGGGTTAAAGCAAGCTCCTAGAGCTTGGTATGAAACCTTATCTAGTTTCCTCATTGAGAACAAGTTTTCAAGGTGGAAAATAGATAAGACTCTATTCCTTAGGGAATCTAGAGGCAAAGTCATACTTGTCCAAATATATGTAGATGACATTATATTTGGGTCTACTGAAAGCAGCCTTTGCAAAAAGTTTGCAAAACTTATGCAAGGTCAGTTTGAGATGAGTAGTATGGGAGAGCTGAAGTTTTTCTTGGGTCTCCAAGTTAAACAGACTGAGAGTGGTTTGTCCATTTGTCAGTCAAAGTTCACCCTAGAACTCATAAGGAAGTATGGTATGGATTCATCCAGTACCATGAAGACTCCTATGGGGTCAAGTATGTCTCTTAGCAAGGATGATGCAGGGAAACCTGTAGATGAAACCTTGTATAGAGGGATAGTTGGCTCCCTATTATACTTGACTGCTAGTAGACCAGACATCATGTATGCTACATGTGTTTGTGCAAGGTATCAAGCCTGCCCTAAAGAGTCTCATTTGACTGCAGTCAAAAGAATATTGAGATATCTAAAGGGCACTCCCTATCTAGGCCTCTGGTACCCTAAGAATGGAGATTTTGATCTAACAGGTTATTCAGATGCAGACTTTGCAGGATGCAAAGAGGATAGGAAGAGCACTACTGGAACCTGTCAATTCCTAGGTGGGAGACTAATTTCATGGAGTAGCAAGAAGCAAACCAGTGTGGCTATCTCCACAGCAGAGTCAGAGTATGTGGCTGCAGGAAGTTGCTGTGCTCAACTTCTGTGGATTCAACATCAGCTAGAGGACTATGGATTTCAGGTAAGTAGAACTCCACTTTACTGTGATTCTACAAGTGCTATTTCAATAGCTAATAACCCTGTATCTCATAGTAGAACAAAATATATTGAGATTAAATATCACTTTCTTAGAGAACATGTAGAAAGAGAAGATATTTCACTTGAATATGTTAAAACTGATAATCAGATAGCTGACATGTTTACTAAGCCCCTAGAAGAAGCTAAGTTCAATAGATTCAAAATTGAACTAGGAATGATAAACTTAGACTAAGTTTACAGAATAGAAAATTGGCTAAGTAAAAAGGTGTCGACACATAGACAAGTCTATGTCGACACAGAATAGTGGTGTCGACACTTCAAGAAAAAGGTGTCGACACATCTAGGATGTTGGTGTCGACACTTCAGAGTGTTAGTGTCGACACATGTCAAGTAGGTGTCGACACATCCAATATGGTGTCGACACTTAAGTTTTACTCAGAATTTTTCTAAGTAAAGTCTCGACAATGTGTCGAGTTATGTTGTGTCGACACATAACCAAGTGTCGACACATAAAATCTGTTGACTAAACTTGTGTCGACACATGTGTGTCGAGACATTATAAGTCAGTGTCGACACATCCTAAGATAGCTGTCCCGCCTGTTCATCTTCAAAATCAGAAAGGTATAAATAGGGTTCTGTCTTTGTCTGCGACACGCTTTCAAAGTTTCGAGACCAAAACTACTGTGTCGACATCTCTCTTTTCTAAAGACTAATTCTCCAAACCCTAATGGCTCCTAAGCTTGAGGAGAACGTTAACGAGGGCTATGAGCTAGTGCGTGGCGCGTTCGATGAAGCTGATCAAGAAATCAAGTCGGTGGTAACCCTAGTCGCCAATTCTGGACTAGAATACTTGATTTCAGAACTAACAAAGATTTGGAAAAAGGAAGTTCTTGAATTCCTTAATGGAGCTGCTGTAGATGAATCTGGATACAGAATCAAATCCAGAGTTCATGGATCTAAGGTCAAGATTTCACCAAAAAGTCTGAGGAAGGTACTCCAGCTACCTAAAACACAAGATGAAGAAGAAGTAACTGCATCCAAGACCAGGGAAGCTCTTACCTGGTGTGCACTTGACCCAAAGATGAAGATAGGTTCTGTCTTTAACAGGAAAGGCATGAATACTCAAGGAAAATTCATGTCTGAGATTGTGGGAAAAGTCTTACTCAGTAAGCCAGGAGGGCATGACAGAGTGTCTGCCAATATGTTTGAAATCATGACAAGAATTATCTTCACTATTAAAACTGATTGGTCAATGATAGTGTTTGATAAGATCAAGGAGAGTCTGAAGAAGCCCAATCTGGGCAGGATCATTAGTCTTTACCTATCTGGTACCATACCAGAGGTAATGAATACTGCTGCAGGCAGCAAGATAAACCATATGAGGAAAATGGATCAAAGGATCTTTTCCAGATGGGACAGGGTGTTGTCCAAGGAAGTGGCAACCCCAGAGAAGCCAGTTACTGAGAAAGATAGTCCTCCTAAGAAGAAAAGGAAGCAAGTTCCTGTGACACAAGAGTCCTCCAGCAGTTCAGGGAGTGAAGAACAAGTTATTTTCACTCCTGATGACCAAGAGGAAGTGGCTGCAGAGAAGACCCCTGCTGCTCAAGAGACTGCTGAGATCCAGGGGGAGCTGCCTCAAGCTAGCCTCATCCATAGGGATCACAGCCAGGGGGAGCTTCCAGGTGTAGAAGAACCCTCTACACTGGACAGTGAGCAAGCCACCATCATCATCCAAGAGGTACTCACTGACCTGAATTCTTTAGAATATCTTATGAAAGATGCTGATTTGTCTGATGATCTTCAGCAAACTCAGCTGAATACTCAAGAACCAGATGCTGTTACAGAAGACACATCTGCTGTACAAGAAGTAATTCCTGATCCTGTGGTTGAAGAACCAAGAACATCTCCAGCTTCTTCACCACCAGAATACACCATGGAGGATTTATTCCTAAATCTAGATCAAGAAGATTTTGATATGGACAAGGATGCTGCTGCTGAAGATAAGAGTGCTGCTGCTGAGGGGGAGCAAATGACAGTTCTGGAAGAGCCTTTAAGGCCAGAAACTGAGAAGGCACTTGATGTGCAAGCTGACAAACCTCCAAGCCCTAAGGAAAGGGTTGAAATAGCCAGCACTTCAGAATCTGAAGAAGATGAGGCTGCAAAGGCTAAGAAAAATAAACACTATGTATTCAAGAGGAGAAGTCAGAGTTATAAGAAAGCCTTGCAATCTATAGCCCCACAGCCTATAATTCAACATGCTCCAACAGTTGATTATAGTGCCTTACTGACTGCACTGCAGATTAAAATGGATGAACAAAGAAAAGCAATAGAAGCTTATGTAGATGAAGGGCACAAAGCTTTACAATTTGATCTGGCCCAAGATATAAAGTCAATAAGGTTTGAGATGAACCTTAACAAAAAGGAAATGACTGACTGCTTCCACAAGGGTGGGAATGCAGTAGTCTATCTGGCAACACATCAGGAGAAGATCAAAGCACAGGTAGATGATATAGCATTGAAGCAAGGGTATGTACTGGAAAATCAGTTAAGGATGAATGACAACTTGACTGCTTCACACAATGCTATAGTCACTGAATTGAAGAATAAGACTGCTGAATCTTCTACATCTACTGCTGCAGTTAAGGCTGACTTTGATAAAGTATTTCAAGCTGAGATTACTGCTGTCAAGACTGCAATTTAAGATTCCCAGAAGGCCATCTCTGAACAGCTCACTAAGCTCAAACCTTACTTTAAATATGGAATCAGGTACTTGGATAGTCAAATCAGATTCCAGAAGGATGATGTAAGAGATCATGTTGCCCAAGAAGTCATAAAGGGGGGGGAGAGTTTTAGTCAAAGCTAGCTCTGACCATGCAAAATGGATATCTAATTCCATCAGAGCTACACTGGGCTATCCTCCACTCTGTGATGATGACAATGTTGCTGAATCTGGGATTCAAAGTGCATATCTTGGAGGTGAGCAACTAGAGGTAGCTCAGGTCATATATCCTCCACCAGATTTTGACATGGTGCAAGCTGATATTCACCAGATGTATAGCCCAACTGCAGGGAAGTCAAATGTTGTTCTGGAAAAGGTTGTTCAACCTATTTCTGCAGCTATGCAAGAGGCATTAGAGAAATAAGAAGTGGCAAGATTGTCAAAGAAGAGGTTTAGGGAACAAGCAGAACAAAGGCCAGACTTTGAACAGTGGAGCCCTACCTCTAGAAATATAATTCTAAATGCCTGGAAAGCTGCCAAGGACAATGCTCATGAAAGGAACAAGTGGTTCTCTGAAGCAGAATAGAGGAAACATGAAATAAGACAGGAGGCCATTGTTCAATATAGAAGGAAGGCAAAGATGGGAAAGCTACCTCCTACTGCAGTGGAGCCTAGCAAGTACTTTCCTAAGCCATACCACTATTTTGAGAGGCAGAAAATCAAAGCAGAAGAGCTGAAGAAGAAGGACTTAAAAGGCAAGAAGCCTGCTGATGCTGCAACTGCTGAAGCCACTGTCAAAGCTCAAGTCCAATCTGGCAAAGGCATTGTTATCAAAGAACCAGACCAGAAATAGATTAGGAATTGACTTGAAGATTGTTGTAATCTTTTGAATGAAAAACATTTTTGTAAACCATTGAAGATGTATTAGAAAAATGTTAGAACAATATATGATAAATATATTTCATGATTGTTCTGAGAATATGTCTATTTCTTGTTTGTTCTGCAATGTTGAATGTGTATACATGTGTGAAATATTACATGTTTATGTTTACCCTGCTGTTTATAATCTGCTTTACATCATTTTGTAATTTTTAATTATGAATGGTGTATATCATTGACTAAGGGTTATGACTTCTCCAAATAGGGGGAGATTGTTGGGTACATTGGTCAAATGTACCTGATTTGAAGAAGCCTCACCCAACTCAATGATATACATCATAATGTATTTGATGTATGTTTGAGTTACTTGTGCAGGTTAAGAAATCACTGGACTGAAGCAAAAAGTTTCTAAGTCCATGTGTCGACACCCAGAGGGAAAGTGTCGACACTTAAGAAAGCTTGTGTCGACACCCAGACAAGCAGTGTCGACACTTGGAGTCATTATGTCGACACCTGGGATGCAGAGTCGACACCAGACAGAAAGTGTCGACACTTGGAGCTGTGTCGACACTCAGTGAAGAAAAGTGTAGACAGAAAGTGTCGACACAAGGAGCTGTGTCGACACCCAGTGAAGCTGTGTCTACACCAGAAAGTGTCGACACTTGGAGCTGTGTCGACACTCAGCAAAAGTCTGCAGAGACTAAGTTAAAGTGTCGACACCCAACACAATGTGTCGACACTAAGCAGAAGAGTCAGCACTTGAAGTAAGTGTCGACACCCAGCACAATGTGTCGACACTCAACAGAAGAGTCAGCATTTGAAGTATGTGTCGACACCCAAAACAATGTGTCGACACACAGCTGAAGACTCTACACTTGAAGAAAGTGTCGACACAAGGAGCTGTGTCGACACTTAACAAAGAACAGAATTATTTCCAAAATATTCTAAGTACAAGTGTCGATACTAAAGGAATGTGTCGACACTCAGCTGAAGTCTCAACAGAAGAATCAAGTGTCGACACAAGGAGCTGTGTCGACACTCAGCAAGTAACGACAATGAAGACTATGTGTCGACACCAAGAAGCAGTGTCGACACTTGACAGTTACAACACATGAAGATGTGTCGACACAAAGGAGATGTGTCGACACTTAGAAGAATTCAGCAAAAGATAGAAGAACAAGTACTTGTGTCGACACTCAATTTCAGTGTCGACACATGCAGAAGAATCTGTGTCGAGACATACAAGGAGTTGTGTCGACACCTTGTAGACTTGTGTCGACACTTACACAGCATGTGTCGACACTTGGACTATAAGTGTCGACACTTAAAGACAGAAAGTCTCGACACTTACAGACAGTTAGAGATTTTCAAGAAATGACTGGATGATTTGACAGATGCCGTTCCAGCCGGTATACAGCACCTGTCAGAGATATCAGAAGTCAGTTATGGACCGGACCAGCCGGTTACCATGAAGAAGGCCTATAAATAGGCACCTACAGTTTACAGAAACTGTGGTTGAAGGTTGTTCAGTGTTGTTGAAGTTGTGCATCAGATTATTGTTAAGGTTGATCACCTTGATGAAGTAATTATTAAAGTGGTACCAAGAGTATCAACACAAGAAGATCTTGCAGTTCAAGTGCAGATCTAAGAAGTTGGAGAGAGAGGGCTCCATCCAAGAAATCAGCCTCTGGAACTAGGCTGAGAAGAAGGATTCATATTTAATTCTGGATCTTAAGTGGCAGAGGTCAAGGAACAACTGCAGAGGATTCAGTCTTATTCAGTTCTACTCAAGAAGCTTTGAAGAAAGCTAAGTCAGGGTGAATCCACCTGAGTTCTTCCAAGAACTCATCAAGAATCTCTCAACTCCCCTCCTTTAATTCTGAGTTGTAGAGTTATTATTTGTATTCCATTTTAACTTGTAGGATCCTTTGGATCTGAGTGATTTGTAAGCCTGTATTTATAAAGGCTGAGGGTAGGGCTTGTTAGCCTGAGTGTAGGAGATAGAGATCTCTGAGTGTAGGCCTTGTTGGCTGAGTGTAGGCCTTGGTTGGCTGAGTGTAGGCCTTGATTGGCTGAGTGTAGGCTTTGGGATAAAGCTGAGTTGTAAGGCTTTGGGCCTGATGTGTAGGAACCAATTTGGGTTCTGAGACAGTGGAGAAGTTTGGCCGAATCTAGTACACTGCTAGATAGGCGAAGGGGGAAAGTGGATGTACCCATATCTTGGGGAACCACTATAAAACACTGTGTGCTGTGCTGTGATTGTGCTGTGGATTAGCTGTGTATGTTTTGTTATTGCTGTTTGCTGTGCAAAAGTAGTCAGAAATCTGTGATATAACTGTTTGGCTTCCAACAAAGTTAGAAAAGGATTAGGTCACCTATTCACCCCCCCTCTAGGTGTTTAGGTACCATATCTTTCAGGAAGCTTGGCTAGGATTCTGGAAATGGCCATAAAAGGGAAGCAGATCAGCTTACAGTCAAGAGCCATAAGAGACTGGCTGACGATGCAGTGATTGGAGGCCGTGGAGACCATCCTCGAGGCCAAGTCATTGGGGAAAGAAGGAACCGGGATGAATCCCATCAGGAGATTAGACAGGAGTAGAGGAACCAGGGGGTATTGGCTCCCCATCCCTTGCATATGCTGGAGATACTGAGGACAGCAGAGTAGGCACCGGTATGCTTCCAGTGCAATCAGCCGGGAAATTTCAAGAGAAATTGTCTGATGCGCCCGCGAACAGACTCTTACTGTGGTTGGTTCGGTGAGTCGATCGCCGCGGGCGTGCTAATAGAGACAAGTGCACCTATCACAAGTAGTACTCGATATTCGGGGGAATACCGAGGTCGTATTATTCTCGGGGTCGTGTTGACTATTCCTACTCCTCCGGGAGGACTATTATTTTACTGAAAGTAAGGTGGATTTTTTTTTACTTAATAAAAGACGGAAAAGCAAAGGAGCAAAAAAAACGATTTAGAAAATATTCGATGAAGGGTTAACGCTCAGCATCGAATCGGATTAAGACTAAAACAATTTTTAATAATAAAAAGTCTTAGTTTTCAAATTAATAATAAGACAACTTGGCCGTGGAGGTTCCACAAATGTGAGCTCACCTAGCTATAGGGATATCGCTCACCTAAACGTTAAGACTATTCGACCGAACGTTAGTCCGACGAAGGATTCCTCTTAACGCCCGCTTTATGCTAAGAACCCCGCTATTGGGTGGGGAACCCAATCTGGTAGAATTACGCTTGTCCTCTTTCGAGGGTATGCACGCAACTCTATTTACCCAGGGGTGATCGGTCTATATGCACGGCCTCTCGGCTAGCTAGCATATGGACTACGGAAATAGGGCCCACACATCGATATGTGGTCCTACGCGTCGTAAACCCGGGGTAAACCTTAAGTGCTTAAATTAAAATGAAAATAAAGAGCTTTAATTATTATAAATCATTTTAATGTCCCAATGCTCTTCGATGCCGAGGCTAATAGCGATTAGCCACACATCGGTATGGGGACGGCTTATAATTTAGTGAGGCGCGAGTTCGAAATTAAACACTAAACGTTTATAAGAAGGGGACACAAGAAAAATAACAACATTTAGAAAACTGAAAAACTAGCTAAAACAAGAACTCACGCACACTCCAAATTATAAATTAAAAAGGAACTAAGTTACACATAAAAGAAATTTGCATTTTTCAAATTTGCGAGTCCCACTCAAACGAGTGGGGGCGGTAAATAAAAGCTGAAAATTGCAAGTCCTACTCAAACGAGTAGGACTGAAATGAAAGCGAGTCCTACTCGAATGAGTAGGAGAAAATAAATGCGATTACAGGGCTAAAAGGTCCGTCCATTAAACTCAAGTGAGTAGGCGGAAAAATAAAGAAAGAAAAATTACAAATCCTACTCAAACGAGTAGACGGGAAATAAAGTCCGGCCATTTAAACTCAAGTGAGTAGGCGGAAAAATAAAGAAAGAAAAATTACAAGTCCTACTCGAACGAGTAGGACTGAAAATGAAAACGGTGCGCCATTTAACTCTTAACGAGTAGGCGGAAATAAATACACACAGACACACACACTCCATAAGAAATTCAAGAAAGTAATAAAGCTAACACCTACACTCACACACTCTACATAATTTGAACAAAGCATTAAAAGAAAGCAATTAAAAGAAAGCATAAAAGATTTAACACCTACACTCACACACTCTACACAATTTGAATCAAAGCATAAAAGTTATACACCTACACTCACACACACTTCATGAAGATTAAGAAGAACAAAAGGAAATTTAGGCTCATACACTCACACACACAAATAAAAAGCAAAATGAAATTTACCTAAACATTAAAATTTTAACTTTTTCATGCTTAGATTTTGCCAAAAACAAATAAAAAGAGGAAATTTCAATTTTATAAGACAAAAGTTTTTCAAAACAAATTAAAAACCAAAGTTTTTGGAAAATTAAAATGCCAACATTTTCATTCTTATGACTTTATGAAAGTGATAAAAAAGGTAAAAAGAAGATGAAAAGAACAAAAAATGTTTTACAATCCTAAAAGAAAACTAAGTAAAAAAGGAAACAAAATCACTTTTTGAATCTCTTTTATAACTTCATGAGAATGAAATCAAAATTCTAAGCATGAAGACAAGTTAAAGACATGTAAAGTAAAGTAAATTACACTCATACACACACACACACATTTCAATAAATGAAGAACAAGGATGAAACCAAGGATAAAAAAAGGGAGAAGAAGTGAGCCATCCAAATGAATTTTCATGCTATATAGAGAGAGAAAATCTAACATTTTTATTGAAATTATCAAACTATTACAAAGCTAGAAGATAAAGCAAAATAAAACATGAAATAAGAAGGGAGAAATCTCCTTACATAGCACTAGTATCCACGGATTAAGCCCACAAAAAGACACTAAATTGGCCCAAAAATCTGAACCCTTGGACCTTACAGAACTGGGCTATTTATAGGAAAAAATTTCTAAGTACACGCCCTCGGTCACGGGCGTGTAGGGGGGGCGTGACAGTACTATTCATGAAGGCGGCTGGCGATTGGACAGGAAAGTTGACTTCGGGCTGAGTTCGCAGCAGTCACGCCCCAGGTCACGGGCGTGACTCTGGGCGTGTCGGGGAGGTAGAACCGGGCGCGGGTTGCTTCGAAAGTCTTTGTCAGCATCTTGTCGGGCCAGCTGGAAAGGTCATGCCCCAGGTCACGGGCGTGACGCTGGTCGTGTCAGTTGGTGTCGACACTCGACGAATGTCGAGCGGAAAGTGTCGAGTCGAAATCGTCAAGCGGAAATTGAGTCACGCCCCAGGTCACGGGCGTGACACTGGGCGTGACTGTTGGTGTCGACACTCGACGATCGTCGAGATGAATTCGTCGAGAGGAGAGGACACGGGCTTGGGTCACGCCCCGTGTCGGGTGACACGGGCGTATCACCAGGCGTGTCGAGCTTTTACTTCAGAAATTTTCCGATTTCACGGGAAATGCGCAGTCACGGCCCGGTCACGGGCGTGACCAATGTGTCACGGGCGTGTACTTCCCAAATTTTGGCAAATTTTGGAATTTTTCTGCAAAATAAAATAAAACAAAATAGAAGAAAATTTACAAGAATAGGAACATTTTATTGAACAAAAATAAGTAAAAATGACAAAAATAAATGAAAAAGACTAAATTAATGTGCATAAAAATACGTATAATTACAATTCATCAAATACCCCCATACTTAGGCTTTTGCTATTCCAGAGCAAAAGTTTGAGGTGAATCTATAAGGAATAAAAAAAAAACTCTAAGTTTTGGCTATCGCTTAATCAATTATAAGAGAGATCGAAATAAATATACGGGGTGTAAGAGTTAAGTCCTAAAATTATGTAGATGATTTAAATAGCGCAAAAGTTTTGGCCAAAAGACTTCTTGATGTAATCAAATAGAAGACAACATTTGAAATGGTTAGATTAACGAAAATAGTTTGAAATTATAAGAACTCTAGCTTATACGAGTGCTACTGGAAATAATACAATTTACTAATTATGCTCTCAAAAAGATTTTTGAATTAATTCTAGAATCGTGTAATTGGCTAAGGGGGTAGTGGGTTTATGAAGAGGGTTTTGATATTTGAGGTGAGGTAATTTTTTCTCGAACCTCCATTTTTTTTTCTTTTGGATTATTAGGAAAACGAAATCTTATTTTCCTAATATGATTTTTGTTTTTCAACTTCATAATAATAAAATTAACCCAATGTATATTTGTAGGAGTAATGAATTTTATCCTCTTACTCCATATATAATCTTTTAAAATTATTGGGTGCCTATGTTTACGAAATGAAATCTTATTCCCATTGACATAGGATCTTTTAGGGATAGAAAATTTTATCATGCCAAGTAGGTCATGATAAGGTTAGGGGAGAAAGGAAAACTAGAGTTTTAATCTTAAAACATTTTTGAGAGCAACCTTAATAATTTGTACGTTCCAATGTTTCAGAAAGCTAAAAGTAAGTATAATTGAATTCTATAGTCGTTATTTCCTAACATAATATACATGCTCCTATTAATGAAAAATTAGAAGTAGTGCCTAAAACGAGTTTGCTAGTTTTAACAAAGCATAAAATATTCTTTAAAACTTAACCCCGGTTATTTAAATTTTTCAATCAATAATTAATAAACGGGTAGTGAACAAAGAATTAATCAAATTCGCATATAAATAAACTCAAAACTGAATTTTTGGATAGCAGAAAAGTTAAGTATGGAATATTTAATTTATTTATTTCAAAACATTTTTTTTTTATTTTTATAGTTTTTGTTATCATTATTTTTTTGTTTTTCATTTATTATCTTTTTTTTTGTTTGTATTTTTGTTTTTCTCTATTTTTTTGAATTTTTGTTTTAAGAGAATTTTCATAATATGTACAAAAATAAGGGAATAAAAAGGTTTGTACAAGAATGAGGAAGGGGGAGAGAGAAAAGAGGAAGTACAAAAAATATTTACAAAGTGAATCTAAATATATTTTTTTTGTTTTCTCTTTTTTGTTTTTTAATTGTTTTTAAGTTTTTTTGGAAAAAAGAAAGAAAGAGAACAAAACAAAAAATTTTTTTTTGGATTTTTTCATTTAAAATTTTTTTGTTTCATTTTAAGATGTTTTTTAATTTTTTTGTTTTTGTTGTTATATGTATTTTTTTTTGTATTTTTTTTGAAATGCAGAAAAAAAAAATGAAGTGCAGAAAGTAAAGTACGAAAACACCACCATACTTAAGTCCAACATTGTCCCCAATGTTGTATCGTAAGTATGCGGAACAGAAAGGAAAGACAATATATACAAAGAAAAGAAAGGGAAGGGGGTAGAAGCTTCCCTGAAACGCGTAGGGGGAGGCCGATCAGAAACCCTGCGTTTATTAGAAAAAAACAGCAAAGGTAATAAGGAAAGAGCGAAAAAGATAAGCGAGGGGTGCCTCCCAGGAGCGCTTTGTTTATAGTCGTGTAGCTTGACTATTTGGGCGGGTTTATTAGGTGGAGGAAAGTTATGGTTTCGCTAAAACCGATCACTGGGTCGCCTGCTATATAAGACTTTAACCGATGACCGTTTACTTTAAAAGAGCCTTTTGTCCGGGTGGGAGACGAGTACGGTTTCATAAGGAAAAACTTCTTCAACTATGAAGGGACCGGACCATCTAGATTTTAATTTACCTGGAAAAAGCCTAAGACGTGAATTGTAAAGAAGGACAAGATCGGCCGGAGAAAATAATTTTTGGGACTTGATTTTTCGATCGTGATATAACTTAGAGCGCTCCTTATAGAATTTATTGCTCTCGTAAGCGTTCGCACGCCATTCATCGAGCTCGTTTAGTTGTAGTTTTCTATTCTGAGAGGCTAATTTGGAGTCGAGGTTTAAGAGTTTTAAAGCCCAAAGTGCGCGATGCTCTAATTCTACGGGTAAATGGCACACTTTGCCGTAGACTAACCGGAACGGCGTACATCCAATAGCGGTTTTGTATGCCGTCCGATACGCCCACAACGCGTCGTCGAGTTTAACGGACCAATCTTTCCTATTTAGTGAAACGGTTTTTTCTAAAATTCGCTTAATCTCTCGATTTACTACCTCGACTTGGCCACTTGTTTGCGGGTGGTAGGGGGTGGCAAGCTTGTGCGTGACTCCGTATTTAGCTAACGTCTTAGACATAAGAGCGTTACAGAAATACGTTCCCCTATCACTAACAATTGCGCGAGGCGTGCCGAAGCGAGAAAATAATTTTTTAAGAAATGTAACGACGACTCGCGCATCGTTGGTGGGGAGAGCTTGCGCTTCCGCCCACCTCGATACGTAGTCGACCGCCACTAAAATATACATATTTTTGAAAGACAGATGTAGGGGGCCAACAAAATCTATGCCCCACAAATCGAAGACTTCGCACTCTAAAAACATGTTTTGGGGCATCTCGTCGCGACGAGAGATGTTACCCGACCGCTGACAGTTATCGCATGCGCGCACAAAATTATGCGCGTCTTTGAAGAGAGTGGGCCAAAAGTAGCCCGCCTCTAGCGCCTTCCGAGCGGTCCGGTTGGCTTGATAATGCCCACCAGCTGGACCCTCGTGGCAGTGCTTAAGAATTTGTAAGCACTCCACACCCGCAACGCATCTTCGGACCGCTTGGTCCGCGCAGATACGAAAAAGAAATGGGTCCTCCCAAAAGAAAATTTTTCAAGTCAGAAAAGAATTTCTTCTTTTGATGACTGGAAAACTCTTTTGGAAGGACCCGCGCCACTAAGAAATTTGCAAAATCTGCGAACCAAGGCGAAGATGACGAAGAATTATTAATGGCAAGAAGGCGTTCCTCGGGGAATCTGTCATTTATTTCAGATTCGACGAGCGCTTCCGCACCCGGATTTTCTAAACGGGAGAGGTGGTCCGCCGCTAGATTTTCCGCTCCCCGCTTATCTCGGATCTCCAAATCAAACTCTTGTAGGAGGAGAATCCATCGAAGAAGGCGGGGCTTCGCATCATTTTTAGCTAATAAATATTTAAGCACGGAGTGATCGGTAAAAACGATAACTTTAGATAGCGTTATATACGAGCGAAACTTATCGAAAGCGAAAACGACGGCTAAGAGTTCCTTTTCCGTTGTCGTGTAATTTACTTGTGCGGAAGTGAGCGTCTTGCTAGCGTAATAAATAGGGTGAAAATGTTTTTCGACGCGTTGGCCAAGAACGGCACCTAAGGCAATATCACTAGCGTCGCACATTATTTCGAACGGAAGGGACCAATTAGGGGCCACTAAAATTGGTGAAGAGATAAGTTTTTGTTTTATCAAATTAAAGGCGGACTCGCATTCGCTACTAAAGATGAAACGTGATTCCTTTTCCAAGAGGTGAGTTAGCGGCTTTGTTATTTTTGAAAAGTCTTGAATGAAGCGTCGATAAAAGCCCGCATGGCCTAAGAAACTCCTAATAGATTTTGCGTTTATTGGATGCGGAAGTTTTTCTATAATTTCTATCTTGGCCTTATCCACCTCTATCCCCTTAGACGAAATCATATGGCCGAGGAACAAACCTCCTCGAACCATAAAGTTGCATTTTTCCCAATTTAAAACAAGGCTTGTGTCCTCGCACCGTTGAAGGACACGATCTAAATTTTGAAGGCAATCGGGAAAAGAGCGTCCGAAAACAGAAAAGTCATCCATAAAGACTTCCATAATGTCTTCTACTAGCTCGCCAAAGATCGCTAGCATACATCTTTGGAATGTAGCTGGCGCGTTGCAGAGTCCAAATGGCATTCTTCGATATGCGAAGGTGCCAAACGGGCAAGTAAAAGTTGTTTTCTCTTGATCATCGGGGGAAATGGGGATTTGGAAAAACCCCGATAAACCATCAAGAAAACAATAATACGGATGACCGGATAAACGCTCTAAAATCTGGTCTAGAAATGGCAGAGGGAAATGGTCCTTGCGGGTGGCGTCATTAAGTTTTCTATAATCGATGCACACTCGCCAACCCGTAACAGTACGAGTTGGGACAAGCTCGTTATGCTCATTCGCCACTACGGTAAGACCGCCCTTCTTGGGTACGACATGCACGGGACTAACCCATGCACTGTCCGAAATAGGGTAGATAATTCCCGCATCTAATAACTTAATGATTTCGGCTTTAACGACGTCTTTCATGTTTGGGTTAAGACGACGCTGCGGCTGAATCGTTTTGCGGCAATTATCGTTAAGGAAAATCTTATGGGTGCAAAAGGAGGGGCTAATCCCCTTTAAGTCAGAGATTTGCCACGCAGTTGCGTGGGGATGTCTAAATAAAACTTCCAATAAATCGGAAGTCTCCGAATCACTCAAGTCCGAAGAAATGATAACGGGAAGCGTATCTCCTTTTCCTAAAAAAGCGTATTTGAGCGAAGCGGGTAAGGGTTTGAGGTCTAGGATGGGCGGTTCTTCTAGGGAGGTTTTAATTCCTATGTCTTTCTTACCAATTGGTTCGAAAGGCAAGTCGATTGACGTATCCTCATCGCAGTTGAAATTTTCGAGCGCATAAATATCATCGTTTAAAAATACGGACTCGAAAATGGGAGAAGAACGATCTCCGAAAAAGGTATCTAAAGAATAGCAGAAATCGTCGCTCGATGACAAATTGTCCATCGAGGGATTAATAGAAAAAGTAACTTGGTCATCGCCTACTCGGAGGAGAAGGCTACCATTACTAACATCTATTAGTGCGCGGGAGGTGGCGAGAAAAGGGCGACCGAGTATTATTGGTACCTCGGCGTCCTCCTCGATATCTAAGATGACGAAGTCTACCGGAAAGGTAAACTTGTCGACTCAGACAAGGACGTCCTCCACTACCCCGATGGGGAACTTAGCCCAGCGATCCGCTAATTGGATGCGCATATTCGTAGGACTAGGAGTACCCAAACCTAAACGTGAAAAGAGCGAGAACGGCATCAGATTAATGCTAGCCCCTAAATCAGCTAAGGCGTACTTTACTAATATATCGCCAAAAAGGCACGGGATGGAAAACCGTCCCGGGTCGTTTTGTTTTGTGGGCAATTTATTAGTAAGGGCCGCCGAGCAGACAGCGTTGAGAGATACATGCGAAATATCCTCTAATTTGCGTTTATTAGAAAGTAGTTCTTTTAAAAATTTCGCATATTTGGGCATTTGCGAGATAGCCTCGCAAAAAGGAACATTAATGTGAATTTGTTTTAATAATAAAATAAATTTTTCATATTGCGCGTCCTTACGCTCGTTATCTAATTTATGCGGATACGAAAGAGCCTTGTTTAAAATAAATTTTTCTTTTATAATAGGTAAAGGCGGCGTAAGCGAAGAAAGGGGAAGAGGGGTCGGAGGTGAAATATGTACCTGAGGGTCGGTCCGTTTTGGATCGACCACCTCCTTTCCGCTACGGAGGGTTATAGCATTGGCGTTCTCCCGCAGATTGGGCTCCGTGTTTCCCGGCAGTGCCCCGAGCGCGCGCTCGGACATCATCCTCGCCAGCTGTCCAACCTGTTGTTCGAGTGTTTTTAGCGATCCGGTGATGTTCCGGATATTTGACTCGTTGGACGCAATATACTTCGAAAAAGTTTCCTCCATCGGGGAGGGTTTCGGAAGAGGAGGAGGAGGAAGAAATCCGGGCGCAAAAGAAATAGGGGGACGCTGAGCATTATTCGGGTTGCTCCACGAGAAGTTGGGGTGATTCCTCCAACCCGGGTTATAGTTATTACTATAAGGGTTGTTGTTGGGGTTGAAGGGAGGACGACCCGAATTTCCCATGAAGTCCACGAACTCTTCAGCCACGCAGACGTTAGGGGGAATAAAACAAGGCGGAGTGGAGGAGGCAGCAGACATCTCCGCCACCTGCTTTGTTAACCTTTCAACTTGAAGGGTCAAGAGAGCAGTGGCATCCACTTCAAAAAGACCAGCCGCCGGCTTTGGCCGTCCCCGCGGGACGTTCCATTGATAGGCGTTCATAGCCATCTCTTCGAATAAAGCCTGGGCGACCTCGGGGGTTTTGTTGTTCAGAGTACCTCCGGCAGCCGCGTCAATCATTTGACGCGTCTGAAAATTCAGCCCATTATAAAAAATTTGAACTTCCAACCACGTTGGCAGCGCGTGGTGCGGGCAACGGCGGAGGAATTCCTTAAACTGTTCCCAAGTCTCGTATAGAGACTCAGGATCGTTCTGCACAAACGAAGAAATGTTCGCCCGCAACTTTGCAGTTTTTGCGGGCGGAAAGTACTTCGTCAGGAACCGTTCCGTCAACTCATCCCACGTGATGATACATCCTCGCGGGAGGGCATTCAACCACGCCTTGGATTTGGACTTAAGGGAAAAAGGAAATAAGCGCAAACGAATGGCGTCATCAGTGACGCCATTAATCTTGAAGGTGTCGCATATCTCCAAGAAATTGGACAAGTGGACATTCGGGTCCTCATCCGGCATTCCATCGAACTGCACGGCATTTTGGACCATTTGAATGACACTCGACTTTATTTCAAAATTATTATTCGCCACCGCAGGGCGAACAATACTCGACCCAGAATCATCCAGGTTAGGCCGGGCGTAATAGGACATAGTATGCTCGGCCGCCGGGGGAAGGTTAGGGGCGGCCATAACTACAACAGTGGGTTCTCCGATAGATTCCTCATGATCTAAAGAAGGATTTCGGCGTTGAGATCGAATACGCGCAAGAGAGCATTCGATCTCAGGGTCGAAGTCAAAATCTTCAGACTCTGAGGGTTGTCCACGGGTCATACACCCAAACAAAAATAAAACAAAATAAACTTCTTTTTTTTGTTTTAAAATAAAGTTTTTAGTTAGTTTTTTTTTTATAGAAAATAAGTAAAAGTAATAGACTCCGGAATTCGAAATAGCAACTCGAAAAGAGAGTTCCCCGGCAACGGCGCCAAAAACTTGATGCGCCCGCGAACAGACTCTTACTGTGGTTGGTTCGGTGAGTCGATCGCCGCGGGCGTGCTAATAGAGGCAAGTGCACCTATCGCAAGTAGTACTCGATATTCGGGGGAATACCGAGGTCGTATTATTCTCGGGGTCGTGTTGACTATTCTTACTCCTCCGGTAGGACTATTATTTTACTGAAAGTAAGGTGGATTTTTTTTTACTTAATAAAAGATGGAAAAGCAAAGGAGCAAAAAAAAACGATTTAGAAAATATTCGATGAAGGGTTAACGCTCGGCATCGAATCGGATTAAGACTAAAACAATTTTTAATAATAAAAAGTCTTAGTTTTCAAATTAATAATAAGACAACTTGGCCGTGGAGGTTCCACAAATGTGAGCTCACCTAGCTATAGGGATATCGCTCACCTAAACGTTAAGACTATTCGACCGAACGTTAGTCCGACGAAAGATTCCTCTTAACGCCCGCTTTACGCTAAGAACCCCGATATTGGGTGGGGAACCCAATCCGGTAGAATTACGCTTGTCCTCTTTCGAGGGTATGCACACAACTCTATTTACCCAGGGGTGATCGGTCCATATGCACGGCCTCTCGGCTAGCTAGCATATGGACTACGGAAATAGGGCCCACACATCGATATATGGTCCTACGCGTCGTAAACCCGGGGTAAACCTTAAGTGCTTAAATTAAAATGAAAATAAAGAGCTTTAATTATTATAAATCATTTTAATGTCCCAATGCTCTTCGATGCCGAGGCTAATAGCGATTAGCCACACATCGGTATGGGGACGGCTTATAATTTAGTGAGGCGCGAGTTCGAAATTAGACACTAAACGTTTATAAGAAGGGGACACAAGAAAAATAACAACATTTAGAAAACTGAAAAACTAGCTAAAACAAGAACTCACGCACACTCCAAATTATAAATTAAAAAGGAACTAAGTTACACATAAAAGAAATTTGCATTTTTCAAATTTGCGAGTCCCACTCAAATGAGTGGGGGCGGTAAATAAAAGCTGAAAATTGCAAGTCCTACTCAAACGAGTAGGACTGAAATGAAAGCGAGTCCTACTCGAATGAGTAGGGGAAAATAAATGCGATTACAGGGCTAAAAGGTCCGTCCATTAAACTCAAGTGAGTAGGCGGAAAAATAAATAAAGAAAAATTACAAATCCTACTCAAACGAGTAGGAGGGAAATAAAGTCCGGCCATTTAAACTCAAGTGAGTAGGCGGAAAAATAAAGAAAGAAAAATTACAAGTCCTACTCGAACGAGTAGGACTGAAAATGAAAACGGTGCGCCATTTAACTCTTAACGAGTAGGCGGAAATAAATACACACAGACACACACACTCCATAAGAAATTCAAGAAAGTAATAAAGCTAACACCTACACTCACACACTCTACATAATTTGAACAAAGCATTAAAAGAAAGCAATTAAAAGAAAGCATAAAAGATTTAACACCTACACTCACACACTCTACACAATTTGAATCAAAGCATAAAAGTTATACACCTACACTCACACACACTTCATGAAGATTAAGAAGAACAAAAGGAAATTTAGGCTCATACACTCACACACAAATAAAAAGCAAAATGAAAGTTACCTAAACATTAAAATTTTAACTTTTTCATGCTTAGATTTTGCCAAAAACAAATAAAAAGAGGAAATTTCAATTTTAGAAGACAAAAGTTTTTCAAAACAAATTAAAAACCAAAGTTTTTGGAAAATTAAAATGCCAACATTTTCATTCATATGACTTTATGAAAGTGATAAAAAAGGTAAAAAGAAGATGAAAAGAATAAAAAAGGTTTTACAATCCTAAAAGAAAACTAAGTAAAAAAGGAAACAAAATCACTTTTTGAATCTCTTTTATAACTTCATGAGAATGAAATCAAAATTCTAAGCATGAAGACAAGTTAAAGACATGTAAAGTAAAGTAAATTACACTCATACACACACACACACATTTCAATAAATGAAGAATAAGGATGAAACCAAAGATAAAAAAAGCGAGAAGAAGTGAGCCATCCAAATGAATTTTCATGCTATATAGAGAGAGAAAATCTAACATTTTTATTGAAATTATCAAACTATTACAAAGCTAGAAGATAAAGCAAAATAAAACATGAAATAAGAAGGGAGAAATCTCCTTACATAGCACTAGTATCCACGGATTAAGCCCACAAAAAGACACTAAATTGGCCCAAAAATCTGAACCCTTGGACCTTACAGAACTGGGCTATTTATAGGAAAAAATTTCTAAGTACACGCCCTCGGTCACGGGCGTGTAGGGGGGGGCGTGACAGTACTATTCATGAAGGCAGCTGGCGATTGGACAGGAAAGTTGACTTCGGGCTGAGTTCGCAGCAGTCACGCCCCAGGTCACGGGCGTGACTCTGGGCGTGTCGGGGAGGTAGAACCGGGCGCGGGTTGCATCGAAAGTCTTTGTCAGCATCTTGTCGGGCCAGCTGGAAAGGTCACGCCCCAGGTCACGGGCGTGACGCTGGGCGTGTCAGTTGGTGTCGACACTCGACGAATGTCGAGCGGAAAGTGTCGAGTCGAAATCGTCGAGCGGAAATTGAGTCACGCCCCAGGTCACGGGCGTGACACTGGGCATGACTGTTGGTGTCGACACTCGACGATCGTCGAGATGAATTCGTCGAGAGGAGAGGACACGGGCTTGGGTCACGCCCCGTGTAGGGTGACACGGGCGTGTCGCCAGGCGTGTCGAGCTTTTACTTCAGAAATTTTCCGATTTCACGGGAAATGCGCAGTCACGGCCCGGTCACGGGCGTGAAGAATGTGTCACGGGCGTGTACTTCCCAAATTTTGGCAGATTTTGGAATTTTTCTGCAAAATAAAATAAAACAAGTTAGAAGCAAATTTACAAGAATAGGAACATTTTATTGAACAAAAATAAGTAAAAATGACGAAAATAAATGAAAAAGACTAAATTAATGTGCATAAAAATACGTATAATTACAATTCATCATTGTCCCATAAGGCGAGCACCGCCACCAATACTTCAGGTTGCCCCACCTCATCGGCAGTTTGGTGGCAGAGGACATGACCGAGGATGGGGATATCAGGACAGAGGCCACAGGCCAGAGAGGGAGCATGTGTATGCTCTAGATCTGACACAACCCCGGAACCCGGAGCAGGTTATGGCAGGTATGCCAGTACATTTAAATTCCTTCCATCCAAGAAAAAGTTTCATAGACATAGACTAGTTAGAAAATTAAGAAATGAAAAAATATAACTAGAACACTAAGACACTTAATTATCTCAGGCTTGGCTTTCATCAGCGGCAAGTCCGCTCAAACACTCTTTGACACAGGTGCTTCACACTCATTTATGTCAGAAGATTTCGTTAAAGGACTAGAAGACGTGGAGCAATTCACAGGAAAGATGATGAGGGTGCGCCTACCCAATGGATCAGAGCTAATGACCTCTTATCATTGCAAAATGGAGGCGGAGATCGGCGGGAAGGCGTTTGAGGCAACAACGATGATCCTGAAGATGCTAGACTATGATCTGATCCTGGGCATGACATGGTTGCACTGGAACCATGCCCATATTGACTGCTTCGCGAAGAGGATCAGCGTGAGGCATGGGGACTCCGTTATTTTTATCGAAGGTATTATACCATCCCCCCACATATTATATTCGTCTGTGCAGGCCGTCAAGGCCCACCTGCAGGGAGACAAAGTATATCAGGTTCTTTTCGAGATGTCCGTGGCCATGGATTCTATTTCAGATATTCCAGTGGTGCGGGACTTTGGCAATGTATTTCTGGAGAAGCTACCAGGGCTACCCCCGCACCGGGAGAAGGACTTCTAGATTCAGCTCGTGTCGTGGGCTAAGCCGGTATCCAAAACTCCTTACCGAATGGCCCCGATGGAGTTGGTGGAATTTCGAAGCCAGCTTCAAGAGTTAGTGGAAGCCGGGTTCGTCCGGTCTAACTCTTCATCATGGGGAACTCCGGTGCTATTCATCAAAAAGAAGGACGAGACACTTCAGCTGTGTATTGATTACCGGGCCCTGAACAGGCTGACAGTCCGGAATACGTATCCCTTGCCAAGGATAGACGAGCTATTTGACCAGCTGGAGGGAGCTCATTGGTTTTCAAAGCTGGACCTGAGATCGGGGTACTACCAGCTACGCATTCAGGAGAAGGACATCCGGAAGACGGCCTTCAGCAGTAGATATAGACTGTATGAGTTTACCGCGATGCCCTTTGGGCTCACGAACGCACCCTCCTCATTCATGGCCTTGATTAACCGGGTGTTCGAAGAATATCTGGATGTCTTAGTCATCGTATTCATTGTCGACATCCTTATTTATTCGAGGACTGAAGAGGAGCACGCGAGGCATCTGGCTTTGACTTTGGAATTGCTCCAAGAGCATAAGATGTATGCTAAGTTCAGCAAGTGCCAATTCTGGCTAAAGGAGGTGGCCTTTTTGGGCCATGTCATCAATGGAGCAGGTTTGGCAGTAGATCCGGCGAAGGTCCAGGCAGTACGAGATTGGCCACCGCTGAAGAAGACCACGGATGTTCGGAGTTTCTTAGGACTTGCCGATTATTACCGAAAGTTCGTAGAGGGGTTCTCTCTGATTTCCCTCCCTCTTACATCCCTGACGAAGAAGGAGTCTCCTTTTATTTGGATACCACAATACAAGTCTGCCTTTCTGGAGCTGAAGGGTCCGCTTACCTCGGGCCCCATCCCTACTCTTCCATCAGGGAAGGAAGGATTCCAGGTGTACATGTGTTGGATCCCTAGTTGATTTGGGCTAGGTTCACTGACTTAGGATGTGACCCATCATGTATAGTCTGGGTCAAGTTTTTGTCTTAGAGTCTAGGACAGTCCTCTATCTCAACTTCAGATGGACCAGCCTTCTTCAAGACCTTCAGGAACTCCAGATCTATCAGTTTTTTTGACTAAGTGAAATGAGTTCGACGTTCGTCGAACTCAGCTCGACGAAGGAAGTTCTGCGCTCGACGATCGTGAGACAATTCGCAGTGCTAAACTCGACGAACTGTGTTCTTTGCTCGACGAACAACCGGATTTTCGCCTCGAGCTTATCAGGACTACTTCAGAATTTCTCTAAGTCCAGCTTCATGCTTCGATCGACGAATTTTATTCTGAGCCCGACGAACTTGGACCTCAAGTTCACAGCTTGTCAGTTCGACGAATGCTAATCTCTACTTAACGATTTGTGTAATCAGAGAATCTGTGTCGACACTTAGGGCTTGTGTCGACACCAGGCGATTTGTGTCGACACCAGGATTTCAGTCGACACCAGCTTATGTCGACACCAGAGGATTTGTGTCGACACCAAGACCAATCTGTCGACACCAGAGGATTTGTGTCGACACCAAGACCAATCTGTCGACACCAGAGGATTTGTGTCGACACCAAGACCAATCTGTCGACACTATTTTGTGTAGACACAGCAATTCAGCAGATGCAGAGTATTTCATCCAAGTCCAGAACTTTTCTCAGGTCGATGAAGTTTATTCTTAGCTCGACGAATTTAGTTCTCTGCTCAACGAATAGTGTTTGTCTGATATTGAAGGTTGTCTATTCAACGAATGAAGACTGTCAGCTCGACGAACTTAGGCTCAGCTCGACGAACTCTAAACTCAGCTCGACGAACTCTAAACTCAGCTCGACGAATTATGTTCTTCGGTCGACGATTCCAGACTAGGTCTTCTTTCGTTCCTGTCTCATTCCATAGCGCTAACTCCTGAACAATTAATGGCAGTTCTTCACAGAATACTACCGTTAGGATGCGCAGTTAATTCTGGATTATTACATGTCTTTTTCCCATGGAAACAGTTGAGGAAATAAATAATTGCTGCTTCCTTTCAAGGCCGTCTGCCATTACTGCTCGACATTCAAAAAAATTCGAATGTGTTCTTATGAGAAATAGACAGATATACAGAAATAGTTAGTAACACAGAGATACACAACAGACAACAACAAGAAAAGCATACACAGCGATTCAGACAACACAAGAAAAAGAATTCATTCTTGGCCCAGAGAGAAATTGATCTAGAAGAAGAAGAAGAACACTACATCAATATCAAGAGTCTTTTTCATCTGCTTTCACTTAGGATAACTTCAAGAAACAATACATCCATATCAGTTACAAGAAGTTCCTGAAAACTTTCTCTGGACCTGGAATTCTAGGTCTTTGAAGACCTATCACCCTGAAGCAGTGCTCCAGCATTCTTCCTGATCCATTCTACATCTCAGGGGGAGCAAAGCTGCTAAACAACATTCCACAAGTCTTCTCATTTTACTTGAGAAAGAGAAGACCTCATCACCCTCTCACTCCACCTCTGTACAGGGTTTTAATTACCTTCAAAATTATTCTGGTTGCAAGTCTCCCACCAAAAGACTTGAGGGTTTGGTTTTTGGGAACCTGATCAAAACCCCATTGGTGCCAGGACACCTAATCAACTCCTTCCTGTAGTGCATTCCTACCAGGGTGGTAGAAGAGTGGACTACCCAGATTTGGGGAACCACTATAAAATTCTTGTGTCGTCTGGTTGCTTTCTTTTCCTTTTGTTTTCTGGCCTTGCTCTGTGAATGTGCTGTGATTAGTCCATTGTTGTTTTCTTTTTGATTTATTGTATTTGCTTTCCCACACACACACACACACACACACACTCACCTAAAATACAACAGCAGTTGTAAAAGTTTTAAAATCCCCATATACTCTATTCACCCCCCTCTAGAGTATCTCAGATCTAGCTGCACTTTCAATTGGTATCAGAGGCAGGTTGGTTAAACATACCACACCTTGGTGGTTGCACAGGCTAACACCTGAACCCAAAGATCCCTTAGTTAGATCTCTTTGTTTTTATTCTGTTATTGGACTTATCCTTATCACAGACATGACCCAAAACAAGGATTATACAAACATCAGACCTCCAGTGTGCAATCTTGATAAGTTTGCCATCTGGAAGGCAAGAATTAGATTATACATGAACTCCATTGAAGAGGATATTTTTTCTGTCATTTCAACAGGTGTTCCTCCAGCTCCTACAACTTTTGCCAGCACATCAACTAATCTGAGTGCAGTACCACCTCCAGACAATACTGAAGCCTATAAGAAAGCCAAGATGGCTGATGCAAAGGCTATGAATATTCTGGCCCAAACAATGTCAGATGGCATATTTCAAAAGGTGGCTGAGTGCACCTCAGCCAAGGCCATTTGGGACTCTCTCAATCAAATGGTAGCAGGCTCAGCTGATGAAAGAAAGGATAGGAGATCCAGTCTCATTTCTCTCTATGAGAATTTCAAGAAGGATGAGACAGAATCAGTGGCTGAGATGTACAATAGATTAAGTTCAATCATCAGTGAACCCAAGACTCTTGACAAGGACATCACCTTAACTGAGGTGAATGACAAGATACTGATGTGTTTCCCCAGTTCATGGGACTCCAGAATCTGGCCAATCAAAGAAGCCAGAAGCCTCAATGAGATCTCAACAGAATCTTTGCTAGGCAAGCTGAAGTCATATGAGTAGCTTGTCAAATCAAGAGAGGCAGCAGAACAGAAGGCAACTACCCCAGTTAGGAAGGAGCACAGCTTGGCCCTCAAAGCTTCTGAAGACAATGAAGCATCTACAACCAATGAGGAGTTAATCAGTCTCTTTGCCAAAAGATTCTACAAAATGGCAAGAAAAGACTTTAGAAGAAAATCATCCAGGTAGGATGATAAGCCCAAATATGACAAGACACCAACTAAGGAGGTTGTGTGTTTTGGATGCAGGAAGCCTGGGCACTATATTTCAAAATGCCCAGAGAATCAGAAAAAGGACAAGGACAGGGACAAGGATTCCAGAAGAAAACAATGCAGCAGACCCTCCTCAAACAAGTATAAAAGGAAGGACAAAGGATTTGTTGTTGAGTCCTGGAGTGATACAAAAGAGGAAACATCCTCCTCCAGCTCCAGTGAAGAAGAGGAAGAAGCTAGATCCAAGGAGGTGTGCCTTATGACAATAGATGCCTCCAGAAGCAACTGTGGATCAGAAGAGGATTCTGAAGATGAAGGTGCCTCAGACTCAGAGGCTGATCAGGTGATTTCTAGTTTTGATTTCAATTCTGACTTATTTAAAGTAGAATTTAAAACTATGTGCATGGATTTAATAAACTCAGAGAAAGAAATAAAAACCTTAAGGACTAGACTAGAAAACCTTGAATCTGTCAGCACAGAAAATAGAAAACAAACTGACCAATTGACTCTAGCTAATGAACATATAATCAAGTTAAAATCTGAATTATGTGAGGCAAAATAACTTGAGCAATCTCTCAATGGGAGAAGCCTCAAGCTGATGGATGTCATAAGCACAGTAAATGCCAGATTAAATGACAGGCTGGGCTTGGGTGCTTCATCAGGTTTACCCCCCATAATAAAGAATAATAAACTTTCTACTCCCATAAAGTTTATCACTGCTAAGGGTAAAGAGAAACTAACTGAAAAACCCAGATCAGAAAACAAGTCAAATCCCCTAGACAATAGAAACGAAAAATAGAAGAAAGCTGTTAAAAACTAAGTTCAGCAGAATTCGTCGAACTTAGATCGACGAAATCCTGCAAGATCGTCGAACCCCGATCGACGAACGCTGAACGCAAACTTCAGAAATAATTATTCATCCTACTGCGATCGACGAACTGTGTATGGTTCGTCGAGCAGAGGTCGACGAACGTGGGACGCAGAAAATGACCATGGTCATTCTCTGAGTGGAGGTCGACGATCGCATCCCCATTCGTCGAACTCTGGTCGACGAACTTACAATAATTCGTCGATCCCAGAACAACCAAATATAAATAATTTCTCCAATAGAAATTTTAAAACAGCTAACAAGACATTTAATCCAGTAGATGATTGGATAATCCCACCTAGGAGATATCACCCTCTAGGGTATAAGTC
Organism: Platanthera guangdongensis; assembly: GCA_039583875.1. Lineage (NCBI taxonomy): Eukaryota > Viridiplantae > Streptophyta > Magnoliopsida > Asparagales > Orchidaceae > Platanthera > Platanthera guangdongensis. Next base: position 144,176,433 of record CM077166.1, read on the forward strand.
TCAACCTGCATTATCAGTCATTTCTAGTTTTACTTTTCAGCCAAACCAAGGACCCAAGGTAACCTGGGTCAAGAACAATTGAGCTTTATTTTTTGATGCAGGTACAGGTGAAGAACTGTCCAAGGCTACGTCAGACATGGTACTTGGACAGTGGCTGCTCCAAGCACATGACTGGCAGCAATGAAAATCTCTCCAACTACTAGTCCAAGCTAGGACCAAAGGTGATATTTGGAGACTCAAATAGTGGTCAGTCAGAACGGTATGGAAGAGTAAGTATTGGAGCAGTGACCTTCAAAAAGGTGACATATGTAAGAGGACTTAAACATAACCTTATATCCATAAGTCAGTTATGTGATGAAGGTTATCAGGTACATTTCAACTCTACCTCTTGTTCTATTATAAATGATAAAAACCAAACTGTTTTAATTGGACTTAGACAAGGAAACATATATTTAGTAGATTTCACTTCTTCCACAACTGATACTTGTTTACTCAATATCATTAGTAACCAAAATGAGTTATGACACAAAAGGCTAGGACATGTAAACCTTAAGAACATATCTAGGTTATCTAAAGAAAACCTTGTTAGAGGTTTACCTTCTGGTCCCTACAAGAAGGAAAGCCTATGCAGGGCTTGTCAACTAGGCAAGCAAATTAAAACTAGCTTCAAATCCATTAACAAAAGTGATTCACCTAGGATATTGTATCTGCTTCATGTGGATCGTTTTGGACCCATTGCAGTACAAAGCCTAGGAGGGAAGTCTTACACCTTAGTTATTGTTGATGATTTCTCCAGATTTAGTTGGGTAGCCTTCCTGAGAGCTAAGTCAGATACATTCAAAGTTCTTACAGATTTTCTCAGGACCATACAGATTCAGTTCTCTACTCATGTTGCATTGATCAGAAGTGATCATGGCACAGAGTTTGAGTCTCTTCTTATGCATGAGTTCTGTGAGAAGGAAGGTATCAGGCAGTGCTTCTCAGCTCCTAGAACTCCCCAACAAAATGGGGTAGCTGAAAGGAAAATAGGACACTCATTGAAGCTGCAGGTACATTGTTAGCAGATGCTTACATGCCTCTATCCTTTTGGGCAGAAGCTGTAAACACAGCTAACTATGTCCTGAACAGATGTCTTATACATAAACTAAAACACAAGACCCCCTATGAATTACTTAAAGAAAAGAAACCTAAAATCACTTACTTTAAAGTTTTTGGTTGCATATGTTACATCCACACTAATAACAAAAGATACATTAGAAAGTTTGAGGCTAAGGCTGAAGAAGGGATTGTTCTAGGATATTCCCAAGTAAGCAAGGCCTATAGGGTTTTCAACAAAACATCCCTTAAAATTGAAGAATCTGTCCATGTGTCCTTTGATGAAGCTAACATGTCTTATAAGGAGAAAGACATTTCTACCAATAGTCCTTTGCAGGTTTCACCAATGTGTGAGTCAATGGATGGACTAAACCTTACCCAAGAGGTTCCAACTCATCCCACTCCACAGGCTGTTGAAGATAGTGAAGAGGAAATCCAAGAGGAAGTAACTGAACTTCCATCAACAGCCAGTACCATTCCTCAAGAGGAATTATTTACAGAAGCTGTTGCTCAACCAACTCCACAAACTGATCTTGTCACACTTAGAGATCACCCCAGATCTCAAGTGATTGGAGACATTTCAGTTGGTGTACAAACAAGACATCAGCTCAATCAAGACTTGATGCATGCCTGTTTTCTCTCTCAAATTGAGCCTCTTACCATCCATGAAGCTGAGCAAGATCCCCACTAGATTCTTGCAATGCAAGAGGAGCTAAATCAGTTTGAGAGATGTAGAGTTTGGGATTTGGTTCCAAGACCCCACAACTACCCAATTATTGGAACCAAATGGGTCTATAGGAACAAATTAGATGCACAAGGGAACATAGTAAGGAACAAGGCTAGACTGGTTGCCCAAGGCTATAGACAAGAAGAAGGAATAGACTATGACCAAACCTTTGCCCCTGTTGCAAGGTTGGAGGCCATTAGAATATTCCTAGCCTATGCAGCATACAAAAAGTTCAAGGTATACCAGATGGATGTTAAAAGTGCCTTTCTGAATGGTGTACTTCAAGAAGAGGTTTATGTAGAACAACCTCCAGGTTTTATCTCTCTAACTCAACCCTCTTATGTTTACAAATTGCATAAAGCTCTCTATGGTTTAAAGAAAGTTCCAAGAGCTTGGTATGAGACCCTAGCTAGCTTTCTTTTAGAGCATAAATTTACAAGAGGAACCATAGATAAAACCCTTTTCACTAGACATCATAAGGACCAAATCCTATTAGTACAAATATATGTGGATGACATTATTTTTGGGTCTACTGATCCCAAATTTTGCCAGAGGTTTGTTGACCTCATGCATTCCAAATTTGAGATGAGTAGTATGGGTGAGCATTCCTACTTCCTTGGTCTCCAAGTGAAGCAGCTCCCTGATGGTATCTTCCTCTCCCAATCTAAGTATGCTAAAGAGCTTATTAAAAAGTTTGGGATGGGTGATGCCTTAGGAATGAAAACACCTATGGCTACCAATGCTGTTGTGGATTCTGATGCAGCAGGGAAACCTGTAGATCAGAAACATTATATGGCAATTGTTGGATCCATATTATACTTAACAGCTAGCATGCCTGACATAATGTTTGCCACATGCCTTTGTGCTACATTCCAAGTGAATCCTAAAGAATCTCATCTTATTTTTCTAAAAAGGATTTTGAGATATATAAAGAGTTGTCCTAGTTTAGGGCTCTGGTATCCTGCAGAGTCAGAATTTGAGTTAACTGGATACTCAGATGCTGACTATGCTGGATGTAGAGTGGATAGGAAAAGTACCTCTGGAACTTGCCAGTTCCTGGGTATGAGACTTGTCTCTTGGTTTTGCAAAAAGCAGACATCTGTGTCTACATCAACTGCTGAGGCAGAGTATATGGCTGCTGGCAGCTGCTGTTCACAGATGCTATGGATACAAAACCAACTCCTAGATTATGGTATCAACTTAAATAATTCAACCTTATTTTGTGATAATACCAGTGCTATTGCTATAGCTCAGAATCCAGTTCATCATTCTAGGACTAAACATATTGAAATAAGACATCATTTCATTAGAGATAATGTGGATAAAAAGAAAATTAACTTGATCCACATTCCTACTGATCTACAGAGAGCAGATATCTTCACCAAGCCTTTGGATGAGAAAACCCATCTGTTCTTTATAAATCAACTGGGAATGATTGATGGAGAAGAGTTAAATTAATTTCTGTCTGCATTCGACGAATTTTCCAGAGTTCGTCGAACGGAGTTCGACGAATTAGGGAAAGTTTGAGAGATTCTCGTCGAACGGAGATCGATGAATTCTCTGTGTGGAAACAATTTTCGTCGAACGGAGATCGACGAACCTTGCTTCAGAAACCATTTCGTCGAACGGAGTTCGACGAACTGTTTTCAATTCTTCTGAATGGGTTCGACGAACTACTCTCCGGTAACTTATTTCATCGATCCCAGTTCGAAGATCTGTCTCTTTTCGTGGAATGGAGCTTGTCGATTCATATTCTGAAAATCTTATATCTAGGTTTTCTTCGACCTCCGTCCCGCGCTTTCAGTTCCTTTGCTCTTGATCGTCGTTTTCTCTGTGATTTTCTTTGCAGGTCATCAATGGCGATTCCTCCAGGAGCACTTGCAGCGATGAAGTTTGATGCAGCATTTTCCATGGACTTTGAGTCCTTCCAACATTCCAATCCAATTTTTCTGTACATCCTTGAATTACTTGAAGAATTGCATCTCAAGGATTTCATGACACGCAGCATCAAGCTACACTCAACCGAGATAAGAGAATGGGTGTACACCGCCACAGTTTCTGAAGATGGCAATCTGACAGGACATATTGGAAACACTGCCGTTTCACTGTCCCCAGCAGTACTCTCTGAAATGTTTGGACTGATCAATGGGGAAGACAACCTGGAAATGGACGCTGAAGAATATGCTGATATGTTGAAAATCATGGGTTTCTCCGGCAACAACCCTAATAAGCTTCTAAAGAAACAACTGTCAGCCGCCTATCAATTTTTGGCCGACATTGTAGGGAAAATTCTGACGGGCAAACACTCGGCACATGACTATATCACTCACCATCAATTCCTGATAATGTGCGCAGTACTCAACAAGCGTCAGGTCGATTGGGGCATGGTTTTCTTTGACCTAATCAAGAAGAGAATTAGCAAGAAGGAAGTCTGCTACGGCAGAGTCCTGAGGATTTTCCTCCAGGAAAAGGCCAGTGAATGTTTGGTCTCCCCGACCACATTCATCAACGCCAGCAAGCGCCTCACCTGTGCCTTGTATGGCCGATGGGAGAGGACAATCACCAAACCCTCCAAGGGTTCATCCTCCTCCATCAATGATTCTGAGAGCACCAGGAGCGTCAAGGTCACTCCCCAACCTGACACTGAAGAGGCCATTCCACCTACCAAATCTCTTCCCACTACTCCTGCACCTCAATTGACTCCACCTCACCATCAATCTCCACCTCCTGATCTTACACATATCCCTAAACCTCTAGTTTCCCCCACTGAAACATATATTCCCTCACCTCCTCAATCCCCCCTTCCACCACACCTATCCACTAGTCCATCCTACACCATACCTACTGAACCACAACCTGTTCTCCCTCCCTTATCCCCTCCACATATTCTTCCTTCCTCCTCTACTGTGCTTTCTCCACTTATATATTCTTCCACCATTCCCTCCATCATCTCTCTTCTGACTCCTCTCATTAAATCACTCATCACAGAGGCCATTACACCTCTAATGAATTCCATTGATTCTTTATCTGCCCAAATCTCAGCCCTCTCTGCTGCCCCCTCTTCATTCAGGGGCCTGGCTCCAGGTTCTCCTGAACCCAGGCATGGGGAGATGCTCCATGATGAAGCTGGTGCAGCAGCTGCTGATAATACGTTTGTAGTCAATTTTATTAGGATATTTTCGGGGTTTTAAAGCCAATCATGTCTTGTAAAGTACTTGTTTTGATTCCCCTTTGTATATATTTTTGTCGCTAATGCATTTTTTCTGCTTTTTGCAGGTTTTCACGGCTTTCAGCCGAAGTTTGCTGTGACACGCCCCAAGGTCACGCCCTACCAGGGCGTGTACCTAGGGCGTGTACCCAGAGGAATGAAGCAATTGGTCCGAAACTGCATTCCATGGAAACTTAGTGTACACGCCCTCGGTCACGCCCGTGTCACACCCGACACGGGCGTGTACTAGAGGCGTGTCCCCAGGTTCCGAGGAATCGCCGCAGCGCGCTCGTTTTTCCCGCTCCACCGTCGCACCGAAAGTGTCACGCCCCAGGGTCACGCCTGACCCGGGCGTGACATATGGGCGTGTACTTCAGCAATTCCGCCCGTCACCTCCAGCATTCAATTTCAGCCCGAAGAAGTCACGCCGCAAAGAACACGCCCCAGGGTCACGCCCTACCAGGGCGTGACCGATGGGCGTGTACCGCAACAACTCCGTCAGAATTCAATTCCTGCCCGAAAAAGTCGCGCCGAATGTGTCACGCCCCAGGGTCACGCCCGACCAGGGCATGACAGGGGGGCGTGACCCGACCCGAAAAAATTCTATAAATAGAGCCCAACTCCAGGGGTTAAAGGGAACTTTTCTCTTTGAGAGGGGAGGTTCTGTCCTTTGTTTTTCTGAACTTTTAAGCATGTATTTTCATTTCTAGTTCGTAGCTCTAGCTTTATGCTTTTCCTGTATTAGCTCCTAGCTTCTTTCTGTAGTATGACGCTAATGATAGTGTAGTTTCCTTTTCATGTTCTTGTAATCTCTCATTTTCAAGCTGTAGATCACTGTTTCTCTTAATAAAAAGTGTTGTTTTCTTTTTCGTTCCTGCTCTGTTTTCAGTATTTTTCTTCTACTCATCTCCCTCTTCCACCTCACCATGATTAACTAATCCTCTATGTACTCGATCTAATTGATCCGAGGTTCGAGTGATTAGGTTATGATGCTTTGAATTTTACCTTTTCTTTTTAGGGTTTAGCTTTGAATTACTCTTGATTTATCACGGGTTGGAGGTATATTATCGATATATACTCTCCACCTTTGCTTTCATTCTGGGCTAGCCGAGAGGCCGAAGGTTTGAAATGAGCACTCAAGAGTAAAGGGAGTTGTTCGCACCCCTCGAGAGAGGCAGACGTTCAAATCTCCCGGATTGGAGTAAAATCCATTAGAGGGGTTCACCGCGTAAAGCGAGTTTTAGGCCTCCGATTTAGGCGAAAGTCGGTCGGACCTTCCTAAACTCAGTTAGGCACGGCCTTCGAGAGAAGCGTGTCAATATTCATGGAACCTCCACGGTCAAAGACCTTTACCCTAATTAGCTTAGGTTTATTTATCGTATTTTTCTAACCACTCTTGCCGAGGTGATTTCTGATCGAGTGCATTTTCCCTTCATCGTTACTAAGCTTAAGTTAATCGCTCTTTTAGCTCTCTTTATCTGTTCATACAAGTAGTTCTCTTCTTTTAGTACATTTAGCCAAACCTTATTTTGCCGTCGATAAAATAATAGATTTCGTGTGAGTAAGCTTACTCAACTGTTCCCGGATTTCAATACGACACTTGTGTCCCCTAGCTGCATTTCGATAGGTATACTTGCCTTGATGAATTGTTAGTTTGGTATTTTCTCTTTGCAGATATCTCAGAGACAATCAAGTTTTTGGCGCCGTTGCCGGGGAAGCAACGCTTGTTGATAAATTGAAAACGCGAATATATTAATTTTATCACTTCTCTTTCTCAGCCTCCTTCTTAAATTTTTTCCGCCTACTCACTTGAGTTAATTGGCTGGATTTTGTTAAGTGTGCGTATTTTAAATTTTTCCGCCTACTCACTTGAGTTAATTGGCTGGATTTTGTTAAGTGTGCGTATCTTTTATTTTTTCCGGCTACTCACTTGAGTTAATTGGCTGGTTTATTTCAAGCAAGTGTGCGTATTTTATTTTTCCGCCTACTCACTTGAGTTAATTGGCTGGTTTATTTCAAGCAAGTGTGCGTATTTTATTTTTCCGCCTACTCACTTGAGTTAATTGGCAGGCTTTATTTCAGTAGAGTGTGTTTACTTTCTGTCGAGTGGGTGTGTTTTAATTTTCTGACGAGTGCATGAGTATAGCTTTTCATTTCCGCCTACTCGCACAGAGATAAGTGGCTGGATTTTAATTACCGCATTCGTAATAGAAACCCACATCACAAAATTTTCTACACCACCTAACTCTCTCGAAAAGGGCAAAGTGGCTCTAAATGCCACTATCTTGTCTAGTACCTTGCGAACCCTTCACCGGGTAGCCCTTGGGAAGTTCGGGAGTTAAAATATAAAAAAATCTATTTCAAAAAATTTTTTCCAACTTCATTAGCTTTTTTACTTTTTAGTCTTGCTTCTCCTCTTTTCTTCTAGTGTATGACCCGCGGTAGTCCGTCGGTTACTTTGGACCTGGACCACGAAATTGAGCGTACTCTTCGGAGAAGATCGCGATTTCAAGGCCCTACTACCCAAGTGCCGGTTGAGGATTCCGAGTCATTTTCTACCTTAAGAATGGCAGAACCCAACGTGGAGGAAGTCGTGCAAAGGCCTATGTCCTATTATGCACGACCAAATCTCGAGGGTACAGAAACGAGTATAGTTCGCCCTGCAATAAATAATAATAATTTTGAACTGAAGCCTAGCATAATTCAAATGGTGCAGCAGTATGTGCAATTTGACGGGCTTCAAGATGAAGACCCGAACGCACACATAGCCAGCTTTCTTGAGATTTGTGACACCTTCAAGATAAATGGTGTCACAAATGATGCTATTAGGCTAAGATTATTTCCTTTCTCTCTTAGAATTAAGGCTAAGCAGTGGCTGAACACCCTTCCTAAAAATAGCATAACTACTTGGACGCAATTAACTGAAAAATTTTTGGCCAAGTATTTTCCGCCTGCTAAAACTGCTAAACTTAGGAATGACATTTCTGCCTTTGGACAGATAGACTCTGAGACCCTTTACGAAACCTGGGAAAGATTTAAAGAATTATTAAGACGATGCCCACATCACGCTCTGCCTGTATGGTTGCAGGTGCAGACGTTTTATAATGGGCTAAATCAAAGCACGAAGCAAATGATAGACGCAGCTTCTGGCGGTACTTTAAACCATAAGACCCCGGAAGCAGCTCTTGAGCTGTTTGAAGACATGGCCATGAACACTTACCAGTGGAATGTGCCTAGGTCCCGCCCAAACAAACCTGCAGGTCTCTTTGAAGTGGACAACGTCTCACAACTCGCACTGCAAGTTGAAATATTAAGCAAAAAAATTACGGAGATGACTGCTGCCTCCGCCCCTCAGGTATGGGAATCTGCAACTCCTCCCGCCGAACATTTGGATTATGTAAATAATATGCCTAGAACTGCTTTTAATAATTTTTCTGCTGCGAATTATCATCCTCCTGGTTTTAATTTTCCGAATAGTTATAATCCTGCGTTAAGAAATCATCCGAATTTTTCGTGGAGCAATCCATCGAATGCTGTGCGCCCGCCACCGCAAAGTGATTTTTCTGCTCCACCACCACCTCCTCAAAGTTTTCCAAAACCTCCAAATTTGGAGGAAGTGTTTTCAAAATACATGAATGCTAATGACGCTACGATTAGGACCTTAACCGGAAGTGTTAAAAACTTAGAAAATCAGGTAGGACAGCTCGCTAAAATGATTTCTGAGCGACCCGTAGGGTCTCTTCCTTCCAATACCGAGCCCAACCCGAGAGAGCAAGCGAAAGCTATAACTCTTCGGAGTGGGAAGAAAGTTCCTGGTATGGTAAGTGAAGAACCCGAGGCAAGCTCCGCTCCCGTTTTTAAAAATCAAAGCTCCGCTCCCGTTTTTGAAAATCAAAGCTCCGTTCCCCTTTTAAAAATTCCATCCTATGCCGAAGACATTATCACCCCTATCGTAGAAAAAGAATTCACTCCACCACCCACCTTTAAAAATAATCCATCCCCGCCATACCCTTCCGAACTTAATAAACAACGACAGGATGATCAATACACCCGTTTTTTGGAAATGTTTAAACAAATCCACGTAAATCTGCCTTTCCACGAAGCCATATCCCAGATGCCGAAGTACGCAAAATACCTTAAGGACCTCCTAACTAACAAGAAGAAGTTAGAGAACCTTTCTCATGTCACGTTAAATGCCGCGTGCTCGGCGGTTTTGACAAACGGATTACCGAAAAAAATCAGTGACCCGGGTAGTTTCTCTATCCCGTGTGTCTTTGGTGATCTCTTTGTCAAACACGCTTTAGCCGACTTAGGTGCGAGTATTAATCTTATGCCCCTCTCGTTGTTTAAAAAGTTAGGAATTGGTAGTCTCAACCCCACACGAATGAGTATCCAGCTAGCCGACAGGTCAGTCAAATACCCGTTAGGAATAGTGGAGGACGTCCTAGTCAAAGTTGACAAGTTCATCTTCCCGGTGGACTTTGTCATTTTAGACATTGAAGAAGACGTCGAGGTTCCCCTGATCCTTGGCCGACCCTTCCTTGCCACCTCCCGAGCTATCATTGATGTAAGCAATGGTAAGCTCTTCCTTCGAGTGGGCGACGATGAGGTAACTTTCTCTATCACCCCCTCGATGAAGAACACACTAGCTAATGATGACTCCTGTTTTTTCATGGATACCATAAGTGAAGAATCCTTCTCTCCCACCTCTGATTTTGACAAAGAATTTTCCAATTTTTGTTCCTCTCCTACTCTTCCAACTGAATCTCTACACCTAGGTGAAGAATCCTCCACCCGCCCCTCTGATTTTGAAAAAGAATTTAATGATTTCTGTTCCTCTTCTACTTTTCCAACTGAATCGCTGCACGAAGCCTCCATGGCCGCTAGCAACACCCCTTTTAATTTTACTTATAAAAAAGTGTACGAGGACATAGTTTTTGAAAAAGAACAAATTTCCAAGACCTCGTATGATGACCCCCCTACCTTGGAACTGAAAGAACTACCAGAGCACCTTCAATACGCTTTCTTAGAAAAGACTCTAAGCTGCCTGTCATAATTTCGGCCTACCTCACGGATGCACAAAAAAATAAACTTCTTTCAATTTTACAAAAGCATCGCCAAGCTATTGCTTGGCAGATATCTGATATCAAGGGCATAAGCCCATCTTTCTGCACTCATAAAATCTTAATGGAAGATAATTCTCGTAACTCTATACAACCTCAGCGCCGTATAAACCCAAACATGAAAGACGTAGTTAAGGGCGAGGTTATGAAATTGTTAGACGCAGGAATTATCTATCCTATATCCGACAGTAAGTGGGTTAGCCCAGTACAGGTAGTACCAAAGAAGGGAGGGATAACGGTCGTAAGTAATGAAAATAATGAATTAATCCCGACTCGGACGGTGACCGGATGGCGAATGTGTATAGATTACCGTAAGTTGAATGACGCCACCCGCAAGGATCACTTCCCCTTGCCGTTCATTGATCAAATTTTAGAACGACTTTCCGGACATAGCTTTTATTGTTTTCTCGATGGCCTCTCGGGGTATCTTCAAATCCCCATCTCCCCCGAGGACCAGGAGAAAACTACGTTTACTTGTCCCTTCGGCACCTTCGCCTACCGAAGAATGCCGTTTGGATTGTGCAATGCGCCGGCTACATTCCAACGATGTATGCTCGCCATCTTTGACAAGTACGTAGAAAGCATTATGGAAGTCTTCATGGATGATTTCTCCGTCTTCGGGAATTCCTTCGATAGTTGCTTAGAGAACCTCGAAAAAGGTCTTAGAGCGATGCGAAGAAACTAACCTCGCCTTAAATTGGGAAAAATGTCATTTTATGGTAAGGGAAGGGTTAGTTTTGGGACATAAAATTTCTGAAAGGGGTATTGAAGTAGACGTTGCGAAAATAGAAGTTATCGAGAAACTGCCGCCACCTACGAACATAAAAGCCATAAGAAGTTTCCTGGGTCATGCGGGTTTCTACCGCCGCTTCATAAAGGACTTTTCCAAAATCACCAAGCCTCTTACCCATCTCTTAGAAAAAGACGCCCCATTCATCTTTGATGACCTCTGTCTAGCTGCCTTCAATTTAATAAAAGAAAAATTAGTTAATGCGCCAATCATGATAGCTCCGGTGTGGGATCTTCCATTTGAAATAATGTGTGATGCGAGTAGTTATGCGGTGGGAGCCGTACTAGGTCAACGTATTTCCAAAAACTTCCACCCCATTTATTACGCTAGTAAAACACTCACATCTGCACAGGAAAATTACACCACAACCGAGAAGGAGCTCTTAGCTGTAGTATTCGCATTTGACAAATTTCGCCCTTATATTACTCTTTCGAAAATTATTGTTTTTACGGACCACTCGGCCCTCAAATATCTTCTCTCTAAAACGGATGCCAAGCCTCGCTTGATTCGCTGGGTCTTACTCCTCCAGGAGTTTGACTTAGAGATCCGTGATAAGCGAGGTGCCGAGAACTTGGCCGCCGACCACCTTTCGCGCCTAGACAACCCGTTTATCGAGCAATTAGACGAAAATTCTTTTCATTACTATTTTCCTGATGAGAAGCTGTTCATAATTAACACATCTACTTCTCCTTGGTTTGCCCACATCGCCAACTATCTAGTGGCCCGTGTGCTCCCAAAAGAGTTTTCATCTCAGCAAAAGAAGAAATTCTTTTCTGAGCTGAAGAACTACTTTTGGGAGGACCCGCATCTTTTTAAAGTCTGTGCAGACCAAGTGATCAGGAGGTGTGTTTCCTTGCATGAAGGATTAGATATTATTAAACATTTGCATGAAGGACCGACAGGTGGGCACTATCAAGCTGCTCGCACCGCTCACAAAGTGTTAAGCGCGGGTTTTTACTGGCCCAGCCTGTTTAAAGACGCGCATGCCTTTGTGAGTAGGTGTGATAGTTGCCAACGGTCGGGGAATATTTCGAATAAAAATGAAATGCCACAAAATTATTTCCTAGAGTGCGAAGTTTTCGACCTCTGGGGGATTGATTTTGTCGGCCCTTTTCCTTCTAGCTTCGGGAATAAGTATATTTTAGTTGCCGTTGATTATGTTTCACGTTGGGCCGAAGCCCAAGCTCTTCCTACGAATGACGCCCGAGTCGTAGTTAATTTCCTCAAAAAATTATTTTCTCGATTCGGTACGCCGCGCGCTATCGTTAGTGATAGGGGTTCCCATTTCTGTAATGCGCAATTTTCAAAAATCCTAACTAAATATGGCGTTACTCATAAGCTTTCCACTGCCTACCACCCCCAAACTAACGGACAAGTCGAAGTAGTGAATAGAGAAATAAAAAGAATTTTAGAAATGACTGTTTCAACTTCTAGAAAAGACTGGTCCGCCAAATTAGACGATGCTCTATGGGCCTACCGAACAGCGTACAAAACCGCCCTCGGCTGTACGCCATATCGGTTGGTTTATGGAAAATCGTGTCATTTACCCGTAGAGTTAGAGCACCGCGCCTTTTGGGCCTTACGATTTTTAAACTTCGATCCCCACTCTGTCGGCGATTTTCGAAAATTTCAACTTAACGAACTCGACGAGTGGCGCTCTTACGCGTATGAAAATAACAGACTTTATAAAGAGCGGACGAAGCGTTTACACGACCGACATCTTAGGCACCCAAAAATCTTTAAGCCAGGCGACCAAGTGCTTCTTTATAACTCTCGTTTACGTTTATTCCCGGGTAAATTAAAATCACGTTGGTCTGGGCCTTTTACTGTTTTAGAAGTCTTTTCTTATGGTACTGTTTTAATTTCTCACCCGGATAAGGGTACTTTCAAAGTGAATGGTCAGCGTCTTAAACTGTATTTCTGTGATGATGTCAGTCTAAACCCTGTTAACTCTATCTTTCCGGTCCTGACATTTGATTAATCTGAACTTTATTTTTCTCACAACTTTAACTTTATTCGAACTTTATTCCTAACAATATTTGGGACATTATTATTTTGATGCGTCGAGCTCAAACGACGCTTTAAACAAAGGGCGCTCTTGGGAGGCAACCCAAGTTATCTTTTTATGTTTTCTTTATTTTACACTTTTTGCCCCGCCTGGCTCCGGCAAGCTGAAACTTCTGCGATCGCCTGCTCCAACGGTTCTGCTTCCATGCCAACGTCCGCCCGACGACGTTTCATGAAGATCCACAACACAAGCATGGAGGAGCGGCATCACTCAACTTGCCCTGCAAAATAAAACCGGGGAAGTACCTGCTTTTCAATTCTGTCTTTTATTTCTGTACTTTACTTTTCTCTCGTTCTCCGACCTCCTTCTCCATTGCAGACAATGTAGATTTTAAGCTTGGGGGAGGACTTCCTCCTTCTTTTTGTTTTCTTTTTGTTTTGTAAATATCCCAAAAAAAAAAAATCCAAAATTTCATAAAACTCTTATATATATATATAGCTGCATTTTGGTATTTCAATAAGTACCCCATGTTTATGTTTTGTTTTTCTCAAACTTCTTTATAAACAACGTAGTTAATTATAATTTTTCTAATCATTCTTTTTAATCATATTTCACAAGTAAAATGTTGGCCATGCTGTGTTTCTAATTCACGGTAGCATGTTAAGGTAAAATATTTCTCTAAACCGTGCATTTCTATTATGGTTTTTCGTTCTTTATTTTCTTTACTTTCTCTAAAAATTTATCATCCACTATTTTCCTTTTCGTCTTTAGATGATTTTTGTAAGAACATATTTTGAATAACGTAGTAGATATGAACGATCCAAGTGACATATTATTTTTATTTTCAAGATAATTTCATCAATCTTCTTTTATTATCTCGAACTTGCTTTTTGAAATTTATCGACTCTATGTTTTAAATAAATTTTAAAAAAAAATGCGTGAAAATGATTTAGGCCATTTTTGTTTACGTTTGAGCTTTCTTGCCAACCTAAACTCTTTTACCACTAGTTAGCCGCTTTTGAGCCTTTTTTCCAAATTCATTTGATAAACTCCACACACCATTTCATTTTCACCAAAGCCCAAATTCCTACCTATCTAATCGCGCTAATTTTGTTTGATAGGAAATTTTGTCTTATCTGTGGAGATATTGTTGAAAAAGGTGTACTCAAAAGCAATATATTGAAAAGAAAAAAAAAACAAAAATGAATGAAAATAATAAAAAAAAATGAGAAAAAAAAAATGAGATAAATAATCATAAAGAGAAAAAAAAATAAATTTATTTATAAATATTTTGTTTAAAATAAATTTATTTTTTTTTTGAAACTCGTTGTTTTGGTTTAGTGTGATTTTTAAGCCTCCATGTTTATATTTGAATTCCACTCCTATTCATATTCCTAAACCAAACGTTTCGGTCCTATTAAGTCCTTTTGATTCACGCCCATTTTTTAATTTTATTTAACAACTAAGAAAAGAAGAAAAGTAAATCAGTTTTAGTTTTGGATTTAAACTTAGATTTTTGTTATTTAATTGATATAATTATAATGCGTTGCTTGGATCTAGTAATAACTCAATACGTTCTTTTCATTTTCATTACCTTGCTCAAATCTATTTAAAGAATTTCGTCAAAATTCTGGATGATTTATTTTTATTAAGTAAAGTTTATAAAAGTTAAACCATACCTAAATAATTGTTTTAGATTTACGTTTTACATTCTCCCTACCTAGAATTTCGCATAGTACTTGTGTGAGTATGATTAAAACTTTTTGAATTAGTCACTCTTATGATTAGCTAGTCTTTATATCTTTGCTTGGGGACAAGCAAAACTTAAGCTTGGGGGAATTTGATAATACGTTTGTAGTCAATTTTATTAGGATATTTTCGGGGTTTTAAAGCCAATCATGTCTTGTAAAGTACTTGTTTTGATTCCCCTTTGTATATATTTTTGTCGCTAATGCATTTTTTCTGCTTTTTGCAGGTTTTCACGGCTTTCAGCCGAAGTTTGCTGTGACACGCCCCAAGGTCACGCCCTACCAGGGCGTGTACCTAGGGCGTGTACCCAGAGGAATGAAGCAATTGGTCCGAAACTGCATTCCATGGAAACTTACTGTACACGCCCTCGGTCACGCCCGTGTCACACCCGACACGGGCGTGTACTAGAGGCGTGTCCCCAGGTTCCGAGGAATCGCCGCAGCGCGCTCGTTTTTCCCGCTCCACCGTCGCACCGAAAGTGTCACGCCCCAGGGTCACGCCTGACCCGGGCGTGACATATGGGCGTGTACTTCAGCAATTCCGCCCGTCACCTCCAGCATTCAATTTCAGCCCGAAGAAGTCACGCCGCAAAGAACACGCCCCAGGGTCACGCCCTACCAGGGCGTGACCGATGGGCGTGTACCGCAACAACTCCGTCAGAATTCAATTCCTGCCCGAAAAAGTCGCGCCGAATGTGTCACGCCCCAGGGTCACGCCCGACCAGGGCGTGACAGGGGGCGTGACCCGACCCGAAAAAATTCTATAAATAGAGCCCAACTCCAGGGGTTAAAGGGAACTTTTCGCTTTGAGAGGGGAGGTTCTGTCCTTTGTTTTTCTGAACTTTTAAGCATGTATTTTCATTTCTAGTTCGTAGCTCTAGCTTTATGCTTTTCCTGTATTAGCTCCTAGCTTCTTTCTGTAGTATGACGCTAATGATAGTGTAGTTTCCTTTTCATGTTCTTGTAATCTCTCATTTTCAAGATGTAGATCACTGTTTCTCTTAATAAAAAGTGTTGTTTTCTTTTTCGTTCCTGCTCTGTTTTCAGTATTTTTCTTCTACTCATCTCCCTCTTCCACCTCACCATGATTAACTAATCCTCTATGTACTCGATCTAATTGATCCGAGGTTCGAGTGATTAGGTTATGATGCTTTGAATTTTACCTTTTCTTTTTAGGGTTTAGCTTTGAATTACTCTTGATTTATCACGGGTTGGAGGTATATTATCGATATATACTCTCCACCTTTGCTTTCATTCTGGGCTAGCCGAGAGGCCGAAGGTTTGAAATGAGCACTCAAGAGTAAAGGGAGTTGTTCGCACCCCTCGAGAGAGGCAGACGTTCAAATCTCCCGGATTGGAGTAAAATCCATTAGAGGGGTTCACCGCGTAAAGCGAGTTTTAGGCCTCCGATTTAGGCGAAAGTCGGTCGGACCTTCCTAAACTCAGTTAGGCACGGCCTTCGAGAGAAGCGTGTCAATATTCATGGAACCTCCACGGTCAAAGACCTTTACCCTAATTAGCTTAGGTTTATTTATCGTATTTTTCTAACCACTCTTGCCGAGGTGATTTCTGATCGAGTGCATTTTCCCTTCATCGTTACTAAGCTTAAGTTAATCGCTCTTTTAGCTCTCTTTATCTGTTCATACAAGTAGTTCTCTTCTTTTAGTACATTTAGCCAAACCTTATTTTGCCGTCGATAAAATAATAGATTTCGTGTGAGTAAGCTTACTCAACTGTTCCCGGATTTCAATACGACACTTGTGTCCCCTAGCTGCATTTCGATAGGTATACTTGCCTTGATGAATTGTTAGTTTGGTATTTTCTCTTTGCAGATATCTCAGAGACAATCAGCTGCAGAAGTGAATACAGTTGATATAGATACAGATACTGTAGATACAGATACAGATAATGTAGTTACAGATACAACAATTGATTTTGTTCAATTCATGGGCACTGATAGTAGCTTTGATGAGTTAGTGGATTCAATAACAACTGTTGGTGATTTCCTTATAAATCCCACAGTTAATTTATCTGAGATACTTCAGATCTTTGATCATGTATATATGCAGCTTCCTTCAGTAGAGATTGCTAAGCCATATTTGGCTATTTTTCAGTATACCTCTCCAGCAAGTCCAGTAGTTGCCAGGCAACTTTGTGACACCTTTGCTGCTCCTACTACTGTTCCAACTCCTGTGTCTATTCCAGAAATCTGCCCTGTCCCTGATTTTGTCATGGATGATTCTCCCATGCCTGATCTGGATGAGCTCATTCTGGCAGACATTGAAGAAGAGAACAAGGCAGCAGCTGCAAGTTCTGTCTCTACTGCTGTTGATCCCTCACCCTCTGAACCTTCTATCCCCCCTCAAGAAAAACCTCTTGTCATTCCTGATGCCACTCTGAGGAAGTTGAATGCTCTGTATGATAACCCTCAAAGTTCAGATTCTGATGATGATGATGATGAATCAGATGAGGAGGCTGCTAAAAAGAAAAAGAAGTTGTTCTCTAAGAAAAGGAAGGCTCCTCCTCCTCCTGCTCCCAAGCCTAATCCCACTGCAGACACTCCATACTATATTCTGCAAAATGTTGCTCCTTACAAAGGGATGCCTGCATGGATGTGATTATCAAAGAACCAGCAAAAAGAAAGGAAGAGGAGTAGAAGATACTCTCCTCCCCCAGTGCATAGATACAGAAAGGATCCTCCTCCTCCTCCTCCAGCAGCAGGTGCCTCTGGCTCTAGCTCTCAGAGATCTGCTCCTATTCAAACTTATCAGAGACAAACAGGGAGATCCTCTCGTAGCAGTCAGCCAAGGCCACCATCTTCAGGCAGACAACAACAGCAGCAGCACCAGGAATCTAAGGAACATGAAGCTGAAAGGCCCTATTCTCCTCCTGAAGATCCAGAAACAGCCAACACAGCCAGAATGGCAAGATTCCAAGAAATCATTGGCTTATCTCTAATCAACAAAGCTAAAGCTGAAGGCAAGGACACAACAGGCTTAACTACTATGTCTCAGTACAGGAGAGATGAACTAAAGAGATTAGGGAAAGCAAACAAGCTACTCAATGTTGATGAGTACATGCATCTTCAACCAGAAGCAGTTGTCCCCAGAGCCACTTCACTGAACATCATAGGGGAAGATGACATGACTATGACCAAGGCTCAAGCTTCAGATCCCAATAGGGAAATCATTTTCAAGAAGCTAGGAGATAAAGCACCAGAAGTCAAGCCAAAATAGAAGAAATCAGAGAAGTAATTTTGTGTTTTCTTTTCATTTCTGCTTCTGTTTCAGTCTATATCTTGCATTAAAACAAAGCCAGTATGTATATATATATCTGTTGCATGTGTTGTAAATTCTCTGCCAGATATATCTCTTAATTTGGCTTTGTTTTTCTGTTTGTTCTTTTCTTGGAGTTTCTGTTAGTGACCTCACCCAAATAGGGGGAGATTGTTGGATCCCTAGTTGATTTGGGCTAGGTTCACTGACTTAGGATGTGACCCATCATGTATAGTCTGGGTCAAGTTTTTGTCTTAGAGTCTAGGACAGTCCTCTATCTCATCTTCAGATGGGCCAGCCTTCTTCAAGACCTTCAGGAACTCCAGATCTATCAGTTTTTCAGACTAAGTGAAATGAGTTCGACGTTCGTCGAACTCAGCTCGATGAAGGAAGTTCTGCGCTCGACGATCGTGAGATAATTCGCAGTGCTAAGCTCGACGAACTGTGTTCTTTGCTCGACGAACACCGGGATTTTTGCCTCAAGCTTATCAGGACTACTTCAGAATTTCTCTAAGTCCAGCTTCATGCTTCGATCGACGAATTTTATTCTGAGCCCGACGAACTTGGACCTCAAGTTCACAGCTTGTCAGTTCGACGAATGCTAATCTCTACTCAACGATTTGTGTACTCAGAGAATCTGTGTCGACACTTAGGGCTTGTGTCGACACCAGACGATTTGTGTCGACACTAGGATTTCAGTCGACACCAGCTTATGTCGACACCAGAGGATTTGTGTCGACACCAAGACCAATCTGTTGACACCAGAGGATTTATGTCGACACCAAGACCAATCTGTCGACACTAGAGGATTTGTGTCGACACCAAGACCAATCTATCGACACCAGAGGATTTGTGTCGACACCAAGACCAATCTGTCGACACCATTTTGTGTCGACACAGCAATTCAGCAGATGCAGAGTATTTCGTCCAAGTCCATAACTTTTCTCAGGTCGACGAAGTTTATTCTCAGCTCGACGAATTTAGTTCTCTGCTCAACGAATAGTGTTTGTCTGATATTGAAGGTTGTCTATTCAACGAATGAAGACTGTCAGCTCGACGAACTCAGGCTCAGCTCGACGAACTCTAAACTCAGCTCGACGAACTCTAAACTCAGCTCGACGAATTATGTTCTTCGGTCGACGATTCCAGACTAGGTCTTCTTCCGTTCCCGTCTCATTCCATGGCGCTGACTCCTGAACAATTAATGACAGTTCTTCACAGAATACTACTGTTAGGATGCGCAGTTAATTCTGGATTATTACATGCCTTTTTCCCGTAGAAATAGTTGGGGAAATAATTAATTGCTGCTTCCTTTCCAGGCCGTCTGCCATTACTGCTCGACATTCAAAAAAATTTGAATGTGTTCTTATGAGAAATAGACAGATATACAGAAACAGTTAGTAACACAGAGATACACAACAGACAACAATAAGAAAAGCATAAACAGCGATTCAGACAACACAAGAAAAAGAATTCATTCTTTTCCCAGAGAGAAATTGATTTAGAAGAAGAAGAAGAAGAACACTACATCAATATCAAGAGTCTTCTTCATCTGCTTTCACTCAGGATAACTTCAAGAAACAATACATCTATATCAGTTACAAGAAGTTCCTGAAGACTTTCTCTGGACCTGGAATTCTAGGTCTTTGAAGACCTATCACCCTGAAGCAGTGCTCCAGCATTTTTCCTGATCCATTCTACATCTCAGGGGGTGCAAAGCTGCTAAACAACATTCCACAAGTCTTCTCATTTGACTTGAGAAAGAGAAGACCTCATCACCCGCTCACTCCACCTCTGTACAGGGTTTTAATTCCCTTCAAAATTATTCTGGTTGCAAGTCTCCCACTAAAAGACTTGAGGGTTTGGTTTTTGGGAACCTGATCAAAACCCCATTGGTGCCAGGACACCTGATCAACTCCATCCTGCAGTGGATTCCTACCAGGGTGGTAGAAGAGTGGACTACCCAGATTTGGGGAACCACTATAAAATTCTTGTGTCGTCTGGTTGCTTTCTTTTCCTTTTGTTTTCTGGCCTTGCTCTGTGAATGTGCTGTGATTAGTCCATTGCTGTTTTCTTTTTGATTTATTATATTTTCTTTCCCACACACACACACACACTCACCTAAAATACAACAGCAGTTGTAAAAGTTTTAAAATCACCATATACTCTATTCACCCCCCCCCCCTCTAGAGTATCTCAGATCTAGCTGCACTTTCAACACGGATGCTTCCTATTAGGGGATGGGTGCCGTTCTGATGCAGAACAGGCACATGATAACTTACGCCTCCCGTCATGTGAAGAAACACGAGCAAAATTACCCGGTGCATGACTTGGAGATGGGAGCGGTCAACTTTGCCCTGAAGATCTGGCGGCACTACCTCTACTGGGTCCACTGCGATATATTCTCAGACCATAAGAACTTGAAGTACGTGGACACGCAGAAGGAGCTAAACATCAGACAGAGATACTGGGTAGAGTTTTTGTCGGACTATAAGTACAACATGCACTGCCATCCCGGGAAGGCAAATGTGGTGGCAGACGCTCTGAGCTGGAGAGCAACTACATCAGGAGCAGGTCCTCAACTGATGGCCTTGGAGTTGGTGAAGATGTTGGAGGAGATGCATATCTCCTTACTGTCCGAGGATGATCGAGAGCTATATGCGGAGTACCGGGAATCGATGACTGCAATCGATGACATTCAGGATCGCATCAGAGATGGGCAGAGGCTGTATGCGAGGGCAGAGCCGATATTCAGAGCCTTGGAGGAATGCATGACAAGAGATTACTCCTTGAGGGATGGACTGCTATGTTTTAGAGGCAGGGTCTACATACCGACAGGAGGCCAGATTCGGGAGGATATCAAGTCAGAGGAACACTGTAGTAGATACTCATTGCAGCCGAGGATCACGAAGATGGCAGCGGACCTGAAAAAGACAATGTATTGGCTAGGTATGAAGAAGTACGTTACGTATTTTGTGACGCATTGCGAGGCTTGACAACTCGTAAAGGCAGAGTGCAAGAATCCGACCGGATTACTACAGCCACTTCTGGTGCCGGAGTGGAAGTTTGAGGATATAGCCATGGATTTTGTACATGGGTTACCACGGTGTCATGCGGGGAATGACTCGATCTGGGTGATAGTGGACAGACTAATGAAGGTAGCCAGATTCATTCCAGTGGCAAAGTACTCTCCGTTCAGTAAAATAGTATGGAGATTCAATGAGTAGTTTGTGCGCTATCATGGAGTACCCAGGACTATCATTTCAGATCGGGATGGGCGGTTTACGTCCAAGGAGTGGAGGTCAGTTCATTCACATTTGGGTTCTCGGTTGACATTCAGCACGACTTTTCACCGTCAGACTGATGGACAGACAGAGCGCAACAACCGTACATTGGAAGATCTTCTGCGCCTATGTATTTTGGACCGCGGTGAGCCTTGGGAGAGATTGCTGTCACTGATCGAGTTTTCGTACAACAACAACCATCAGTCCAGCATAGGCATGGCCCCTTACAAGGTATTATATGGACGGAGGTGCAGGACCTTGGATTCAGGATGAAGATCTGCAGGAACTCGGCTCGGAGTTTGTGGAGGATACTGATGCTCAGGTTAGATTAATCCGGGATAGCATGTTGGAAGCCTAGAGCAGGGAGGCCAAATATTATGATGTGAGGCATCGCCAGGTGGAATTCCAGGTGGGAGACCGGGTTTTCTTGAAGATACGGCCGATGCATGGAGTCTCGTAGGTTCGCGGGCAGAAGAAGCTCAGTCCGAGATATATGGGGCCTTACAAGATCCTGGAGCGGATCGGCCCTTTGGCTTAAAGACTAGAGCTACCGCCAGAGTTAGCAGGATTACATGATGTCTTCCACATCTCCTCTCTACGGAGGGCTCTACTACGCCCGTAGCGATTGATTTCCATAGCCTACGGTCTGGTGGCCTCAGATCGATCAGTCAGCTTGGAGCTGATCAGGATCGATGACACATCAGTGCTGGTCTTGCGACGCAAGAAGATTCCGCTAGTCAAGGTTCTGTGGAGAAACCATGGGCAGGAGGAGCATACATGGGAGCCACAGTACTTGATGCAGCAAAAGTACCCGGAGCTCCTCGAGTCAGGTATACCTTTAATCTTTGCAATATTACAAGTTTCTTTTATTTCAGTTAAAACCCCCGGAGGCTTAACCTTAATTTTGGGGACGAAATTTTTATTCTTATATATTGGGATTTGTAACATTCCTCAAACAAATAGACCCCTAGGATTTTGTTTTGTCATGACTAGGTCATGACAAAACCATCAGAAGCTATAAACCAAGTGGGCAATGCCCAAGGTGAAAAATCACCTCGGTTTGCCTATAGCTCATCCTCAACATTAGACCTAAGGTTTGACTTTAGGGCAACAACTTGATCCCATGACCCTACCACAAAACGTCTAACATCTTGGGTAGTCCATATGGCCACTAAGGACCCACTATGCGCAGTCAAAGTGGTTAAGTTGACCTAAGTCAACCCTAACCCTAAATGGGTCAAACTAGCCTACTTAGGGTCAATTGACATTCCCCTAGCCAAGTGGACCCCACCATGCCCTCCTAACCCTAAAGTGATGTCAATGGGTCACCAAGGACCCATTGTGGTAAACCTTAGTGGCTAAGTTGACCCAAGTCAACTCTAGCCTCAAAGTGGTCAAAGTGCCCTTACTAAGGGTCAAGTGACTTACAAGGTGCCAAGTCAACCCTACCCAACCCTACCTAGACCTTAGGGGAGTCCAATGGGTCACCAAGGATCCATTGATGGCAACTCAAAAGGTCAAATTGACCTAGGTCAACCCTAGTCTAGGTTAGGTCAAACTTAGCTCAAATGGGCTAACATAAGCTCAAGCCCTCTTTCCACAAGGGCAAACCTTATTTCCATGAAACAAATATGGGTTGGTGGGCTGCCAATAGGATGTAGTGGTAAGCAAGGTAAACCTTGATGACTAGGAGAGAGAAAACTCCAACTCCACATTAATGGAGGAGAGAGAAAGATAGGGGAGTAATGGGGGAAGACCCTGGGGCACACTCTTACCCTTCCCCAAGCTCTCCATTGATTTCATTATGTCTTGTGGAATAAATTCCCAATGTAGTCATCCAGACAGCTACCAATGGAGGAGCCCCCAAGCAATGGCCGAATTCAAGCTTCAAGGCCATTAATGGCTTCGAAGCTTGAACCACTTAACTCTCCCTATTAAGGGTTGGAATCAGTTTCTCTAGGGGAGAGGAAGCATTCCCAGCCATTTCCCGGCCTGATTTTGGCCAG
The DNA here is from genome assembly GCA_039583875.1 of Platanthera guangdongensis. Taxonomy (NCBI): domain Eukaryota; kingdom Viridiplantae; phylum Streptophyta; class Magnoliopsida; order Asparagales; family Orchidaceae; genus Platanthera; species Platanthera guangdongensis. The sequence goes on from CM077166.1 coordinate 144,199,697, forward strand.
ATTCACCGCCCCATACCATGGCCAAAATTCACTTAAGGGGTCATTAATGGCCACCACCAGCTAGACCCCTCCCCTATCCCATTTTATCATCTTAAAAGCATCACAGGACTCCAAGCTTTCGTTTCCACCCTTGCCCCAACGATCCCGATCAACTTCAATATACAGTTGAATAACTCCGATGACTCCTCACCACCAATGGCATCCCTGCGATCGACGCATCTCCAGGCCTCAAGCAAGGTCCTCCCCTTCCTCTCTCACTGTGGGTAGATCATAGGAAATGTTAGGGCCAAGACTCGGGCTCAATTGAGCCCGATCGAGAGAAGCTTTCTCCTGGTTTTTCCGCAAACTTGAACTCATCGGGATTGCCGGAATCGACCCCTCTGGCAGCTGTGCCACCGCCTGGCGATAGCCACCACCTCAACGGAGGTGGTGGTGGAGGTGGCCGGCCAGGGAGATGGCAAGATGGCCGGGAATTTGGCCGAGAAGTGGCTCCAAGACGACATGATCCTGGCCATTGGCTGGAGCTAGAAGACGACCCAAACACCCTTGGAGGCGCTTTAAGATTCGTGCTCGTGATCGATTAAAACTATCAGATATATTTTAATATTATTTCATTTTTGTCATAAAGGTTGTATTTAATGTTTCAATTTATTAAAAATACGTAGGGACACATACAGTAAAAGTGATGAATATCAAAATTGTAGCCCTAGGAGGTACTTTATTTTAAAATTGGTTTGAACCAATTTGGGTGCTTGGTTTGACCGGTGCAATCATTTTGGTGGGGTCTATACCTAGGGTTAGACAGAAACTAAAATGAGTGCCCCCACTTCATACCTTGTCCAAATGACCTGAAATTTTTACAGGGAGTCACTCTAACTTATACCTAGGTGCTGTCCAAAAATGGGAATTTTTGGAGTTAGGTTTTTTATAGTTTTAGTAATTATTTAATAATCCTAGGGTAAATAAATTAGGAGACCTAATGACCTCCAAACCTTTCCAAATTTTGGTGAGTGGTCCTTAGGGTCATCATGAGGTCTGTATAAAGTTTCACCTCATTTTGAGTTGATTTGGTTGCAAATGAGTAGACCCTAGTTTTGCCCTAAAAAGTGTATTTAGGACAAAAGTGCACTTTGTGGATTTGGGTGGCCAAATCACCTCAACAGAGGCTGCAACTTTGTCCACTAGTTTGTTATGACCTTGGACACTGAAAGTAAGGGTTAGATTTGATATACTCTAGAGGGGGGGGGGGGGTGAATAGAGTATCTTGAAACTTTTAATGCTTTTTGTTGTAAATAAAAAATCAGTCCTAAGATAAAGTGATCTACCATAGGCGCTGCAAATATAAACTAATATCACAGACATAGCAACCTAACTAGCACAGCCACAAGAAGAACAAAAGAAAAAGAAGGCAACCAGACAACACAAGAATTTTATAGTGGTTTCCCTAAACTTGGGTACATCCACTCTTCTATCACCCTGGTAGGAATCCACTCAGGTTTTTGATCAGGTGACTGCCACCACTGACCTTTTGATCAGGTGTTCAAAAACCAATCCCAAGTCTTTTGATCAGGTGACTTGCAACCAGGAATAACTTTTGAAGGGAGTTAAAGAACCCTTTTTAGAGTGGGGGTGAGAGAGTGATGATGTCTTCTCTTTGTCAAATACAACTGAGAAGACTTTTGTGGATCTTTTGATGTTAACAAAGTCTCCCCCTGAGATATTGATTTGTTCAAGAAGGTTGAAGCTTTGCTTAAGGGTGAGTTGGCCTTCAATTCTTTAGCCTTGACCAGAAGGTATCCAGGAACTTCTTGACTGATAGAGTATTTGTTGTCCTCTGAAGAATCCTGGAATGAAGAGAGAAGAAGACTCTTAATTTTTGATTGATGTTCTTCTTCTTCTTCTTCTGTATCTAGTATTATTTCTCTGAACTATGGCTTTTCTTCTTTACTGTTCTATTGCCTTGAGTTTCTTGTTCTCTGTGTTCACTATATTCTGTATGTCATCTGTGTTATGTAGGAAGAAGAAGGAAAAAAATCCTTTTATATTTCTTATGACAACTTCCTTCTGAATTTTTGAATTACTTCAGCATTGATTGCTGACGGCCTTGAGAATATCAGCATTAAATGATTTCCCCAACTGTCCCATTGAAAAACGGCAAATAATAATCCTGATGAAGACCATAATCAATGCTTGCTTCTAATGGTAATATTCAGAGAATATTAAGCATTGATTAGTCAGGAATTATTGCAATAAAATAAGGACAGAGGGAGGGAAACTTCCAAGTCTGGAACTGCACAGAAATCGTCGAGAAGAGAATAGAATTCATCGACCTGGGTCCTGAGTTTGTCGAGCTGAGAAGTTATATTCGTCGACCAGATAATCTTTGTTCGTCGAGCTGAGATCCAAGATCGTCGAACTAAGAACAGATAACTGCTTTGTCTAGAACCTTGCCAATTCTGTGCATCAAGATCGTTGAGCTGAGATTCTAACTTTGTCGATTGGAGTTCAGTGAAATGTTTCTTGGACTTAAGAATGTAGAAGTAAAGTGTCCAGAAATCGTCAACTTGAGAATTAAGTTTGTAAAATTGAGAACTGCTAACAGCTACTTGATACAACTTGTCGAGACTGTGGTCCAAGTTCTTCGAGCGGAGAACATGAATTCGTCGACTAGAGTATGATTCTGGACTTAGAATATTTAGATGTTTCTGGACTTTAGAATGTTGAGGTAGAGCATCCAGAGATCGATGACCTAAGAACCAAATTCATCGAGCTGAGCTGAGAGAATTGTCTCTGAGTACGTCGAGCTAAGCACGCCTTTCGTCGAGCTGAGTTCGACGAACGTCGAACTCATTTCCTGAGTCTTTGAAATTTCTCTAAGTCCTGATTCTTCTGCAGTCTGTTGATGACTGGTCCATGTAGTGTTGACTCTAAGGATATGACCTAGACTCTAGGACACAAACATGACCCTGGCTATACATGTTGGGTCAAACATCCTAGTTTAGTGAACCTAGCCCAAATCCAACTAGGGATCCAACAATCTCCCCCTATTTGGGAGTGGTCACTAAATACAAACACACAATAATTACAAAGCAAGAGGAAATATATCTGGCAGGTAAAATTTAAATGGGTAGCAGATATATATATATATATATACGGTAAGCTTTGTCTCAGGAATTAACCAGACAGTTTTAGAATAACAAAAAGACTAAAGGCAGTTCAAAATTTATTTCTTCTTCTTTTGCTCCTTATGCTTCTCCTCTTTAGCTTTTTCACTAGGCTGAGTGAACCTGATCTCCCTGTTTGGATTGACTGCTTGTACTTTTGTTATTGTCATATCAGCAACTCTAATGATATTAAGGGAGGTGGCCCTTGGCACTACAACTTCTGGATGCAATTTCATATAGTCATCAACATTAAAAAATTTGTTAGCTTTAGAAAACCTGTTGAGTTCTTCCTTCTTGTATTTGGACATGGTAGTTTATTCGAAAGGATTCTTTCCTTCAGCTTTTGCCTTGTTGATCATGGATAGGTCAACCAATTCCTGGAATGTGGCCATCATTGCTGTTGTAGCTGTTTCTGGATCTTAAAAAGGTACAGGAGGGGAGTGAGGTCTATTTGGGCTTTCAGATTTCTGATGTTCAGTGATTTGTTGTTGTTATTGTTGATGATGCTGTTGTTGATGGTGTTTGACAGATGAATATTGCCTCTGATGGCCGCTTCCTGAAGAACAGAAGGACCTACCCTGATTTCTCTGATATGTTTGATACTGGGTAGTCCTATGAGTTGAAGAACCTGAAGCACCAGCAGTAGGTGGAGGAGGATGAGGATCTTTCCTGAACCTTGGAGGAGGGGGTGAGTATCTCCTGCTTTTCTTTCTTTCTTTTTGTTTGTTCTTGGACAGGCATATCCACGCTGGCATGCCCTTGTATGGTGTGATTTTCTGCAGTATATAATAGGGAGTATCATTTGTTGGATTGGTTTTGGGGCAGGAGGTGGAGGAGCTTTTATCTTCTTAGAGACTTTCTTCTTAGGCTCATCATCAGAGTCCTCTTCATCATCATCCTCATCAGAAAATCCTTGAGTAGTATCATATACAACATCAATGACTTTTAGTACAAATTTATCAATAAGCTTTTCAGCCTGAGTAGGAGCTGGAGAAAGAACTGGAGCTGGAGGAGAAGAGCTATACACAACAGTTCTTTCAGGAACTTTTTTATTTTCTTCTTCTATATCAGCCATGATCAATGCATCAAGATCAGGTATTAGGGAGTCATCCATAACAAAAGTTGGAATAGAAATGTCTCTAGGAGGGGATGAGATAATGGGAGAAGCAGCTTTTGGTGGAGATGGAATAGCTAGAACCTCTGTTATAGTAAAACTAGCCTTTAGTTGCTTGGAAACCTTGGGGCTTATTGGTGAGGTGTAGGGGACTATAGCCAAAGATGGCTTAATGTTGTCTTCTGACAGAAAGTTCAAGTGAAATGTATCAAAAATGCTTAACAGATTCAAAAGATCAACTGTGAGATTTATAATATAATCACCAGCATTATCTATTTCAGCCATAACAAGCTCATCCTTATCAGTATCTGATTCTATTAAATCTATTATTTCAGAAGGATCTGCATCTTCTGAAGAATCAGTCATGAAAGAATCAAGTTCTGCTGCTTTTTTTGCTGCTGCTGCTTCTTCTGCTTCTACTACTGCTTTTTCAACTGTTGTTTCTGCTGTTACATTCATTGGAGCTTCTTCATCATGAAGCATCTCCCCCTGACTGGTTGCAGAAGGTCCTGAAGCAAGTCCCCCAGAAGAAGAAGGGATAGGGGATAGAGCAACAACTGTGGCAGAGAGATTGATGATGGACTCAGTGAGAGGAGCTAGAGCATAAGTTAGAGGATTTTGAAGAGTGGTAGAGATGAAAGCAAGAAAGTCCTTAGCAATATCAAAGAAGTATGAATAAAGAGATTCTGGAGCAATAGAGGAGTAGGGATTGTGGTGACCATAATTAGAACAAACAAAAATGCACTAGACATATCTTGGTGTGTGTGGTCAGGTGCAGAAGATGGAAGTTCAATTGTGGGGATGGATTCTTGATGTGGGGATGATGGGGGAATCATGAGATTGAATGTGTGGGTGGAGATAAAGGTGTCAGGATTTGTGGTAGTTAAATGAGGTGGAAGAGGGGATTGAGGTGGGGATGGTTGTGGGGATTGGGAAGGAGAGTGCTGTATGTATTCCTGAATGGGAGAAGATGGGATATCAGTTGTTTGGATTTCAGTGAGATTTATTTAAGGAGAGGATGGAGGTGGAGAATGTACATGATATGAAACTGGGGTAGAAATGTGAAGTGGTTGTTGTTGTTGATGTTGAGGAGAAGAAGGAATGTTGGAGGTAGAGGGGGCCTCTTCTGGGGTTAGAGGAGCGGCTGTGACAACCCTAGTACTTTCAGAAGGCCTGGAGGAGGAAGATGCCTTGGAGGGCTTGGTGATGTTCCTCTCCCACCTGCCAAAGAGGGCACAAGTGAGCCTCTTGGAGGCATTTATGAATATGGTCGGGGTGACCAGGGATTCAGCAGCCTTTTCTTTAAGGAAGATTCCAAGAATCCTTCGAAAGAAAACCTCCTTTTTAGTATTCTTTTTCTTAATCAACTCAAACATGATTTGCTCCCAATTCACTGGCTTCTTGTTCACCACTACACACATCACCAGAAATTGGTGCCTGGTGATGCAATCATGGGCATTGTGCTTACCCAGCAATACTTTGCCCACAACATCTGCAAGAAACTTATACTCGGCAGATAGGTGTTTCTTCACCAGTTTATGTGGAGTGTCTCCAGAATAGCCCATTTTATTCAACATTTCATTAAATTCCTTGCTATCGATTTCCAATTCTTCTGTACCATTTACTAATCCAAAAAGTCTCTGTTAACAATGCGGGGGTAAGAGAGGCGGCGTTACCCGATATTGTGTCGGTCATGGTATTCTTATCTGTTGTGGAGGAAATGTAGACCCACTCTCTGATTTCTGCACTGGCGAGCTTGATCCTAGTGGTCATCAAAATTTTCAACTGTTGTTCTTCAAGTAGTTTTAGAATATCCAGGAAGATTGGGTCTGAATGTTGAAACGATTCAAAGTCCACATCAAAGCCGGTATTAAATTTCATGGCTGCAAGGCTGCCTATTGGAATTGCCATTAGTTTACCTGCAAGACAAAAACGGAGATCAAGTGCAAGGGAACTGAAAGCGCGGGACGGACGTCGAAGAAAAACCTAGATATAGGATTTTTCGGAATAAGAATCGACAAACTCCGTTCCACGAAAAATAAATAATTCTTCGATCTGAGATCGATGAAATAATTTGTAGTTAAATAATTCGTCGAGCTCAGTCTGAAGATTTGAAAACATTTCGTTGAGCTCCGTTCGACGAAAATTTTCTGAAGCAGATTCGTCGATCTCCGTTCGACGAAAACAACTTCACTCATAGAGAGTTCGTCGATCTCTGTTCGACAAATATCTCAAGAACGTTTCCTAGTTCGTCGAGCTCCGTTCGACGAACTTTGAAAAATTCGTCGAGTGCAGACAGAAGTTAAATCAAAGCTTCTCCTTTGATCATGCCCAGCTGATTTATAAAGAACAAATGATTTCTTTCATGCAAGGATTTGTTGAAAATATCTGCTCTTTATTAATAAGTATAGATATAAACAAGTTTAATTTTGTTTTTGTCTACAGACTCTCTAATGAAATGATACCTAATGTCTATATGATTAGTCCTACTGTGATGGACTGGATTCTGTGCTATGGATATAGCACTTGTGTTATCACATAAGAGATTTGAATTATTTAAGTTGAACCTATAGTCTAGGAGTTATTTTTGAATCCACAACATCTGCGAACAACAACTGTCAGCTGCAATGTATTCTGCTTCAGCAGTTGATGTGGACATAGATGATTGTTTCTTGCAGAACCAAGACACTAATCTCATACCAAGGAACTGGCAAGTCCCTGAGGTACTTTTCCTGTCAACCCTGCATCCAGCAAAGTCAGCATCTGAGTATCTAGTTAACACAAATTCTGACTCAGTGGGATACCAGAGACCTAGACTAGGACAACTCTTTATATATCTCAAAATTCTTTTTAGAAAAACTAGATGAGATTCTTTAGGGTTCACTTGGAACCTAGCACAAAGACATGTGGCAAACATTATGGCAGGTCTACTTGCTGTAAGGTATTGTAGGGACCCAACAATGCCCCTATATAATTTCTGATCAACTGGTCTCCCATGTTCATCAGTGTCTATTATAGCATTAGTGGCCATAAGTATTTTCTTTGCTGAGGCATCAGCCATCCCAAACTTTTTAATAAGCTTTTTAGCATATTTAGCCTGCGAGATGAAGATGCCATCAGGCAGCTGCTTCACTTGGAGACCAAGGAAGTACGAGAGCTCACCCAGGCTACTTATTTCAAACTTAGAATACATGAGGTCAGAAAACCTCTTACATAGTTTAGAATCAGTAGACCCAAATATAATGTCATCTACATATATTTGTACTAACAATATTTTATTCTTATGGTGCCTAGTGAATAATGTTCTATCTACGATGCCTCTAGTGAATTTATGCTCTATCAAAAAGCTAGCTAAGGTCTCATTCCAAGCTCTTGGAGATTGCTTTAGACCATAAAGAGCTTTATGCAATCTAAAAACATATGAAGGATGGGTTGGAGAGATAAAACCTGGAGGTTGTTCAACATAAACCTCTTCTTTCAGTACTCCATTCAGAAAGGCACTCTTTACATCCATCTAATAAACTTTGAACTTCTTGTATGCAGCATAGGCAAGGAATATTCTGATTGCTTCAAACCTTGCAACTGGTGCAAAGGTTTGGTCATAGTCGATACCTTCTTCTTGCTTATAACCTTGAGCAACAAGCCTAGCCTTGTTCCTCACAATTGCACCATGGGAATCTAGCTTGTTTCTATATACACATTTAGTTCCAATGACTGGGTAGTCTTTGGGTCTTGGAACTAAATCCCAAACTATACATCTCGCAAATTGGTTGAGTTTCTCTTGCATTGCAACGATCCAGTGGGGATCTTGCTCAGCATCTTTTATGGATTGAGGCTCAACTTAAGAGAGAAAACAAGCATGCATCACATCTTGGTTGAGTTGATGCCTTGTCTGTGTACCTACTGATATGTCTCCAATCACTTGAGATCTGGGATGATCCCTCAGTGTGACAAGATCAGTGGGTGGAGTTGGTTCAGCAATAGTATTTGGAATTAATTACTCATGTGGAATTATGTTTGCTATTGAATGAAGTTCAACCTCTTCCAAAGGCTCATCTTCAGTATCTTCATCAACTTGTGGAGGATAAGGTGCTATAGCTTCTTGTGGAAGGTTTAATTCACCCATTTTCTCACACAAGTGAGGTACCTGAAAGATGCTATTGGTAGAAATCTCTTTCTCCTTATAAGATATGTTAGTCTCATCAAAAGTAACATAAATTGATTCTTCAATTTTTAAAGAAGATTTGTTAAACACCCTGTAAGCTTTGCTTACTTCGGAATATCCTAGAAAAATTCTCTCTTCAGCCTTAGCTTCAAACTTTCAAATATATTTCTTGTTGTTATTATGTATATAACATATGCAACTAAAAACTTTAAAATAGGTGATTTTCATTTTGTTCCCTTTAAGCAATTCATAGGGAGTCCTATTCTTAAGTTTATGTATTAGGCTTCTGTTCAGTACATAGTTTGTTGTGCTTACAGCCTCTGCCCAAAAGGATTGGGACATGTAAGCATCTGCAAGTAATGTGCCTGCAGCTTCAATTAAGGTTCTATTCTTCCTTTCAGCTACCCAATTTTGTTCAGGAGTTCTAGGAGCTGAGAAGCAGTGCCTGATACCTTCCTTCTCACAGAACTCATGCATAAGAAGAGACTCAAACTCTATTCCATGATCACTTCTAATCAATGCAACATGAGTAGAGTACTCAATCTGTATGGTCCTGAGAAAATTTGTAAGAACTTTGAATGTATCTGACTTAGATCTCAAAAAGAACACCCAAGTGAATCTTAAGAAGTCATCTACAATAACTAGAGTATAAGATTTCCCTCCTAGGCTTTGTACAACAATAGGTCCAAATAGGTCCATGTGTAGTAAGTACAAAATCCTAGGTGAATCACTTTTATTAACTGATTTAAAACTAGATTTAGTTTGCTTGCCTAGTTGACAAGCCCTGCAAAGGCCTTCCTTCTTGTAGGGACCAAAAGGTAAACCTCTCAAAATGCTATCTTTAAATAGCCTAGCAATGTTTTTCATATTTACATGTCCTACCCTTTTATGCCATAATTCATTTTAATTGCAAACAATGTTAAGCAGACAAATATCTGAATTGGCAGAATGAAAGTCAACTAAATATATATTTCCTTGTCTATTTCCAATTAAAACATTTTGTTTTCTTTATTAGAAATAATACAAGATGTTGAGTTAAAGTATACCTGATAACCTTCATCACATAGTTGGCTTATGGAGATGAGGTTATGCTTGAATCCACTTACATATGTCACCTTTTTGAAAGTGACTGCTCCAATCTTTACTTCTCCAAACCCTTCTGACTGGCCCCAATTTGAATCACCAAAGATAACCTTTTGTCCCAGCTTGAACTTGTAGTTGTTTAAGTTATCCTTGCTGCCAGTCATGTGTTTGGATCATCCACTGCCCAGATACCATTTTTGATTAACCACTGGACAGCCTTTTTCCTGCAATGAAAACGTTTAGTTGTTCTTGACCGATGTAACCTTGTGTCCTTTATATTATTGATAAGAAAAACTAGATATTACTGAGAATTCAGGTTGTGATTTATACCCTAAGGGGTGATATCTTCTAGGAGGAATTGTCCAATCAGCATGTGGATTAAAAGGTTTCCTAGATTGAGTTGAGTTGCTGTAATAATTGTGACTTTTATTGAGTCTTTCTGGGTTCGACGAAATGTTGTGAGTTCGTCGACCAGAGTTCGACAAAATGGGATGAGATCATCGATCTCTGCTTAGAGAGTGAACATACTCATTTTTTGTGCCCCAAGTTCGTCGATCTCTGGTCGACAAACCATACATAGTTCATCGATCGCAATAAGACGAATAATTATTATATAGATTTGAGTTCAGAATTCGTTGACTTGAGTTCGAAGAACTGGCCACATTTCGTCGATCTGAGTTCGACGAAATATGCTGAACTTTGTTTTTATGTATGATTTTGCAGTTTTTGTTATTGTGATTTTTAAAGTTAGTTACTTCTTCTGTAGTTTGGATGTTGTTCATTACTTCTTTATTCTTAGTTGACACAAATTTAATGGGGGTTGATAATATGTTCTTCTTGAGAATGGGGGATAAACTTGATGATGCACCCAAGCCCAGTTTGCCATTTAATCTGGCATTGACTGTGCTTGTGATGTCCATCAGCTTAAGGCTTCTCCCATTGAGAGATTCCTCAATTTGTTTGGCCTCATATAGCTGTTTTTACGGAAGTGATTTGTTCATTAGCTAATGTTAGTTCTTCTTTTAACTTGTATTTTCAGAAATGATGTTTTCCTGATTTCATAATTTTTCCCTAAGTATTTTCATTTCCTTTTCTGAGTTTATTAAATCAATGCACATAGTTTTAAATTCAATTTTGAAACTATCAGAATTATAGTCAAAAGATAACAATACCTGATCATCTTCTGATTCTGAAGCTCCTTCATTTTCAGATTCTTCCTCTTCTGATTCACTTCTGGAGGCATCAATGGCCATGAGGCAGACTTCCTTGGCCCTTGCCTCTTCTTCTTCTTCATTTGAACTGGAAGATGTGGATTCATCTTCAGTGTCACTCCAGTTTTCAGCTACAAAGCACTTCACCTTCTTTTTGTATTTGCTGGAAGAAGGCCTTGAGCTTTGCTGTCGTCTTGAGTCCTTCTCTCTTCTCCTTTCTTTCTTTTGATTCTCTATACACTATGAGATAAAGTGTCCAGGTTTCCTGTATCCAATGCAAACCACTTCTTAAGTGGGGTATTTGTCATACCTTGGCTTATCATCCTGCCTGGATGATTTTCTTCTGAAGTCTTTCCTTGCCATTTTGTAAAATCTTTTGGCAAGGAGACTCATTAGCTCTTCATTTATTGTTGAAGCTTCTATCTCCTCAATAGCCTTGAATGACAGATTGTGCTCTTTCCTTGTTGGTGGAGGAGTCCTTTGTTTAGCTGCTCCTCTGGACGTTATTAGCTGCTCGTAGGACTTGAGCTTTCCCAAAAGAGATTCTGTGGAAATCTCATTTAAGCTCCTGACCTCCTTAATTGGCCAGATCCTTGAATCCCATGAGCTTGGGAAGCACATGAGGATTTTATCATTCACCTCAGTGAGGGTGATGTCCTTATCCAAGGTCTTCAGCTCATTGATTTTTGAGCTTAATCTGTTGTACATGTCTGCAATAGATTCTGCTTCATCATTCTTGAAATTCTCATACTGGGATATGAGATTTGACCTTCTGTCCTTCCTTTCATCAGCAGAGCCAGCCACCATTTGGTTGAGAGAGTCCCAAATGGCCTTGGCTGAAGTGCATTCAGCCACCTTCTGTAAAATGTCATCAGACATTGTGTGGGCCAGAATGCTCATGGCTTTAGCATCAACAACTTTTGCGTTCTTCTGAGCATCAGTCCACTCAGGTGGTGGAACTGCATTAGTGCTTGAGGCTGCTGTAGATGTAAAGGAAGTTGCTTGAGGAGGACCTATCAAAATACAGTTGTAAATATACTCATCAATAGAATTCATATACAGTTTTATTCTTGTCTTTCAGATGACAAACTTATTTAGGTTGCACACTGGAGGTCTGGTGCTTGCATAGACTTTGTTTTGTACCATGCTGTGTATATAATCCCAATAGAAATAAAAATAAAAATCAGATCTAACAAGGGATCTTTTGGTTCAAGGGTTAGCTTGTACAACCAAAGGAACCTGCTTTGATAGCAATCAAAAGTTAGGGTTATATCTGATATAATCTAGAGGGGGGTGAATAAAGTATCTTGAAACTTTTAATGTTTTTTGGTGTAAAAAAAAACAGTCCTAAGATAAAGTGATCTACCACAGGCACTATAAATATATACTAATATTACAGACACATCAACCTAACTAGCACAGCCACATCAAGAACAAAAGAAAAAGAAGGCAACCAGACAACACAAGAATTTTACATTGGTTCCCCTAAACTTGGGTACATACACTCTTCTACCACCCTGGTAGGAATCCAATTAGGTTTTTGATCAGGTGACTGCCACCAATGAGCATTTGATCAGGTGCTCAAAAACCAATCCCAAGTCTTTTGATCTGGTGACTTGCAACCAGGAATAACTTTTGAAGGGAGTTAAAGAACCCTTTTTACAGTGGGGGTGAGAGAATGATGATGTCTTCTCTTTCTCAAATACAACTGAGAAGACTTTAGTGGATCTTTTGATGTTAACAAAGTCTCCCCCTGAGATATTGATTTGTTCAGGAAGGTTGGAGCTTTGCTTCAGGGTGAGTAGGCCTTCAATACTTTAACCTTGACCAGAAGGTATCCCGGAACATCTTGACTGATAGAGTATTTGTTGTACTCTGAAGAATCTTTGAATGAAGAGAGAAGAAGACTCTTGATTTTTGATTGATGTTGTTCTTCTTCTGTATCTGGTATTATTTCTCTAGACTAGGGCTTTTCTTCTTTACTGTTCTATTACCCTGTGTTTCTTGTTCTCTGTGTTCACTGTATTCTGTATGTCGTCTGTGTTGTGTAGGAAGAAAAAGGAAAGAAAAAAAAATCCTTTTATATTTCTTATGACAACTTCCTTCTGAATTTTTGAATTCCTTCGGCATTGATTACTGACGACCTGGAGAATGTCGGCATTAAATGATTTCCCCAACTGTCCCATTGAAAAGCGGCAAGTAATAATCCTGATGAAGACCATAATCAATGTTTGCTTATGTAACACCCCTATCCGTCGCATAACATATAGCAGTAGGTCCGGCCGGGGCCCGACGCCATATACCACAGACAGACCGGGTGGTTACTTATGGAAACCATCCAACCAATCTCAACGTCCTACACAGAGCATTCTAGCGGAAGCAGTTAATATAAGTTGTAAACAAGAACCCAGCATAAGAGCACGAATGTCCACTAATACAACATTTAGGAATGTATACAAAAATACCCAAACATTGGCCTTAAGGCCTTACAAAAAGTTTCACTTGTCCGTTACATGATTTACCAACCTCGGCACGCAGGCCGGCCATACATGAATAAAAATAGAAAACATTTCACTTGGGCCTTCGAGGGCCAGCTTCGCAAAAAGGGCTTTAGCCCGCTATTGACCGCTCGGTCCAGCTGCACCTGCAAGCAAACAAACCACCGCACGGTGGCAAACAAAGCAACGGTCAGCAATGCTGACCAAATTATAACGATCCCGCCCCCAACTCGGGGCGGCGATGCTCCTTCCCTGCATTTCATTAGCATAAGCGAGCATTATAAATATAGTCATTTCATCACAGGCGGAGGCTCAACGGCCACACACCCCGTGCACTCAGGGCACATTCTTGGTGAACGCAGTCTAAGTCTGCCGACTCACCGCCATCCTCTCTTGGACGGCCAAACAATGAGCAGTTTGTCTTCCTGGCATGGGTCACGGTAATTAAAACCATAGACCGCCGAAGACCCTCATCTATGCCAACGCCCCTAATCCGAACGACATAGAGTGGGTACGGTTCCATCTAACCCGTGCTCACAACGCAACGGTAATTTAAACCATATGCGCCCGCAACGGTAATTTAAACCATATGCGCAGGTCAAACTTCTACCGAGTCCCATTTTCATCACAAGTCACATAACCCGGTTATGTTCAAGGCTTGCTTCCAAGCCACCAAGTTGGCAAGACCTCGTGTCCGCCCAGTTTTCCGGGTGCACCTTTGGGTTAGTCCCCAAGGCTCCCTGCTGCAATCTACCGCGTAGAAAACCCGAAAACACCAAATAGCACGGAGTCTTCTCCGGCCTTATGCAATGCAACATCACCGATCCGGACTAACATGTCCGGGTAGGCTTCAACCAAAATGCCTATGTCCGTTCTCGCATACGGACGCTAAACAACGGGGACTTTACATATCTACCCGAAGGAACGCCTCCAACTCTTCGCAAACTCGCGAGAGAGGGCTTCCTATGCTAAGAAAGAGAGCTATCATGCTCACAAGTGAGGATCGTTACCCTTGCGTTCCTCTTTGGCGCCATCGAAATGTAATCGGATAGAAATCACCGCACTTGCGTTGCCTCCGTGGATCCGGAGTCGGCTTGCGATTCGGAGCTCCGAAGCTCCTCCAATGGCGGATCTAGCTCCTCTTCCTCTTGCCTTAGCTCTTCTTTCTCCAAGGGTTTGGAGAGATGAAAAGGGGTGAAAAGTGTGGATTTTTCTAAGTCAAACCCGAGTATATACTCTCAGGAACCATCCCCAGCTGTCGGATCTCAACCTAAGAAAACGAGCGGCTTTGATTCGGGGCTGAAATGCCCAATCTGGGCCGAACACGGCCTGGCACACGCCCGTGTCCAGGGCCGTGTGCCGCATTCGCCGTCAAAATCGAATCTTCTGAACACGCACACGGGTATCGAACACGCCCGTGTTCGAGTTGACACGCCCGTGTTCCAGCTGACACGGCCGTGTAGCCGGCCGTGTACCCCATGATTTTCCCCCGTTTCCAACCCGAGCACTGCACGGGTTCTAGGACACGCCCGTGTCCTTGCCCGTGTCACATTGACACGCCTGGGCCCCTAGGCCGTGTACACGGGACATTTCGTCGAGGGGAGAACGACGACTGGATGACACGGCCTTGGACACGCCCGTGTCCTAGGCCGTGTGCCTTGTCTCGACGATCGTCGAGTGAATCTCGACGATTTCACCTTGACGATCGTCGACACGGGTCGACACGCCCTGCGACACGCCCGTGTCGCAGGCCGTGTGCCCATTCTCGACGAATCGTCGAGAATAACTCGACGATTTCACGGCTAAGTGTCGACACGGGTCGACACGCCCTGCGACACGCCCGTGTCGCAGGCCGTGTGCCCTTTCTCGACGAATCGTCGAGTATAACTCGACGACTTCGCGACTAAGTGTCGGCACACACTTGACACGCCCTGGGACACGCCCGTGTCCCAGGCCGTGTGCCGTCAGCCAGAAACCAAAACTGGCCCAAAACGTCCCCCTTTGCTCCTTTGAGTTTCGGGGCGTTACAACTCTCCCCCTCTTAAAAGAATTTCGCCCACGAAATTACATAAAGGAAAGATATACAAAAACAACATTTGTACCTGAGCGGAACAACTCCGGATACTCGTCAAGCATAGTCTGCTCTCGCTCCCAGGAGAGCTCCTCACGACCGCAATTGTCCCATCGGACCTTGACCATCCTGATCTCTTTATTGCGTAGCCGCTTGACCTCCGAGTCCTCAATCCGCACGGGCTTTACCTTTGTCGTTAGCCCACTATCCACCGGCACTTGATCGACCGCGATCACTTGCGTAGGCTCTTGCACCGCCTTCCGAAGCACCGAAATGTGGAATACATCGTGTAAACCACTTAGCTCCACAGAAAGCTTCAACCTATAGGCCGCTTCTCCAACTCGCTCCAGAACCTCAAACGGTCCAAGGTACCTCGGGCTTAGCTTTTTCAATCGTCGCACCCGCGAGACACCCTTGAACGGCTTGATCTTTAGGTACACATAATCACCCACAGCGAACTCCACGTTCCTGTGCTTGGCATTATAGTACTTTGCTTGCCGGTCCTGAGCGATGAGTAACCTCTCCCGAATGGTTCTCACCAAAGAAGTAGCATCATCCACTTCCGATCGCTTATACAACTTCGACTCGCCCGTTTCTAACCAAGACAACGGCGTGCGACATCTTCTACCATATAGGGCCTCGAAAGGTGCCATCTGAATACTTGCTTGGTAGCTGTTGTTGTATGCGAACTCCACCAAATAAAGGTGGTCCTCCCATTGCTTTCCAAAGTCCAAGAACACACATGCGAAGCATGTCTTCCATGGTTCTATTGACCCTCTCGGTCTGCCCATCCGTTTGCGGATGGAAGGCTGTGCTAAACTTCAGCTTTGTTCCCAACATTTGCTGCACCAGCCTCCAATCATTGGACGTGAACCGCCCATCTCGGTCACTCACGATGCTGCGGGGCACACCATGAAGCCGTACTATATTATCCACATAGAGCTTCGCCAGCTTCTCCACCGGATCGTCCTTCCTATGCGGAATAAAATGCGACACCTTCGTTAATCGATCCACGACCACCCAAATGGCGTCGTTCCCCTTTTGCGACCTTGGCAAACCGTGCACAAAGTCCATAGAGATGTCGTCAAATTTCCACTCCGGAATAGGCAAGGACTTAAGAAATCCTCCCGGCTTTTGGCACTCCGCCTTTACTAAGGCGCAGGTTTGGCACTTCGCTACGTATAGCGCCACATCCTTTTTCAAACCCGGCCACCAAAATAGCTTCTTTACATCGCGGTACATCTTCGTGCTCCCCGGGTGAATCGAGTACCTGGTATGGTGTGCCTCGTACAACAACTCCACCCGTAAATTGCCCACGCTTGGGACGCACAGACGACCGTCTTTCCACAGCAATCCGTCCTCTACAACGAATTGGGAATTTGACCCATCCAAAGCCTCTATCATGAACTGCTTCATATGAGCATCCATATCCAAAGCCTGCCGAATCCGATCAGCCAGGTCATATTGGACTTCAGTCCAATTCAGCACTGCTTCAGCACTAGATTGTCTATCCACACAAACAATCTCCAACGCCTCCAGCTCCTGCACCAACCGCTCATCATGCACTGATAGCCAATTCGCTTGAGCTGGGGCTCGACGACTCAACGCGTCCGCAACCGCATTCCCTTTGCCAGGCACGTAGTGGATCTTGAATGTATAGTCCCCTAAGAACTCCATCCATCTACGCTGCCGCATATTCAGATCCTTCTGATCAATCAGGTACTTTAGGCTCTTGTGATCGGTGTAGATATCAATCTTCACACCGTACAAATAGTGTCTCCACAGCTTCAAGGCAAAAATCACGGCCGCTAACTCCAAGTCATGGACCGGATAATTCCTCTCGTGCACTTTTAGCTGTCTCGAGCCATAAGCTATCACGCTTCCGTGCTGCAGTAGCACACAACCCAAACCGCTGCCTGAAGCATCGCTATATATCTCATAGCCTTCGGTCCCAACCGGCGAACTCAACACAGGCGCCGTGGTCAACCGACACTTCAATTCCTCAAAAGCTCGCGCGCACTCCGGCGTCCAAACGAACTTATGCTCCTTCCTCGTCAAAGTAGTGAGAGGTAGCGCTATCCGCGAGAAGTTCTCTACGAAGCGCCTATAATAACCGGCAAGCCCCAAAAAGCTCCGGACTTCTGCTACCGTAGCAAGCTCAGGCCACTCCCGTATCGCAACAATCTTCGCCGGATCCACCGCAATACCCTCTCCACTCACTATATGCCCGAGGAACGCTACTGAGGATAGCCAAAACTCGCACTTCGAGAACTTGGCATACAACTGGTTTCTCCTTAGCGTCTCCAGCACCAAATGAAGATGCTTGAAGTGATCTTCCTCACTTTGCGAGTACACCAAAATATCGTCGATGAAGACGATCACGAAATGGTCCAAGTACTCCCTGAACGTCCTGTTCATCAAATCCATGAACACCGACGGCGCATTAGTCAGCCCAAACGGCATGACCGTAAACTCATAATGCCCGTATCTCGTACTAAACGCTGTCTTCGGGATATCACTCTCCCTTATCCGCAGCTGATAGTACCCAGACTTGAGATCTAACTTCGAGTACACCGTCGACCCGACTAACTGATCAAAGAGATCATCAATCCTAGGGATCGGGTACTTATTCTTCTCAGTCAGCTTGTTTAGCTCCCGATAATCAATACACAATCTCAAGCTTCCGTCCTTCTTCTTAATAAAGAGGACCGGTGCGCTCCAAGGCGAAGAACTCGGGCGCACATACCCTTGCTCCAACAACTCTTGCAGTTGAACTTTCAGCTCCGCCATTTCCTTAGGCGCTAGCCGATACGGAGATCGTGACACAGGCTTTGCACCTGGCACTAGCTCGATCGTAAAATCTATCTCCCGTTGAGGCGGGGCTCCAGGAAGATCTGCGGGGAACACATCAGGGTATTCCGATACCACTGAAATACAATCCAACGCGGGCTTCGGCTTTGCAACCTCCACTAGTGTAAAGAACAGTTCTGCTCCGGCACGAACCGCCTTCACCACCTGAAGAGCAGACATCAACGTCTTGCTCGACCCCTTTAAGCCCGTAAAAGTCGTCTCACGACTTGCCCCCAGCTTGACTTCCTTGCTACCGCAATCTATATGGGCCTGCTGCTCCGAGAGCCAGTCCATGCCAAATATGACGTCGAACTCCACTAACGGAAGTAAAGACGCCCGCAGGTCGAACTCCTGCTCTCCAATACGAGTCTTAACCTCGCAGATCCTAACCGCTCGCATCGAACACCCATTGGGCAACAACACATCCAACTTGTCCTTCGCCATCGAAGAAGGGACTCCGATGCGTGATATAAATCCTTCGGACAAGAAGGAGTGTGAAGCTCCCGTATCGAAGAGTGCTCGTGCGGGATTTTCACAAATCATTACAAATCCTAAACAAGCAGTGGTAAGGTAACATATACATAACAAGCATATAAAGGAATTGACTTGCTATAAATTAAACCGTACCTGTCACCACGTCAGCTTGTTTAATGGCCTCCTGTTGGCCAAGATTGTAAACCCTTGGTTGGGCCGGAGCATAGTGAGATGCGGTCGACTCCACCGCCTTTCCCTTCTCTTCGTAGGTAGCTCCTGGCCTCCTTTCGGACTTAGGACGTCCGCTCCAACAATCACGGGCGAAATGCCCCGTCTTGCCACAAGTGAAGCACGCGCCCGGGGTCCGACTCGTAGTCGCCCCAGAAGCACCAGAAGGAGCTGGACCCGAAGTCCTATGCTTCTTAAAGAATCTTTGATAGCCAGACTTTGAAGTAGTCGGCACTTTGAACCCAGATTTCTTCTCGCCCAAGCCTTTCTTCGCTTGTACACTCTTCATGTCCTTCTCCAAGGACCGGGCAGTATTGACCAAGGTTAAGAAACCCTGCGTCATTGGCCCCGACAGTAACAATCTCAGCTCATCCCTCAAGCCTTCATAAAAACGATTAGTCTTGCGCTCCTCATCCATGATGATGGAGCTAGCATAACGACTCAACCGCGTAAACTCGTGGAGATATTCATCCACGCTCCTCTCACCCTGCACCAACTTCAGGAACTCATTCTCCATTGAAATCCTCTGAGTAGAAGGGAGGTATCTTGCTAAGAACAATTCCGAGAACTCTTCCATCGGAACGTCTATCAGTTGTCTACCTCTCAAATGATGCAGCTCCAAACCTTCCCACCACATCCTCGCTTCCCCATCCAGAAGGAACGTAGCGATGGTGGTCATTTGCCACTCCTCCGTCTCCGTCGCTGTCATGACTCTCTTCACCCTAGAGAGCCAGTCTTCAGCCTGCGATGGGGTTCCCAACCCCGAGAATAACGGAGGGTTAAAGCTCATTACATGCTTCAACTGCCTCTCAGTCGCCCTCCTTGGCACTATTGGTTCTACAACCACTTGCTCCATCCTCCTCGGCTCGGCCTCTTGAAGAGGTACTTGCTCCATCACAGGAGTGGGCTGCTGCGCTTGCCTTCCAGGCTGCGCATTGATCACGGCCAACACCGCTTCAGCCACCAATCGTATATTTTCAGCCGACAAAGGTGTTGCTGGAGCAACTTCTGGTGCACTACTAGCCTCAGAACCTCGGCGTTCTGACGGCCCAACACCACTTCGGGTCACCTATAGTGGTACAAAACACCGTTAAGCGACCAAATAACATTGCAAACAGCAATTATAGGAACACGCAGGTTCCTCAAACACGAGTATTTTCATTCCTAAGTGGACATTCATGGGTTCTTTTACCATTATAACGATGACGCACACAATGTGCTCACCACCCCTTAAAAAGAATTCGACCACGAATTCCGTTTAAGCCCGACCGAAACCTCGCTTTGATACCAAATTGTAACACCCCCTATCCGTCGCATAACATATAGCAGTAGGTCCGGCCGGGGCCCGATGCCATATACCACAGACATACCGGGTGGTTACTTATGGAAACCATCCAACCAATCTCAACGTCCTACACAGAGCATTCTAGCGGAAGCAGTTAATATAAGTTGTAAACAAGAACCCAGCATAAGAGCACGAATGTCCACTAATACAACATTTAGGAATGTATACAAAAATACCCAAACATTGGCCTTAAGGCCTTACAAAAAGTTTCACTTGTCCGTTACATGATTTACCAACCTCGGCACGCAGGCCGGCCATACATGAATAAAAATAGAAAACATTTCACTTGGGCCTTCGAGGGCCAGCTTCGCAAAAAGGGCTTTAGCCCGCTATTGACCGCTCGGTCCAGCTGCACCTGCAAGCAAACAAACCACCGCACGGTGGCAAACAAAGCAACGGTCAGCAATGCTGACCAAATTATAACGATCCCGCCCCCAACTCGGGGCGGCGATGCTCCTTCCCTGCATTTCATTAGCATAAGCGAGCATTATAAATATAGTCATTTCATCACAGGCGGAGGCTCAACGGCCACACACCCCGTGCACTCAGGGCACATTCTTGGTGAACGCAGTCTAAGTCTGCCGACTCACCGCCATCCTCTCTTGGACGGCCAAACAATGAGCAGTTTGTCTTCCTAGCATGGGTCACGGTAATTAAAACCATAGACCGCGAAGACCCTCATCTATGCCAACGGCCCTAATCCGAACGACATAGAGTGGGTACGGTTCCATCTAACCCGTGCTCACAACGCAACGGTAATTTAAACCATATGCGCCCGCAACGGTAATTTAAACCATATGCGCAGGTCAAACTTCTACCGAGTCCCATTTTCATCACAAGTCACATAACCCGGTTATGTTCAAGTTGGCTTCCAAGCCACCAAGTTGGCAAGACCTCGTGTCCGCCCAGTTTTCCGGGTGCACCTTTGGGTTAGTCCCCAAGGCTCCCTGCTGCAATCTACCGCGTAGAAAACCCGAAAACACCAAATAGCACGGAGTCTTCTCCGGCCTTATGCAATGCAACATCACCGATCCGGACTAACATGTCCGGGTAGGCTTCAACCAAAATGCCTATGTCCGTTCTCGCATACGGACGCTAAACAACGGGGACTTTACATATCTACCCGAAGGAACGCCTCCAACTCTTCGCAAACTCGCGAGAGAGGGCTTCCTATGCTAAGAAAGAGAGCTATCATGCTCACAAGTGAGGATCGTTACCCTTGCGTTCCTCTTTGGCGCCATCGAAATGTAATCGGATAGAAATCACCGCACTTGCGTTGCCTCCGTGGATCCGGAGTCGGCTTGCGATTCGGAGCTCCGAAGCTCCTCCAATGGCGGATCTAGCTCCTCTTCCTCTTGCCTTAGCTCTTCTTTCTCCAAGGGTTTGGAGAGATGAAAAGGGGTGAAAAGTGTGGATTTTTCTAAGTCAAACCCGAGTATATACTCTCAGGAACCATCCCCAGCTGTCGGATCTCAACCTAAGAAAACGAGCGGCTTTGATTCGGGGCTGAAATGCCCAATCTGGGCCGAACACGGCCTGGCACACGCCCGTGTCCAGGGCCGTGTGCCGCATTCGCCGTCAAAATCGAATCTTCTGAACACGCACACGGGTATCGAACACGCCCGTGTTCGAGTTGACACGCCCGTGTTCCAGCTGACACGGCCGTGTAGCCGGCCGTGTACCCCATGATTTTCCCCCGTTTCCAACCCGAGCACTGCACGGGTTCTAGGACACGCCCGTGTCCTTGCCCGTGTCACATTGACACGCCTGGGCCCCCAGGCCGTGTACACGGGACATTTCGTCGAGGGGAGAACGACGACTGGATGACACGGCCTTGGACACGCCCGTGTCCTAGGCCGTGTGCCTTGTCTCGACGATCGTCGAGTGAATCTCGACGATTTCACCTTGACGATCGTCGACACGGGTCGACACGCCCTGCGACACGCCCGTGTCGCAGGCCGTGTGCCCATTCTCGATGAATCGTCGAGAATAACTCCACGATTTCACGGCTAAGTGTCGACACGGGTCGACACGCCCTGCGACACGCCCGTGTCGCAGGCCGTGTGCCCTTTCTCGACGAATCGTCGAGTATAGCTCGACGACTTCGCGACTAAGTGTCGGCACACACTTGACACGCCCTGGGACACGCCCGTGTCCCAGGCCGTGTGCCGTCAGCCAGAAACCAAAACTGGCCCAAAACGTCCCCCTTTGCTCCTTTGAGTTTCGGGGCGTTACAACTTATAACGGTAATATTCAGAGAATATTAAGCATTGATTACTCAGGAATTATTGCAATAAAATAAGGACAGAGGGAGGGAAATTTCCAAGTCTGGAACTACACTGAAATCATCGAGCAGAGAACATAAATCTTTGACCTGGGTCCTGAGTTCGTCGAGCTTAGAAGTTATGTTCGTCGACCAGATAATCTTTGTTCGTCGACCTGAGATACAAGATCGTCGAACTAAGAACAGATAACTGCTTTCTCTAGAACCTTGCCAATTCTGTGCATCAAGATCGTCGAGCTGAGATTCTAACTTCGTCGACTGGAGTTCAGTGAAATGTTTCTTGGACTTAAGAATGTAGAAGTAAAGTGTCCAGAAATCGTCGACCTGAGAATTTAGTTCGTCGAACTGAGAACTGCTAACAGCTACTTGATACAAATTGTCGAGACTGTGGTCCAAGTTCGTCGAGCGGAGAACATGAATTCTTCGACTGAAGTATGATTTGGACATAGAATATTTAGATGTTTCTGGACTTTAGAATGTTGAGGTAGAGCATCCAGAGATCGTTGACCTGAGAACCAAATTCGTCGAGCTGAGCTCAGAGAATTGTTTCTGAGTTCGTCGAGGTGAGCACGCCTTTCGTCGAGCTGAGTTAGACGAACGTCAAACTCATTTCCTGAGTCTTTGAAATTTCTCTAAGTCCCGAGTCTTCTACAGTATGTTGATGGCTGGTCCATGTAGTGTTGACTCTAAGGACATGGCCTAGACTCTAGGACACAAACATGACCCATGCTATACATGTTGGGTCAAACATCCTAGTTTAGTGAAACTAGTCCAAATCCAACTAGGGATCCAATAGACACCCTCCCATAGGAGATGGGGTGGGTTAGGGTAGATTTGTCCAAGGGCCCAAGTTCAAACCCTAAGTTTGGACATTGGGGTTTTGAGAAGGGCATGGGGTCAAATGCCCTTGTATGGACTTGAAATTTAGTAGAGAGGACACTAGGGTAGCTAAAGTCCTCTGGTAAAAATCTTAGAGGATTTGGAGATGGTTAAACCCCTCAAAACCCTAACCCTAGTTTAGGTCACATGTCACACCTCCCCTATAATGACCGTATAATATGGGTCCGGCCGGGGCCCCACACCACACAGACGCCGCAACTTTAATATTAAAAGATGATATAACTACCCAATTTCAAAACTCGGAAGTAAACAACAGCGGAAACATCAACCAAGACTAGAAGTTATCCAACCATATAGGAGTATCGAAATGGCCTTATGTCCTCACACAATAGAGAGTCCAAAATTCAATTGATACATAACACATCAATGTGCAAAGGCACTCCTAAGCTACCTCGGCATGCAATCCAGAAGTCTAAAGCATCAAACATACAATATCACAAAAGTAGAGCTAATGCAAAACTGGTAACACTTCATGAGGCTTAGGCCTTTTTGGCCGGAGAGCTAGCTCCTGCTTGCGATCTTTGCCCTGTAAAAATTGGTTGTAACGTGGGTCAGCAAAGGTTGACCTCAAACTGTGTAACAAACACCTCTCCTCCCGTCCTCCCCTAACGGACCTCGGGGTACCCCTCCAACCTGCAAGTCAGCACTTCATATACCATATATATAAACAAGTAAAGCACTACAAGAATAGGCTTGGATGTCTCAAACAACATACATGTTTTCTATGTTGAGGATATAAATAAAAGGGGCCTACTATTCAGCATGTATGCAAAACCCGGGCCTCACCCAAGGCACCCTATCACGTATGCTTCTAGCACATCATAAAACATCTAGGTACTTCCAATTTACCCATTGGTATTAAGCCTCAAACAAAAATGGTACTGCAATTCCCCTAACGGCATACAAGCCACCACACGGAACTCTTACCAAGGCCACACCCGCTCATGGTCTTAAACCCGGGCTTGCCTGCAAGCTCTGACTTCTCATGTCAGGATTTCGTCTAACACACTGACCGATACTAAGAACCCTTGCTGGACCCCACCCGCTCATGGCCTCATTGCCCGGGCTTGACCCATGCTTGGCATTCTCGTCAGTCTCACAGAAGCGGAGAAGTCTCACCGGGACACTCTCCACACATGACTTGCACGTCACGGGATAGCCAGCCGACCACGGAGACAAAGCCACACCTTAGCAGATCATAATCCAATATCATTCCCACCCTAATCCCTCATTTATACTGCAACGTCCCTGGGCACCAAGGAAACTATCTACCGCCAATGCGGAGCTAATATTGTCCACGAAGAAAACCATCTACCGCCATTGCGGAGCTAACCTTGTCTGGTTCCAGCCACACATACTGACTCGAGAAAAGGGGGAAAACACAAATATCACAAACAACATCTTGCCGCACCGGATTTCTACAAAATCCTTAATGCTCGTATGCAACATCACCAAGTCGGACTAACGGTCGCGACTACGGCTTCACCCACAATGCCTAATCCACTAATAGAGTGGATATCTAATGCAAAAACATGCCGGGGATGGACTCAATTGACCCGGAGTTTCCTCTTGAACCATGACGACCCAAACCCCTCTCATTTGAGAGATTTGGTGCCCAAAAGATTGAAAGAAAAGATACTAAACACGCATCCTAAAACCAAGAGGAGAAGTGTCGTTACCTTACGACCCCTCTTCCTAGCCATGGAAACTTAGCCAGATGAAAACCTTCATAACGGTCTTGCCTCCACAGATCCGGACTCGGCTCGTGATTTGGAGCACCGAAGCTTCTCCGGTAGCCGGATCTCTCCTTTTCCTTCTTCCTTGCTCTCCCTTCTCTCTTGAACTTAGAAAGAGAGTACTTGATGAAGAATGAGGGTTTCCAAACTCTATTCTCGGACATAACTCAGCAAGGAAAGCCCTGGACCATCAAATCTCACTAGAAGGAAACGAACGGCCATGATCTGAACTAAAAACCAAAACACCTGGGCCAAACACGGCTTGCGACACGCCTGTGTCCAAGCCCGTGTGCCTCAATAGACGCTGAAACTGTCGCACCTAGAAAAGGACACGGGCTCTGAACATGCTCGAGTAACATCTGACTTGCCCATGTCACGCAGTATACGCCCGTATGCCTGGGCGTGTCCCTCCATCGACACAGGACCAAACACAACCCAAGGAGAACACGGGTACTCGACACGCCCATGTCACATTTGACATGCCCGTGTCCAACACGAACACGCCTAGGCTCCAGGGTGTTTCTATCCACTCACACGGCCCGACTAATAACCCGAGCAGGACACGGCCTGGGACACGCCCGTGTCTCATGCCGTGTTCGAAGTCTCGACGATCGTCGACTGCCTTTTTATCGACTTCGCGGAAAATTCGTCAAACACGCGCACGACACGGCCTTTGACATGCCCGTTTCCCAGGCCGTGTTCCCTATCTCGACAGTTCGTCGAGCGAAAATTGTCGACTTCCCGGGCTCTCGACAAACCCGGGCACGACACGGCTAAGGACATGCCTGTGTCCTAGGCCGTGTTCACTGTCTCGATAATTCGTCGAGACCAGTTCGTCGACCAGCCGAGTTCCTCGTCGAACCTGAGCATGACACAGCCAGCAACATGCCCGTATCCCAGGCCGTATGACCCTCACCAAGACCCAAACTTGGTTCTGAACGCTGTCCGTCCCTCTGTCGAATTTTGGGGTGTTACAACTCTCTCCCCCTAAAAAGAATTTCGTCGCGAAATTAAAGAAAGCAAAATGGTGGGGGGGGGTACACAAAACTTAAATGATACCTGAACGGAAAAACTCTGGATACTCTTCCAGCATGGTCTGTTCTCGCTCTCAAGAGAAATCCTCACGATCGCAGTTGTCCCACCGGACTTTTACGAGTTTGACCTCTTTGTTCCGCAACTGCCGAATTTCTGAATCCTCTATAGCAACTGAACGAACTCAAATCCTCAAGTCTTCCTCTATCGACACCGATGCCGATTCGATCACCACACTAGCCTCTACCAAGGCTTTCCTCAAGATGGAGACATGGAAGACGTTGTGTAATCCACTCAGCTCTGCGGACACTGCCAACTGGTACGCTACTTCTCCCACCCATTCAACAACCTCGAAAGGTCCCAAAAACCTTGGACTCAACTTCTTGAGTCGGCGAATCTGTGAAACAACTTTGAACGGCTAGATCTTTAAATAGACCCAATCGCCTACGGCGAACTCCAGCTTCATGTGGCGAGCATTGAAATATTTTGCTTGCCGATCTTGAGCCACCTTCATGCGCTCTTGAATGGTCCGCACCAACCCACAAGCATCAGCTACGAATTCTTTTCATAATAGTTTGGTGTCTCCTGCCTCTGTCCAAGACATCGGTGTTCGACACCGCCTCCCATAAAAAGCTTTGTATGGCTCCATTTTTATACTTGCTTGGTAACTGTTATTGTCCGCGAACTCCACCATGATGAGGTGATCCTCCCATTTCTTGCCGAAGTCAAGAATACACATCCTCAACATATCTTCCATAGTACGAGTTGTTCTTTCGGTTTGCCCGTCGGTTTGAGGATGGAAAGCCGTACTGAACTTGAGCTTTGTGCCCAAACTCTTCTGAACCAATCTCCAGTCCTTGGATGTGAAACGTCCGTCACGATCGCTAACTAGACTTTTAGGAATCCCATGTAGTCGCACAATGTTGCGAACATACAAATCTACCAGCTTCTTAACGTTGTCCTCCAATTGATTTGGGATGAAGTGAGCCACTTTGGTTAAGCGATCCACAATCACCCAAATATCGTCGTTACCCTGCTGCGATCTAGGTAACCGATGCACAAAATCTATGGAGATGTCATCGAATTTCCACTCAGGGATTGGAAGAGGCTTTAGGAACCCGCCCGGCTTCTGACACTCGGCCTTCACCAAGGTACAAGTTTGGCATCGATTCACGTACAAAGCTACGTCCTGCTTCATTCCAGGCTACCAAAAGGATTTCTTCATATCCAAGTACTTCTTTGTACTGCCCGGTTGAATGGAGTACTTTGTAAAGTGAGCCTCAAACATCAACTCCTCACATAGCTTGTCAAACTGCGGTACACAAATCCGTCCGTCCTTCCTCAGAATCCCATCAATTATCTCCCAGGCGCTGCTCTCACCCTTTTGAGCTTCCACCACGTATGGTTGAAACTCCACATCAAAACAGGTCGCTTCCCGAATACGATCGGATAAGTCATTCTGCATTTCAATCCAGTTCAACTGAGCCACGCTAGACTCGCCCCTTGCTATGCACTCCAAGCCGAGGGACTCCCAGTCCAACACCAACCGCTCATCATGAGCTTTGATCCAATTCCCTTGCCCCGAGTATTTTCTACTCAAGGCATCTGCCACCACATTTGCTTTGACTAGCGTATACTGAATCGCCACCTCGTAGTATCCAAGGATCTCGGCCCACCTGCGCTGCGGCATATTCAAGTCCTTCTGATCTAGGAGATAATTCAGGCTTTTGTGATCCGTGAAGATCTCCCCCTTCGCACCATAAACTTAGTGCCACCACAATTTCAACGCAAAAACTACCGCCACCAACTCCAAGTCCTAGACGGGGTAATTCCACTCGTGAGGCTTCAGCTGCCTAGACCCAAAGGCTATCACACTACCATGTTGCACCAAAACGTAACCCAAACCACAACCCGATGCGTCACTGAAGATTTGAAATCCTTCGGTCCCTTTCGGTAGACTTAGGATTGGAGCCGTCATCAGTCTTTCCTTAAGAGTCTCAAATGTCTGACTGCACTCCCGAGTCCACACAAACTTCTGATCCTTATAAGTTAGTGATGTGAGGGGTACAACTATCCACAAAAAGTTTTCCACGAATCTTCTATAGTACCCGGCTAGTCCAAGAAAACTTCGGACTTCCACCACGGTTCTCACAATCGTCCAGTCTCTGATGGCTTCCACTTTTGTTGGATCTACCGCCACCCCATCCCCACTAATCATATGGCCCAAAAATTCTACCTTCTCAAGCCAGAACTCGCAGTTTGAGAACTTTGCATAAAGCTGGTTCTCCCTCAACACTTGCAAGACTACTCTCAAGTGAGTCTCATGCTCCACCTCCGATTTGGAGTACACCAGAATGTCATCGATAAAGGCAACTACAAAAGATTCTTTGTATTTCCGAAATACCTGAGTCATCAAATCCATGAATACGGATGGTGCGTTCGTCAGCCCGAATGGCATCACCGAGAACTCAAAATGACCATACCTCCTACCAAACGCTGTCTTGGGTATGTTCTCGTCTCGAATTCACAACTGATAGTATCCTGACTTTAAGTCCAACTTTGAATACACCATTGACCCCACCAGCTGGTCAAACAGGT
Source organism: Platanthera guangdongensis (assembly GCA_039583875.1). Classification (NCBI taxonomy): domain Eukaryota; kingdom Viridiplantae; phylum Streptophyta; class Magnoliopsida; order Asparagales; family Orchidaceae; genus Platanthera; species Platanthera guangdongensis. Next base: position 144,228,450 of record CM077166.1, read on the forward strand.
TGTCAATCTGAGGAATCAGATACTTATTCTTGACATTCAATTTATTCAACTCTGGGTAGTCTATTCAAAGCCGCATACTACCATCTTTCTTCTTCACGAACAACACAGGCGCGCTCCACGGTGAAGTTCTGTGTCTGATATACCCCTGCTCCAATAGTTCCTGCAACTATACCTTGAGTTTGGCCAACTCCTTTGGTGACATCCTAAATAGAGGTCGTGACACCAGCCTAGCCTCTGGCACTAACTCAATCGAGAAATCGATCTCCCGTCGAGGAGGCGCTCCAGGAAGTTCATCCGTAAACACATCCTTGAACTCTGCCACTACGGGCACATCCCCAAGTGATAAATTGGAGAGGCGAACCTCCAATAATGCTACAAGAGCTACTCCACCCTGGTTAACTGCCCGTATCAACTGCATGGAAGAAATTATGGAATAGGCCACTCCATTGAGGCCCTCAAACTTAACTTCTGTCTGCCCTTCGCTTCTTAGGGTCACCACCTTGGATAGGCAATCAATACTGGCACGCTGCTCCGCTAGCTAGTCCATTCCCAACATCACATCAAACTCGACCAGCAGTAGGACCGCTGCTATTAACATGAAGTCAACTCCGCCTAGCTCCCAACAAATGCGCCCTTTCTCCCCGATGGTCATGGATGAACCATTGGGCATGCACACCTTCAATGCTGCACCCGGCGAGAACGACTCAACTCCAATCCTCCGGATGAAGCTTTCCGCAAGGAAAGAGTGCGACGCTCCCGTATCAAACAATACCCTAGCAGGGTATCCGGGAACAAAGACAAAGCCTACGACATAGATATCACATATAACGGTCTGAAAGTATGAAGCACAAGGTTAAACTTAAACTTCCTCATACCCGTCACCACATCGGGCTGGCAGATCGCTTCCTGCTATCCAAGGTTGTAAGCCCTTGGTTGCACCGGTTGGAACCGAGAAGCGCTAGACTCCGCCATCTTCACTTTCTCTGCGGTGCTGGGGCTGGAGCGCACCATCTGCTCCTACGTTGCCTCATACTCCGCACCTCCTTGGTTACAAAAATGAGCAATTTGCCCCCACCTTACCACAATTGAAGCACGTCAGTGGACCCTTAGAGTGAGGCCCTCGGGACGTCCACTTGCTTTTCTCAACGGACTTGTATGGATGAGGCTTCTTCCTCCATCAATTCCCTTAAGACTTTAATTGGGATTGAGAAGGCTTCCCTTCTCCTTGCTTGGGCTCAAAACCCTTACGACGTGGGCTTCACTCTATATCACTCTCCAACCTCCTGACAGCCTAACTAGCTTATTGAAACTAGCTCTCTTCATGACAATGAGGGGTTGTCTTAGATTCTCCCTCAGCCCCTGGTAGAAGAGGTTATCCCTCTCCTCATCGTCCATCATGGTTGTTCAGCGTAACGACCCAAACGAGTGAACTCCTGTACATACTCGTCCACCATCTTATCTCGCTGCAACAAGTGCAGAAATTGCCTCTGAAGGGCCAACCTTGTTGAAATAAGAATGTACTTCTTTAGGAAAGCATCCCCAAATTCTTCCATGGACGGGGTGCGTCCAAGAAATTGGTGGTCGCTATGGCTCACAAACCACAACTTTGTGTCTCCCTCAAACATGAAAGCTGCAAACTCAGATTTCTTCTCCTCTAGCGTCTCTACCGCCATCAGAAGTTCTTGAATTCGTGCCCACCAATCCTCCGCATCAGTTGGAGTACCGACTCCCTTGAATGTTGGGGGATGGAATCTCAGAAAATACTTCATCTGCCGGTCTCCATACCCGACAACCACCCTTTCTGCCAAAGGCTCTGCTCGCCTGGCTTCTCCTCCCGGCACTGCCATCGCCGTATCCGGTGTAGCAGGGGTTGCTACCTGAGCTATCGTTGTACCTCGGGCTTCCACAATTGCTTCTACAAGCATGCAATAGAAGTCGGCCGGGTTTACACCCATGCCTAAAGGACACTAAGCAGTAGTGCTGCTCGCTGAAAGCTCTTCTCTTGGTCTCGACGTACCCGCCTCGTTGCTTGCACTCTTAAGAAAAGCAAGGAAACAAGGAATCAGTCACTAATCGCAAGACTCAAACATAAGGACACACATGGTCCCGCATTACTCCTATATGGATAACTTCTAAATGTGATACGATTACGTTAAATCGACCGCCCTAACTGACCTTGGATGCACCCTCGCTCTGATACAAAAATGTAACACCTCCCCTGTAATGACCGTATAATATGGGTATGGCCGGGGCCCCACAACTCACAGATGCCACAGCTTTAGCATTAAAAGATGATATAACTACCCAATTTCAAAACTCGGAAGCAAAAAACATCGGAAACATCAACCAAGACTAGAAGTTATCCACACATATAGGAGTATTGAAACGGCTTTATGGCCTTACACAAAAGAGAGTCCACAATTCAATTGATACATAACACATCAATGTGCAAAGGCACTCATAAGCTACCTCGGAATGCAAGCCGGAAGTCTAAAGCATCAAATATACAATATCACAAAAGTTGAGCTAATGCAAAACTGGTAACACTTCATGAGGCTTAGGCCTTTTTGGCTTGCGAGCTAGCTCCTACTTGCGATCCTTGCCCTGTAAAAATTGGTTGTAATGTGGGTCAGCAAAGGCTAACCTCAAACTGTGTAACAAACGCCTCTCCTCCCGGCCGCCCCTAACGGACCCCGGGGTACCCCTCCAACCTGCAAGTCAGCACTTCGCATACCATATATAGAAACAAGTAAAGCACTACAAGAATAGGCTTGGATGTCTCAAACAACATACACGTTTTCTATGTTGAGCATATAAACAAAAGGGGCCTACTTTGCATCGTGTATGCAAAACCCGGGCTTCACCCAAGGCACCCTATCGCGTATGCTTCTAGCACATCATCAAACATCTGGGTACTTCCAATTTCCCCATTGACATTAAGCCTCAAACAAAAAAGGGTACTACAATTCCCCTAACGACATACAAGCCACCACACGGAACTCTTGCCAAGGCCCCACCCGCTCATGGTCTTAGACCCGGGCTTGCCTGCAAGCTCTGACTTCTCATGTCATGATTCCATCTAACACACTAACCGATTCTAAGAACCCTTGCTGGACACCACCCGCTCATGGCCTCATTGCCCGGGCTTGCCCCATGCTTGGCATTCTCGTCAGTCTCAGAGAAGGGGACTAGTCTCGCCGGGACACTCTCCACACATGACTTGCATGTAACGGGATAGCCAGCCGAGCACAGAGACAAAGACACGCCTTAGCACATCACAATCCAATATCATTCCCACCCTAATCGCTCATTTGTACTGCAACGTCACCGCGCACCAAGGAAACCATCTACCGCCAATGCGGAGCTAACCTTGTCCACCAAGGAAACCATCTACCGCCATTGCGGAGCTAACCTTGTCCGGTTCTGGCTACACGTACTCACTCGAGAAAAGGGGGAAAACATAAACATCACAAACAACATCTTGCCGCCCCGGATTTCTGCAAAATCCTTAAAGCTCGTATGCAACATCACCGAGTCGGACTAACGATCGCGACCACGGCTTCACCACAATGCCTAATCCACTAACTGAGTGGATCTCTAATGCAAAAACATGTCGGGGATGGACTCAATCGACTCGGAGGTTTCTCTTGAACCATGGCGACACAAACCCCTCTCATTTGAGAGGTTTGGTGCCCAAAAGCTTGAAAGAAAAGATGCTAAACACGCTTCCTAAAACTAAGAGGAGAAATGTCGTTAACTTATGACCCCTATTCCTAGCCATGGCAACTTAGCCAGATGAAAACCTTCGCAACGGACTTGTCTCCATGGATCCGGACTCGGCTTGTGATTTGGAGCACCGAAGCTTCTCCGGCAGCCAGATCTCTCCTTCGCCTTCTTCCTTGCTCTCCCTTCTCTCTAGAACTTATAAAGAGAGTACTTGATGAAGAATGAGGGTTTCCAAACCATATTCCAGGACATAACTCAGCGAGGAAAGCCCTGACCATCAGATCTCACTACAAGGAAATGAATGGCCACGATCCGAACTAAAAACCAAAACAACTGGGCCAACACGGCTTGCGACACGCCCGTGTCCAAGGCCGTGTGCCTCAATCGACGCTGAAACTGTCGCACACAGAAAAGGACACTGGCTCTGAACATGCCTGTGTCACATCTGACATGCCCGTATCATGCAGTACATGCCCATGTGCATGGGCGTGTTCCTCCATCGACACAGGACCAAATACAACCCGAGGAGAACACGGGTACTCGAAACGCCCGTGTCACATTTGACACGCCCGTGTCACATTTGACACGCCCGTGTCCAACACGAACACGCCTGGGCTCCAGGCTGTGTCTATCCTCTCACACGGCCCGACCCACAACCCGAGTAGGTCATGGCCTGGGACACACACGTGTCTCAGGCCGTGTTCGAAGTCTCGATGATCATCGACTGCCTTTTTGTCGACTTTGCGGAAAATTCGTCAAACATGCGCACGACACGGCCTTGGACACTCCCGTGTCCCAGGCCGTGTTCCCTGTCTCGACACTTCGTCGAGCGAAAATTGTCGAATTCCCGTGCTCTCGACGAACTCGGGCACGACCCGGCCATTGACACGCCCGTGTCCTAGGTCATGTTCACTGTCTCGACACTTCGTCGAGACCAGTTCATCGACCACCCGAGTTCTTCGTCGAACCCGAGCATGACACGACCAACGACACGCTCGTGTCACAGGCCGTGTGACCCTCACCAAGACCCAAACTTGGTTCTGAAAGCTGTCCGTCCCTCTTTCGAATTTTGGGGCGTTACATCATTATCCTTAAAATTGAAGGATAGGTAATTAGAACTATATGAAAAATTGTGAAGCTTGGGTAGTGTAGTCATAATGTCATTGTAAGCCTTGGATAAATTTATTGGGAATTTCAGATCAATAATTTTAGTATCACCTTTGCAATACCAGAATTAGCCCTAATTAATTATGTTTTTATTATGACCTTAATATCCATTAAATGATTATGAAATTGGTGGAGAGTGAGTTTTAGACCATTATGATCATACATGGATTATATTGTAATTTTTAGATGTAAATTTCCAGTGCTTACATCATAAGTATATAAATATAGGAATAAGATCTATAACAGATTTAGAGCTCCCTTTTTATTGGAAAATCATGAAACTTGATCAATAGTATTTCTACGTCAATATGCTCATATGAGAAATTTATTACAATTTTTAAATGAATATTTGTTGTATTTAGTTCATTAACCTCTTAAGTTGGATTATTATGAGAAAATCAAGTATAAAGTTCATTATTCACTGATAAATTATGAAACTTGACCAGGAGTGTTTATATGTCTTTATATTCAACCTCGAAGTTTCCCAGAATTTTTAGATGTATATTGTCAGTACTCGTCCCTTTTATTTGGTTAATGTAGTTTATGTTCAAAAATTACGTTTAGGGGTTTAAGTCTTACTGACAATTTTGAAACCTTGAATTTACTGATAAGTAGTTTTCTTGTATTTACCATAATTTTGTGGAACATTCTGCATGCCTAAAAATAGTACTTCATGTTCAAACTAAGGCATTTGGATCTCTTAGGAAATTAAATAAATTATTAAGTAAATTAGGAAAATTATAAACTTCTGGATTTAGGCTAATCATGTCATGATAGACCACAAATAAATATTATAGGGATTTTGGATGATAATTTGGAGTACCTCCCATTGTACACATCATATACCTTGGGATGGTCTGCGTTTAGTAAAACTTGCAGAGATCATAATATGGAGCAAAATGAATCTAGGGAGTTGGGATATTGGTGTATTGATCTGGTAAGTGAAATGAGATTATCATCGGGAGTCGTGATGAGGAGTGGGAGGTTTGACTAGTGTTAAGAGGTGCTTGGGGTCGACGAAACATCATCTTCCCTGTGGAGAGAGAAAGAGTCAATACACTAGGGTTAGATCCAGTACAACATCAAAGGGATTGCGAGTTGGGTAACAACCAATAATATTAAGTGCCTTGCGAAAGGGAACGATGGACTTCAGCTACCATCATAGTTTCTAGTGCCCTCGAGAGCCCTTCACGGGGAATACCTTGGGCAGTCTTGGGCTAACCTAAACCGTAAGTAAAATCAATGTTTAAAAGAGCAATTAGTATAAGTAGGGATTCACAATTCACAAACCCCGGTAGCTCGGAAGGTTGGTTAGGTTAGTTTGATTAGCCATCCAGACGGTAGCTTCGGAAGTTAGATACAACAGACGGGATAGTCCGGGGTTTAACGCCCCCACTCGTCACATGGCATATAACGGTGGTCCGGTCGGGGCCCCACGCCATATGTCACAGACAAGCGTCAGAATTACTTGTGGAAACCAAAATCTACTCGCATCCTAACTCAATCCATTCTAGCGTAGCATTTTACGTTAACAATGAACTCAACTCAGAGAATGTCCACTACTATATAAACTCCACATTTATATATCCAAATCAGGAATGTATACAACTCACACACACTGGCCTTAAGGCCTTACAAATTTCTCTTTACATAAATAAATTTTCGTACATCGGCACGCAGGCCGGCCACACATGAAATACAACCACGCACACGGCCTTTAAGGGCCTTTAGCAACAAGTCTCCACTCCGCTATTTTCAATTCCACCGTCAACACCTGCAAACACATATCCACCCAAGAGTGGCAAACAAAGTAACGGTCAGCTATAGTTGACCACTTATAACGACCCTACCCCTTACCCGAGGCAGTGGTTCATTCCCTGTATGCATTGCCATATCATAATCTCTTTAGTAATCTAGCAACCACAACCATATCAATCTATCAAGCACAACCATATCAAAAATATTTGTATCCACCCAACGCTCCGTGTGCTCAGGGCACCTTAAACATTACCAACCAAAACAGATCGACCCATACGTTGTGGTGCAGCAGGCCGGGTGCTCGCTTCCCGGACACTGCCACCCATCGATCTCTCAACCCAATCCAGATCGAACCACACTTTGTAGTGCAGCAAGCCGGGTGCTCGCTTCCCGAACACCGCCGCCCATATATCTCTGCTCTATCTAGATGAACCCACCTTCGTGGTGTAGCAGGCCGGGTGCTCGCTTCCCGAGCATTCTACCAATGATCTCTCACTACAACCAAGAGCTTACTCAAAGACTCCATCCATCCATAACCAACATTCATTCATCCACACAACCATTCACTTAAAGCATAAACCTTTTATAGCATCAAATCCATGGAGTCTTCTCCAGTTTACCCATGATCATCACCAATCCAGACTACCCGTCCAGATGGGCTCCACACAGCATGCCTATGTCGTACTCACACTTCCGGCTCTAGATGCAGACTCAACCAAGGAATCACTTCCGTGATCCACCTCCTGGTGGAGGATTTCACGCACATGCATAAAGAAAGGACTTCGATGTCCATGAAGGAGATCATTACCCTTGAAGATCGCTTCGGCGCCATGAAGTAGCCGGATGGAAGTCACCACCTCGGCTTTTGCTTCACGAATCTGTTCTCAGATCTTCAATCAGCACTCCACAACTCCTCCAGTAGCTGGCTTGCTTTCTCCTTTTCTTCCCTTGCTCTCCCCGTCTTTTTCTCTCTCTTAAAATGAGATGGAGAAGAAGAAGATGAAGATAAAGGGGAATGCTCTCAGATCTTGGCCATATAAGCACCTAGACAGAGCCCAGCCCTTGGATTTAGGATAGGGAAATGAATGGCCACAAAATCTCTGAGAAATCATCTTTCGGCCTCGACACGCCCTGTGATACGCCCGTGTCACAGGGCTTGTACCATAAGCGGTACACGAACCTACTCATTCTAACTTATCTACGATAAGGTGACACGACCATGTCACGCATGTGTCAGCCTAGTAACGCCCGTGACACAGGGTGTGTAACCCACTCGAGACCTACTCGAGAGGACTTACTCGAGAGAAAACCAACTACTCGAGTACCCAGATAGGACACACCCGTGTCATAGGGATGACACGCCCGTGTCACCCCCCCTCTTACTCTAGTACTTTTCCACCTACTCGAGTACATTTCGACCTACACGAGAGCTACTCGAGTATGAGCGGGACACGCCCGTGTCACAGGCCGTGTACCCTCTTTCTCGAGTATTCGTCGACCTCAACAACTAGAGAGAGATTCGTCGACCAGGGGAGGACACGCCCTGGGTCACCCCCCCGACACGCCCATGTTACAGGGCGTGTACCTCCTGAAGAATTCATTGACCACGCGCTTGACCACTCAACCCAAGCAGGACACGCCCTGGGACACGCTCGTGTCCTAGGCCGTGTCACCCAATATTTTTCCGTTTCTCGAATTTGGGCTGTTACACGGGGAGTCGGTGGCTCGGAAGGATTTGGATTCAAAAATAAGGTGGTGGGTCTTCTGTATTGGACGGTCATTCACACCGACTTCGATACGTTGACTCGGCAGTGTGGGATACTTTGCCAGGGAAAGTCTAGTGGATATGGCTAGCATAGTACGTTGAGACTCTAAGATGTGTCCTTCTAGAGGCGTACGTAAGGGCTAGGCCTTGTAGTATGGATACCCTCCTAGGTGTGGGTGGCCCAACCCACTGTCTCCGTTTGCCACTACAGATGTTCCTGGGAGGGAAGCTAGCTGCCCAAATAGGGGGAACTAAAGGTCTGTGCGCATAGAGTCATGTGCGTGAGTTGCACTTGCATGAATCATGGCATAACATAACACTACACACATAATTGAATACAACTGATACCTCAACGTATAAATTTGTATGAGACTTTTTATATGATGGGAGCCTTGTAAGAAAACCACTTAACTTATAAGTTTGTATGGGCATTCATATAAGTTTAGGTTACTTACTCCTTAGAATGTTTTTCCTACCTATGTTGCTTTACTCTACTTGTTTACTTTACTGCTTAATATTGTAAAACTGCTAGATTGTACCTTTCTTCCTTAGCTGTTTATACATTATAAATTAACTTCTAGAATAGTTCCACCATCACCTGCTTGCTTACTCTCCACCTTCGTAGCTTCCCTTTCCTCCTCCCCGCTTGGTGCCTAGGAACCATGGGGGAGGGTTATGGGATGATAGGACTTAGTCTTTTTCACTAATGGTTTTCGGACCACAACATTATAGGGGCTCTGGATGGGAGACTGGGAGCAGCAGTAGGGGACACAGCACCAGCAGAGTATGGTGCTTATAGAGGTGGGCTAGTCTAGTACCGGAGCACCAGTGACCAGCTTCGTGAGTGATTAGTCTTTCGTATAGCAAATGCGAGAGATTGTAGTGAGGATCTGATGTACCGGGCTTAAGCCCATTTATATTTCATTTGTACTGTTCTATTGTAGTACTCTCTCTTTCCTAAATTTATGGACTTGTTTTGGTTTCTCATTTATATATGATGTTTGTGGACTCAATCATATTTCAGTTTAGGATTACTGCTCTCTCTTTCATGATCAAAAAGGCCGGCAGAATCAGTGTTTTGTTGTGGTGACCTTCCCGAGTGTCGGGGCCACCACAAAACGGCGGTTCTAGGCATAAGACCCCCGGGGTTGAAAAAGAAAAAAAGTGGGGTCTTACATCTTCCCTCAACTTTTTTTTTTCTGTTGTTATTGCAAATCATGGATAGGTTTTTTAGTATAAGTGGTGGTGGAAAGTTTTGCCACTTACCTTTTCACATGCACTTGCATACCACAAGAGTGTTTTCATTTTCAATTTTTATTTTATCATGACAGCATTATGCACTTACACCGTATGAGCGCGCACTTAAGCACGCTCTCGGCACGAGTTTAATTTATTTATTTTGTGTTAACTTTAAGATAGTGGTGTTGGCTTCGGATTTTTGGATAGGGTAGTGTGAAACTTGTGCAGTACTCCTAATCGAGGACACATGATGTGTAGAAATTTCTAAGCCAGCTAGTTATTTTCTAGTTCACAGAGAGATGATTTGCTCGGGACGAGAAAATGTTTAAGTCTGGTGGTGTGATGAGTCTGATATTTATAGGGTTTTTCGGACTCATCTAGGCTGGTTTTCTCACTCAAGCACTGCATTTCAACCGGATATCAGTTATATTTGCATCGTTTCGTCATGGACCATTTTGTGCACTATTTTGGCCCGAGGGTGTGTAGTTGCGCATTCTATTATTGGGGGTATGCACATGGTGCTCCCCATGGCTCTTTCTGTTTGATTTTCGTTGCTATATGTTTGGTGCTGCGAGCTTGTGCTCCAGCTTGGTTTCATTGCTGTGCAGGTGGTGCGTTTTCCCCAAGGCACGAATTCTGATTTGTGGAAAACGCACGGTCGTGCATTTCATAAATGCACGGTTTGTACCAGATCATGCGTTTTGTTTTGCTAGAAGAACGTCGAGTTGAGCTCGACAAATTTTGTCAGGGTGAGTTCGACGATCCTCACGCACGGTTGATGCACGGTTTCATCTTAACCGTGTGCTAAGGGAACACACGGTTTTCCTATAACTTTCTAGTTTGTTCCCTTCTGTGGTTAATCATGTGCTTTGTTCACACACTGGCGGCAGCGCCCGTGCGCGATTAAAATGCACGGTTCCCTTGTAGTGTCCTGAATTCCCACTCTGTCTCTACCCGTGCGATATCTTTCTCGCACGGGCGGAAATGTCCGTGCGCGAGTAAAACACACGGGTCAGTGCCTCTCCTTCTACAGGCTTGTTGTGAAAGTTAATATCGCAAGTTTTGCGCACGGTCGTGCGCAAAACCGTGCGTGACTATTTTTCTGACCTGCTTATATTTAAAGCGCAAATTTATTCTTCTCAGGGGTTTGGATCCAGTCCGAGCGGCCGCCCTTTTCTGCTCTTTTGAGTGGGGAAATCTTTCCTCCAGCCACCATTTCTCTCTCCTCCTTGGACAGTCGATCAGGCCACCATTTCTACTCCAAGAGCTAGCAAACTCTTCATCTCCGGCCACCATTGTGATCTCCAAGCTCCAAGCTCCATATAGAGCTCAAAGGTTATTGCATCCATGAAGTTCTCTGGTTAGAACCAGCCAGCAATTATTCATGAAGAAGACGAGATATTCGAAGGAAGTGACAACCCTTTTTGGTTCCCGGACGTCAACCAAAGACCGAGTTCGGACCAGGCTCGACAACCCTTGAATCCGGCATTGAATCTCGGAGAGACTTCATGCGTTTGGTTGAATCTCTCACACTTCACTAGTAGCGTTTCCTTTTTCTAAATATTTGAAGAGTTTGAATTATGTGTATGAATATTATTAGCTTGAATATTTCAGCATGTCTAGGTGTTGATTTGTTTCTGTTCTTGATAGCTTGTTGAGCTCCATTTCCTCTTGTGTTAGTTGTGATTGTGTCGTTCTAGCGATTGTTAGAAGCGTGCATTGAGAAGAGGTAATTGTGACCCTCATTAGATCTTCCATCTTCCCTATTACTCTCTTGAGTAGTCCTCCCAAGAGACGCGGTGGCGGCGACACGTAATAGGAATTTTAGCAAAAGATTTAGGAAAACCCCAAATCAAAACCACCTTTGGTTACTTTCCCGCTTGCAATCCCTTTTTCAAATAGCGAAATCACACTCCCTACTTGCACTCCTTGAGAGATCAATATCCGGGGATTCAACTCCTCACATTATTACTTGACTACATTCGGTACTCTTGCCATCTGATGCATCAGTGAGCAAGTAAAGTACAAGAAGGTAAACTAAGTAACTATTCAAGACCTATTGGAATGCCCATACAAACCTATAGACCAAAGGGTCAGTTTGGAAGTCCTATTGTATAAAGAGTCTCATATCAATTTGTACAATAGGTATCAAGGGTTATATGCAATGATTATGCTTTGTCATGCAAGTATGCTATGGTATGAACATGCAAGTGCAACTCACACACCCAACTCTGTGCACACAGACCTTTAGTTTCTCCTTTCTGGAGCCTAACCTCCCAGGATACCTCCGTAGTGGCAATTGAAAGCGGTGGGTTGGGCCTCCCCCACCTCAAAAATGATATCAGGACTACCAGTTAGGCCTATCGTACGCCTAAATGCTGGTGCACTAAGGGGAGCTCCTGCGTACTCTTGCCGGCTGGCGCACCGGACTTTATTTGGCTAAGTTCTAAACCACACTTGCCGAATCAACATATTGGTGTCGGTGCGATGACTATCCTATAACAACTACCCACTACATTATATTTTATGCACATGCAACATTAATGTATTTTCCCACCGAGCCAAAGCTCCCCGGACAATCCCGTCCGTCATAAATATCTACCGGGCGATTGACTCGCCGGGAAAACCTACCCATCACCAAACCACCAAGCCTACAGCTCGTGAGACCCAACCTAACTCCCACAACACCGGGGAGTATGAGTTTAATTGTAATCCTAGAGTATTTCTAATTACTCGATATTCCATTTTGCCTTACGGCTTACGTTAACCTTGGACTGACCAAGCTATTTCATGTGAAGGGCTCTCGATGGCACTAGGAGCTACGATGGGCTGAAGACCAAAGCTCCCTTTCGCAAGGTACTTGTTACTTTTGGTATCAACCCATAGCCAACCACATTTAAAGTTATACTTAATCTAAACTTAGTATATTTTGACTCTCTTTCCCTCCACAGGAAGGACGATGTTTCGTCGATCACGAGCACCATTTAACACTAGTCAACCATATACTTCCACATCATTTATCCTAATGATGAACTCATTTTCAGTTCACTAAAATTAGTAAACTATTAACCCCTTCTCCCTATGTTCATTCCACATGCTATCACAATTTCCGCAGTTTTACTAAATGCTGACCAATCTAAGCGATATGATGCACATGACAGGAGGTACTCCAAATTTCCATACAAAGGACCTGAGATAATTATTGTGGGTCTATCATGACACATTTAGTCTAAATTTAGAAACTTGTAATTTTCCTAATTATTTTGGCATTTATTAAATTTTCCCAAAAGTTAGGACATGGGTAATTTTGAACATGAAGTACCAGATTTCTTTAAATTATGGCCATCCAAAACTTAAGAACACTATATGATAGCAAAATATTAGTGAATACCAAATTTCATAGATTTTCATAAATGTGATAACCTCAAAATAATTAATTCAATGTAATTCAAATAATTAGAATTAATAAAGATAGTACCATAAATCATAGTCCAAAAATTATATAAAAATTTCCTGTTCCTTTTAATGGTCATAAAGCATTACTGGCTAAATTTCATGCAATTTCACAGTATGTGATCTATGTAGAAAAACACTTCAAATAATTCCATTAAAGTGCACTTGTGAAGAAACATTCTTATAAACTCATCCAAATAACATGTAATAATTTTTCTATGCTTTATTTGGCCATAAAAAGTTCTCTGGCCAAGTAACACAATTTTCCAACAAGATATGATATTTAGTATCTATTTATCAAAATAAGGTGCACTAGTTCACTTTACACATGAAGTACTAAGAGGAAATGCCCAAATAATCCTAAAAATTTACTAGTGCATCTAAATGATATTTAATCAGCATTGCCAAATTTTAATAACATTCTAAGTTAATTTAACCATGGTTTCTTCAAAATCATCACAAGGGGCAAGATGAAGGTTATTACTACAAGTATGAGCTACTGTTTTCTAAACATCCTATAATAAATTTTAGAGGTCAATATGTAACACCCCCTATCCGTCGCATAGTATATAGCAGTAGGTCCGGCCGGGGCCCGACGCCATATACCACAGACAGTCCGGGTGGTTACGTATGGAAACCATCCAACCAATCTCAACGTCCTACACAGAGCATTCTAGCGGAAGCAGTTTATATAGGTTGTAAACAAGAACCCAGCATTAGAGCACGAATGTCCACTAGTACATAATGAGGGATGTATACAAAATACCCAAAATCGGCCTTAAGGCCTTACAGAATGTTTCACTTGGATAATACATGATTTACAAACCTCGGCACGCAGGCCGGTCATACACGAATAAAACAGAAAACATTTCCACTTGGGCCTTCGAGGGCCAGCTTTGCAAAAAGGGCTTTAGCCCGCTATTGACCGCTTGGTCCAGCTGCACCTACAAGCAACAAACCACCGCACGGTGGCAAAACAAGGCAACGGTCAGCAATGCTGACCAAATTATAACGATCCCGCCCCCAACTCGGGGCGGCGATGCTCCTTCGCTGCATTTCATTAGCACAAGCGAGCAATGCATATAACCATAGCCATTTCATCACAGACGTTGGCTCATACGGCCACACGTCCCGTGCACTCAGGGCACATTCTCGGTGAACCGGTCGATGTTACGTCAATTAAAGCCATTAACATTCCGGACTCACCACCGCCACTTAGACGGCCATTCCTATGAGCAATTCGTCTTCCTGGCATTGGTCACGTCAATTTAAGCCATTGACCGCCGAAGACTCACATCTATGCCAACGGCGAGTGCCACGTAACCTTAGGTCTCTCTAACCCGAACGACATAGAGCGGGTACGGTTCCATCTAACCCGTGCTCACATCGCAACGACAATTTAAGCCATTTGCGCGAGTCAAACTTTCGCCGAGTCCCATTCTACCGCAAGTCACATAACCACGTTATGTTCAAGTTGGCTCTCAGGCCACCAAGTTGGCAAGATCTCGTATCCGCCCAGTTTTCCGGGTGCACCTTTGGGTTAGTCCCCAAGGCTCCCTGCTGCAATCTACCGCGTAGAAAACCCGAAAACAAACTAAAGCACGGAGTCTTCTCCGTCCTTATGCAATGCAACATCACCGATCCGGACTAACATGTCCGGGTAGGCTTCAACCAAAATGCCTATGTCCATTCTCGCATACGGACTCTAAACAACGGGGACTTTACATATTTACCCGAAGGAACGCCTCCAACTCTCCGCAAACTTGCGAGAGCGGGCTTCCTATGCTAAGAAAAGGAGCGATTCATGCTCAAGATGAGGATCGTTACCCTTGAGTTCCTCTTTGGCGCCATCGAAAAGTAATCGGATTGAAATCACCGCACTTGCGTTGCCTCCGTGGATCCGGAGTCGGCTTTCGATTCGGAGCTCCGAAGCTCCTCCAATGGCGGATCTAGCTCTTCTTCCTCTTGCCTTAGCTCTTCTTTCTCCAAGGGTTTAGAAAGAGGATAAGTGAAGAAAAGTGATGGATTTTCTAAGTCAAACCCGGGTATATCCTCTCAGGAACCATCCCCAGCCGTCGGATCTCAACCTAAGAAAACGAACGGCTTTGATTCGGGGCTGAAATGCCCAATCTGGACCGAACACGGCCTGGCACACGCCCGTGTCCAGGGCCGTGTGCCGCATTCGCCGTCAAAATCGAATCTCCTGGACCCTCACACGGGTATCGAACACGCCCGTGTTCGAGCTGACACGCCCGTGTTCCAGCTGACACGGCCGTGTAGCCGGCCGTGTACCCCATGATTTTTCCCCCGTTTTCAACCCGAGCACTGCACGGGTCCTAGGACACGCCCGTGTCCTTGCCCGTGTCACATTGACACGCCTGGACCCCAGGCCGTGTACACGGGACATTTCGTCGAGGGGAGAACGACGACTGGATGACACGGCCTTGGACACGCCTGTGTCCTAGGCCGTGTGCCTTGTCTCGACGATCGTCGAGTGAATCTCGATGACTTTCCCGGGACGATCGTCGACACAGGTCGACACGCCCGGCGACACGCCCGTGTCGCGGGCCGTGTGCCCATTCTCGACGAATCGTCGAGAATAACTCGACGATTTCACGGCTAAGTGTCGACACGGGTCGACACGCCCTGCGACACGCCCGTGTCGCAGGCCGTGTGCCCACTCTTGACGAATCGTCGAGTATAACTCGACGACTTCGCGGCTAAGTGCCGACACACGCTTGACACGCCCTGGGACACGCCCGTGTCCCAGGCCGTGTGCCTTCAGCCAGAAACCAAAACTGGCCCAAAACGTCCCCCTTTGCTCCTTTGAGTTTCGGGGCGTTACAACTCTACCCCTCTTAAAAGAATTTCGCCCACGAAATTACATAAAGGGAAAAACATGTACAAAACAAAATTTGTACCTGAGCGGAACAAATCCGGATATTCGTCAAGCATCGTCTGCTCTCGTTCCCAAGAGAGCTCCTCACGACCGCAATTGTCCCACCGGACTTTGACCATCCAGATCTCTTTATTGCGTAGCCGCTTGACCTCCGAGTCCTCAATCTGCACGGGCTTGACCTTTGTCGTTAGCCCACTTTCCACCGGCACTTGATCGACCGCGATCACTTGTGTAGGCTCTTGCACCGCCTTCCGAAGCACCGAAATATGGAATACATCGTGTAAACCACTTAGCTCCACTGAAAGCTTCAATCTATAGGCCGCTTCTCCAACTCGCTCCAGAACCTCGAACGGTCCAAGGTACCTCGGGCTTAGCTTTTTCAATCGCCGCACCCGCGAGACACCCTTGAATGGCTTGATCTTTAAGTATACATAATCGCCCACAGCGAACTCCACGTTCCTGTGCTTGGCATTATAGTACTTTGCTTGCCGGTCCTGAGCGATGAGCAACCTCTCCCGAATGGTTCTCACCAAAGAAGTAGCACCCTCTACTTCCGATCGCTTATACAACTTTGACTCACCCGTTTCTATCCAAGACAACGGCGTGTGACATCTTCTACCATATAGGGCCTCGAAGGGCGCCATCTGAATACTCGCTTGGTAGCTGTTGTTGTATGCGAACTCCACCAAATAAAGGTGGTCTTCCCATTGCTTTCCGAAATCCAAGACACACATGCGAAGCATGTCTTCCATGGTTCTATTGACCCTCTCGGTCTGCCCATCCGTTTGCGGATGGAAGGCTGTGCTGAACTTCAACTTAGTTCCCAACATTTGCTGCACCAGCCTCCAATCATTGGACGTGAACCGCCCATCTCGGTCACTCACGATGCTGCGGGGCACACCATGAAGCCGTACTATGTTATCCACATATAGCTTTGCCAGCTTCTCCACCGGATCATCCTTCCTATGCGGAATAAAATGCGACACCTTCGTTAATCGATCCACGACCACCCAAATGGCGTCGTTCCACTTTTGCGACCTTGGCAAACCGTGCACAAAGTCCATAGAGATGTCGTCAAATTTCTACTCCGGAATAGGCAAGGACTTAAGAAATCCTCCCGGCTTTTGGCACTCTGCCTTTACCAAGGCGCAGGTTTGGCACTTCGCTACGTATAGCGCCACATCCTTTTTCAAACCCGGCCCCCAAAATAGCTTCTTTACATCGCGGTACATCTTCGTGCTCCCCGGGTGAATCGAGTACTTGGTATGGTGTGCCTCGTACAACAACTCCACCCGTAAATTGCCCACGCTTGGGACGCACAGACGACCGTCTTTCCACAGCAATCCGTCCTCCACGACGAATTGGGAATTTGACCCATCCAGAGCCTCTATCATGAACTGCTTCATATGAGCATCCATATCCAAAGCCTGCCGAATCCGATCAGCCAGGTCATATTGGACTTCAGTCCAATTTAGAACTGCTTCAGCACTTGCTTGCTTATCCACACAAACAATCTCCAACGCCTCCAACTCCCGCACCAACCGCTCATCATGCACCGATAGCCAATTGGCTTGAGCTGGGGCTCGGCGACTCAACGCGTCCGCAACCGCATTCCCTTTGCCAGGCACGTAGTGGATCTTGAAAGTATAGTCCCCCAGGAACTCCATCCACCTACGCTGCCGCATATTCAGATCCTTCTGATCAATCAGGTACTTTAGGCTCTTGTGATCGGTGTAGATGTCAATCTTCACACCGTACAAATAGTGTCTCCACAGCTTCAATGCAAAAATCACGGCCGCTAACTCCAAGTCATGGACCGGATAATTCCTCTCGTGCACTTTTAGCTGTCTCGAGCCATAAGCTATCACGCTTCCGTGCTGCAGTAGCACGCAACCCAAACCGCTGCCCGAAGCATCGCTATATATCTCATAGCCTTCGGTTCCACATGGCGAACTCAGCACAGGCGCCGTGGTCAACCGACACTTCAATTCCTCAAAAGCTCGCGCGCACTCCGGCGTCCAAACGAACTTATGCTCCTTCCTCGTCAAAGTAGTGAGAGGTAACGCTAACCGCGAGAAGTTCTCTACGAAGCGCCTATAATAGCCGGCAAGCCCCAAAAAGCTCCGGACTTCTGCTACCGTAGCAAGCTCAGGCCACTCCCGTATCGCAACAATCTTCGCCGGATCCACAGCAATACCCTCTCCACTCACTATATGCCCGAGGAACGCCACTGAGGATAGCCAAAACTCGCACTTCGAGAACTTGGCATACAACTGGTTTCTCCTTAGCGTCTCCAACACCAAATGAAGATGCTTGAAGTGATCTTCCTCACTTTGCGAGTACACCAAAATATCGTCGATGAAGACGATCACGAAATGGTCCAAGTACTCCCTGAACGTCCTGTTCATCAAATCCATGAATACTGACGGCGCATTAGTCAGCCCAAACGGCATGACCGTAAACTCATAATGCCCGTATCTCGTACAAAACGCTGTCTTCGGGATATCACTCTCCCTTATCCGCAGC